>CM038672.1:675480231-676680231 GCA_021605145.1 Aegilops bicornis
CCGCTTGAACCGATGACAGCCAAACTCCACCATCTCCCAAACGGAGCCGATGCTAGCTTCACCAGAACGGAGCCAGAAACAGCAGCACCACCAACGCCATTTCAACTTCAGAAACAATCAGTCCATAACTTCCTTCGCTCAAAGCGCCAATGTTGTCCTGGCTAAGAAAATCTATGCAGGGATGAGGAGGGTCGGGCTTGTGTATCATCAGATAGGCGAGCGACAGGCAGATCAACACCCACACTTTGGGAGGACTGATGCAATTTGAGGAGCCGCCAATTGGTGGTCTGGGGTGAGTGGTGCCCCGTGAAGATAGCTGGGGCGACAGGAACTTAAAAGGAGGAAGGGAAGCGGAAGCGGAACTGCAGTTAATTTTAAATTAGGAGGTAATCACTCGTAATCCCTTCGATTACCGAATTAATAGTAGTGGATAGCAGTTACCAAAAATGAAAGCGGAAGAGATCATGGAGGCGAATAGAAAGGAGTAACAGAAACTGAAGAGATCGTGGATACGGGAGGGGCTCAGTGGGGAAGATGACCAGTTGTGGACTCTTTTTTTGTTTTTGCGCCTAACAGGATGATGGACTTTTTTAGGCCCGCACTGATGCGCTTGTGATATTGTTGTTGGCTGGGCTGGCAGGAGATTTGATAAGTTGGGTTGAATTGAGGGAGGGAGACGTCCCAGTACTGGTAACTGATCGCTGAGATGGCTGTTTTGTGCGCTACTGTACTTTGGTTGGTCCCACCTATAAGCCGGTTGTAAAATGATGATGTGGCTAACCTGCTGATGTGGATAGGCTGCATGTCAAGAGAAATTAGATAGTGAAGATGAACTATTTAGGTATTATAGATTCGGTAATCGAAGGGATTACGAGTGATTACCTCCTATTACCAAAAATGAAAGCGGAAGAGATCATGGAGGCCAATAGGAAGGAGTAACAGAAACTGAAGAGATCGTGGATACGGGAGGGGCTCAGTGGGGAAGATGACTAGTTGTGGACTCTTTTTTTGTTTTTCGGCTAACAGGATGATGGAATTTTAGGCCCGCACTGATGCGCTTCTGATATTATTGTTGGCTGGGCTGGCATGAGATTTGATGAGTTGGGCTGAACTGAGGGAGGGAGACGTCCCACTACTGGTAACTAATCGCTGAGATGGTTGTTTTGTGCGCTGCTGTACTTTGGTTGGTCCCACCTGTAAGCCGGTTGTAAAATTATGATGTGGATAGGCTGTATGTCAAGAGAAATAAGATAGTGGGAATGAACTATTTAGGTATTATAGATTTTTGTTTGGAATTTTTTCACACTTTGAAATATATATTTCGCGTGTAGGAGCGCGCGCTCCCGGGAGCACCAACAGATTTTCGCTAATTCTCAGTATAATTATTTTTTCTGAATTTTTGGAGTTTTTCTTGAAGCATAAATCAAGCAATCAGAAAACAACACATGTATTTGGATGACTAACCATGTAGAATGTGCAAACTTGCATCAGGAAAAGAGGTGTTTGATTGCCTCATCATGAGTACAAAACAACATTTCTTACTCCCTTTGCCAATAGCGTCATGAGAGGCTATCTTTATTACCACAACTCCCCAACGAATATACCACGCAAGGTCCTTCTCTCCTATCCAGAAATAAGAGACGAGTGGATGCCGGAGGCTCCTCAGCGATCGCGGTTCTCAGCCGTTGATTCGGGCCGCTTGATGCGTTTTCGTCAGTTGGATCGACATCTGGAGGAATCTGCGCCGTCGGATCGAAATCGGATCGAAAAAATCTACTGCTGGCGCCTCCCGCTTCGTTTTACTTCGTTTTACCGTTCTAAAGTCGCTGACGTGTGGGTCCGTTCGCGGGTGGGCCTCCGTTGTCGGCGACCGTGGCTTGGTTCGGCCCGTCGCCTGTCGCTGGCGTCGGCGGGGAAAGATCTCATGCCACCGCATGTAAAATCCTGCCCCGCCGAGGGTGTTTGATCTTTTCACTCCCGGGGTCGTGCGTGGCGTGCGGTGGTTTGCTCGTCCGGCTATGGGGTGGGGAGGGCAGCGACCCACCCTTTCGTCTCTCATTCGTCCCTCTCGTCTCCCTCTTTCGGATCTCGTTCTCTCTCGTCGCGGGCGCTTCTCCTTCTCGATTCGACACCGTCCTTGGTGGTTTCCCACCTACCCCTTCGCCTCCCTACCCAGCCGCCGTCATCTCCTTCGCCGCCACGGGAGCTCGACCGGGATGCCTGCTCATGCTCACGGAGGCCGAGGCGGCTGGGCTGCTCGGTTCATGGCCGCCTCGGCCTCGGGCCGAGAGGCGGGCGAACGACGGATGATGGTGGAGGCAGCCGACCGGCCAGACGGACTCGCCCGCTCCTCGGGCCAGCCCTCCTCCCCAGCGCGGACCGCGCGCCGGCTTGGAGGCCCCTCGGGGCCGCCCGCGCTGAGGAGCAAATCCACGGCTGTGCGGGCTGGGGACCGAGCGGAGTTTCGATCGAGGGCTTGGCCGGGCCGGCGCGGGATCTGATCTGAGCCGCCGTCCATGGATTTCTCGCAGCTTGGCTGCATCTTGCTTAGGATTTGGTACTACCTCCGTCCTGTCCTGGTTTATTGCTCCCCTGCATACTCCCTCCCTCTCTCTCTCCCTCGGTGTGGACGCCCGCACCTGAACCCAAACCCTAACCCGAATCAGGCGAGCGCTCGTTGCCGGATCGCTGAACCATCCTCCCGGTGGCCGCCGCGTCAGTTCCGCACCGCTACAGCGCCGCCAGCCGCCGCCGCTCCATTGGCTTGGATTTGGTTGCGGCGTGGGCTTGGAACCGTACGGTGTTTGTGGTCTGATGCGTGTTCCGCGTTGGGAGGTTTGGTCGGCTGACGCCAGGTATGAGCAGCTCCTGAGCCTGATCGCTCCATGCGTGCACGCATGCATGAATGTGATGTGTACTCCCTCTGTAAAGAAATATCATGGTCATGTTGCTTGGTGTGCAACCTCTTTCTCATCAGAGAAAATAGTGGCGGAGCTATGATGAAGATTGTTGCTGAAATAATCATTGTCTTGAGCAATCAAGACACTGGTGCTGGTGGTGGTGGATACTAAGAGCATCTACAGCCGGACTTGCTGACTGACCCATCATTTCGGTGGCCGCCCTCTCAGTCCCGTCGCTATGGTGCCGCCAGCCACCGACATTCCATTGCCTTGGATCCGGTTGTGGCGTGGGCTGGGAACCGCACGGTGTTATCTGAGAGGTGTGCTCCGAGCTGGAGGTTTGGTTGGTTGAGGCCAGGTATGAGCAGCTCCTCAGACTGATGGATGGATGGCCACCACGGAGGTGACACCAGGTGAAGGGTGGACTCCTTCGGGTTGTTGTAGTCAGTGAGGCTGCGGCCATCGTCCAGCTGCTTACCAGCAAAGATAAGGCCCTGCTGGTCAGGGCGGATGCCCTCCTTGTCCTTGATCTTGGCCTTGACATTGTCAATGGTGTCAGAACTCTCAACCCGAGTGACGTATGCATGCATGCATGTGTGTACCATGCTGCGGCCGAAATCAGTGTTTTGACCCTTTTTGGAAAAGCTCAGCACAAAATGAACCATGTTGGAATAAGAGACGAGTGGATGCCGGAGGCTCCTCAGCGATCGCGGTTCTCAGCCGTTGGATCGGGCCGCTTGATGCGTTTTCGTCCGTTGGATCGACATCTGGAGGAATCTGCGCCGTCGGATCGAAATCGGATCGAAAAAATCTACTGCTGGCGCCTCCCCCCGCTCGTTTTTACTTCGTTTTTACCGTTCTAAAGTCGCTGACGTGTGGGTCCGTTCGCGGGTGGGCCTCCGTTGTCAGCGACCGTGGCTTGGTTCCGGCCCGGTCGCCCCGTCGCCAGCGTCGGCGGGGAAAGATCTCATGCCACCGCACGTAAAATCCTGCCCCGCCGAGGGTGTTTGATCTTTTCGCTCCCGGGTCGTGTGTGGCGATCGCGGTGGTTTGCTCGTCCGGCTATGGGGTGGGGAGGGCAGCGACCCACCCTTTAAATCTCTCATTCGTCCCTCTCGTCTCCCTCTTTCTGGATCTCGTTCTCTCTCGTCGTCGGCGCTTCTCCTTCTCGATTCGACGCCGTCCTTCAGGTGGTTTCCCACCCTACCTTTTGGGTGAACCATGTTGGAAACTTATCTGGGGTGATGATGGTAAAATTTGGCTGACATAAACTTTTCTTCGATTATTCGAGGATCTGTGGGCATAAAAAACCCACTCCCCCCTCTTTTCGAACCTTTTCATTCTCACTGAATATTGACAGCTCTCTCTTGGATGGTCATTCTGTTGAGTGATAACCAGAGGAGCTCGACTTCATTGGTGGGGGTTGATCTGGTGAAAGAAGATGGTGGAGCTAGGTTGTATGACATATCAAAGGCGAATCTGAGCCCTCTCAAATCTCAATGCAACTAATATTGTGCCTTCTACACATTTATTTATTCTTATCGCCTTTTGATGTTTAGAAGTGATGAATTGTCACGCAGTTACGGCATTTGCTATCTCATTAGGAGCAGATACACGCATAAATCACCTCTTGTGGTGTTTGGTTTGCCTTCTCGTGATTTTGTTGTCCATTGTGGGAGCCAGTTTGGTGCATTCGGGCTTTTCTTTTCTATTCTTACTTTTCCTTGAATGGTTGTGATAATTCTGCTGTCTCTTGGATAGTTTTTGGGATTACCTTATTGGGGTCGGGGTCAGTTTGCTTGTTTCATTTGCTATTTGACTTTTGATAATCTCATTCTTCTACTATTTTGTTGGTTTTGCAGTATGTCAACCAGTTCTGTTGTTTTAGGAACAGTACTCCAGTCGTACTTATTCTTGTCTTCCGTTCTTTTGTTTCTGTTCTTCCTTATTCTTGAAAGGCTATGATAATTCTGTTGTCCCTTGGATAGTTTTTGAAACCATTTTATTTGGTGCTGGGTCAGTTTGCTTCTATTTGACTTGACAATTTCATCCTTCTTTTCTATTCTTTATCTACTTATCAGTTTGTACTTTTAGTTACTCTTTACTAAGTTATTGGCTTCAACTTAAGGGTTGTATAGGGCAAGTTCAGATGTCAAGGTTACTGTTTCTTTCGTGTCATGTTCATGAATGGCTGTGATGATATAGCTTCCCCGTGAGAGCTTCTATCAAACACCTGAATTGATTCAGTTGGTGCTAAACTAGGATGGATCGTGTCACAACAAGTAACCAGTTTAGCGGCTAATTATTACTCCCTCCATTCACAAATATAAGATGTTCATGGCTATTCTACCAGAAGTTCAGTTATGGCGTCGAGATGGGGTATATCTGAGCCATTTACTTGTGCATGTCCCAGTTTTTGTGTCCACGGATCATGATTTGCTCCTGATATAGTGATTCTTTACGCTTTCACCGATTCTTGTGTGGTTTCTGGTCATCTTTTTGTTCTTTGAGAATTGGCTTCTCTCTGTTATTCTTTTTGTGGGATTGCGCTAAGTGTTGTTGATGGCGATGATGAGCAAGGCTCATTCAGAGGTGTCTTGTGATCAGATACCATCGCTTGTTTTTATGGTATGGGTTGGGGTTAGGGTTTTGTGTGACTAGGTGGAAGTGTGCAAATCAGGACGGCTTGCTTTCGGTGAGCAACCATTTGAATGCTGAAATGTCCACGGGTTTAAGGGCATCTCCAACACGGATCACTAAACTTATCGGATACAGAGTGGCTATATGATAGACGAGCCAACTCTGAGCCTCCCATTTTTTAATTAAATATGACCTCTCTTTCTACAATTTGTGGTTATGTGCTTATGTATATTTTTGAATATTATTGGTTTGATTCTTCTCAATATATTAATGATTTATATAGCAGTATTGGGATCTCACTGTAGTATATGTTATCATCTACGACACTTATGAGATAGCTCATAGCAAACAGGATGTTGAGCTATTTTATGCTCAGAATGCTTTGAATTAGTAAATGCATCAATAGGTTCTACTTTGTTTGAATAAAAAACAATCATGTGTGCCGAGGGCCCGGGAAGCAAGCAGAGGGTTTCGCATCTCTTCTTAAAACTATGCTATTATTTGCAACTGTATGTCCTTTGTTACTTGCATGTTATGTTTCTTTGCCCCATTTAGTCGTTCCTGCATTTCATGGTTTTCTTCCTTTCATACCTTTGTTGTGTTATTGTATAAATTGTGCTACATTGCTCTTTTTCGTTCATGCATTTGCTGCACTATGGCACCTCAGCAATAAGATATAGTATTACATTTCGTCTTTGTTGTCTTCAATAAGATATTGTATCTATTTGGTTTTGATTCTACCCATTTATTTTTGGTATACATGATTTATAGCAGTGTTGGGATATCACTGAAATATATGTTCTCATCGACGACACGTAGAGTTATGCTCATAAAGAACTGGATATTGTGCTATTTTACTCTTCTTGCACTAGCTGATGCATCAATAGGCTCTACTTTGTTTCGATTAAAAACAATCCTGTGTGCCGAGGGCCCTTGGAAGAGGCAGAGGGCTTTGCATCTTTGCTTAGCTTTCCCATTGAGTCGTTGTGCATTTTATTCTGCGCAAGGTTTTCTTCTCTTAATGTACAAATTGTGCTACGTTTCTCGAGCATCTGCATCAGCAAAGAATATATATACGTACTAGATTTTTGGTCTTTTATGCCATTATATATTTATTTAGTTTTGAATCTGCCCTTTTATTTTGCTACACGGTATGTCCATCTAATTTGCAGCTCTCCCCCTATTTCTATTTTTGCCTCTTCTCTTCATTGTAAAAATTGTGCTATGTTCCCCTTTTTCATTTTATTTCCCTTGGACTCTAAATAGTGCCCACATCTGGGGATTTCAGGTCGCCATGGTCGCCGACCAGCTCCTTGATCAGAACGCGATGGCCGCCGACGAGCTTCGTGATCAGATCACGCTGGCACCCGAGAAACTCCCTGTTCCTAACCCAGCGCCTTCCGCCTGGTCCACCAACAACTGTCTGCGGGGGCTTGCACAGGTGAGCTGACACCCGTCACATCCCCCCTCTGATTTTACTAGATGACTGACAAAAAAACTGATTGGCATAGCATCTCACGTCCGTCTCTGAAGAGAAACACATGTCTCATCTAGGGGTTGTGCATACTCGGGCTCGCCACGTTCAATTTTAAACCCATCTCATTTACTGCATCCACCACATGTACTGATTTGCTCTCCAATAAAAAACAAACTTTCTTTATCATGTCCTGAGCTATATTAAAGCTGTGATGTATGAAATTACATACAGAGTTGTCCCAGAGCTTAATTTTTTGTTCTTACAAATAACAAATTCACACTGATAAAAAATTCCTGCAAATTCCCTGAAATTACATATAGGTTGACATCGACTGGCATTTGCCTTACCCCCTGCCTTTACAATAACACATTCACTCCATTCTTACTGTGTCATGATTTCTGAACCAGGTTTCGCCATATCATCTTGGATACTGTGTTTGAGAAAGTTGGCCTTCCATCAGCTGCCTACTCTGCACCGAGCTCCTCTTCCAGTTCAGGCAACACCATGGCTGATGGATCCTCCGCAATGGCAACCTCGTTCATGAACGTCCCGATAGATGATGGGCTGCTGATCAAGAACCTTCCTCCGGTTAGTTGAAAGCTCTTATTGTATCGTTCTTCTCTTCATTCCTCAATTTCATGGCTCATGGCATGCTAATATAAAAAGTTTACCTCCTGTACAATCAAAGCTGTCTCCAATCCGCGTCACCATCAGCAAGCAATTCATTCTTGAACGAGCAATTGAAACAATTGGTGGCACACTCCATCCATTCACTTTTACCGGTACAAGCAGCAATGATTTCGACGTCTCTCTCTCCATTGACCTACCTCCCCACAGCAAAAGCATGTCAAGCACAAGAAAGGAATTCCATGCCCCACACATCGAATCTACATGTGTTGCTGCCCTCGCGTACCTACAAAAAACAGGTATAGTCACAATCGATGATGCAAACTTTGCAGAGCTGAAAATATGCAAAAGGAAACTTCAGGCTGAGGAGTTCAGGTCCTTGACTCTCTATGGTAAGGCCAATGCGCTGGGCAACCAGCTCTCTTTACTGACTGCCGCCAAGCAGAAACCCCAGCCTGAGGATAAACAAGGAGCTGCTGTGTTGCCTCCTAACCATCATAATACTCCACAGACCAGCCAGAAAGTGCTTTCCGAGGTAAACGACGGCACAATACTTCCATCCCTACGTGTTATCCTCCGAGTGCTTAATGCTCGTTTCCCTTAACCATTGCTCATCCACAGCATGCCACCGGAAGGAAACCACATCAACCCCATCACAGAAACAAACAATAGGTACTCTCCATTACATTGCCACACAACGCCGCTGCAAGTTCTATGGGCTAACCACCTATTACCTGTCATCAGCATCCACCATGTTCCTTCTAAAGACGGCAAAAAGAGGAGGACCACCCGCAAGGTGTTATTCCCTGGAAAATAAGGTGAACATGAATTATATCACAAGCCCATCTCAAAAATCTTTACCTATTGTCGTTCACGAGCTCATATGTTTCTCAAGGTGCTGTTGTTTGTCCCTTCGTTTAGCGGGCGGCCTTACGGCAAGCCGCGCCACCTATCTTAAGTTGCTTTTATAAGTTGCTTCATGCTGTCATATGTTTCTACTAAACCAGTAACTAAATATACTTTTATGCTCATACATTATTTGGTGGCTTCTCAATTTGTGTATGAAAACAAGTTTTGCTTCAATGAGGTTGTTCATGCTTGACGGAATAATGAATGCAAAGATATATTCCTTTGATTTGGTTACTCGACAGACAAGAATATGCATTCCTCTGTATACCACCTTACCTCTCATGTGATGCTTTCTATGTTGTGTGTTTCCTATATTAGATCAGGGCTATTGCTTGCTTAGACCATATTGATTTTGATTGGCCTATTGTTCAAGTTCAAGATAGTAGGGTTGATGTTTGAGTACATAAATCATTCAATTACATACATCTCACAGTTTGTTTGTATCAGGTTCGTGCGAGGTAGTTCCTATGAAGTACATCGACAAGCCGGATGGATTACGACGCCTATTAGTATGCTTAGTGATAATGAATCCTTAGTTGACAATGTTTATTATGTTCCTGCTCTTGTTACCTTCTCTTTTGTGTTCTCGCTTTTGGTATTGAACCTGATGTCAAATGGCTATCTTTTGTGGTCATGTAAACGCACCAAGTTTGATTCTACCTTATAAACCAATGTTTATTTTGTGCTCCATCGTGCTTTATTTTTTACCGCAATTGAATTTTTCTTTAATTTAGTATTACCCTGTATAAGTGTAAATGCTATGCCTAAGTTCCTACTGACATAGGCAAAACGCTTGGACCGGCACCCTCGCGCCAAGGCGCGTTGCCGATCTAGTAACTATGCAAACGAGGAGTGGAGCCCTCCTCTTATACACGGGAGAGGCTACAAGAAGGGAGCAGAGGATGAGGTCCGGGGCTAACCAGAGCGGAGCGAGCTCCTCCAGCACCATACAGGACCCTAGGAACGGCGAGGTCGGACAGCGGATGCACGCAGACATCGGAAAAGGACCTTAAAGACTAGTGGTGGACTGCCCCGGCGGTGCCACCGCCTCTTGGCACGCTGCCTGCTAGGTGTTCAGTCAAATGCAAGGAGGCAGAGGAGAGTCTCCGGGAGTTCATGCCAAGAACAAGGGAGAGTCGAGCACGTATTCGGTGCGTGTGTGAAACAGTGGCGGATCTAGAATCTTACCAATGTGGGGGCAAGCATGGAAAAAGATGATTGAACGGCACAAAAATGAGCATAATGTATATAAATATGCACTAGTAAAAGTAAAATTGCAATTTTTGTGTGGGGGCCACGGCCCCCACCACCCCACCCCTAGATCTGTCACCGGTGTGAAAGGATCAAGAAATGGAGCACTTGTGTTCTTCAGGGCGTTTCGAATGAAGTGGTGCGAGGGGTATTTATAGATCCAAGAAATGGAGCCGTTTGAGCCATTTCAGATAAGTGTGACTCCGGTAGAGGGGTATTTATAGATTCAAGAAATGGAGCCGTTTGAGCCATTTCAGATAAGTGTGTGGATGTCCGTATAGCAACCCTGATGATCCGGGGCAAGCCCGGATGAGTACCCGGATGATCCTGCTGAAGAAGGTCATGAACAATCGATCACAAGACAGATTATCTATGTTCTTTTATGTCTTCCAAAAATAACTTTGTTGTAAGCAGTTTCCTAGTTGCTTAGCCACAGGGACATGGAAACGCAGCAACAACGTATGATTTTGCTTCTAGTTCTTCAACATATTTCAGGAATTTAATCCTACCACAACAATTATAGATGGTTTGCATCTTATTACGAGGCAGGAATATTTAGAGGCAGGCACAAGTTGTAATACTACAACAATACTGGTTTATGCAAATAATGTGTTTAAAGGGGACCCTTCGACCATGTTTGTTCCATTGATCCCTTGTAGCGACCCGACCTCAGATGGTCAAGTCTCTGTGCTTCAGTGTCATCCCTGGATCAGTAATGCTGACACACACAATACTCGAAGGATTTATAACAGAGTAGCAATCACACACTTATTACATCGAATGTCTCAAAAGAGAACTTATTACAATAATATGGCTTAAGGCCATCTAATACGATAACAGCGGAAGGCTTGGAAGATAAAGTGAGTCCATCAACTCCAACGGCATAGCTGAGCTGCACGGCAACGACCTAACGAACCTTACTCCTTGTCTGAAAAGTCTGCAACATAATACGTTGCAGCCCGAAAACGGGTCAACACATGGAATATGCTGGCAATATAACACAGTAGAGCAAGTACCGGATAATACTATCACTACATGCATATTTGGCTGATGGAAAGCTCTATGGTTATAGTTTTTGCGAAAAGCCAATTTTTTCCTACAACAAATGAATAGATTTTAATTTAACTATCATGATGGTTGAAACAACATTGAGAAGGTATAACCCCAACTCAATCCCAATTAAAGTAATTAACAACTCAACAATATTAATTAAGAGTGATGAGATACATGTGATAACCCAAGTACTAGATACTCAAGATTGTCCATAACCAGGGACACGGCTAACCATGATTAGATTGTACACTCTACAGAGGTTTGCGCACTTTTCCCCACAAGACTCGATCTCCTCCGTTGGATTTCTCGCACTACATGGTGTTTGAGAAACGAATGACCGAGACACAATCTTTAAGAAACATTAACTCTCTACTCCGGGTAGACCATACCAAACCTACCAAACCCACTACCTGCTGATCTACCTCTTCAAGAGCTTCACGTAACTTACTCAACTATGCTAGAGCCCATAATAGCTTGTGGTTGCACACAGAAGTTTCTAGCATGAATCATCTCAGTTCCCTTTAAGCCCGGGTGGCGGTCCATAGGAAGATCGCACGGATACCCCGGGATTTCCAAAGAAAAAAAACAGACAACACTGGGTTCCCCAGGTGCCTCAATCCACCTAGGTGTTAATTTAAGTTGCCACCTTAAGTTGAACCATTAATTAACAATCTCACATCTGTCATGAATTCATCAAACCCAAACCACGTCTACGAGCATAGCATAGCACTATAAGCATCGCATAGAAGTAACTCCCAAGGTTTGATAGTAATAGGGCAATAGGTTCTACCTCAACAACTACTACCCAACCCACAAGTTAATGACTTCATAATCATGCAATGTTTGAGGATTGAACTAATGCATAAAAACTGGGTATGAAAAGAGTATGATCAATGTGTTACTTGCCTTGCTGACGATCTGCGAATCCTAGAGACTCGTAGTAACACGCTTCGCACTCCGGGAATTCTATCGCAAGCAAACAATAACATACATAAGCAACAAGCAAAGATGCACAATCAAAACTCAAACAAAAGAGGTTGACCAGAAAGTTCAACTTAAGAACTCCGGTTCACAAAAACAAGATCCGTTTACTAATCTGAACTAAGGTCAAATTTTACAATACCAAAATCTTGTTTAAGTTGATTAAACAGAAAGAGGGTCTCAAGACAAAACTCTAGGCGTTTGAATCACCTGATTCCGACTAACGAGCGAAAAGATAAACAGAAACTAAGATCGGATCAGAAATCGCGATCGAAAATAATCGCGGATAAATCCGATAAAAGAAAACTGACGAACAGACTAACGAACGAGCGTTCGTTATCTGTAACTAACGGAAGAAAACCGTTCGTTAAAACGAACGTACGGACGAACGTCTTCTAATTAGAAGAACCGAGAAAAACCGGCGATGCTTCAAGCTGATCAAGCTTTAGAGGCGTTGCACTCCTCGAAGAATATTAGAATTTTGATGAAGTAAACCCTTCGTTACGCTGTTACGCATCAAAGTAGCGTACCAACAACACTACCTTTCATTTCTTCTTATCGCGGTTATTGGATGTGAGAATTGCACGTTGTATTGCTCCTCGTGCATAGACACGTATATATGATGTACAAAGATGTACCACGGACCTCAACTATACAGGAACTAGGAAGCGGGCCTAATACACAATATGCACATAACATATATACTCAATACCCCCCCTCCCCCCGCAGTCGAAGCGGCACCACGGCTGACGCAAAGACTGGACCGGAACTCTTCAAATGACGCCGTAGGCAAGCCCTTGATCATGATATCGGCAACATGTTGGGAAGTAGGGATGTGTAAAACAGGAATATGGCCAAGGTCCGCCTGTTCCCGAACAAAGTAAATATCCAACTCAATATTCTTGGTCCGTCCATGATGCACCGGGTTAGCGGAGAGGTAGACCGCCGAGACGTTGTCGTAGTAGACCACCATGGCACGGTCAACAGGGCAAGAGAGCTCCTGAAGTAGCTAGCGAAGCCACGAGAACACTCAGCGACGGCGTTGGCCACCGCACGATACTCAGCCTCAGCACTGGAACGAGAGACCGTAGGCTGCCGCTTGGACGACCACGAGATAAGTGAGGGTCCAAGGTAGACATAATAGCCCGAAGTGGAGCGACGAGTGTCAGGGCAGCCCGCCTAGTGTGCACCAGAGTAGGCGGTGAGGGCGGTGTCGGCTGATGCGTGAAGCGTGACACCAAGATCCATAGTGCCACAGATATAGCGGAGAATTCGCTTGACGGCAGCCCAGTGAACGTCTCGAGGAGCATGCATATGAAGACACACCTGTTGCACGGCACTACTTCCTCGGTGTCGAGGTGACCATGGAGGAAGACGTTGGAGACGTCCATCTGGTGCACCGGCCAAGCACGGGAGACCGCGAGGTGAAGAACCGTGCGTAATGTGACGGGCTTGACGACCGGAGCAAAGGTGTCGGTGAAGTCGATGCCAGCACGTTGTCGGAAGCCACGAACGACCCAGCGCGCTTTATAGCGATCACAGATACCATTAGGACGGAGCTTGTGTTTGAAGACCCACTTCCCGGAAATCACGTTGGTGTGCCGGGGACGGGGAACAAGCTGGCGCGCCCGGTTGCACAATAGGGCGTCAAACTCCTCTTGCATCGCAGCCATCCAGAGTGGGTCACGAAGAGCGGCTCGAACGGAGGACGGCAACGGCGACGGCTCAGAAGTGGACGCCTCATGGACGTAGTCATCCGAGGCGTAGCGCGAGCTCGGGCGAAAAACGCATGTACGGGCGCGGGTGACTGGACCGGCCACAGGCGCCGGTGAAGACGACGCCGAGACAGCGGGCACCGAGGGCCGCAGGTGCCGAGTGGGCGGGGCACCGAGGGGCTGCGGGCGCGGGAGGGGGGAGAACGGGCGGCGAGGGAGCGGGCGCCATCGCCGGGGGGCGCGCCTCAAAGCCAGGGGCGGGCCAAGAAAGGTGCGCGAGCGCCTTGGGAGAGGCGTCGAGGAGCCCGCGTCACCGGTGGCGGGAGGAACAACCCGGGGGTACCTGGTGAAACGGAAACACATGCTCATCAAAGTAAACGTGCCGGGAAGTGAACACACGGTGGGAGACGGGATCATAGCACCGATATCCCTTGGAGTTAGAGGGGTAGCCGATGAAGATGCAGGCGACAGAACGAGGTGCGAGTTTGTGAGAAGCGGAGTCGGCAGTGCTAGGATAGCAAAGGCACCCGAATATACGCAAACCATCATAAGAAGGTAGCGTACTGAACAGGAGGTGATGAGGTGCAAAATTCCACCGTGGTCGGCAGGGTCGAAGGTTAAGGAGAAGGGATGCGGTAGCAAGCGCGTCCGGCCAGAAGCGAGGCAGCACGTTAGCATGAAACAGGAGCGTGCGAACGCAGTCGTTCAAAGTGCGAAGGACGCGATCGGCTCGACCGTTCTGCTGGGAAGTGTACGGGCATGTGAGGCAGAAAATTATGCCATGATACGACAAAAAGGTGCGGAAAGCGAGGTTGTCGATCTTTTTCATTGTCCGTCTGAAACGCAAGGATAGGACGCCCAAACTGAGTGCGGACATAGGAGTAAAAAGCCTTCAGGGTGGAGAGTGCATCCGACTTTCTGCGCAAAGGAAAAATCCACACGTAATGAGAATAATCATCAAGAATGACCAGATAATATAAATAGCCCGAATTACTAGGAACTGAAGAGGTCCACACATCGCTATGAATAAACTGAAATGAAAAAGAAGCAATGATGGTGAAATTATTAAACGGCAGGCGAACATGTTTGCCGACTCGACAGGCATGACAAGTGTGATCCTCAATCTTAATAGAACTGAAACTGAATCTCTTAAGAATATAACGAAGTGTGACGGGGTTGGGATGGCCCAAGCGAGCATGCAGAGATCGACGCCAATGGAGAGAGCGACCGGTGCGGCGGTGGTGGAAGAAGATGGATGCACTGGAT
This sequence comes from Aegilops bicornis, assembly GCA_021605145.1. Lineage (NCBI taxonomy): Eukaryota > Viridiplantae > Streptophyta > Magnoliopsida > Poales > Poaceae > Aegilops > Aegilops bicornis. The sequence continues at coordinate 675,495,051 of CM038672.1, forward strand.
AAAGCTCGTCGGGTTGTCACATCGGTGAAGTACCATCCTGTTTCGAGCGTCCTTAACACAAAAACCAATGTCATCAACAATATACAGAGTTTCTTTCAGAACTGAAATAATATATGTAATGATGCACTCATGAGTGAGATTATTTTTCCTAAGTCTTAATTTTTATTCATTCATCAGTCTAAATCTTTCCCATTGCACTTCTTAATGTAGTAGAGCTATCTACACTGATCGATGATCCTCATCGGCATACCACTAGCTTTTCGTTTGGTCCTGGTTGGTATCGCCATTAGCTTTAATTTTGTTAGCTTAAACCTGATTACAGTCAAACAATTGTTAGTGCAATGTGAATGCACTTGTGTGATTGTGGGCAGGCCGGCTTGCAACTAGCTGCTCGTTTGACTATAGTGTGCGTGTACAAGCTGGCTAGTCGGTTCAGTCTTTTGTCTGCATATGTTGCATCATAAGACTAGCCACAGTGGGAATAACTTCAGCAGTAACATCGAGTACATCTCAACAAATTTGCTTATGTGACAATGAGTTAACGAGGAGAGAGGTACTTGTAGTAACTTAGCTAGTTACTGTAACATCACATGTCCCAATGCAATATGAGTCTATAACCTAATAAATAAAGTTCTGCATGTTACCACACTTATGTTACTACCCACTATGAAGGTAGTAATATAGTCTAGGAATATGTGTATGTTACTAGTGTATATTACTCTCCATTGTAGCTAGTCTAAGGGACATAGACCTTTGGTCTATGGGGACATCTACGAGTGCGGGCTTTTGGAGGCCGAGCACCAGGTAGGCCGGTATCTGGGCCGTGCAATGGGTTTTGGGATTTGAAATGCGTTAGGCTTTTGAGGCAAAATTTCGTGTTTTGACCCCTTTGACAAAAAATTTTAGGATCTGACCTCGGTTGCAAAAAAAATCGGGATTTGACCCTTTTGCTACTGCCAGGGGCTCTGGCGGTAGGGTTAGACAGCCTACCGCCACGGCCCATGGCGGTAGAGTGCGACGGAAGGGGACGGCGGCCGTTTGACTGCGCTGACATGGATAAGTAACTACCGCCACGAGCCGTGGCGGTAGGTTGTCTAAACCTACCGCCAGAGCCCCTGGCGGTATGTGTGGCAAGGTTTTGTCGTACAACCCTTCTGTAATGAAACGTGCAGTGGACCTGGCGGTAGGTTCACCCTACCGCCATCGGAGCCGGCGGTAGGCTGTGTGACCCTACCGCCAGATCCCATGGCGGTAGGGTCCTGTGTTTTCCAGTGTAAAGTTTCTGTAACGAAAAATGCTAGGGCCCTGGCGGTAGGTGCAACCTACCGCCATGGGGGATGGCGGTAGGTTGCCTAACCCTACCGCCAGCAGACCTGGCGGTAGGGTCCTCTCTTTTATTGTTATTTGTCCATTTGGTTGCTTATTTTCGAATTCAATATGACAACAAGTTTCACAAATATCACAGCAATATCACAGATTTTAAACAATTAAACTTGGGCATCACATAACTTAAGTTAACTTGAAGTGCATATAACATTTCAAACGAACTTCAACGGAGTTCCACATAGTAGCAAACACATAGATCCACAAATACCAAACACATAGTTCCACGTAGTTTCACAACCACTAGACAAGTTCAAGCAAACTAAAAGAGCCAAGTATCGAAGAGCATAATCACTTGCTCCTTCCCCTCTTGGAACGAGTCTCTTCGGTCTTCTTCTTGGACCGGCGAGGAACCGGTCTCTGGAAAGGGTCCGGACTCAGCAAAACCTTCTTCTTCGGATTCCTTTTCTTCGGCAGCTGAGATGGTTGAGATGATTGAGTTGGTGGAGGTCCATAATCTTCGTCGTACTCCTCCTCCACGTTGCTCTCATCCTCCTCCTCCCCTTCTTCATATGTGGCCTCCTCCTCCTCCTCCTCCTCCTCCTCCTCCCCAACCAACCTAGACGACGAGGGAGCATGGCTCGATGAGCCGATGAGACCCTGTGTGGCTACAGGCTGATAAGCTTCAACTGAGCCAGCTCCAGCACACCCAAGCAGCCCTACCAGCTTGCGACAACGCTTCACGAACTTCTGCACTCACAATTAAACAAGGGTATAATAAGTATCAGATCGACTGATTGCAAGTGAACAAGATGTATCTGTTCTGAGGAGGCTGAAATTGTACCTTCATCGTCCCCCTCATTTTGTTCTCGGATTGTACGCTCCCGGGGAGAGCACCTAGTGCATCTGAGGCTTCAAAGATGCATCTGTTCAGCTCACCAGACTGCAACGACATAAGTCAGTCACGATGACGAATGAACTAATTTAAATACAACCGACGGCTCAAACTTACCACTCTGTTGATAAGGGGTGCAAACTCCCTAAATCCACTGTGCATGTCTCTGATGCCGGTCTGGTAGGCCTCTTCCTCGGGGTCATCCCTCTCCAGCTCTGCGATGTCTTCCGCCGTCCACCGAGGCCTGAGACGAAGACGGTGCTTCTGGCCATCATCGTACCACCTCATGTGTCGGTCCAGGTAAGCATTCCAGTCCGTCACTTTCCTCTCCACGTCTTTCCGGTACCTCCATCGGTTCCACTCCGTCACATGAGTTTTATGCTCCTCTCCCCAGTCTGTGATCGAGTGATTCTTCTGCCGGCTCATCCTGCAAGGCATAGGCCACAAGAAACATCATAAGCGCAATGAGATCATCATAAGCAACAAGAAACATGATAAGTGTAATGAAATCATGGGCACGAAGAACAAAGCGCTCACAGGTGGAGCGGCGTGGCGCCTTGATGTCGGTGGGCTGGCCTGGTGGGGTATGCTGATAAATCCGAAACTACGTGGCCACGCGGTGTGGCAAGTGCCACTCGGCGGCGTACACACAGATCATGGGCACGATGCACCGCTAGAGACCTTTGTCGGCCTCGCACATCACGTTCAGATCGAAGGCCCACTCTCGGTCATGATACGGCCACCAGTTTACCTATTACATATACATTGGTAAGTTCCCACTCTCGGTCAAAAGTGGAATCAAAGAAAAAGGTGTTGAGCGAGTTCATATACTCACAGATGCGCCAAAGCGGCCCAACTCATTGGTGTAGGTCTTGTACGAAGTCTTGTTTAGCCCCGTGTAGAGTTTGACAACGTCCCACTCGTAAGCTACGGTGGGGTTTCGAGTCTCGTCGCCGTCTTCGCTATAGTCTTCCCATGGGCGTCTTGGCATCTTCTCCGGACGCCCCACCGGCAGCCGCTCCCACATCCAAATGGAGAAGGCCCAGACAAAGCCACCCATGTTGGACTTGTCTCCCGTCCTCTACGTTGCATCGTCAAGCTGCAAAACATCAAATAAGGATCAGATATAAGAAAATGTCATGGACATAATTTCCTAGGTAGGCAGGCAATTTGACACTCTCTTACCGAACGGTATAGATAGGCGAGAGATGCGGTCCCCCAACTGTACCCTGCATCCCAGTCGGCTAGGAAGAACAAACACGACCAGTTGGCAGAGTTCCCGGAGCTATCTGGAAACACGACCTCCATGAGAAGATACCACAGGTAGGCCCTCGCGTACCACTCCACAGTCGCCTCGTCTGCGCCTTCGGGGCATGTCTTCCGATGCTCCGAGAGCCAGATCAATGGCACACCGGATGTACGGTTACTCTTGGCACCGGGGCAGTCACCGATGAGGGTGGTGACCCTCTCCTGCCAGTTGGTCCTCTCCACTCGACCGGTGAGTGCATGACCCTCGATCGGCATGGCAGTAATCATCTCCCAGTCCTCGAGGGTCACCGTCATCTTCCCGCATGGCAGATGGAAAGAATGGGCCTCCGGTCGCCACCGGTCAATCAACGCTGTCAGAGCTGCGTGGACAAGCGTCGGTGGTTGACGCTTGAACTGCAACACGAAACCCAACAGACGGGCTTTCTTGAAGAACGGCGTGTAACGATCGTCGTAGTCCATATGCCCATGAACCCCGTGACCCCTCATGTGCAGTGGCTAGAGCATCTGTCAAAAAGTGAATGCCAAAAGTTAGGAAATTATTTTCATCAATCCGAAAACTTTGATCAAAATTTCATTCATATAACTTACCTCTCCGTTCTCTATGAAACGGGCACGATGATCCTTGTCGAATGCCCAGTTCAGCATGCAGTACCGTTGGCCGATGTTGTCCGCAAGAGGTGGTCGCCTTGATAAAATTTCACAAACAAAAGCACCATAAGCATAAAGCATACATAAACAAAAAATGAACTCAAATCATATCAACATGCATCATATCAAAATAAAATCTTAAGCATATTTCTCCAACAACATCTACTACACATGATGGATCAAATCATATCAACATGCATCATATCAAAAAAAATTCTCCGACATACATCATATCATCATATTTTTAAATATATTTTTTCCAAACAACATCTTCATATCATCATATCAACATGCATCATCAAACTAGGGTTCATCTTCACACTAGATCATATCATCATATCAACATGCATCATCAAAACTAGGGTTCATCCTCATATCAACATTACATCATAATTTTTTTAACAAAAAAAATTATGAACTAGGGTTCATCTTCACACTAACATATGAACTATTGATTAGAGTTCATATCCAATACCACTAGGTACTAGAGAACTAAGAACTACAACTACAATCAATCTTAGGTGAAAAAAAATCCAATCTAAGTTCAAAAATATGAGGGATTTCAAGCAAATGCGTCGAATCGGAAACAAGTTTGCAAAAACTAATTGGAGGGATTGGAGGAGCTTACGTTTCTCTCTTCTGGGCCATCTCGATCCGAAAAAATGGTGAAGAATCAGTGAAGATCCAAGGGGGGAGTGGAGGATATGAGAGAGGGAGAGAGGGGCGACTTGGGGGAGAAAATGAGGAACTGCCGACGGGGGGGAGGGGGAGGGGTGGGGAGAAGGGAAGGGGCGCGGGGGTCTCGGGCGAAATAACTGCCCGGACCCTACCGCCAGAGGCTCTGGCGGTAGGGTTACACAGCCTACCGCCAGGGCCCCTGGCGGTAGGGTGCGACGGAGGGGGGACGGCGCCGTCTGCGCGCGCTGACGTGGATAAGTTTCCTACCGCCAGGACCCCTGGCGGTAGGCTGTGCTACCCTACCGCCAGAGCCACTGGCTGTAGGAAAAATGGTCAAATCTCGAAAAAAAATTAAATCAGGGTCAGATCCTGAAATTCTTTGTCAAAAGGGTCAAAACATGAAATTCGGCCGGCTTTTGACAGGCTGCTGTCGGCCTAGGCATCCATATACGGTCCAGAATACATCGGCCTAGCGTACATGTTTGGCCCATATCGCTGCTCGGGTGCCTTCTCCTGTCGTTATCCTTGACCTCGTGGAATAGTCCCAGCCACGGAACAACTCTGCTTCTCCGCTGCCTTGTCTCTCCTTGGCCGACGGCGGCGCCGCCGCTCTCCGGCAAGATGTTTGGGGTCTACTGCGACATGTATGTATATTACTCCCCCCCTTCATTCTGATGTCCTGACATGCTTAATCGCCCGACATACTTTGTGGATTTGGATTTGGTTGACCACGCCGCCTGCTTATCTTTCAGGTCCAGTCCGTCTGCTTCACCATGCCGGAGTCTATGGAAGGCTTCCACTGATTCTCCTCTACAACATGTTCTTATTGTTTTGGTTTTCCTCGTCCGCGGGCTGCCAGTTCTGGACACTGACCCTCTAGCCATGATGAGGCCGGTCAAGAAGTAGCAGGCTTCTCTTAGCATCGCCAATGAGGAAATCTGTCGTGCCGGGAAACTATGCCAGGCAAAGTGTTAGATTCCCCCTGAATTCGATGGGATTCATGTGTGATTTGAAGCTACCGGCGGCTGGACCGGAGGTATTGTTCATTTTTTCCTCCTTGTTCGATGCCATGAAAACGAAAACTTCTCTTGTATACGAGGACAGTAGATTGTTTGATCTATGACTAATGTAACTTTCAGTGCTTGGTTAACAGTCGTTATTTTCTGATTTTTCGGGCAGTTAATTGAGGTCTGGTGTGCTATCCGTATTGACTAATGTAAATTTCAGTGCTTAGTTAACTGTCTCAACTGTCGTTATTTTCTGAATCTTCTGAAGTACCCATCTTGGCTGAATTCATTTTCTTTGGGTTGATTCAATAGGTGAAAACCTGTCCTAGGCCACTGAATTTGCAGGAGAATCTGCAAATCTTTTGCTTGCAATAAACATATTTTTTGTTACTTCTTTTACGTCAAGGACATGTCAACTATGTTTATAGTGCATCAGTTTCCAATTTTGGAGTGTTCAATAATTGTTTTTTATATTTCGCTATAGTTTTTCTAAAAAATTCAGTACTCTATGCTTTTGCTGCTTGGCTACCTTTGTTGAGCAAACTGTTCATTTTTTTCCAGGTTTGGGATGTTGGGAGCAGCAGTGAAGCGTGAGGTCGATCCAAACAGAATGAGTACTTTGGAAATGTCAATTAGGTCATTTATAACCAAGCGGGAAGTATCCCAAGCTTCTCTCCGGACTGCTTAGGTGCAAAATGAAGATTAGATACTAAGACTAGCTAGATGTAGTTCCCCCGATATGTTATAGATTGTTCAGTGCTTACTATTTTTGGTATTTGATATGGAGGTGATTTGCAAATTCTGGGATATTAGGAGCGCATGGCATCGTGACTCGTTTTGTTGTAGGTGTTGGCCTAAACAAATTTGTGTTAGAGGCCGCGTTGGTGGCACAAACGAGTTACTTGCTGATGTTTTCTTCTGGTCACACCTGAAAACACAATTGTGCATTTTATTTTTTGGTATTGAAAAAATCAAGTGCGCTGTCATTTGGCTAAACTTTGTCAATGACTGAATTTAGGATTTTCATGTACTAACCAATGCACCGTGGGATGAAATTTCGTCACCTCCCAGGTTGACAGAGATGGAATAAACCACCTTTTTCATAGATTCACATTTGAAGAGTGCTATGCGTCGGCATGTTGCAGGTTTATTGTTAATTTGTAATTTACAGCATTAAATAAACCCACTAATTATCATGCGGATCATGTTCTATCTCTGAGTGTTTACGTGGAACCATCAGAGTAAACATCCAGTGAGAGAGACTATATTCTGATGGACTGCTACAATTGAGACAGTAGCATGGTTGGCAGAGAGGGAGCATGCGTAACCTGGAACATTGTCAGGGCCTATACAAGGGGACAGCACGCTAGAATACTGGGGAAGCTCAAATCCCCATAGCACGCCAAAGGCCAGGATTAAGAGCATCTCCAGCAGTACGCCCCCCTCCCCCCCCCCCCCCCGGCACCGAAAAACTGCGCCCTGGGGGCGAGCCGGCGCTAGTTCGGCCCTCGGGGCGACCTAGCTCGATCACGCCCCAGCGCCCCCTCCCCAGCCTTGGCAAATTCAAACGTAGTTCTTTCCCGCGCCCAAAAATAAACGCCACAATCCGGCGATCAAGCGGTGATAGGCGATCGATGACAAGTTCGGCGTACAAAAATCAGAACGGAAACACGCATCAGGTGGCGAGGTCGGCCTCCGGCGTCGGCGGAGTCGGCGTGCGCGGGCTTGACGGGGTCTCTGTGCTTGACGGTGTGGCTTCTGCGCTGCGGACAGTCTCGACGGCATCATCGGTCGGGCTTGGCGGCGGCGTCGACGTGTGCGTGGGCGTGGGCGGCGTCGTCGAAGAGAGGAGCTGGTCCAGGATGAGGCCGACATGTGCCCTGTACCACGCCTTGACCGCCTCGTCGGTGTTCTGGAGCATGTCCGCCCCGCCCAGCAGGAAAGCCAGGTCGGTATTCCTCTTCTTCGCGGCGACGTTGGTCCGTAGTAGGTCGAGCTTGACGGCGCTTGTCGACATCAACGCCGACCACCGGGCCTCGGTCTTCTCTTCATGAAGGACGGCCCGGGCATGTGCGTCGGCGAGGCAGTGCTGGATGGATTCCTGCACGCGAGGGTGGCCGCATCGGCGTGTTTCCCCTTCTTCGCACCTTTTTTGCCGTCCGGACGCCCTTCAGACACGCCCAGAGCCGGCGCGTCCGGCTTGTATGTCTCCTTGGTCTTCTCGAGGGTGCGCCGGACTTCCGCCCACTTGTCGCACTTGTCAATGCGCTTGTAGACGTGGAGGTACTTGAACTCGGCGTCGTTGTTGCTCTGCCTATACAGGGCGAACATGCGCAGCAACTGCGCCGGAACAAACAAACAGTTGGCTGGCGCGCGCACACGGCGAAGAGAGACGGGAGAGGGGCGTGGCATACCTGATCCTCAATGCTGGCGCCGCTCTCCGGGCGAGCGGCCACCTCCTCGACGACACCATGCCATTTGTTGCACGCCCCCTGGATGCGCCCCCAATGGTTCGCCATCGCCTTCGACCCGCGCTGCATGTAGACGCCTTTGAAGTAGGGGTCGACGAGCTTGCGCTCGTCGAACTCGGCCTTGATGCGCTCCCAGTACGTCTCGATGCTCTGGTTCGCGCCGGTTGTCGGGTCGAGGCAGACGACTTTCCATGCCTCGGCGAGGCATTCCTCCTCCTTGGACGCCCACTTGATGCGCGACTCGGCTGACCTAGCCGTCCGCTTCTTCTTCTTGCGCCTCCTCGCCGGCTCCTCCTCCTCCTCCTCCTCCTCCTCTTCCTCTTCCTCCTGCTCCTCCTGTTCCTCGTCGCCGTAGACGTAGCCGAGCTCGCCGTCCATGCCGCCGCTGAGATCGACCGCCTCATCCGCGGTGAACCCGGGAGACGCGGCGGCCGGGGCAGATCCTTCTGCGATGATGTCGTCCATGTCGGCCTCGGTCTCGTCGGCGTCGCCGAGGTGCGAGAAGGGCAGTGCGCAACGGCGGAGAGGAGGTGTCGGGGAGGAGGCGTACGCGGGCGGGAGTAGTTGTATGGAGGGTACTACACGTCGGTGAAGGCGGGCGAGGGCGTGCGTTGGGCCGGGTGTCCATGGGGGAACATGACATTTGGGTTGAACTCACCGTGCACGTCTCCGTCGGTGTAGCCCGGCGATCCCCATGGCTGCGGCGTCGGAGACCCGACACCTTGCTGGCCCCATGGCGCGTACTGTGCGTGGTTGCCGGGGGGATTCATCATCCCCGCGCGCGCCGCCTCGGCCTCGGCCTGGTCCGCTGAAGCGGCAGCGCGTGCCGCGTTGTCACGGACCTTCTTGGCGAGGGCCCTGTTCCGCCGGCCGGCGCTGACGGCCTCCCGTCGATGTACTTCCACCCTCCAATCAGCGTTTGTCATGCCCGGCGGCTTTGATGGCGGCGCCCTCGGCTTCCTCTGCTTCGCCTGGGCGATGGACGCGGTCGCGGTCGCCGCGGGGCGGGGAACGACGTACTTCTTCGGTGCCATGGCGGCCGGCTGGAAGGCGAGCGGGAGAGAGAATGGCGGGAGGAAAGGAGAAAATGGGAGGGAACTGGGGGAAAAGCGGGGAGAAACGGCGGAACAGCGCCGGCTTCGCCGACAGAGGCAGACCCACGCTACGCTTTTTTCGCCAGGTCGGCCCAGCGCCTCGATGCCGGGTTCTGCCTGGGTCCGCCGGCACCAAATTCGGCCCGAGCCGGCGAAAAACGGGCTTCTGGGGGGCGACTGGGCCGTTTTTTCGGCGCCGGCACGGCAAAAACGCTTGGGAAGGGCCTGTTGGGGGCGCGGCTGGAGATGCTCTAGGGCCTACCTGATGCTCAGCCTCCATTGACATTTTCCGGGACATCTACATCTTATATAGATTTTTTTATTAATTCAATAAAAAGTTAAAAAATCTGAAAATATTTTTAAAATAAACTTGACCTTCCATTGCATTTATGAGAAAATTTTCAAAAAAGAAAATCCCACTTTGACTTCTTTTAAAAAAGATAATTTTTTGGTCAAATAGTGTGACCTATAATAGCAAATAAATTTTGTCTTTTCGCTGTAAAGTCAACGTTGGTTTTTTTCCATGAAAATACTCAAGCCTCTATTCCAGGTAAGGTTTTTGCCGTGAGGTTCAGCCACTTGTGTGAAAAAGACCTATGATGAATTTTGCATGTGACACGTGCTATTAGTTTGGTACCTGATGGTGTAGAATTGCTTTGTGGATTCAGGATTTCGTTTCAATTTTTTTGAACTGCCATACGACTTATTTAGGTAGATTTAGTGTATGTTTAGCGTTTCTTCCTGTGCTTGCGTTCAGTCCACGGCGGCGCCGTCGCGATCGCTTCTTCTGGTTGTTGATGTCGCTGTCAGTTTGGCCGCTGTTGGGTTTGCATGTTTCTTCCAATCGGTGGCGCTTTTCCCGTGTCCTCTCGAGATTTCCTTGCCTGCGTGTCGTTCGTTAGCTTGCCGCTGTTTTCCATCGGTGCCGAATTTCTTGTGTTTTCGGGAGGCTTCCTGTGAGCTGCGGGGCTATAAATAGGCTGTTCCTCTCCTTGTGTCATGGCGTGTGGTTTCATTGTTGCTCGATGGTTTCTTCTTCATCTAGCCGTAATGAACAGGTAGTATGCGGCTGCGTCGTCGTTTAGGGCAGCTACGGCCTGCTGCAACTCAAGGACTCGCCGAGCTTCGGCACGATCAGGCCCGAGAGCAGCGTCGTGTAGATGGCCAAGGTGTCCACGTTCTTATGTCCGCCGAGCTCGCCAGGAGGGGGCCAGAGATGCTGGTCGCCACCAGAGCGGTTGCCGCTGTCTCCGACTCGACCGTCAGCTCGACGTCATCGTCATAGTCTCATCCTCGCTGGTGCAACGTGTCTCTCTTCTCGGCGCTCAACATCGATTGCTGGGCTGCACTAGCTGTCGCTGCTTATAGGCCGCCCGTGGTGCCCATCGAATCTCCATCCAGGGTGGAAGGCAGTCCAGATGCCAATGTCGAGGACGGAGGAGCCGCCATGGCTGGGGCGACCGAGGACGAGCTGTGGAGGCGTGGTGACGGGGGCTGTGGATGCAGCGGGCGCTTGAGCTGCATGCTTCTATATGAAGACGGTCGCACGTACATGCATACAGATCTTGAATGCATGTGCAACATAGGTAGACTACTTTTGTTTGTCCTCCGAACGAAATTGACTAGCATGTGTTTTCTCTAAATTTCAGACTTTAGATGTTGAGTATAAGATTATTAGGAAGTATAGGATACACTAGGATTTGGTCCTGCCTTGTCTTTTACTTCAAGTTGGTCTTTGTACTCCTATATATATACCCACGAGGCTCAAGCAATATAACAAACTATTCCATCAATCCCTCTCTTCCTTTTAACATGGTATCTATCGCAAGTCGATCCTAAACCCTAGCCGCCACCGCTTCCGCACCCGCGCACCGACCCCGGGGCGGCCGGTCTCCATGACCGCCGCCGGGGGCCGCGCCGCCCGTACCTAGGGTTCGTCCGCCGGCCGTGTTAGCCGGCTGCCCTAGAGAGTCTTTTTCCCGATCCTTTGATCCGGGTTTTTCTCTCTTTCGTCAGTCGCTTTCATCGGCGTTTACTTTTTGGTTTTCCGAGGCTGCCCTAGAGAGTCTTTTTCCCGATCCTTTGATCCGGGTTTTTCTCTCTTTCGTCAGTCGCTTTCATCGGCGTTTACTTTTTGGTTTTCCGATTCACTGGATTGGTTTGTGTCGCCCACCGCCGCCGTCGACACCTCGCGCCACTACTCCGACATCGGCGCGACCGGCCGGCTACTTCACCGACTCGGCGGCCTCGCGTGACACGCACCCCTCAAGGCCGTCGTCTGCGCGCCGGCCCGCCCGTCGCCCTGTGCCAGCCGTCACCGCCCTGCTCCGACCGGGACTCCTGCATCACCCGACCCGGCGGCCTCGCATCATGCGGCGACCAATCATAGCCGCCCTGTCGCCCGCTGTCTCCGGCCTCATCCAGGACTCCGCCGCCACCACGCATCCATCGAGCGGCGTTCCCGTCCTCGCGCGCGATCGGCTTGATCACCCGCTCGCCGCCGCGATCCGCCTCATCTACGCCGCGCGGCCGACCTGGCCCGTCAGTTACGCGCGCCTCCTCAGGTCCCGTGAAGATCGTCTCCGAGTTCTGCGCGCCCCTCCGCCGATCAAGCAACGGGCCGCCGCTGCATCGCCCCGTCGGGCCGCAGCGCCGCTGCCCCGTGGTTCTTTTCTCGGCTGCACCGATCTGCGTCACCGCTGTGTCGCTCCTTCGGGTCGTAGTGCCGCGGCCCGCTCATCACGCCCGAGGTCGTCCGCTCCAGGCCGTCCCCGTGGCTGCACCAACCCTCGCGCCGCCGCTGCGTCGCCCCGTCGGGCCGTAGCGAGCGTGGCACGCGGTCCACGCCGCCGTCTCGAGGCCGTCCACGCGGTTGCATCACCCCGCGCTTCGCCGCCCCTTCGGGCTGTAGCACCGCGGCCCGCGGTCCCTGCGACCGTCCCGAGGTCTTCCGTCGTCACCCCGACCTGCCCGCCGCTGCGTTGCCGCTTCTTCGTCGTGGCGCCGCTGCCGCGTCCACCGCCGTCCCAGCTGCCGACTTCCTGTGGCATGCGCCGCACCACCTCCTTTGGCGCGGGAACGCCACCGTCCGCGCCGGTCTTCGTCACGCTGTCAGGGTTCTTCGCCTACTTCGAGCACCGCCGCCGCACTCCTAACCTAGCCGCCGCCGTCGCCGTCAGGCTGCCGCCGCCGCTCTTCTTCGGCCGCCGCCGCCGCTACCCCTGTAGCCGCCGCAGCCGCCCGTCCACCCCCTTCGTCTTCTTCCAGCACCAGCCCGTCGCCAGCGTCGCCGTCATCTGAAGGAAATATGCCCTAGAGGCAATAATAAAGTTATTATTTATTTCCTTATATCATGATAAAGGTTTATTATTCATGCTAGAATTGTATTAACCGGAAACATAATACATGTGTGAATATATAGACAAACAGTATGTCACTAGTATGCCTCTACTTGACTAGCTTGTTAATCAAAGATGGTTATGTTTCCTAACCATGAACAAGGAGTTGTTATTTGATTAACAAGGTCACATCATTAGTTGAATGATCTGATTGACATGACCCATTCCGTTAGCTTAACACTTGATCGCTTAGTATGTTAATGCTTTCTTCATGACCCATACATGTTCCTATAACTATGAGATTTTGCAACTACCGTTTATCGGTGGATCTCTTTTGGTACTACCAATCGTCACAACGTAACTGGGTGATTATAAAGGAGTACTACAGGTGTCTCCAAAGGTACTTGTTGGGTTGGCGTATTTCGAGTTTAGGTTTTGTCACTCCGATTGTCGGAGAGGTATCTCTAGGCCTTCTCGGTAATACACATCACTTAAGCCTTGCAAGCATTACAACTAATGAGTTAGTTATGAGATGATGTATTACGGAACGAGTAAAGAGACTTACCGCAACGAGATTGAACTAGGTATTGGATACCGACGATCGAATCTCGGGTAAGTAACATACCGATGACAAAGGGAACAACGTATGTCGTTATGCGGTTTGACCGATAAAGATCTTCGTAGAATATGTAGGAACCAATATGGGCATCCAGGTTCCGCTATTGGTTATTGACCGAGAATGGTTCTAGGTCATGTCTACATAGTTCTCGAACCCGTAGGGTCCGCACGCTTAACGCTTCGATGACAGTTCATTATGAGTTTATAAGTATTGATGCACCGAAGTTTGTTCGAGTCCCGGATGTGATCACGGACATGACGAGGAGTCTCGAAATGGTCGAGACATAAAGATTGATATATTGGAAGCCTACATTTGGACATCGGAAAGGTTCCGAGTGAAATCGAATTTATCGAGTACCGGAGGTTACCGGAACCCCCGGGAACTACATGGGCCCATAGTGGGCCTTGGAGGAAAGGAGAAGGGGCAGCCCTAGGTGGTCGCGCCCCCCCTTCCCTAGTCCTATTAGGACTAGGAAAGGTGGGCCGCCCCTCTCTCTCTTTCCTCCGGGAATCCTAATCCAACTAGGATTGGAGGGAGTCCTACTCGGGAGGAGTAGGACTCCCTTGGTGCGCCTCCTCCCTTGGGCCGCCACCTCCCCTTGGCTCCTTTATATCTGAGGCAGGGGCACCCCATAACACACAAGTTGATCTACGGATCTTTCCTTAGCCGTGCAGCGGTGCCCCTTCCACCATATTCCACTTCGGTCATATCGTCGCGGAGCTTAGGCGAAGCCCTGCGCCGGAGAAGTCATATCGTCATGAGCTTAGGCGAAGCCCGCGTCGGTGGAGCATCAACATCGCCACCACGCCGTCAGGTCTGACGGAACTCATCCCGACACTTTGCTGGATCGGAGTCCGGGATCGTCATCGAGCTGAACGTGTGCAGAACTCGGAGGTGCCGTACGTTCGGTGCTTGGATCGGTCGGATCGTGAAGACGTACGACTACATCAACCGCGTTGTTATAACGCTTCCACTTTCGGTCTACGAGGGTACGTGGACGGACACTGTTCCCTCTCGTTGCTATGCCATCACCATGGTCTTGCGTGATCGTAGGAATATTTTTGAAATTACTGCGTTCCCCAACAGTGGTATCCGAGCCTGGTTTTATGCGTTGATGTCATATGCACGAGTAGAACACAAGTGAGTTGTGGACGATACAAGTCATACTGCCTACCAGCATGTCATACTTTGGTTCAGCGGTATTGTGAGATGAAGCGGCCCGGACCGACATTACGCCAGACGCTTACGCGAGACTGGTTTCACCGCTCCGAGCACTCGTTGCTTAAAGGTGACCGCGGGTGTCTGTCTCTCTCACTTTAGTTGAACCCGAGTGTGGCTACGCCCGGTCCTTGAGAAGGTTAAACGGAGTCTATTTGACGAAGTATCGTTGTGGTTTTGATGCGTAGGTAAGAACGGTTCTTGCTCAGCCCGTAGCAGCCACGTAAAACTTGCAACAACAAAGTAGAGGACGTCTAACTTGTTTTTGCAGGGCATGTTGTGATGTGATGTGGTCAAGACGTGATGCTATATTTTATTGTATGAGATGATCATGTTTTGTAACCGAGTTATCGGCAACTGGCAGGAGCCATATGGTTGTCGCTTTATTGTATGAAATGCAAAAGCCATGTAATTGCTTTACTTTATCACTAAGGAGTAGCGATAGTCGAGAAGCAATAGTTGGCGAGACGACAACGATGCTACGATGGAGATCAAGGTGTCGCTACCGGTGACGATGGTGATCATGACGGTGCTTGGCGATGGAGATCACAAGCACAAGATGATGATGACCATATCATATCACTTATATTGATTGCATGTGATGTTTATCCTTTATGCATCTTATCTTGCTTTGATTGACGGTAGCATTATAAGATGATCTCTCACTAAAAATTATCAAGAAGTGTTCTCCCGAGTATGCACCGCTATGCGAAAGTTCTTCGTCTTTGAGACACCACGTGATGATCGGGTGTGATAGGCTCTACGTTCAAATACAACGGGTGCAAAAACAGTTGCGCACGCGGAATACTCAGGTTAAACTTGACGAGCCTAGCATATAACAGATATGGCCTCGGAACACGGAGACCGAAAAGTCGAGCGTGAATCATATAGTAGATATGATCAACATAGTGATGTTCACCATTGAAACTACTCCATCTCACGTGATGATCGGACATGGTTTAGTTGATATGGATCACGTGATCACTTAGATGACTAGAGAGATGTCTCGTCTAAGTGGGAGTTTTTAATATGATTAATTGAACTTAAAATTATCATGAACTTAGTACACGATAGTATTTTGCTTGTGTATGTTTACTGTAGATAGATGGCTCGTCTGTTGTTCCGTTGAATTTTAATGCGTTCCTTGAGAAAGCAAAGTTGAAAGATGATGGTAGCAATTACACGGACTGGGTCCAGAATTTGAGGATTGTCCTCATTGCTGCACGTAAAAATTACGCCTGGAAGCACCGCCGGGTGACAGTGCTGCCGCAGATGCCGAGCCGTGGTTGTGAACGTCTGCAAAGCAGAGCTGATGACTACTCTATAGTTCAGTGTGCCATGCTTTATGGCTTAGAACCAGGTCTTCAACGATGTTTTGAACGTCATGGAGCATATGAGATGTTCCAGGAGTTGAAGTTAATATTTCAAGCAAATGCCCGGATTGAGAGATATGAAGTCTCCAATAAGTTCTATAGCTGCAAGATGGAGGAGAATAGTTCTATCAGTGAGCACATACTCAAAATGTCTGGGTATAACAATCACTTAATTCAGCTGGGAGTTAATCTTCCGGATGATAGTGTCATTGATGTAATTCTCCAATCATCGCCACCAAGCTACAAGAGCTTCGTGATGAACTATAATATGCAAGGGATGACTAAGACAATTCCTGAGCTCTTCGCGATGCTAAAAGCTGCGGAGGTAGAAATCAAGAAAGAGCATCAAGTGTTGATGATCAACAAGACCACTAGTTTCAAGAAAAAGGGCAAAGGGAAGAAGAAGGAAACTTCAAAAGAACAGCAAGAAAGTTGCTAATCAAGAGAAGAAACCCAAGTCTGGACCTAAGCCTGAAACTGAGTGTTTTACCGCAAGCAGACCGGACATCGGAAGCGGAACTGCCCCAAGTATTTGGCGGATAAAAAGGATGGCAAGGTGAACAAAGGTATATGTGATATACATGTTATTGATGTGTACCTTACTAATACTCGCATGATAGTACACGGTATTTGATACTGGTTACATTGCTAATATTTGCAACTCGAAACAGGAACTACGGATTAGCGAAGATTGGCTAAAGGACGAGGTGACGATGCGCGTTGGAAATGGTTCCAAAGTCGATGTGATCGCAGTCGGCACGCTACCTCTACATCTACCTTCGGGATTAGTTTTAGACCTAAATAATTGTTATTTGGTGCCAGCGTTGAGCATGAACATTATATCTGGATCTTGTTTAATGCGAGACGGTTATTCATTTAAATCAGAGAATAATGGTTGTTCTATTTATATGAGTAATATCTTTTATGGTCATGCACCCTTGAAGAATGGTCTATTCTTGTTGAATCTCGACAGTAGTGATACACATATTCATAATGTTGAAACCAAAAGATGCAGAGTTGATAATGATAGTGCAATTTATTTGTGGCACTGCCGTTTAGGTCATATCGATGTAAACGCATGAAGAAACTCCATCTTGATGGGCTTACGGAATCACTTGATTATGAATCACTTGGTACTTGCGAACCGTGCCTCATGGGCAAGATGACCAAAACGCCGTTCTCGGAACTATGGAGCGAGCAACTGATTTGTTGGAAATCATACATACCGATGTTTGTGGTCCAATGAATGTTGAGGCACTTGGCGGGTATCGTTATTTTCTCACCTTCACAGATGATTTGAGCAGATATGGGTATATCTACTTAATGAAACACAAATCTGAAACATTTGAAAAGTTCAAAGAATTTCAGAGTGAAGTAGAAAATCATCGTAACAAGAAAATAAAATTTCTACGATCTGATCGTGGAGGAGAATATTTGAGTTACGAAGTTTGGTTTACATTTGAAACAATGTGGAATAGTTTTCAACTCACGCCACCCGGAACACCACAGAGAAATGGTGTGTCCGAACGTCGTAATCGTACTTTACTAGATATGGTGCGATCTATGATGTCTATTTCCGATTTACCGCTATCGTTTTGGGGTTATGCTTTAGGCGGCCGCATTCACGTTAAATAGGACACCGTCAAAATCCGTTGAGACGACGCCTTATGAACTGTGGTTTGGCAAGAAACCAAAGTTGTCGTTTCTTAAAGTTTGGGGCTGCGATGCTTATGTAAAGAAACTTCAACCAGATAAGCTCGAACCCAAATCGGAAAAATGTGTCTTCATGGATACCCAAAGGAGACTGTTGGGTACACCTTCTATCACAGATCTGAAGGCAAGATTTTCGTTGCTAAATTCGGATCCTTTCTAGAGAAGGAGTTTCTCTCGAAAGAAGTGAGTGGGAGGAAAGTAGAACTTGATGAGATAATCGTATCTGCTCCCTTATTGGAAAGTAGTTCATCACAAGAAATGGTTCCTGTGACAACTACACCAATTAGTGAAGAAACTAATGATGATGATCATGAAACTTCAGATCAAGTTACTCTTGAACCTCGTAGGTCAACCAGAGTAAAATACACACCAGAGTGGTACGGTAATCCTATTACGGAAGTCATGTTACTTGACCATGGCGAACCTACAAACTATGAAGAAGCGATGGTGAGCCCAGATTCATAAAATGGCTGGAAGCCATGAAATCTGAGATGGGATCCATGTATGAGAACAAAGTATGGACTTTGGTTGACTTGCCCGATGATCGGCAAGCCATTGAAAATAAATGGATCTTTAAGAAGAAGACTGACGCTGATGGTAATATAACTGTCTACAAAGCTCGACTTGTTGCGAAAGGTTTTCGACAAGTTCAAGGGGTTGACTACGATGAGACTTTCTCACCCGTAGCGATGCTTAAGTCTGTCTGAATCATGTTAGCAATTGCCGCATTTTATGATTATGAAATTTGGCAAATGGATGTAAAACTGCATTCTTGAATGGATTTCTAGAAGAAGAGTTGTATATGATGCAACCAGAAGGTTTTGTCGATCCAAAAGGTGCTAACAAAGTGTGCAAGCTCCAGCGATCAATTTATGGTCCGGTGCAAGCCTCTCGGAGTTGGAATAAACGCTTTGATAGTGTGATCAAAGCATATGGGTTTGTGCTGACTTTTGGAGAAGCTTTGTATTTACAAGAAAGTGAGTGGGAGCTCTGTAGCATTTACGATATTATATGTGGACGACATATTATTGATTGGAAATGATATAGAATTTCTGGATAGCATAAAAGGATACTTGAATAAAAGTTTTTCAATGAAAGACCTCGGTGAAGCTGCTTACATATTGGGCATCAAGATCTATAGAGATAGATCAAGACGCTTAATTGGACTTTCACAAAGCACATACCTTGATAAAGTTTTGAAAAGTTCAAAATGGATCAGGCAAAGAAAGGTTTTTTACTGTGTTGCAAGGTGTAAGATTGAGTCGACTCAATGCCCGACCACACAGAAGATAGAGAGAAAATGAAAGATGTTCCCTATGCTTCAGCCATAGGCTCTATCATGTATGCAATGCTGTGTACCGGACTGACGTATGCTTAGCTGTAAGCTTGGCAGGAAGGTACCAAAGTAATCCAGGAATGGATCATCGACAGCGGTCAAGAACATCTGAAATACACGAAAAGGACTAAGGATATGTTTCTCATATATGGAGGTGACAAAGAGCTAGTCGTAAATGGTTACGTCGATGCAAGCTTTGACACTGATCCGGACGATTCTAAATCGCAAACCGGATACGTGTTTTTATTAAACGGTGGAGCTGTCAGTTGGTGCAGTTCTAAACAAAGCGCCGTGGCGGGATCTACATGTGAAGCGGAGTACATAGCTGCTTCGAAGCAGCGAATGAAGGAGTCTAGATGAAAGAGTTCATTTCCGATCTAGGTGTCATACCTAGTGCATCGGGACCGATGAAGATCTTCCGTGACAATACTGGTGCAATTGCCTTGGCAAAGGAATCCAGATTTCACAAGAGGACCAAGCATATCAAGAGACGCTTCAATTCCATTCGGGACCAAGTCCAAGTGGGAGACATAGAGATTTGCAAAATACATACGGATCTGAATGTTGCAGACCCGTTGACTAAGCCTCTTCCACGAGCAAAACATGATCAGCACCAAGACTCCATGGGTGTTAGGATCATTACTTTGTAATCTAGATTATTGACTCTAGTGCAAGTGGGAGACTGAAGGAAATATGCCCTAGAGGCAATAATAAAGTTATTATTTATTTCCTTATATCATGATAAAGGTTTATTATTCATGCTAGAATTGTATTAACCGGAAACATAATACATGTGTGAATATATAGACAAACAGTATGTCACTAGTATGCCTCTACTTGACTAGCTTGTTAATCAAAGATGGTTATGTTTCCTAACCATGAACAAGGAGTTGTTATTTGATTAACAAGGTCACATCATTAGTTGAATGATCTGATTGACATGACCCATTCCGTTAGCTTAACACTTGATCGTTTAGTATGTTAATGCTTTCTTCATGACCCATACATGTTCCTATAACTATGAGATTATGCCACTCCGTTTACGGAGGAACACTTTGGTACTACCAAACGTCACAACGTAATCGGGTGATTATAAAGGAGTACTACAGGTGTCTCCAAAGGTACTTGTTGGGTTGGCGATTTCGAGTTTAGGTTTTGTCACTCCGATTGCTCGGAGAGGTATCTCTAGGCCTTCTCGGTAATACACATCACTTAAGCCTTGCAAGCATTACAACTAATGAGTTAGTTATGAGATGATGTATTACGGAACGAGTAAAGAGACTTACTGCAACGAGATTGAACTAGGTATTGGATACCGACGATCGAATCTCGGGTAAGTAACATACCGATGACAAAGGGAACAACGTATGTCGTTATGCGGTTTGACCGATAAAGATCTTCGTAGAATATGTAGGAACCAATATGGGCATCCAGGTTCCGCTATTGGTTATTGACCGAGAATGGTTCTAGGTCATGTCTACATAGTTCTCGAACCCGTAGGGTCCGCACGCTTAACGTTTCGATGACAGTTCATTATGAGTTTATAAGTATTGATGTACCCAAGTTTGTTCGGAGTCCCGGATGTGATCACGGACATGACGAGGAGTCTCGAAATGGTCGAGACATAAAGATTGATATATTGGAAGCCTACATTTGGACATCGGAAAGGTTCCGAGTGAAATCGAATTTATCGAGTACGGGAGGTTACCGGAACCCCCGGAACTACATGGGCCCATAGTGGGCCTTGGAGGAAAGGAGAAGGGCAGCCCTAGGTGGTCGCCCCCCCTTCCCCTAGTCCTATTAGGACTAGGAAAGGTGGGCCGCCCCTCTCTCTCTTTCCCCTCCGGGAATCCTAATCCAACTAGGATTGGAGGGAGTCCTACTCCCGGAGGAGTAGGACTCCTTGCGCGCCTCCTCCCTTGGGCCGCCACCTCCCCTTGGCTCCTTTATATACGGGGCAGGGGGCACCCCATAACACACAAGTTGATCTACGGATCTTTCCTTAGCCGTGTGCGGTGCCCCTTCCACCATATTCCACTTCGGTCATATCGTCATGAGCTTAGGCGAAGCCTGCGCCGGAGAAGTCATATCGTCAGCGGAGCTTAGGCGAAGCCCTGCGTCGGTGGAGCATCAACATCGCCACCACGCCCGTCAGGCCGACGGAACTCATCCCGACACTTTGCTGGATCGGAGTCCGGGGATCGCCATCGAGCTGAACGTGTGCAGAACTCGGAGGTGCCGTACGTTCGGTGCTTGGATCGGTCGGATCGTGAAGACGTACGACTACATCAACCGCGTTGTTATAACGCTTCCGCTTTCGGTCTACGAGGGTACATGGACGGACACTCTTCCCTCTCGTTGCTATGCCATCACCATGGTCTTGCGTGATCGTAGGAATATTTTTGAAATTACTGCGTTCCCCAACATCATCTACACCGACCACTTCGTCTACTCCGAGAACAGCGGGCGACATCGATCCCGCGCTGATTGGCGCCGCAACCGTCGTCGAGTCCTTCTCTGCTGGCCTCTCCGACTTCTCCGACATGGCGTACAGCTCGTGCAGGTCCTTGTCTACGCATGCCCGGTGCTGGCAACACCGATGCGTGCCTTCGTCCATGACGTGTCCCCGGGCCTGGCAAGCCTGGTGCGGCGCTTCATCAACTTCGTCTTCGTCCGTCTACGCATGCCCGGTGCTGGCAACACCGACGCCTGCCTTCGTCTATGATGCGTCCCCGGGGTTGGCAACCCCGACGCGACGCGTCGTGAGCATCATCTACTTCCTGGCGCACCACTACTTCGACACCATTGCGCCCACGACTAACTCGGCGCCTCCTTCCGCCCGCGGCTCCATGGCGACTTCCTCGACACCGGCTACCCCGACTCGACATCGACCACGGCATTCTTCGCACGGCTACCTCGACCACGGCTCCACCACCCACGCTCTCGGCTACATCGACAAACAGCACAAAGGGCTACCGCCTGCTTGAGCATCCTCGTTGGTTTTCACTCCAGCCACAACTCCACGATGCATCGACAGTTACGACTGTGCGGGGTGTCCGTCGGCTTGCCTTCGGATTCTTCTCCAGTCTCACCGTCTGCGTCGCTACCGTTGTGACTGCGGGGGATGTTGAGTATAAGATTATTAGGAAGTATAGGATAAACTAGGATTTGGTCCTGCCTTGTCTTGTACTTCAAGTTGATCTTTGTACTTCTATATATATGCCCACGAGGCTCAAGCAATACAACAAACTATTCCATCAATCCCTCTCTCCCTTCTAACATTAGAACTTGGCTACTTGCTGCCGTCTGATGTTATTTCCTATGGGGAGTAGTTTTTAGGAGGGAAGCCAATTGTTGGGATAAGAAACAGGTGGAAACAGAAATATTGAACAGATGGTGGAACATAGCTTCCTCACCTGCTGGCCGATGCGTATGGGTGGTCTGCGTGTCTATATACATGAGCTGGGTCAATCTAATATATTTTTTTTGTAGATTTATTCATAAGCCCATCCATTTTGTTTCTTTTTTCACATTTTATGTCTAAGTTTGTGACTGAAAGGAATGTGATGCTTGCTGAAAGATAGACAAACAGCTAGCCAAGAAGCTGTCGATCCGTATACGTGCAAATATTGTAGCTTTTCAGTTTCAGGTTGTCAAGAAGTTTTCAGTTATTGTTGATCTAACCTGAAAGAATTTCATAGGTGTTGTATCTGTCAGGAGAGAGTTTAGTGTAGTCTGATGCAAACCAGAACTAGCTAGACTAGCAGTTGCAAAGATGAATGAAACATCGGGGATGCATACGAAAGCAATCCTAACCAGTTTGCATCACAATTGTCGAGGAACACCCTTGCTGTTGCACCAACTGCATTGTTTGCTTCCAAGCAATGTGCTTCTGAAGTTCTGATCATGGAAGGAAATTGTTCTTTTGCTCTGAATGCAAAACGGTTGGCTACAGTGAGAAATCTCTGGAGAAATGCATAAAACCCTGACTGGCACAATTGACATCCATGTCTTTCGTTGCTGCTGTTGACTGGCACAATTGACATCCATGTCTTTCGTTGCTGCTGTTGTTCATGGTGATCAGGCATTATCCAACCATGAAATTTCTCCTTGATTTCTCCACTGACAAAAGCAGAACGTCTGCAACAGTGGACTCAGTACTACAAGTTGTCTTAACTCATTCATTATTTTAATAAGATGTATACCTAATGCTTTTAAGCTTAGCGAATTGGCTTTCCTCCCGAGTTGGGTTAGTACTTGATAATCTTAATTAAGCTTCCTTGGATTAGTACAGGTTAATGCCCAATTGTACAAATCAGTTATAATATATATCAACTATTCGGTCCAGTGGTCTTTCTTACAATACTAGGTATAGCTGCCAAATTGAACTGTTCGTCATAGTTACATGTGGTCGCACGATCCCAGTGTTGATGAGCTGAAAAAAGCATGACCACCCTTCGGTGACGTTTGGTGCTAATTGGTTTTAATTTTTTTCAAAGGTCGAAAATACTATGCACAGGATGATTCCTTGTACAAAATTCGCATGATGCAACATCCACTGGTCGTACCCCGCAAAAATAAAACATCTACTGGTCGTTGCGCTTTCAGTTCACCTCACCGACGGGTAGATCTGCTACATCTTGTGTGATTCATGTGAGATTAAGATGTGCTTATTTCAATTATTAAGTGTGAGTTTCATTTAAGAAAAGCAAACAAAAGAATATACATAGAGCAAATCGAGGGAGACTATGGAAAGCAGACTATACGAAGTAAGCAGCGTTCTTGCAAATATGAAAGCACAAGATGACATCACTATGGCTTCATTTGATGATAAAGACTACTTTGTGGAACATAAAATCACTGCTATGGCCTACAATATGGATATATTAAATTTTTACGCATGGAGCCCTGTTCAATTTTTGCCTTAAGTCTGTCTACACAACATCTATTCTATTATATTAATTTATATCCAATGTTGATGTCTTTCTATGTAATATAGTCAAGCTAGATTATAAAATAAATAAAGATCCTTGAATACCACTCTGCTACAATCATTCAATTATTCTATTGACTTAATTCTCATACCAAGGAACTTATCAAAATCAATATATTTACAAAAAGAAAATGTAGAATAATTTCACATGCGATAAACAGGTGCCAAGTTACCTATGGGCCGGAGCAAAGACTCTATGCCACTTCATCACAAGCACTAATTCAAGAAGAATCTAACTAGGATGGTCTTGTCTGGCATGAGCTTCTATGTTTCTTTCATTTTATTGCAACAGCATCATCACGTACCGTTTATTCTGTAGAATGTGCCACGTATGACGAGAATAAACGATCCTTATCAAAAATGTACTATCAACGTGTGAAACATGCAGCCTGCGTTATGGAAATAAGTATGCTTCTTTCCAACATATCTTTCGACATCCACATTTTTTACGTACATGATTTAGGCATTTTAAACTAATAACACTTATTATAGGTGGTTAACACAATTCATATGGACAAACCGTATTGACAGGCGCGGCGTGCCGCCGCGCGGGCTCTGCTAGTTTATATACTATTGCAAAAGTAAGTCAAGTTTATTCTTAAAAAATTTATAAACTATTTTGACTTTTTGTTTAATAATTAAAAACATTCATCATATAGGGTGTATATATAACCAGGAACCAAAGTGTATTTCCCGCATCATAAGTCGGTTCCTAGCAATGCTGAGAACCTTGTATAAATAAGAGTTTAAGTATTCGTTGCTCTCCTAAAGTTGTTGTATTCGTTACAGTTGAAAGGAAGAAAAGAAGAAGGCATTTGTTCGGCGCAGCAGAGAGACGAGGATACGGCGACCTGCGAGATGATCACTAAACCAGCCGAAGCGCGCGCGGCAAACAGATTTTTTACGCGCGGCGCTTCGCGCGTCTGTTGAAGATGCTTTGACATACATAACTATATGAATTTTCATAGTTGAATATATATGTAAAAGACTAACAAATACAAAGCTTCAGTTTAAGCAACAGAACTACGAAGCTTCAACAATATCAAAATGCAAAAAGAAGTGTCACATCTAAGATCATGATAATCATGTATTTAGAATAGCTTACCAGAATAAGGAAAAACATTGCATCCCACAGAAGGATACACCTTCAGGATGTCGTATATTTTTGCACCCCAGTCGTCGTTATGACGGCCTCACGGTCATTCTTTTCAGCCTTGGTGCACATTTCAATATCAGCCTCAAGAAATCAAATTCATGATCCTCTCCTCCCAAGCCTCTGATTTCCACTTCTTCGAGATTGATCAAGGAGATAGTTTCGCTTCTCCAGTTCTTAGGCTCATCACAGGGACAATTTACCGGGCATGCTATTGCCTTTTCCCCCTAAAAGAAATATGAATAACTACAATTATTGGCACTTGCTCCTCAAAGACATCATCTCAAAACTGTACCTGGATTTTCCTTTTGCTACATATATTTCAGATAGCAATAATTAAGCAGAGGAAATAATTACCAGCCCTATCTTAAGGATTTTTGTAGCAGTGCAAATCCAATGGATCCTAAGGAGGCAAAAGACAAATGCTCCAAAAGCATGCCCGGTTGTGTTGAAATGTAGATCCAAAACGGAGAAGTTTGTAAGCACTAGATGTTTCTCTATTTCTTGCGCAAGGCTGAGCTCAGTCTGTGGAAAACTAAATGAGCCCTGCGAAAAAATGGAAAGTAATATGTATCATCCATAATAAGTTTAATAGTAATAGTTTAGTTGGAAGTAAATAAATTGAGCTAGAGACAAGAGACGCACAAGGCTGCTGTCGTCCGACTCCATCCACAGTCCACAGGCACAGGGCATTGCTCTCCGCCGTCTCGAATCTCACCATTGCAAAGGCCCCAAGGACCTATCCCGGCAGCCGGCTTGGAATAGCAGCACCGCCACAGAACCTTCTCCACCATGGGTGCCGAGATGGACAGTCTGAGGCTCTGAGCTCGCCGGGAGTGTTTATGGACAGTGTCAATTGCTTAAGCGCGGGAACGTCGATGTGCACGCGACCTGTCGACTTGCGTTTGTTCTCCAGAAGGAGCTCCTGCAGGGATGCCGAGCGGATGGCATGGCCGAGGAAACAGCCGGTCGCCCTGAGCACGTGCAGGCGCGGGCAATGGAGGAGCAAGGCGGCGGCGTCGACGTGGCAGCCAGAGAGGGACAGCACCTCGAGCGCGGGGAACATGCAGCAGCTTGCCGGCGGGTCGGCGGCGGCGGGGAGGAAGAGGTCCATCCCGCATAGGTCGATGGATGTGGCCCGGTGGAAGCTGGGCAGGTTCACGGGAGGGGGGAGGAACCGCATGTCGCGTGTCCGGCGAGAAAGCGGGCTGCGAGAGACGTTGAAGCGGAGCTCCACCGGCGAGAGCCCCGCGGCGGCGCGGAGCAGCGAGCCGACGTCGGCCACGTACAGCACATAGTAGTGAGGAGAAAGCGGGGGCGCCTCGGGGACGTGGATGTCGAGGAGGGACACGTCGGGGACGTGGGCGAGGCAGTCGAGCGCCGGTCGGAGCAAGCGGGGCGTGGCGTCGCGGAAGGTGAACTCGGCGAGGCGGCTCCAGAGGCAGCTCCACCGGCGGGAGAGGAGACTGGTGCGCACAGCGGCGCGGGCGCAGCGGAGGCGGACGAGCACCTGGAGAAGCAGGTCGCCCGGGAGGGGACTGATGAGATCGGGTCCTCCTCCGGTTGGACCTAGATCGGGAAGGATGGCGTGATCCTTCCCGATCTAAATTGATATAGTTTTATTTGATGGTCTGTCTAAGACATATCTAGATGTGATATAGTTATGTCACATTTAAATTGATGTCAACTTTGTTTGTGGTTTATTTTTTTGTCTTAGTTTTTTTGTTTCTTGTTGCTGCTATAGATGTTTATGAGTGCTTAAATATGACATCCTTACAAAACATCTAGATATGGATTAAATAAACTGTTTGATAAAGCACATCTAGATGTGCTCTAAGTATTGAACATCTAAGTCCTATGTCATTGATTTTACGCTAAGATTCGTGCAAGCATTTTCTTTTATCTTTTTCTTTCTAGTTCAATTGAGTCATTTAAAGCTCTGTTAGGCTGGCCATAGTGGGGGTAACATAAGTAGTATCATGTACTTGAGACTCGCAAACATGCTTATGTGGCAGGCAATTAAAGAAGAGAGATGGTTATAATAACATAGGTAAACACTGTAACATAATAAATATGGTGCTAATATGTGTCATGCATGGCAATAAATGAGATCACCTATGATACTAATCTATAATACTATGCACTATAGAGGTAGTAACATAGACTAGTAACATATACATGTTACTAGTCTAAGTTACTCCCGCTATGACTAGCCTTAGATGAAAAATGATTAGGGGTTTATTTAAGTCCACTTTGAGATGTGTGCAAAGTATAGGGTGTCAAAATCTGAGGAGGGGGCAGGCACTGGCAGGACACTTTGAGGCTCTGTGTCCCCGTCATATATGATTTTCTTCCGGCCTGCCTATTGATCTATACCTTGGTGTTCCGTGGTGTTCCTGGAATCCTACGTGGTTGGAAGGTTAGTTGTTGGAGTTCCTATATACGGCGCCTAGGTCGCCGTGGAACACCATAGCGCGTACCACCACCCACCACCCCCCCCCCCCTCCCCCGCGCGCGTCTTTCCTTCGTTATGCCGGTTTTGGGAAGGTTCTAGAGCCTTCCCAAAACCAGTTTTTTTTTGTTTTTTATGTTTTCTATACTACTCCTTCCGTAAACTAATATAAGAGCGTTTAGAATAGTAATATTCTAAACGCTCTTATATTAGTTTACAGAGGAAGTAGTTTTTTCCGTTTTCTGTTCTTTTCAATCTTTTCTTTTGTTTTTTTTTCGTTTTTTATTTTTTTCTTTCCTTTTTTTTCTATTTTCTTCTTCTTCACTTTTTGACTATTTTTGGCATTTTTTCATTTCGAATTCGTTAACAACTTTTTTTGTTCATCGAATTCAAAAAATGTTCATCCAATTCAATTTTTTGTTCATCAGATTTATAACATGTTCAGAAAAATTCAAAAGTTGTTCATCAAACGAAAAAAATGTTTAACGGTTTCTTTTTTTTCATTGAATTTTTTGTTCATCAGATTCAAAAAATGTTCATAATATTCAAAATTTGTTCACTGAATTAAAAATTTGTTCATCATATTTTCAAACTAATGTTCATCCAACGCAAATTTTGTTCATATTTTTTTACAAAATTTTTCTCTAACACAAATTTTGTTCTTCAAATTAAAAAAATGTTCATCAAATACCAAGTTTGTTCACCGATGTTCAAAAAAAAGTTCATTCCTTTGGAATCATGAACATTTTTTACAAATACGTGAACATTTTTTTGAACCATGAACATTATCTTAAAGTCGAGACAGTTTTTGTAATCATGAATATTTTTCGTAAATTCGTGAACATTTCGTGAATGCATGAACTATTTTTGAAATCTTGAACTTTTTTTAATTCGTGAATATTTTCTAAATTTCTGAACATTTTTTGTAATCATGAACATTTTTTTTGCAAATTCGTGAATACTTCACGAATGCATGAACTTTTTTTGAAAACATGAATATTTTTCTAAATTTGTCAAGATTTTTTAAATTTGTGAACATTTTTTACAAATTCATGAACATTTTTTGAATTCCCGAAATAATGATATTTTTTCGAAATCATGATTGTTTTTTTCAAAATCAGCAATTTTTACTGAAATTTGGAAGCTGTTTGATATCCTGAATTATTGAAAAAAAGGAAAAAAAGAAAAGGAAAAGACGAAAAAAAAACAGGCGGCGTGCCGGCCGCACATGGGCCGGCCCAGAAGGGCGCGAAAGGGGGAGCCGAGCTCCCGTTAGTTGTTAGGGAAGAAAATAACGACCTCCGCTTCCTCACCGAACCCATCATAAAAAAACCCTAGCAAACTTACATACTGAAGTACATCATCTGAGGCAACCATGGGCGCGAGGTTCGAGCAGCGGGCACGGGACGACGAAGCCTGCTGCAGATACTACCGCGACTTGTTGTGCCCGGCTGTCCTGCCCATCCTCTTCCTGCTGCCATTCTTTTTTGGCATATATTGGCTCGCGACGGAGCCGCCGCCTCCGTGGTACTCCGTTGCGGTCGGTGCCGTCTCGGGCTTCGACCCGGCCACGGACCTGCAGGGCCAGGGTGCGCTCGACCCGGCGTTCAACCTCACCGTCCGCATCGACGCCTCGCTGAGCGGCCAAGGCGGCGTGCCGTACTGCCTTGACAAGGGCACTTCCGTGCAGGTGTCGTATCTCCGCGTGCCGCTGGCCAGCGGGCATGCGCCGGAGCCGGGCGAGGGGGCATGCGCGACGGCGGGGCAGCGAAAAGACCTGCACGTCGTGGCGCGCGGGAGGGGCGTGGCCGTGCCGGGGTTCCTGCTGGACAGCCTTGCCGAGGACGTGCGGCGCGGGGTGGCCGTGTTCGAGGTCACGCTCATGAGCCCGCGCGTCGATCAGGGCGACTGGAAGGTGCTGACGTGCTGGGGGAAGGCCGGAGAGGACGCCTCCCTTCAGGTCCCATGCGTAAAGTCCTACGTGGATGCCGGCCTGCCAGTGTCGCCGCACCCGATGGCTCCTGGCAGGGCAGGGCGCTGCCGCCCGCGCGAGGGGGCTCACGATGCCGCCTTGTGGCTCCTGCAAGAATATGAACGCTGGAGTATAATCTCGCAACAGTAGAGCCGGACATGCAGCCCATCACTCTTTCAATTATGATTAGGTTATATCGAGCTGTACGTATACAACATATTTTTTTTACATAATACATGTCTCATTCATATCATAAAAATCAAAATACAAATCACATAAAGACCGACATAACAAAACTGAAAAGATAGCATAAATCTCTAAGCTTGACACCAACGTTCGTCACCTATCTCCGGTACCACCACATCAGCCAAAGAAGACAAAATGACGGATCACCCCTTCACAGAGCTCGACGCGGCTCCATCATTGATATGCAGTTTTGCGAACCATCAAGGTGGCTCACCAAAAATGAAGCCCTTGTCGTTGAACGAATAAGACCGGGGCAACACCCCGGACACGCCATCGAACTTCAGATCTAACACCCCACCATGAATAAGACATTGAGGAAGGAAACCATACCCGCCATCCACGAACCACAAACCCAACACATGTTCCGTCTTCCAGATGTCGTTGATGCTGACCATAATCTGCATCCGCTCCTAGACTACCTCCCAAACTCCGCGTCGATGCTGGAGCAAACGTCGCCGCAACGGCGGAGTCCGAGGACACAAGTCCACCACAAGTATGCCGCCACCGTATAGAACATATCTTACATTTATGTATACAACATATCTTGAACCTGCAAGGATTTGATTTTTTTAATCGATTTTTGGGGCCGGATGACAGTTAACATGCGTGTGACATCTGTACTTTGGCGGAAACTACCGGGAACGATCTTTTGTTGGGAGTTGGTGTAATGGGTGGCGTTTTTCAAAATAGTCCTTTCCCTCATGTTTAGATGGGTGTTTTAACCAGTAGAAGCTTCCAGAATTCTCATACATTTGCTTACACTCAGTATGGAGCCGACGACACTTAGGGATGAGACTTTCTTTTTCTTTCTCTATTTTCTAGAATAAGTATGCTCTGTAGTAAATGGATTCGAACCTTTGCATTGCCGGTACCAAAAATTGATGAAACCGAACTCCTAAAGTTTTTTTTAAGGAGTATTACCCCGTCTCTGTCTCTGCATTAATATGATGCATGCAGTCATGTTATTAAACAAACAACAAGGTCCGTAGTTAGGCATAAGCTCACATGAGAAGCTGAGATGCAATGATGATAAACGTTACCACAACCAGCAAAAACATAACAAGATGACTAAACACCTAGCTTATTATTGGATCGCCATCCAAATCGGTTGAAAGTATACCGTGCTACCATCTTAAAACGGTTGCACCCAATAGTCATATGCTCCTTGGCTTCCGCGTTGATGTTGGCTTGAACTACGTCGGTATTTCCCTAAAGAGGAAAGGATGATGCAGCACAACAACGGTAGGTATTTCCCTGAGTGATAAGACCAAGGTTATCAAACCAGTAGGAGAACCACGCAACACTACGTAAACAACACCTGCACACAAATAACAAATACTCGTAACCGGTCGTGTTAAAGGGGTTGTCAATCCCTTCCGGGCTACGGCGATAGAAATTGGCAAACGGACGTGAGAAAATTGTAATAATTTGATAGATCGAACGCCAAATAAAATAAAGTGCAGCAAGGTATTTTTTATTTTTGGTTTAATAGATCTGAAAATAAAAACAAATAAAAATAGATCGCAAAGGCAAATATAATAAAGAAAAGACCCGGGGGCCGTAAGTTTCACTAGTGGCTTCTCTCGAGAAAAATAGCAAACGGTGGGTGAATAAATTACTGTTGTGAAATTGATAGAACTTCAAATAATCATGACGATATCCAGGCAATGATCATTATATAGGCATCACGTCCAAAATTAGTAGACCGACTCCTGCCTACATCTACTACTATTACTCCACACGTCGACCGTTATTCAGCATGCATCTAGTGTATTAAGTTTATGGAGAAACGTAGTAATGCAATAAGAACGATGACATGATGTAGACAAGATCTATTTATGTAGAAATGGACCCCATCTTGTTATCCTTAATATCAACGATACATATGTGTCGTTTCCCTTTCTGTCACTGGGATCAAGCACCGTAAGATCGAACCCATTACAAAGCACCTATTCCCATTGCAAGATAAATATATCAAGTTGGCCAAACAAAACTCAAATATCGGAGAAGAAATACAAGGCTATAAGTAATCATGCATATAAGAGATCAAAGAAGACTCAAATAAATTTCATGGATAAAAAGATAGATCTGATGATAAACTCAAAGTTCATTGGATCCCAACAAACACACCGCAAAAAGAGTTACATCATATGGATCTCCAAGTGACCATTGTATTGAAAATCATACGAGAGAGAGGGTCATCTAGCTACTAACTACGGACTCGTAGGTCTACAAAGAACTACTCACGCATCATCGGAGAGGCACAAATGGGCATGATGAACCCTCTGTGATGGTGTCTAGATTGGATCTGTGGTTTCTGGAACTTGCGACGGTTGGAATTGATTTTCGTCGACTCCCCTAGGGTTTCTGGAATATTGGGGTTATTTATAGAGCAAAGAGGCGCTTCGTGGGCACCCGAGGTGGGCACAACCCACCAGGGCGCGCCTGGGCCTCCAGGCGCACCCTGGTGGGTTGTGCTCCCCTCGGAGCACCCCCCAGGCGCTTCTCCGGCCCACTGGATGTCTTCTGGTCCAAAAAAATCCACAAAAAGTTTCGCTGCGTTTGGACTCCGTTTGGTATTGATTTCCTGCGATGTAAAAAACATGCAGAAAACAGCAACTGGCACTTGGCACTATGTCAATAGGTTAGTACCAAAAATGATATAAAATGGTTGTAAAACATCCAGGAATGATAATATAACAGCATGGAACAATAAAAAATTATAGATACGTTGGAGACGTATCAGCATCTCCAAGCTTAATTCCTGCTCGTCTTCAAGTAGGTAAATGATAAAAACAGAATTTTTGATGTGGAATGCTGCCTAACATGTCATCTTATATTATTTTCTTTATGGAAATTTGGACGTTTATATGGTTCAAAGCAATAGTCTAGTTTTGACATGAGACTTAAATACTCAAGCATATCAACAATCAACCAAGTCTTTCAAAATATCGATGCTAAAATAAGTTATCCCTAGCCCATCATGCTCAATCAATGATCCATTCATGAAACACGCTCGCATATTAGCTACATCCAATGCTCAAGTACGATCATAGTGCCCCCAGTTGGTGCTTTATAAGAGAAGATGGAGACTCAAATTTAAAATAAAAATTGCATAAAGTAAAAGAAAGGCCCTTCGCGGAGGGATGTAGGGATTTGTAGAGGTGCCAGAGCTCAAAGCAAAAAATATAGAGATAAAAACATTTTGGGAGCATACTTTTCCCACCAACGAAAACGACTTAGAGTTCCCCACACTTTCCATGCTAGATATATCATAGGCGGTTCCCAAACAGAAAATAAATTGTATTCCTTTTTCCACCATATTTTCACTTTCCATGGCTAACTGTATCCACGGGTGCCCTCCATACCAACACTTCCCAAGGAATTTATTATTTGACAACACAAAGTAAACTCATTTTTTATTTCGGGACTGGGCATCCCTAATACCTTTTCCTTACTCTCGTGCAATGACAAGTGAATAAACACTCATCGTGAGAATAACACATCTAGCATGGAAAATATCGGTCACTCCTCACCGCCTCGCGAGCGGTACAAGCACATAAAAGAGAAATTTATTTTGAAAATTAGAGATGGCACATACAAATTTGCTTAGAACGGCAAAAGAATACCGCATATAGGTCGATATAGTGGACTCATGTGGCAAAACTAGTTTAAAGGATTTTGGATGCACAAGTAGTGATCATACTTAGTGCAAAATGAAGGCTAGCAAAAGATTGCGAAGCGACCAACCAAGAAACGGATAATCTCATAAGCGAGCATTAAGCATAATTAACACTGAATAATGCACCACAAGTAGGATGTAATTTCATTGCATGACTATTGACTTTCGTGCTTGCATAGGGAATCACAAACTTTAACACCAATATTCTTACTAAAGCACAATTAATCATCAACATGACTCACATATCACATCATCATATCGCAAAAATATTACAAGGAATCAAGTTTATTTTGTCCAATGATCTTCATGAAAGTTTTTATTATATCCGTCTTGGATATCTATCACTTTGGGACTAATTTTCATGAGTTGCTTTTGATAAGCTCAAACAAATACAAGTGAAGATCATGAGCATAATATTTCTTTCTCTCAAATTAATTTAAGTGAAGCAAGAGAGAATTTCTTAAAGAAATTACTAACTCTCAAATAAATCTAAGTGAAGCAAGAAAGCATTTCTTCAAAAATACGAAAGCACACCGTGCTCAAAAAGATATAAGTGAAGCACTAGAGCAATTCCATAGCTCATAAAAATTAAGTGAAGCATAGAGAGCAATTTTAACAAGTCATGGCATAATTTTGGCTCTCTCAAATAGGTGTGTCCAGCAAGGATTCAAGACTTAAAATACAAAGCAAAACAAGCAAAGACTCAAATCATACAAGATGCTCCAAGCAAAACTCATAGTATGTGACGAATAAAAATATAGTTCGAAGTAAAATACCGATGGTCGTTAGAAGAAAGAGGGGATGCCACTAGGGGCATCCCCAAGCTTAGTTGCTTGCTTCTCTTTGGATAGTAGCTTGGGATGCCATGGGCATCCCCAAGCTTAGGCTCTTCTTACTCCTTATTCCTTCATCCATCGTAACATCACCCAAAACATGAAAATTTCAATCACACAAAACTCAACAAAAACTTAGTGAGATCTGTTAGTATAAGAAAGAAAATCACTACTATAAGTACTGTTGCAAACCAATTCATATTTTATCCTTGCATTATATCTACTGTATTCCAACTTTTCTATGGCAAAAACTCATCAAAGAATACTATAGAATCATCAAAACAAGCACACAACGCAAAGAAAATAGAATCTGTAAAAAACAGAACAATCTGTAGCAATCTGAAAACTTTGAATACTTATGTAACGACAAAACTTCTGAAAAAACTAGGACAACCTGAGAAATTTGTATATCAATATTGTGTAAAGAATTCAGAGCAAAAGCACGTTTATGTGATTTTTGAAAATTACTTTTGTGAGCGCAAAATTTCTATTTTTCTTTTTTTAAAGTTAAAAGTTTCTATTTTTCAACAAGATCAAATCAACTATCACCCAACATGATCCCAAAGGCTTTGCTTGGCACAGACACTAATTTAAACACAAAAACACTTCTAACCAGAGGCATAATTGGGTATTTTATTGAAAACAGAAGAAAACCAAAAAGCAAAAAGATACAAGTTGGGTTGCCTCCCAACGAGCGCTACGTTTTATGCCCCTAGCTAGGCATAAAATTTTATTGATGCTCACACAAAAAACAAGAATTGAAGCATAAAGAGAGCATCATGAAACATGTGGCAAACACATTTAAGTCTAACATACTTCCTATGCATAGGTATTTTATAAGCAAACAAATTATCAAGACAAGAAACATCTAACATATGCAAAGAAGAGGAATAAAACATTGACGATCTCAACATAACAAGAGGTAATATAGTAACATGAAAGTTTCTACAACCATATTTTCCTCTCTCATAATAATTACATGTAGGATCATAATCAAATTTAACAATATAAGTATCACATAAAATATTCTCTTCATGATCCACATGCATGCAAAGTTGACACTCTTCCAAAATAGTGGGATTATCATCAAATAAAGTCATGACCTCTCCAAGCCCACTTTCATAAAAAATTTCATAAGATTGAACACTCTCCAAATATGTGGGATTATTTTTAGCTAAAGTTGACGCTCTTTCAAACCCACTTTTAATATTATCACAGCAATATTCATCATGAGGTTTAAATAAAAAAATCAAGATCATAAGAATAATTATCACCCCAATCATGGTCACTGAAATAAGTAGTGGACATAACAATATTAGCATCCCCAAGCTTGGGGTTTTGCATATTATTAGCACAATTGACATTAATAGAATTCGTAATAACATCATTGCAATCATGCTTTTCATTCAAGAAGCTACCATGAATCACTTTATAAATTCCTTCGTTTAACACTTCATCACAATTTTCAGATTCATAAATCTCAACCAAAACTTCATAAAGATAATCTAGTGAACTCAATTTACTAGCAATTGGTTCATCATAATTGGATCTTTTGAAAAGATTAGCAAGTGGATGAGGATCCATATAAATAAATTTTAGCAAGCAAAGATGCAAGCAAATAGAAGGCACATGGCAACACAAGCAAACATGAGATCTGACGAGAAAAGGGCAAACGAAAAAGAGGGCGAATAAAATGGCAACTTTTTGTTAAGTGGGGAGAGGAAAACGAGAGGCAAATGGAAAATAATGTAAATTGCAAGGAGATGAGATTTGTGATTAGGAACCTAGTAGATGTTGATAATGTCTCCCTCGCAACGACACTAGAAATTCCTTTTGAAGTTGGCTTGAACTACGTTGGTATTTCCCCAAAGAGGAAGGGATGATGAAGCACAGCAACGGTAGGTATTTCCTTCAGTTATGAGACCAGGGTTATCGAACCAGTAGGAGAACCACGCAACACTACGTAAACAACACCTGCACACAAATAACAAATACTCGCAACCCGACGTGTTAAAGGGGTTGTCAATCCATTTCGGGCAACGGCGCCAGAAATTGGCAAACGGATGTGAGAAAGTTGTAATAATTTGATAGATCAAACGCCAAATAAAATAAAGTGCAACAAGGTTTTTTATTTATTTTTGGTTTAATAGATCTGAAAATAAAAGCAAATAAAAATAGATTGCAAAGGCAAATATAATAAAGAAGAGACCCGGGGGCCGTAGGTTTCACTAGTGGCTTCTCTCGAGAAAAATAGCAAACGGTGGGTGAACAAATTACTGTTGGGAAATTGATAGAACTTCAAATAATCATGACGATATCCAGGCAATGATCATTATATAGGCATCACGTCCAAGATTAGTAGACCGACTCCTGCCTGCATCTACTACTATTACTCCACACATCGACCGCTATCCAGCATGCATCTAGTGTATTAAGTTCATGGAGAAACGGAGTAATGCAATAAGAACGATGACATGATGTAGACAAGATCTATTTATGTAAAAATAGACCCCATCTTGTTATCCTTAATATCAACGATACATACGAGTCGTTTCCCTTTCTGTCACTGGGATCAAGCACCGTAAGATTGAACACATTACAAAGCACCTCTTCCCATTGCAAGATAAATAGATCAAGTTGGCCAAACAAAACCCAAATATCAGAGAATAAATACGAGGCTATAAGTAATCATGCATATAAGAGATCAAAGAAGACTCAAATAAATTTCATGGATAAAAAGGTAGATCTGATCATAAACTCAAAGTTCATCGAATCCTAAAAAACACACCGCAAAAAGAGTTACATCATATGGATCTCCAAGAGACCATTGTATTGAGAATCAAACGAGAGAGAGAGGAAGCCATCTAGCTACTAACTATGGACCCGTAGGTCTACAAAGAACTAATGACACATCATCGGAGAGGCGCCAATGGGCATGATGAACCCCTCTGTGATGATGTCTAGATTGGATCTATGGTTTCTGGAACATGCGGCGGCTGGAATTGATTTTTGTCGACTCCCCTAGGGGTTTCTGGAATATTGGGGTATTTATAGAGCAAAGAGGCGGTTCGGGGGGCACCCGAGGTGGGCACAACCCATCAGGGCGCGTCTGGGCCTCCAGGCGCGCCCTGGTGGGTTGTGCTCCCCTCGGAGCACCCCCAGGAGCTTCTCGGCCCACTGGATGTCTTCTGGTCCAAAAAAATTCCACAAAAAGTTTCGCTCGTTTGGACTCCGTTTGGTATTGATTTCCTGCGATGTAAAAAACATGCAGGAAACAGCAACTGGCACTTGGCACTATGTCAATAGGTTAGTACCAAAAATGATATAAAATGATTGTAAAACATCCAAGAATGATAATATGACAACATGAAACAATCAAAAATTATAGATATGTTGGAGACGTATCACGCATTACTGAGTGACGACCACATACGGATCCAAGCTATCGCTCTGTATATGACTGTAACATCCCAAAATTCTAAATTTTGGAATGTTATATTAGATAATTAACTATGCTTGTTGTCTGATTGATGGTTTGATTGATTGAGTGAAACTGAGTGGAATTTGAAAACTTTTGAAAGTTGAATGAGAGGAATGAAATGACTTTCCCAAACTTTCCCTTTGCCTTTTGGATCCCAATGAATTCAAGTTCATTCCAACACCAAACCCTAGAGTGAAGATGACATGACTTCTTCCATTTTGAAATGAAAAGGGTTTTGGAAAAGATTTAAATTTCATTTGGGAATATTTCAAATTCAAAGCTTTATGCAACTCAATGATTTTCATGAGGGAAGATAAAATGACTTCTTTAATTATATGAAATATGAGTTGGAAGTTAAAAAAGTATCAAAATGAAAGTCATTTGAAAATGCCTTGAAACCCTCTTTCAAATTTGAGTTTTGGAATTTGAATTCAAACTTTGGCAAGTGGGAATCATATCAAAATCTATGCCTGATAAATACTTGAGCAAAAGTATGAGAGGAGTAAATATGACACTCCAAAAATATCAGAGGAAAACAATGCCAAAAGTTTTGAATTCAAATCTGAGTTTTAATTGAATTTGAAAAAATGAATTTTTATAAAGTTTGGATTTTGCCTTTGGACAAATGTTCAAATGATAGGAATATTCCTCGATCATTTTGGTATATATATGTCCTATATAAAATATTTATATTTTAAAAGATATCTCTGTTTTGTTTTATTTAAAATAAAAATTTAAAAGAAAACCCCTCAGCGCTACCAAAGCATCGCCCAAATACCAAGACTGCCCACCAGCGGCCCAATTGGCCAGCCCAATGAGCCGCCGAGCCAGCCCATTCCCTCGCTACCAAAAACCCCTACGTTGCTTGGACGCCCGACCGGCCGCACCTCTCTCTCTCTCTCGACGGTGGGACCCGCTCCCATCTTCAACCTCGCCCACGTCTTCGGCCACACACAGATCGCGGATCTCATGAGATCCGGGATCCCGATCCCCTCCGATCGCCCCCCCGAAGCAAGGCCGAGGCCCCCGCCTATTTAAGCAGACGCCCCGCACCCCATTCCCCCCCCCTAGCCCCTCGCCGGACCCCCTCCTTCTCTCGCACGAGCTCGCCGGAGCCCGAGTCCCCGCCGCCGCCATTTTCGCTGCCGCCGCCTAGCCACTCCCTGACACTCCCGACTCCACCAAGAGCCTCCCGAGCTCGTCCGCACCCCTGTGCCACTCCCCGACCTCCCGACGCCTGAGCCTCGGCACACTCGCCGCCACCGCCGCCGCCGAGCTCCGTAAGCCACCGGAATCCCTCCTCATTGCCGGATCTCAAATCTACGGAGTAGATTAGAACACCCCGAAGGGGTATTTTTTTTAAATAAAACCGGCCGGTTCGTTTACGGTTTATTTAGTTAGGGTTTATTTTATTTAGCCGGCCCGATTCAGTTTAACCCTAGGCCCGTTTAGTTTATATTACGCTCAGTGCGTAGGTTAGGCCCATTAGGCCATTTTTCATTTATTTTCATTTTCTGTTTTAACAGAATAGTTCCTATTTAAAAAAAAATCATATCTTTTATTCTGTTTAATATTTTTGAGTGATTCTTTTTTTGTTGGTTTGCAAATTTTCTATAGTTTCTGTAGGAAATATAATTAGCTATGTCAAAAATAATTAAAATTGCTTTAATTTAGTTTTAGTCAGAATAGTAAATCTGTTATAACATGAGCTAGGAAAATTATTTTTATATGATTCTTTTGTTCCAACTTTGTTTTGTCATTGCCAAACCATAGAAATTAATTTGGGCATTTTAGGATTAATAAAAAAATTAGTTTTAAGCAGAATCTTGTTAATTCTAATTAATTAACTAGCTATTGTTTTCCTATTATTTAAATTAGTAAATAAATTTATTTTTCACATGTGATTGATTATTCTAGGATAGTTTCTGTCACTTTATAGGATGAACTTTTATTTATATTAAATAAAACTTTTTATTTTATTTTCTTAATATAAATTGGATTAGGCCTAATAGGAGTTTTACTATAGCTTTTAAATTGATTCTTTTTGCTCCTAATTGCTTAATGCATTATTTTCTGTTAAGTTAACATAAATCCATGATTAGGTTATGTTAAGAAAATTTTTGTTATATAAAACTATTTTTAGTTGTTGCTTGAAGTAGGAAAAACTTGAGTTGGTTTTCTTTGAGTTTTCCCTTTGGGTTTTGATTTGTTGTTTGGTGTGTTATGTTACTATGTTGCTATGTTACGTGATCTCATGCTATGTGCTTACTATAGTTATTGTTATTGTTTGCCTCGGTAGAATTTCCGGAGTGCGGAGCTCGCTACTACGAATCCCTAGTTTTCGAAGATCGTCAACAAGGCAAGTTCACTTTGACCATGCTTTCATACCTATGTTTTATTGCATCTAGTGACATCCTTGCAACCACCCCTCAGTAGTGTTATTGAATCCTTGTAGTTGAGTAGTATGCATGAGCTAGGAACCCATCACCCTGTTACCAAGCCCGGGACGTTATTTATTTTAATGCTACGCTATAGTAGACGGGGTTTGGTATGAGTGCTCGTGGAGTGGTGTGAGAATGAAGGATCTACGCCAATGACGACAACACCATGATGAAAGCTGCAAGGACTGCATCTTCAAGGCCTAAAGACTTCAAGAATCGAGACAAGAATTCAATACACACTCTTTGGGTGAAGGACGGTTGTGGGCACCTGGAGAAACCGATGGTTGGCCGGGATGCATGGAGAAGCGCCATGACATCTTGCGGAAAGCTTCACCCAGACTCCAAAGAGACGGAAGAATACTTCATGCCGGAAGCTTACCTGCAACCGCAAGTCATTAT
The DNA here is from genome assembly GCA_021605145.1 of Aegilops bicornis. Lineage (NCBI taxonomy): Eukaryota > Viridiplantae > Streptophyta > Magnoliopsida > Poales > Poaceae > Aegilops > Aegilops bicornis. The sequence goes on from CM038672.1 coordinate 675,535,685, forward strand.
GGGCTCGCTTGGTTGACCTTTGTTGTGACTCTAGCTGGGACGGTACTAGCAGATGTAGAACTACGGTAGGATGGGTTGAGTACCGGACGGTGGTCGAGGAACTCTTTGGAAGACCATGTTTCGGTCATCTTGTTCTCAAACACCTCAAGTGCGAGAACGTAAAGAGAGGGATCGAATCTTGCGGGTAAAGTGTACAAACCTCTGCAGAGGGTTATAACCTAATCGATTAGCCGTGTCCCGATTACGGACAATTTGAGCCTCTGGACTTGGATCTATCTCGGAACTCTCAACACCGGATTGATAACTTAATTGTGGGCAACTTATGATGATTTTGGGCTATGAGACATCGGTTGGCGGAACCATGTCATGACAGGAAACTCCATAGTATAGACTTCATTCTATTCTTTTGATGTAGGTAAAATAAAATCAGCTTTTATGCAAACAAAACTCGACATCTGAGCCACAAAGCCAAATTGCATATAGTATAGTTTTACCATCTGTTTTCTCATGTTGTGATCTTGCCGGTACATTCAATGTAATCGACCTACACGGCTGCAACGTATCATGTTGCAGATATTTCCTCGACGAGTAAGAGTTACGATACATGTGGTTACGGTCTACACTCAACTCCGCCGATGGCGTTGATGGGACTCCACACCCGCTTGATTGTTTCATTGAGTATTATGAGGTATATATCAGTTTTACATTATTTATACATGTGATTGCACTTTGATATATACATTGATGTACTGTGTGCCAAAGATACTGATCCAGGGATGGCACAAAGAATACGTAGGCTTGACTGTCTCGAGGTCGGGTCGCTCTGAGAGATGGTATCAGAGCACATGTTGGCTGTAGAACGTGACCCTAGAAAATGACTTAGTAACATAAAGAACTCAATAGGAATGACCTTTGTTTTGTACTACTCTCGTAACACCTGATTCCTCTTACTGAACCCTCCTTATTTCAAACTATAGATGGAGAGCTACATTCTGAACAAAAGAGAACACTACGAGAAGGTTCTTGGAGGCCCCTTCCTTGTGGAGCTAGTCAGGCTGCTGAAGTTACCGATACCTGAGATCAAGGCAACTAAGAGGACGTCCAGATCGTGGGGAGTCAAGACCCAAGTTTTTGGTCGTAAGGAAGACCCCAAGACTGCAGACATCAGCTTCGGAACTATAAATGGTGACTGTGATATGGGCATCAACACTGCCGTCCATGATGCTATTGCACGTTTATGCTATCGTCATCGTGCTGCACTAAACCCACACTTCTTTGGAAGGATGGGATGGCAGAAGTTTGATGGAGCAACTATTGCCTTGACGGAAGCACAGAAGATGAAGTTTTCCCCACTTTTAGTGTACAATCAGGATCTGGAACAATACGTCAAGAATCTTCAGATGGACCTCCTGGAAGCCCTGTTTGACAATGAAGCACTACGAGAAGAAGTCAAGACTCGTAGATCAAGGTAAACCAGCTGGAGGAGGAGAACCTCGAGATCTCGAGAATGCGACAGAATCAAGAACAGCAGGACCATGTCTCATGCAAAGGATGTTGAAATCCGTAAGCTCAAGGAACAACTTCAGGACATACAGGTCGTCACAAGAAACTCCGAGTCGACAGGAAAATCTAGCGTAAGAACCGGAAGAGATCAAGTCCACACGTAAAACCCAAAGAAATTAGTAGTATTCCACCATGAGAGAAATAAAGATGAACGCCACCTCGATTTAAGTATCGACCATGCCAAATTATGTGGGTGGCGATCGTAGTACCTTGATTGAATAAATGAATGCTTGGTTGCTATTATCTTTGTGTGTTTATTGAATGGTTGGATAGATGCGATATTCGTAGGTTTGTATTTATTTCAACCATGAGAGACGTAAGTTACGGAAGAATGGTAGCAGGCCTTCATATGGGAACGACATCAGAATTGGAAACTCCCGAGCATTGAAGACCTGAAGAAATGAGGACTTAGAAACGAAACCCTAGAAGAACGGCCCATTACAAACGATAATTTTGTTGATGAGTGGGTAATTGCTTTCTCTTTCTATCTCAACCAGACCCCAAAATCTTGAACCCATGGACAACTAAACACCAAACTTTTCTGGAGACAATTGCAATTTCCCCCATGGAGATACATTCCTTGTTCTGAGCACCCCTCATATCCTACACATGCAGATGACAACACTTTACGAGTCTTTCCTTCAAGGTCCGGAAACGATCATGACCCTGACAAGCGATCATGATTACCCGAAGATCCTGAAGGACATGATGAAGCATATCCACCTTGAAGGAGATGCAGTCTGCAAAGGCTACCCCTTCATGCATAAGGGAGTGGAACTTTGGTATGTGGAGGTACACCTCCACCATTTGAAAAGAGTTTGCCCAAAAATGATGGGGCAGTACCTTTTCATTTCACGTGTGCCACAAGCAACTTTCTTCGATGCTGTTCGTGAAGCAGCCATGGAAGCCATACGCCAGATCGGAGAAATACTTGAAGCAAGACTCCGTTATACTCAGGAATACCTAAACGAAGTACATACAGAGATGATGAAGGTGAAGCTCAAGACCACCATGATGAAAAAGAAGATTGAAGATTTCAAGGCACATGTCGCACAATTCCAGTGGGACTGAAGAATCCTCAAGGAGGAAAAATGAATAAAGTTGGAAGTAATGTCTGACCATACCGAATCATGTGGGTGGCAGCATTTGTAATAAACTTTTTGGAATTTGGATTCACGAAAAATGATTAAGGATGTAATGAAAGATTGATATGAGAATAATGAGATGTTATGGATAAACTTGTGCATTTATTTTGGTCATAGTACTCTGTAAAACCACAGGATCAATGAAGAAAGCAATGTGTTATCCATGACGGTCCATAGAAGGAAGCTGGACAAAATAAGTTGGAGTTTTGCTTTTGATATGATGGTATGAAGAAACAGAGTACTACTGGACTAAAAGGAGGTGTAACATGAGAGTTACTCCAAGGATGAGCTAAAGCTGCACTAGTGTTGAAGTGGACCATAACCCATGTGCCCGTGGATTTTGATAAGGAACAGAGGTAACCTTGATAAAGGAATAAATTTGGAAGAATCAGTGATCCACTCAGCATACGTTTCATAGGAGATTACGCAAAAACCTAAGAGTGGTGAAGTAACGATAGATGTTTTGTTGGCTTGCAGAAACCATGGATTTACTCGAACCCAATTCGAGGACAAGAGAAATTCTGCAATGCTTGTGAGTATGCCCAAGTGTTAGAATACGTGATTCACTGTTTACGTATGTGGTAATGATTCAAGTACGGGATGGATTGGCCCCCATACCAGAGACTTCTATCATGAACTATCATATGTTGATGGAAAATCAGAGAGACTTGAAAACCTTTGAAGAGTGTCGACGCGATAAGCCATAAAACCATAGAATGGTAGGACGATGGAACCCTTTTACAGGCAACCGTTGCCAATCGTAGGGTATACGGTGAGGTTCAACCTGCACCCGTTTCTGCAGGAGAAACCATTAATGGTAGACCACCATGAGTGTTTCGATAGTGGTTTAGAGTGGACACAGACCCATCGCCTAAGAAGATCCAGCTTTGGATTTAACTTCAACTTTGACGAACCAACCCAAGATTTTGAGGAAAACTCTATGCTCCTAATGTAAGAGCGTTAAATGAAGGAGCTATTGTAAGATATGTGAAGAGACTTATATTGTCAAGACTCCAGAGGAAGTATCTGAGTTTATTGGAACTATAACCTTGATTTTAAGTGTGGTAGCACACTAGACCATTCCGACAAGCGGATCTGCTAGAAGACCCCAACCCCTAACCTTTTCTTGGTAGCCTCTTCGAATCTCGAGGACGAGATTCATTTTAAGTGTGGTAGGTTTGTAACATCCCAAAATTCTAAATTTTGGAATGTTATATTAGATAATTAACTATGCTTGTTGTCTGATTGATGGTTTGATTGATTGAGTAAAACTGAGTGGAATTTGAAAACTTTTGAAAGTTGAATGAGAGGGAATGAAATGACTTTCCCAAACTTTCCCTTTGCCTTTTGGATCCCAATGAATTCAAGTTCATTCCAACACCAAACCCTAGAGTGAAGATGACATGACTTCTTCCATTTTGAAATGAAAAGGGTTTTGGAAAAGATTTAAATTTCATTTGGGAATATTTCAAATTCAAAGCTTTATGCAACTCAATGATTTTCATGAGGGAAGATAAAATGACTTCTTTAATTATATGAAATATGAGTTGGAAGTTAAAAAGTATCAAAATGAAAGTCATTTGAAAATGCCTTGAAACCCTCTTTCAAATTTGAGTTTTGGAATTTGAATTCAAACTTTGGCAAGTGGGAATCATATCAAAATCTATGCCTCGATAAATACTTGAGCAAAAGTATGAGAGGAGTAAATATGACACTCCAAAAATATCAGAGGAAAACAATGCCAAAAGTTTTGAATTCAAATCTGAGTTTTAATTGAATTTGAAAAAATGAATTTTTATAAAGTTTGGATTTTGCCTTTGGAAAAATGTTCAAATGATAGGAATATTCCCTGATCATTTTGGTATATATATGTCCTATATAAAATATTTATATTTTAAAAGATATCTCTGTTTTTGTTTTATTTAAAATAAAAATTTAAAAGAACCCCCCAAGCGCCCCAAAGCATCGCCCAGCTTGGCCAGCACTTTCACCAAAGTGCCCAACTGGCTAGCCCAATGAGCCGAGCCAGCCCATTCCCTCGCCCGAAACCCCTACGCTTGGACGCCCGACCGCGCCGCACCCTCTCTCTCTCTCGACGGTGGGACCCCGCCTCAACTTCAACCCTCGCCCACGTCTTCGGCGCGCCGTAGATCGCGGATCTCGCGAGATCCGGATCCCGATCCTCCGATCGCCTGGCAAGGCCGAGGCCCCGCCTATTTAAGCAGACGCCTCACCCCATTCCCTTAGCCCTCGCGGACCCTCCTTCTCTCAGACGAGCTCATGGGAGCCGAGTCCCCCGCCACGCCATTTTCGCCGTCCCCGCCCTAGCCACTCCCGATCACCCCCGACTCCACCAAGAGCCTCCCCGAGCTCGTCCGCACCCCCCCGGCCACACCCCCCACCACCCCCACGCCCCGGGCCCACGGCACACTCGTGCCCGCCCGCCCGCCGCCGAGCTCCGTAAGCCACCGAATCCTCCTCAGCGTCGGATCTCAAATCTACGGAGTAGATTAGAACACCAAGGGGTATTTTTAAATAAAACCGCCGGTTCTGCTTACGGTTTATTTAGTTAGGGTTTATTTTATTTAGCCGGCCCGATTCAGTTTAACCCTAGGCCCGTTTAGTTTATATTACGCTCAGTGCGTAGGTTAGGCCCATTAGGCCATTTTTCATTTATTTTCATTTTCTGTTTTAACAGAATAATTCCTGTTTTAAAAAAAATCATATCTTTTATTCTGTTTAATATTTTTGAGTGATTCTTTTTTTGTTGGTTTGCAAATTTTCTATAGTTTCTGTAGGAAATATAATTAGCTATGTCAAAAATAATTAAAATTGCTTTAATTTAGTTTTAGTCAGAATAGTAAATCTGTTATAACATGAGCTAGGAAAATTATTTTTATATGATTCTTTTTGTTCCAACTTTGTTTTGTCATTGCCAAACCATAGAAATTAATTTGGGCATTTTAGGAATAATAAAAAAATTTGTTTTTAGCAGAATCTTGTTAATCCTAATTAATTAACTAGCTACTGCTTTTCCTATTATTTAAATTAGTAAATAAATTTATTTTTCACATGTGATTGATTATTCTAGGATAGTTTCTGTCACTTTATAGGATGAACTTTTATTTATATTAAATAAAACTTTTTATTTTATTTTCTTAATATAAATTGGATTAGGCCTAATAGGAGTTTTACTATAGCTTTTAAATTGATTCTTTTGCTCCTAATTGCTTAATGCATTATTTTCGTTAAGTTAACATAAATCCATGATTAGGTTATGTTAAGAAAATTTTTGTTATATAAAACTATTTTTAGTTGTTGCTTGAAGTAGGAAAAACTTGAGTTTGTTTTCTTTGAGTTTTCCCTTTGGGTTTTGATTTGTTGTTTGGTGTGTTATGTTACTATGTTGCTATGTTACGTGATCTCATGCTATGTGCTTACTATAGTTATTGTTATTGTTTGCCTCGGTAGAATTTCCGGAGTGCGAAGCTTGCTACTACGAATCCCTAGTTTTCGAAGATCGTCAACAAGGCAAGTTCACTTTGACCATGCTTTCATACCTATGTTTTATTGCATTTAGTGACATCCTTGCAACCAACCCTCAGTAGTGTTATTGAATCCTTGTAGTTGAGTAGTATGCATGAGGTAGGAACCCATCACCCTGTTACCAAGCCCGGGACGTTATTTATTTTAATGCTACGCTATAGTAGACGGGGTTTGGTATGAGTGCTCGAGGAGTGGTGTGAGAATGAAGGATCTACGCCAATGACGACAACACCATGATGAAAGCTGCAAGGACTGCATCTTCAAGGCCTCAAGACTTCAAGACTCGAGACAAGAATTCAATACACACTCTTGGGTGAAGGGCGGTTGTGGGCACCTGGAGAAACCGATGGTTGGCCGGGATGCATGGAGAAGCGCCATGACATCTTGCGGAAAGCTTCACCTGGACCCAAAGAGACGGAAGAATACTTCATGCCCGGAAGCTTACTGTGCAACCACAAGTCATTATGGGCTCGCTTGGTTGACCTTAGTTGTGACTCTGGCTGGGACGGTACTAGCAGATGTAGAACTACGGTAGGATGGGTTGAGTACCGACGGTGGTCATAGGAACTCTTTGGAAGACCATGTTTCGGTCATCTTGTTCTCAAACACCACGAAGTGCGAGAACGTAAAGAGAGGGATCGAATCTTGCGGGTAAAGTGTACAAACCTCTGCAGAGGGTTATAACCTAATCGATTAGCCGTGTCCCCGATTCACGGACAATTTGAGCCTCTGGACTTGGATCTATCTCAGAACTCTCAACACCGGATTGATAACTTAATTGTGGGCAACTTATGATGATTTTGGGCTATGAGACATTGGTTGGCGGAACCATGTCATGACAGGAAACTCCATAGTACAGACTTCATTCTATTCTTTTGATGTAGGTAAAATAAAATCAACTTTTATGCAAACAAAACTCAGATACAGAGCCACAAAGCCAAATTGCATATAGTATAGTTTTACCATCTGTTTTCTCATGTTGTGATCTTGCCGGTACATTCAATGTACTGACCTACACGGCTGCAACGTATCATGTTGCAGATATTTCCTCGACAGTAAGAGTTACGATCTGTGGTTACGGTCTACACTCAACCTGCCGATGGCGTTGATGGGACTCCACACCCGGTTGATTGTTTCCGCTGAGTATTATGAGGTATATATCAGTTTTACATTATTTATACATGTGATTGCACTTTGATATATACATTGATGAACTGTGTGTGCCAAAGATACTTGATCCGTGGATGGCACAAGAATACGTAGGCTTGACCGTCTGAGGTCGGGTCGCTACAATGACCTGCAAAAAATATGTTGGAGTTTGTCTCTTAAAGATCACATTATTTCGGCAGTTCCATATAGCCCAAAGTAATGCGTATACGCCGATTCCAATATGTGCCGCAATTTTGGGCTCAACTCCATTTAGCCACGTCCTAAATAATGTGTTAATACTATTTGAAGGACTGACGTTGAAGGCTACGTGTATCGTACGCTATAAGAGCGTGTCGTGGGCATTTGAGAAAGAGGTGTTTTATAGTTTCGTGCTGATCAGCAACATCATTTACTACCCTCCCATTTGCGCTTTGACCATTTATCCTTAGTGAGAATCACTTCCTTGTGTAGAAACTAGATGAAAATTTTGATTTTTAATGGTACTTTAATCTTCCAAACATAAAAAGAAGATAACCCCCTCTAGTATGTATCGGCCCGGCATTAAAGCCATCTGAGTCGGTTGTACCACACTATGTGCAATCCGCGTCACGCAATTCGTACCAACTTTTCTAAAAAAGTTGAAGCTCACATTAAACAGACAAATCGGTCTGAACTGCTCAATAAGAACTGCCTCCTCCTTCTTTGGCAACAATGTTATCGTTCCAAAGTTTTGGTGTAATAGCTATAGTTGGCCATTGAACAGATCATGGAACATGGGCATAAGGTCTCCCTTTATGGTACTCTAACATCTCTTGTAAAACTCTGCTGGAAAGCCATCCAGCCCTGGTGCCCTATTATTTTTCATTTGTGCTATCGCCTCAAACACCTCTTTCTTTGTGAAGGGCGCGGACAAAATCTCATTCTCGTGAGTCCCAAGTTGAGGTAGATCTCCAACCACGTGCTACGGCACAAAATTCTCATCTGGTGCTCCAAAACCGTTTTTTTATAGAAGTTAGAGATATACAATTTTAGGTTATATGGCCTAATTGTACCCTCATCCTATTCTAACTGAATAATTTTCTTCTTTTTGTGTTTTCCATTTGCAATCATATGGTAAAATTGTGTGTTATTTTCACCCTCGACCACCTGCCGCAATTTAGCCCTAAGTGCCCATTTCATCTCTTCTTCTCGAAGTAGGTTTCGTAATTTATCCTTCGCTCTATCTTAGTAGTCCGATCACTCACGTCTAGCAAGCTGGATTCACCTATAGATCCAACTCATAAGTTCTTCCCTCTTCCACTTTATATATGCCACTTTCATTTTTTCCCAGCCACTCAAGAACTGACGCAAATGTCTAATCTTATGTTGCCATCTTTCTATGTCCGACTGGCCTCTGGTCTCCTTAACCCATTGATACGTCCATTTTGCATCATGTTTTCTTACTGTTATTGATAATGCTTTTATCCATAATGCTGTTTGGAGTAATTCTAATGCCTTTTCTCTCATAATATGCAAGGGACACACCAAGAGGGAGAATTCCGGCAGCTGGAAATCTGGACCTGAAAAAGCTACATCAGGCTACCTATTCTGCACAACTCCAAACAAGCTGAAACTTCACGGAGATTTTTTATTGAATATTTAAGAATTATTGGAGAAAATAACTACTAGAGGGGGCCCACCAGGTGGGCACAACCCACCTGGGCGCGCCAGGGAGCCCAGGCGCGCCCTGGTGGGTTGTGCCCTCCTCGGCTCACCTATGGTGCCCATCTTTTGGTATATAAGTCATTTTGACCTAGAAAAAATAAGGAGAGGACTTTCGGGACGGAGCGTCGCCGTCTCGAGGTGGAACTTGGGCAGGAGCACTTTTGCCCTCCGGCGGAGCGATTCCGCCGGGGGAACTTCCCTCCCGGAGGGGGAAATCATCGTCATCATCATCACCAACAACTCTCCCATCTTGGGGAGCACAATCTCCATCAACATCTTCAACAACACCATCTCATCTCAAACCCTAGTTCATCTCTTGTGTTCAATCTTGTTATCGGAACTATAGATTGGTGCTTGTGGGTGACTAGTCGTGTTCATTACATCTTGTAGTTGATTACTATATGGTTTATTTCGTGGAAGATTATATGTTCAGATCCATTATGCTATTTAGTACTCCTCTGATCATGAGCATGTTTATCATTTGTGAGTAGTTACTTTTCTTCTTGAGGTCATGGGAGAAATCATGTTGCAAGTAATCATGCGAATTTGATATGTGTTCGATATTTTGATAGTATGTATGTTGTTATTACCTTAGTGGTGTCATGTGAACGTCGACTACATGACACTTCACCATATTTGGCCTAAGGGAATGCATTGTGGAGTAGCAATTAGATGATGGGTTGCGAGAGTGACAGAAGCTTAAACCCCAGTTTATGCGCTATTCCGTAATGGACCGATTGGGTCCAAAAGTTTAATGCTATGGTTAGAATTTATTCTTAATACTTTTCTCGTAGTTGCGGATGCTTGCAGGAGGGTTAATCATAAGTAGGAGGTTTCTTCAAGTAAGAACAACACCTAAGCACCGGTCCAACCACATATCAAATTATCAAAGTAGCGAACACGAATTAAACCAACATGATGAAAGTGACTAGATGAAATTCCCGTGTACCCTCAAGAACGCTTTGCTTATAATAAGAGACCGTTTTGGCCTGTCCTTTGCCTCAAAAGGATTGGGCTACCTTGCTGCATATTTGTTACTACTATTGTTACTTGCTCGTTACAAATTATCTTGCTATCAAACTACTCCGCTACTTACAATTTCAGCACTTACAGACATTACCTTACTGAAAACTACTTGTCATTTCCTTCTCCTCCTCGTTGGGTTCGAAACTCTTACTTATAGAAAAGAGCTACAATTGATCCCCTATACTTGTGGGTCATCACCCATTCCCGGGCTTAAAGGTCAATGAAACCCTCCCTCTCGAACCATGATAGTTTGAAAGAGAAGATATTCTTATTTCCTACATGGGTCGCATCCCCTAAGTCAACAAGTAAATGTGTGTGAAGGATATATTAAGGATCCTATGGGTTTCCATCCGCATGACAGGGCACAAGCAAGTGACAATAATATTATGGTGAGCTATATATCCATGGGGGAGGTGTGATGGCTGACTCAAAGGATTTGAAGCCACTCTATGATATCCCGCACCGCATCTACTGCTCCATTCTCATCCCAAGGTGGGCATCCGGGACCAGATTCATTTTCTTTTCTTTTGTTTTGAAAAGGAGGATGTACCTCCGGCCTCTGCATCAGGGCGATGCATGCAGCCTTTTTATTAATTATTCACAAAGACCTTGCAAGGTAATACATCAGTAAGCCTGAAGGCACCATCTTGACAACACATGTCGCTACTCCTATCCCCGTGATGAAGGGGTGCCGAATGTCCGAGCCTAATACCAAACAGAAATCGCACCAACACCTAACATCTAATACCGGATGCCCATCCAAGCCACACTACTTGGACTGGGTTACACACCAGTCCAGCGCACTTTCAATGGGCACCACATGCGCACACTGCAAGGGCCGCCACCTCCTTCATACATGGATCCATACTAAGATCAGATACTGACGCATCGACCTTGCTAGGCCTCTCTGCCATCAACGCCACCGCGACGTTAGACAGCGTCGTCCTCTTGCGCGAGTCCATCGACACCCATCGAACGCCAAGTCTCCACTGCGCCACGCCGCCGAGATCCGCCACCGCCGCCTCCAACAAGGAAAACAACACCAACGGGCGGCGCCGCTGATGGTGGCATCCTCACCTACTTCAGCAGCGAGGCCACCATCTCCTGCTCCAGTAGATTCGCCGCCGGGAAGCTACCACGAGGCAACACCCACCGACCAGATCCCTTCTGACCGATGATGAAGATAGCCAAATGTAGAGGAGGTGACATTGCTGTGTGACCGGCGCCATGGTCACACACACGTCGGCCCAGATTCATGGCTATCTTATTGATATCATGCTTGACACTCACAAGAGGAAGGGAAAAGGTGTGCTACTTGTTGTCCCACACTTTTGTGGAATGAGATGTTCTATTTGGTGATGAACATGAAATGCACCTTATATCATGGCATTTCTGAATGCAAAGTGGGTTCTGCATAGGCCCCGTGTGCCTTTGACCTCTCTTGAGAGACTTGTGGTCGATGAGGCTGATACGTCTCGAACGTCTCTATAATTTTTTATTTTTCCATGCTATTATATTATCTGTTTTGGATGTTTATGGGCTTTATTAAACACTTTTATATTATTTTTGGGACTAACCTATTAACCAAGAGCCCAGTGCCAGTTTATGTTTTTCCCTTGTTTCAGTGTTTCGCAGAAAAGGAATATCAAACGGAGTCCAAACGGAATGAAACCTTCGGGAGAGTTATTTTTGGAACGTAAGCAATCCAGAAGACTTGGAGTGCACGTCAGGGAATCAACAAGGAAGGCACGAGGCAGGGGGTGCACCCACCCCCTAGGCGCGCCCTCCACCCTCATGGGCCTCTCGTGGCTCCCCTGACGTATTTCTTCCTCCTATATATACCAATATACCCTAAAACCATCAGGGAACAGAATAGATCAGGAGTTCCGCCGCCGCAAGCCTCTCAGAGCCACCAAAACCAATTGGGACCCTGTTCCAAAGACTCACGGAGGGGGGTATCCCTCACCGGTGGCCATCTTCATCATCCCGACGCTCTCCATGACGAGGAGGGAGTAGTTCACCCTTGGGGCTGAGGGTATGTACCAGTAGCTATGTGTTTGATCTCTCTCTCTCTCTGTCTCTCTCTCGTGTTCTTGATTTGGCACGATTGAGGGAGTCCTGGACTAGGGGGTGTACGGATAGCCGAACTATCATCTTCGGCCGGACTCCTAGACAATGAAGATACAAGATTGAAGACTTCGTCCCGTGTCCGGATGGGACTTTCCTTGGCGTGGAAGGCAAGGTTGGCGATACGGATATGTAGATCTCCTACCATTGTAACCGACTCAGGTAACCCTAACCCTATCCGGTGTCTATATAAACCGGAGGGTTTTAGTCCGTAGGGACGAACAACAATCATACCATAGGCTAGCTTCTAGGGTTTAGCCTCTACGATCTCGTGGTAGATCTACTCTTGTACTACCCATATCATCAATATTAATCAAGCAGGAGTAGGGTATTACCTCCATCGAGAGGGCCCGAACCTGGGTAAAAACATCGTGTCCCTTGTCTCCTGTTACCATCCACCTAGACGCACAGTTCGGGACCCCCTACCCGAGATCCGCCGGTTTTGATACCGACATTGGTGCTTTCATTTAGAGTTCCTCTGTGTCGTCACCGATAGGCCCGATGGCTCCTTCGATCATTAACAACGATGCAGTCCAGGGTGAGACTTTTCTCCCCGGACAGATCTTCGTATTCGGCGGCTTTGCACTGCGGGCCAATTCGCTAGGCCATCTGGAGCAGATAGAAAGCTACGCCCCTGGCCGTCAGGTCAGGTTTGGAAGTTTAAACTACACAGCCGACATCCGCGGAGACTTGATCTTCGACGGATTCGAGCCGCAGCCAAGCGCGCCGCACTACCTCGATGGGCATGATCTAACTCTGCCGCGAACAAAGGTCCCGGAGGCCGATTTAGTGTCCGCTCCGACCATTGATTCGAGCCAATCTCGCCGATCGAGGATGGTTGGTTGGACACCACCTCGGGGCTGAAATCTCTACGGCGATTGAGCGAACACCATCCCTGTCGCTGCGAAGACCATGACTCCAAGGTGTCGGACTCCTCTCCGGACTTGAACCCTCCGCATACCGCCAATCGAATCCGATTGGGCGCCGGTCATGGAGTTCACTGCCACGGACATCTTTCAGCACTCGCCCTTTGGCAACATCTTGAATTCACTAAAGTCTCTCTCTTTATCAGGAGAGCCCTGGCCGGACTACGGTCAGGAAGGTTGGGATGCGGACGACGAAGAAATTCAACACCCACCCACCACCCACTTTGTAGCCATTGTCGATGATTTAACCGACATGCTCGACTACGACTCCGAAGACATCGACGGTATGGACGACGATGCTGGAGACAACCAAGAACCAACGCCCACAGGGTACTGGAAGGCCACCTCGTCATATGACATATACATCGTGGACATCCCAAAAGATGGGAACGACAATGGAACAGCGGAGGATGACCCCTCCAAGAAGCAGCCGAAGCGCCGGCCTCAGCGGCGCCGCTCTAAATCCCGCCACAACAAAAATGGTGATTCGGGCACAGGAGATAATAACACCCCGGACAGTGCCGAAGACGACCCCCTCCAGCAGGACTCAGCGCAGGATGAGGGAGAAGCAAGTCCGCACGACAGTGCGACAGAAAGAGAGGTAGAGGACGATAATTATGCGCCTCCCTCCGAAGATGAGGCAGCCTCGACGACGACGAATTTGTCGTGCCTGAGGATCCCGCCGAACAGGAGCGTTTCGAACGCAGGCTTATGGCCACGGCAAGCAGCCTCAAGAAAAAGCAGCAACATCTTAGAGCTGACCAAGACCTACTAGCTGACACATGGACTGAAGTCCTTGCAAAAGAGTATGAACTCGAACGCCCCTCCAAAAGCTACCCCAAACGCAGGCCGTTGCCTCGATCAGAGGAGGAAGCACCCAAGTCACCAGCGCACGGCATGGCAGACCGGCCACCCCGTGGCCGCGACAGAGAGGCCTCTAGACCCTCCGTTCAAGCCGCACCCCGACGCTGCTCAAAAAGTACCAAGGCACGGGAAAACGCGCCGGACTTGCGAGATATGTTGGAGGATAAGGCAAAGCATACAAGATCGATCTACAGATCGCGTGGGCGCCCAACGACTCGGGATGATTACCTCACGCCGGACACAGCAATTCTGGCCGGGCCTAACACATTAGACAAAGCTCATATGAGCTACGTCGTGATATAGCCCAATACAGAGGCGCCGCACACCCACTATGCTTCACAGATGAAGTAATGGATCATCAAATCCCTGAGGGCTTCAAACCCGAACATCGAATCATACGATGGTACCACAGATCCTGCGGTCTGGATCGAGGACTATCTCCTCCATATCCACATGGCCCGCGGTCATGATCTACATGTCATCAAATACCTCCCGCTCAAGCTCAATGCCGGATTCAGAGGCTCTAAACCCGGTCAGCGGAAAAAGCCATTCAAAAGAAATACCTAGGGCACGTCCAACTTGGACCGAATACTCGATCGCTTGTGCCAGATACATGGCACCCCCGAAAAACCAGCCAATCACAACAACAGGGATTCTTGGGTGTTCAAGCAAGCAGGCAAGCTAAGCGCCGAACTCAATGACAAGGGGCTGCATAGCGATGACGAGGAAGAGCCCCGGCCGCCACACAATAGAGGACAGAAGGGTTTCCCCCCACAAGTGAGGACGGTGAACATGATATACGCAACCCATATACCAAAAAGGGAGCGGAAGCGTGCGCTAAGGGACGTATATGCGATGGAGCCAGCCGCTCAAGTTCAACCCATGGTATTCCTGCCCGATCACCTTCGATCGAAGGACCACCCCACTAGCATCCGTCACGGCGGTTTCGCCGCATTGGTTCCTGACCCAATTATTGACGGATTTCACCTCACCGAGTCCCGATGGACGGCGGTAGCAGCCTGAACCTGCTTTATCGTGGATACGATGTGCAAAATGGGCATAGACCCCTCAAGGATTAAACCCACAAAAACGACCTTTAAAGGCGTCATACCAGGTGTAGAGGCCAATTGTACAGGCTCAGTTACACTCGAAGTGGTCTTCGGGTCCCCGGATAACTTCCGAAGCGAAGAGTTAATCTTCGACATAGTCCCGTTCCAGCGGCTATCATGCATCGCTCGGACGAACCGCATTTGCAAAGTTCAATGCGGTGCCGCATCACGCATACCTCAAGCTCAAGATGCCAGGCCCTCCAGAGTAATCACAGTCAATGGAAACACCGAACGCTCTCCGAATGGAGGAGCACACGGCGACCTCGCGACGGAGGTGCAAAGCAGCCTCTCACAGCAATTCTCGAGTCCGGCCACTAAACGTCCGGACACTATCAAGCGCGCCCGGAGTAACCTACAACAAGACCGCCTGGCACGATCCAATCACGCGTAGCAATCCTGCCCCAACCCCAGCCCTCGCGAAATTGCGAAGCCCGATGTCTGGCGTACATAACTACGCCCGGAGATACCATGGGCATAAGGGGAGGGCACGACCACGGCACGCCAGAATGCGGCTCAACCGCACTAGGCTCCGATTGTGTCATTCTTTTTCTTTTCTCTTTTTTCTTACTTTCAGGACTCTGTTCTCCAGAAGCCCTGTCCGGCATTCACGCCGAACTCACGATACAACAGCCAGGGAAGCAGAAAACTGCGTCAAGTGTCCAGGTGGTCTCTACTACGAGCATTATACCTGTTTTACATACCATCCCGCAGCTTACCCCTGGAGGGGGACATGTTAAATAGTCCCATCCCTTGCTTATCGCACCATTTGTATCGTTCTGCTTTTATTTGCAGTTTCTTTTTAATAACCAATACATAGCTTTTGTCTATTATTGCACTCCTTTCTTTATCTATATATATGTTCATTTCATGACATGTTGCACCCGTACACTTTGGTACGACCAATACACCAGGGGCTTATGTACCCCAAAAACATGGTGTGACAAGTCCGAACACTTTCACAAGTGCGGCACCCCGAACTTATAGCATTATATGCATCGGCTCCGAATCATGTCTTGGGTCAATAGTTGGGTTTGCCTGGCTCCCGTGTTTTGGTACCTTACGTTCCGTTATATCGGCTAAGGTAGCACCGGGAGAACCACTGCGATTGTGCCCCAGTTGAGATGGGTTGAGCACCTCGCTGGAGAAAGCTAAAACTGACCGTCATGATAGGGCGAGAGCCGGTCGCTGTTCGAGAGGTTTTTTCGGGTCCCTAAAGACTTATGCCGCTTAGAGCGAGGAACCGGCATTGTCCGGCCAAGGCGTGGATAGCACCCCGAACTCGGTCTTCCGAATACTAGGGGCTTCGCCGAAATTTAAAATTATAGAATTCTATGGCTAAGTGAGAGTGTTCAAGCATTATAAGTCCGGTTGCCTTGTTCATTGCGTTGAGCGCCTCCCTCGATAGGACCCAAGAATGGGAACAAGAGCGCTCAAGTTTATCCCGAACACCCCAAAGACTTTCGTGGCATGGGGGCTGAAATAACGACTTGCCATCTCTCAAATTTGATAAACGGCCGCACGTAAGGTAATATATTAAATTAACAAGCGTTGCTTAGCGCATATGAACAAGTTTTCGACATGTGATAACAAATGCGAGTCTATTAAAAATTACATCTTTGGAGCACTCATCCGCTATACTGGCGGGCACCCTTCAGACGCCCTCATAGTACATTTCAGGCGTGCGATGCTCCTTGCCCTTCGGTGGCCCGTCCGTCACAAGCTTCTCCGCATCCAGCTTGCCCCAGTGCACTTTAGCACGGGCAAGGGCCCGACGGGGACCTTCAATGCAAACGGAGCGCTTGATGACTTCAATCCATGGAAAGGCTTCCACCAGCCGCCGCACCAGCCCAAAGTAGCTCCCGGGCATGGCTTCCAATGGCCACAGCCAAACTATGAGGCCCTTCATGGCCTGTTCGACGACCTTGTGGAGCTCGACCAGCTGCTTCAGCTGGTCGCTTAGGGGCACCGGATGTCCGGCCTCAGCATACTGAGACCAGAACACCTTTTCCGTCGAGCTCCCCTCCTTGGCGCGGTAGAACGCGGCAGCATCAGACACACTACGGGGCAGATCTGCGAATGCTCCTGGAGAGCTCCGAATCCGGGTAAGTAATAGGTAATTCACTTTCACATGCTTGCTTTGCATAAAGAATGCCTTACCCGCCGCTATCTTCTTTAACGATTCAATTTCTTGGAGGGCTTTTTGGGCCTCGGCCTTAGCAGCTTTGGCACTCTCAAGAGCCGAGGCAAGCTCGGACTCTCGGGTCTTCGAGTCACGCTCCAAACCCTCGTGTTTTTTCACGAGAGCCTGGAGCTCGTGCCGTACCTCCGCCAGCTGCACCTCCCCCTTCTCTCGCTCAGTGCGCTCCATGGCCGCTTTGTTTTCGGCCACGGACACCGCTTCCTTCAGGGTCGCCACCTCGTTCGTGGCCCCTACAATACCCACGTTATTCCTGTCATTTTTTGCAACTGAAACCTTTCTATAAGGTATTTCTTTAATAAGGTATTACTTACCTTCCTTGTCCTCGAGCTGCTTCTTGGCAAGGCCGAGCTCGTTCTCGGACCGCTCAAGGCTCGCTTCAATGCATTGACCTCCATGATCGGTCGGGCAGAGGTCAAAGAGCCTGCAATCGCATATTGACATACTTATGTTAGACTCCTGCGTATATCTTTTTAGATCCTTAGTCCGGCTTTTCTTTCCGAACAGAACTAAGCATCGAGAACTACTGTCTATGCGGTAATATTTTTACATATTCTAAACTTACCTCAAAGCCCGTTAGAAGGCTGGTACAAGCTTGGTCAGCCCGCTCTTGGCGGACTGAACTTTCTGGATCACCACACTCATAACAAAGGCGGTGCTCCTCCTCGATGGAAGCGCTGTTAAGCGCCTCCAGTAAGCTATCCGGTGCCTCTGGTTGGATGGAGGACACCGGCGTCTTACCCTTCCTACGAAGGGGCCGCTTGCCGGACTTTGGAATCGCTGAAGGTTCCATTATGGAGTCCGGACAAGGGTCGGGCTTAGAGCCCCTGGGGGTCTCGCTCCCCCCACACCTGGAGTCCAGGAGGCTGCCTTGCGGCGCCTCCTGCGCCACCTCCTCTCGACCAGGCCCCCCTTGGGGCCCCACCTCGGCGTCGTCCGCAGCGTGAGGTGAGGAGGCGGCCGGAAGTGAGGTACTCTCCATTTCCGACGAACTCAGGGACCCGCTCGACGAAGCGGCGAAATCATCCTTGGGCAGGCTGCATGATTGTTCGGCATTAGAGAACACTATGCAATGATAAAAAAGCCATGGGTAGCCGGACACTTATGATCTCGCCAGGGGCTTGGCTCTTATTGGCCACTCCTCCTCGTCATTGTCGACGTTGGTGGAGAAGTCCGGATGAAGGGTCCTTCCCTTCTTGGACCCTCCGGCCTCCCCAGTTGGGGCAGCCTTCCTTTTCTTCCCTCCCCCCGCTGGGGGAGAGGCTTCTTTTTCCTCCTCCTCTTCCTCAGAGGAGGATTCCGCCTCAGGGTGTCGGGCGATGAGTCCGACAGCCCCTGGCGCCGGGAGCTCCTTCGAGTTCCCGTGGCCTCCTTCTTGGCCTTCTTCTCCGGCACCACGTGAGGTGCCGGAGCCAGCAGCCCTGTCAATCGGGCATCCACTGGGTCTTCTGGCAATGGGGCCGGACAATTAATCTGTTCGGACGTCTTCAGCCAGTCCTGTCAAAGGTTAGGGAGTTTTAGATCCCGCATAGAGTCAAACTATGAAAAAAGAGTCCCATAAAGGGTAAAATAACTTACCTCGCTGGCTTGACGTTGCGAGCTGAATCCGCGATCTTCGGTAGCGGATGTGGGAGCCTCGGCGCCCTTGAACAGCACCTTCCAGGCATCTTCGTACGTAGTGTCGAAGAGCCTTTTCAGAGTCAAGTGTTGTGCCGGATCAAACTCCCACAATTTGAAGACCCGTTGTTGGCATGGGAGAATCCGGCGGATGAGCATCACCTGGATTACGTTGACAAGCCTGAGATTCTTGTCCACCAGGTTTCGGACGCATGTTTGGAGTCCGGACTGCTCATCGGAATCCCCCCATGTCAGGCCCGTCTCCTTCCATGATGTGAGCTGTGTGGGGAAACCAGATCGGAATTCGGGGGCCGCCGCCCATTTAGAGTCATGCGGCTCGGTGATGTAGAACCACCCCGATTGCCACCCCTTTATGGTCTCCACAAAGGAGCCCTCGAGCCATAGGACTTTGGCCATCTTGCCAACCATGGCGCCTCCGCACTCCGCTTGACGGCCGCCCACTACCTTCGGCTCGACATTGAAGATCTTCAGCCATAAGCCTAAGTGGGGCTGGATGCGAGAGGAAGGCCTCGCACACGACGATGAACGCCGAGATGTTGAGGATGAAATTCGGGCCAGATCGTGGAAGTCCGTGACGTAGTAGAACATGAGCCCCGGCAAATGGGTGAAGTGGAAAACCTAGTCCGCGGAGGAAGTGGGGGAGAAATACCACCCTCTCATGGGGCCTGGGGGTTGGAATGAGCTGCCCCTCGTCGGGTAGCCGGTACGCGATGTCGCTGGACAAGTATCTGGCCTTCCGCAGCTTTTTGATGTGCCCCTCCGTGACGGAGGAGGTCATCCACCTGCCTCCCGCTCCGGACATGGTTGGAGAAGGTTGGAGCTCGAGTGCGCGGAAATGGATGAGCAAAGGAGGAAGAAGGCGTAGGTGAAAAGGTGGATCCTTATCCCCTTATATGGATGGACGAAGTTATGCGTCCCCCACCAGCCTGGTAAAACTCGCTTATCTCCCAAGCGCCGTAATCAATGGCGCGGATGGGTTACCCACGTCCATATTGATGGGAATCCCGGAATAAGGGGGCACGATCTCTGCTTTGATAAGACGTGCCAAGGAAACCGCCTTGCTAAACGCGCTAAGGTGGAACAATAAAAAAACGATTCATATAAAGGCCTGGCCGTGGTGTAATGTCACGCCGCGGAATACGTCAGCAGATCTGTGCAAAAATTATTCTCTCTACGGTAGTATGTGGAACTTGTTTTGCAGAGCCGGACACTATCCTGGTGTTCAAAACTTTCTATGAAGTATTCGGAGGAGGAACCCGCCTTGCAATGCCGAAGACAATATGCGCGTCGGACTCGTCGTCATTGAAGCCTGGTTCAGGGGCTACTGAGGGAGTCCTGGACTAGGGGGTGTCCGGATAGCCGAATTATCAGCTTCGGCCGGACTCCTAGACTATGAAGATACAAAATTGAAGACTTCGTCCCGTGTCCGGATGGGACTTTCCTTGGCGTGGAAGGCAAGCTTGGCGATACGGATATGTAGATCTCCTACCATTGTAATCGACTCTGTGTAACCCTAACCCTATCCGGTGTCTATATAAACCGGAGGGTTTTAGTCCGAGGATCTAACAACAATCATACCATAGGCTAGCTTCTAGGGTTTAGCCTCTCCGATCTCGTGGTAGATCTACTCTTGTACTACCCATATCATCAATATTAATCAAGCAGAGTAGGGTATTACCTCCATCGAGAGGGCCCGAACCTGGGTAAAAACATCGTGTCCCTTGTCTCCTGTTACCATCCGCCTAGACGCATAGTTCGGGACCCCCTACCCGAGATCCGCCGGTTTTGACACCGACAACAATCTTGATGTATCACGAGCTTTGCTATTATAGTTGGATCTTATGATGTTTCTTCCCCCTCTATTCTCTTGTAAGGGATTGAGTTTTCCCTTTGAAGTTATCTTATCGGATTGAGTCTTTAAGGATTTGAGCACTTGATGTATGTCTTGCGTGGGATACCCATGGTGACAATGGGGTATTCTATTGATCCACTTGATGTATGTTTTGGTGATCAACTTGCGGGTTCCGCCCATGAACCTATGCACAGGGGTTGGCACATGTTTTCGTCTTGACTCTCCGGTAGAAACTTTGGGGAACTCTTTGAAGTTCCTTGTGTTGGTTGAATAGATGAATCTGAGATTGTGTGATGCATATTGTATAATCATACCCACGGATACTTGAGGTGACATTGGAGTATCTAGGTGACATTAGGGTTTTGGTTGATATGTGTCTTAAGGTGTTATTCTAGTACGAACTCTTGAATAGATTGATCCGAAAGAATAACTTTGAGGTGGTTTCTTACCCTACAATAATCTCTTCATTTGTTCTCCGCTATTAGTGGCTTTGGAGTGACTCTTTGTTGCATGTTGAGGGATATTTATATGATCCAATTATGTTATTATTGTTGAGAGAACTTGCACTAGTGAAAGTATGAACCCTAGGCCTTGTTTCAATGCATTGCAATACCGTTTGTGTTCACTTTTATCATTAGTTACCTTGCTATTTTATATTTTTAGATTACAAAAACCTATATCTACCATCCATATTGCACTTGTATCACCATCTCTTCGCCGAACTAGTGCACCTATACAATTTACCATTGTATTGGGTGTGTTGGGGACACAAGAGACTCTTTGTTATTTGGTTGCAGGGTTGTTTGAGAGAGACCATCTTCATCCTACGCCTCCCACGGATTGATAAACCTTAGGTCATCCACTTGAGGGAAATTTGCTACTGTCCTACAAACCTCTGCACTTGGAGGCCCAACAATGTCTACAAGAAGAAGGATGTTTAGTAGACATCAAGCTCTTTTCTGGCGCTGTTGCCGGGGAGGCTAGGTAAGTGCTACCTCTTGAGCACTGCGTTGGTTTTCCCTTGAAGAGGAAAGGGTGATGCAGCAAAGTAGCGTAAGAATTTCCCTCAGTTTTTGAGAACCAAGGTATTAGTCCAGTAGGAGGCCATGCATGAGTCCCTTGCACCTGCACAAACAAATAAATCCTCGCAACCAACACGATAAGGGGTTGTCAATCCCTACACGGTCACTTACGAGAGTGAGATCTGATAAGATAATATTTTTGGTATTTTTATGATAAAGATGCAAAGTAAAGAAAGTAAAATAAAAACGGCAATGGAAATAGCTTAATGTTGGAAGATTAATATGATGGAAAATAGACCCGAGGGCCATAGGTTTCACTAGTGGCTTCTCTCATGACCATAAATATTTATGGTGGGTGAACAAATTACTGTTGAGAAATTGACAGAATTGAGCATAGTTATGAGAATATCTAGGTATGATCATGTATATAGGCATAACGTGCAAGACAAGAGACCGACTCCTGCTTGCATCTACTACTATTACTCCACACATCGACCGCTATCCAGCATGCATCTAGAGTATTAAGTTCATAAGAACAGAGTAACGCTTTAGGCAAGATGACATGATGTAGAGGGATAAACTCATGCAATATGATATAAACCCCATCTTGTTATCCTCGATGGCAACAATACTATACGTTCCTTGCTGCCCCTACTGTCACTAGGAAAGGACACCGCAAGATTGAACCCAAAGCTAAGCACTTCTCCCATTGCGAGAAAGATCAATCTAGTAGGCAAAACCAAACTGATAATTCGAAGAGACTTGCAAAGATAACCAATCATACATAAAAGAATTCAGAAGATTCAAATATTGTTCATAGATAAACTTGATCATAAACCCACAATTCATCGGTCTCAACAAACACACCGCAAAATAAGATTACATCGAATAGATCTCCACAATAGAGGGGGGAAACATTGTATTGAGATCCAAAAAGAGAGAAGAAGCCATCTAGCTAATAACTATGGACCCGAAGGTCTGAGGTAAACTACTCACACATCATCGGAGAGGCTATGATATTGATGTAGAAGCCCTCCATGATCGATGCCCCCTCCGTGAGCTCCTAACAGGCCCCAAGATGGGATCTCACGGGTACAGAAGGTTGCGGCGGTGGAATTAGGTTTTTGGCTCCGTATCTGGTAGTTTGGGGGTACGTAGGTATATATAGGAGGAACAAGTACGTCGGTGGAGCAACGTGGGGCCCACAAGGGTGGAGGGCGCGCCCAGGGGGGTAGGCGTGCCCCCTACCTCGTGGCTTCCTGGTTGATGTCTTGACGTAGGGTCCAAGTCCTCTGGATCACGTTCGTTCCAAAAATCACGTTCCCGAAGGTTTCATTCCGTTTGGACTCCGTTTGATATTCTTTTTCTGCAAAACTCTGAAATAGGCAAAAAACAGCAATTACGGCTGGGCCCTTTGGTTAATAGGTTAGTCTCAAAAATAATATAAAAGTGTATAATAAAGCCCAATAATGTCCAAAACTGAATATAATATAGCACGGAGCAATAAAAAATTATAAATACGTTGGAGACGTATCAAGCATCCCCAAGCTTAATTCCTGCTCGTCCTCGAGTAGGTAAATGATAAAAACAGAATTTTTGATGCAGAATGCTACTTGGCATAATTTCAATGCAATTCTTCTTAATTGTGGTATGAATATTCAGATCCGAAAGATTCAAGATAAAAGTTCAATATTGACATAAAAATAATAATACTTCAAGCATACTAACTAAGCAATTATGTCCTCTCAAAATAACATGGCCAAAGAAAGTTCATCCCTACGAAATCATATAGTTTAGTCATGCTCCATTTTCGTCACACAAGAATGCTCTCATCATGCCCAACCCCGATGACAAGCCAAGCAATTGTTTCATACTTTAGTAATCTCAAACTTTTTCAACCTTCACGCAATATATGAGCGTGAGCCATGGATATAGCACTATGGGTGGAATAGAATATAATGATGGGGATTATGTGGAGAAGACAAAAAAGGAGAAATTCTCACATCAACGATGCTAATCAATGAGCTATGGAGATGCCCATCGATTGATGTTAATGCAAGGAGTAGGGATTGCCATGCAACGGATGCACTAGAGCTATAAATATATGAAAGCTCAACAAAAGAAACAAAGTGGGTGTGCATCCAACTTGCTTGCTCACGAAGACCTAGGGCACTTGAGGAGGCCCATTGTTGGAATATACAAGCCAAGTTCTATAATGAAAAATTCCCACTAGTATATGAAAGTGACAAAACAAGAGACTCTCTATCATGAAGATTATGGTGCTACTTTGAAGCACAAGTGTGGTAAAAGGATAGTAGCATTGTCCCTTCTCTCTTTTTCTCTCATTTTTTTGGGCCTTCTTCTTTTTTTTATGGCCCTTCTCTCTCTTTTTTTTATTCCTCACTTGGGACAATGCTCTAGAAAATGATGATCATCACACTTCTATTTATTTACAACTCAATGGTTACAACTCGATACTAGAACAAAGTATGACTCTATATGAATGCCTCCAGCGGTGTACCGGGATATGCAATGAACCAAGAGTGACATGTATGAAAATTATGAATGGTGGCTTTGCCACAAATACGATGTCAACTACATGATCATGCAAAGCAATATGACAATGATGAACGTGTCATGATAAACGGAAAGGTGGAAAGTTGCATGGCAATATATCTCGGAATGGCAACGGAAATGCCATAATAGGTAGGTATGGTGGCTGTTTTGAGGATGATATAAGGAGGTTTATGTGTGAAAGAGCGTATCATATCATGGGGTTTGGATGCACCGGCGAAGTTTGCACCAACTCTCAATGTGAGAAAGGGAAATGCACGGCACCGAAGAGGCTAGCAATGATGGAAAGGTGAGAGTGCGTATAATCCATGGACTCAACATTAGTCATAAAGAACTCACATACTTATTGCAAAAATCTACAAGTCATAAAAAACAAAGCATTACGTGCATGCTCCTAGGGAGATAGATTGGTAGGAAAAGACCATCGCTTGTCCCCGACCGCCACTCATAAGGAGGACACTCAAAGAACACCTCATGTTTCAAATTTGTTACGTAACTTTACCATACGTGCATGCTACGGGACTTGCAAACTTCAACACAAGTATTTCTCAAATTCACAACTACTCAACTAGCACAACTTTGATATCACTGTCGGATATCGGGTTCCGGCAGACCCTTGAGGTTCGAACACTGGGGTGCGCGCGGAGATCTTTCCCCTACCAGCTCACGCGTTAATGGTTTGCGAGGGGTCTAAACTAGGAACGATGAACAACACAAGAGACACAAGGTTTATACTGGTTTGGGCCACCGTGGCGGT
Source organism: Aegilops bicornis (assembly GCA_021605145.1). Taxonomy (NCBI): domain Eukaryota; kingdom Viridiplantae; phylum Streptophyta; class Magnoliopsida; order Poales; family Poaceae; genus Aegilops; species Aegilops bicornis. The sequence continues at coordinate 675,560,884 of CM038672.1, forward strand.
GTAATACCCTACTCCAGTGTGTGGTGTGGTGGATTACCTCTGGGGCTGATGAAGAATAGTACAAAGGAAGAACAGCCTCGCGAGGGGATGTTCTTGAGCTGGTGCGATGAACTGCTTGGGCGAGTTCAGTCGCTTCTCTCTCTCTCTCTCTCTCTCTCTCTCTGTGTGTGTGTGGTGTGTTCGACCCCTTGTCTCTGTGGTGGCTAGTCCTATTTATAGAGGGAGGCCCTGGGCCTCTTTCTAAATAATGAGCGGGAAGGGAGGCCCTGGGCCTCTTTCTAAATAATGAGCGGGAAGGGCGCCAACAATTGGCCATTTTGAAGGGGAACATCTGGTACACTTATCCTGACTAAAGTTGGTCTTCGACTGCCAAAGGCTCTGGTGGTGACGCCGCCCTGGGCTCCACGATGACCTCCATCCTGCCGTTCTGCTGGTCTTGGTCTTGTTGCACCGAAACGGTAACCTTTGCCTGATGCCTTGGCCTATGCTTGCCCCCCTTTGCACCGAAAGCGGGACAGTGCGCAGGTCGGCGCCCGCCTGGTCCTCGATCGTCATGGCTTGCGTCACGGGGCACCCTCGTGAGGTACCCTGCCTTGATCTCTCCGCCTCCTCGTGAGCCTGCCTGACGAGGCTGCTTCTGAGGAAGGTTCCTGTCGTCCGCCCCGCGAGGCTTGGCCCCTCGCGAGGGTCTTGAGCTTGAGCTGATGAAGATGGGCCACGCTGGGCCCCCACTGGAGCCACGCTGCAAGCCGCAGGCAGGCAAGTATGGGGACCCCCATTCCCAGAATGCCGACAGTAGCCCCCGGGCCCAAGGCGCGCCCGGACTTGGCTTAGCAGAGAAGCGAAGGGGCAAGTACAAAGCGCCGCGGGCCCCAACAGCATGCGGCCTTGGGCGCCGCGTGGCGATTGATTGGACGTGGGCGTCTCCGCTTCCCCATGATGCCTCGGCAACCGCATGACTTGACAAGTCCCTGCATGCAGAAATGGGTCATGATTACCTGTGATCGTGGAGGCCGACGGTTGGCCTCCTCCAGCTATAAGTACGGAACGGCGCGAGCCACTCCAGTTCATCTCCCTCTGCTATTCCTCCTCTTCTTCACTCCGACTGCTCGCTATCTCCATGGCTCTGCCGAAGAGGTTCTCGGCTGCGGAGAAGGGAAAGGCTCGCCAGGAAGGGCCTGACTCTCCTCCGACCAAGCGCGGTCGGGGCCGTCCCCGCAAGCACCCCGCGTCCCCCGCGGTGGCTTCCCGCGGTCGCGGATGCGGCTCCCTGCATGGCGACGAGCGCCCGGTCGTCGACGGGAGGCACGCCGTGGCTGTGCGGCCCCCCAGACCACGCTTCCGCTCGGCGGAAGTGTTGCCAGAGTTCGTCGTGTGGTCGGCGGACCCGACTAGCACTTGGCTCCAGCTTCCTCGCTTCTTCATAGGTGAGCTTCCGGCCGGCGCTCCGGGCGGCCTCTGGCTTCAGGCAGACGGCTGCTGCTGCAGGGCGTCCTGGGCTTCGCTAGAGGTTTCCACCGCTGGGGGTGTGGCCCTGACCCGCGGCTGGCAAACGTTTGCCCGCGCGCGGGGCCTGAGCCGGCGGTGCCTCCTGCACTTCAAGTTCGACGGAAACGCCACCCTCTATGTGAGGTTGCTCGGAGAAGACGGTCGCCGTGCCGGGTGCTGCCCCGAAGACGATGGCCGCGGCCGTGTACCCGGCCCCGGCGATGACAGGGACGAAGACGACAGCAGGCGCGCGGTCGGCGGCGCTCGGGGCTCATCGAGCTTCGGCGGCTCTCCTTCGGACAGCAGCTCCTCCAGCGGTGGCCGCGACCAGCCTCCGTGCCGCCGCGCCCGCCTGGAGGGAGGTAGCGGGTCAGCCCGCCGTCGAGCCTCGGTGAAGCACGAGGAGGAGTCCGACTGAGCTCCGGAGGCAGTACGAGCCTTTGCCGCGAGTTGGTGCCGAGCAAGTCGTGCTGAACTGTTGGCGTTAATTATTATGCATGTTCCGCTATTCCCGTGTTGTGCTTTTGTGCCGTATGCCCGCGTGCAGGAATTACTTAGCTCGGGGGGACTCGTTGCGGTCTTCCCTTCCCGAGGCCGAGGCCTCGCCGCGCGCTTCATGTCCTGCAGGGATTAGTCAGGAGGGGTAGCTTCAAGTCTCGGTTGCGGAGGCGACCGACCCAGGTCCTGTGTTTGCGTCGCGATGCCCGCGGGGCACGGACTGGGAGGGGTGCTCCCGTAGTGGACCTAGATAGGAAAGCTTCAAACAACGGGGGCAGAAAACACGTTGCCCCCTCGCGAGACTTGCGCGAGAGAAATCGAGGCAAGTGAGCAAGAAAGACAAAGAATCACGAGCCAAGGACGGCAACAACTTCAATAAAACTTCAAATAAGAACGAACAAGCCAACTTCAGAAAGCAAATGAAAAAGCCGCGTCCGGCACCTAATCTAGTCTTCGGCGTCTTCTCACCAGCGCGGAGCTAAGTGCTGCCACTGGGCGTGGGTAGGAGCCCCCGAGGCCCGAGGGCGGCTCTCCGGAGACTTCTGGGCGTGTATAGCCCCAACTCATTATTACGTGAGAGTATCACGGGCGGCGAGCTTCACATGCATTGGCCTTCTTCATAGGCTCCGGTCCTTTCTTGGGGAAGGTAAGCTTCACAGGCATTCGCCTTCTTCACAGGCTCCGGGCCTTTCTCGGGAAAATAAACTTCACAGGCGTTCGCCTACTTCACAGGCTCCGGGCCTTTCTCGGAAAAATAAACTTCACAGGCTCCGGGCCTTTCTAGGGAAAATAAACTTCACAGGCGTCGCCTTCTTCACGAGCTCCGGCCTTTCTCGGAAAAATAAACTTCACAGTGTTCGCCTTCTTCATGTGCTCCGGCCTTTCTTCAAGGGTAGAACTTCCGGAGGTGCTGGATGTTCCACGCGTTTGGGATGGGAACCCCCTCCCGAGTCTCCAAGCATGCGGAGCCGGGCCTGGAAACATGAACAACCTTGAACGGGCCCTCCCACATGGGAGAAAGCTTATGCAACCCTTCCCTGGAGAGGACCCGTCTGAGTACGAGGTCCCCTACCTCAAGAGTCCTGGGGCGGATGTTGCAGCAATGGTATCACCGCAGCGCCTATTGATACCTTGCCGCTTGCAGCGCGGCCCTTCGACGATGTTCCTCCCCCAGCACGAGATCCGTCCCCCGCATGGCGTCCTGTTGCGCCTCGTCGAATGTCGGGGGTTGGGTGCGACATATGCCAAAGGATGGCTTATCATGGTGGGGGCGAGTAGAACGTCGTCGGTGCCTGGAAACGGGATGAGGCGAAGGCATGCACACCGGCGAATCTTACCCAGCTTCAGGGCTCTCTGGGGAGATAACACCCCTATTGCTGCTCTGCGGGGTCTCCACATGATCACTATGGCAAAGTGGGTACAAGGTTGCTCCTTGAGCTGTTCGGGGTGAGGAAGGAGAAGGGTACGGCTAGCTCTTCTCTTCCCTCTATGTGTGTGTCAAACTATTAGGGTCCCACCTCTTGCATGGGTGCCCCGGGGGGTTTATATAGGCCTACCCCCCGGGGGTACAACGGTAATCCGGCTGGGCGCAGGTCCCAGCCGTCAGTCTCTTAAGTCGCCGTCTTCACCGCCGACTTCTGGGGCCCGCCAACTAGTGGGCCCCGCCGACGGTCCAGAATGGGGCCTGCAGCCCTTGTCCGCCGCGGGCGGGTCTCGCCGGCTGCGGCTTACTGTAACCGTGCCTCTAATGACGCGAGCTTGGTCATGGGGTCATGGCAACAGTGCCGCCGCCAGACGGGCGATCACATTGCCACTCCTGTCTTATGCAGTTAATGGCGACGGAGCCCGTGGGAGGGGCCGGCCAACTCTCGGAGGCCGACTCCTAGCGGGTCCGTCTTGGGATGCTCTTCGCCGTCTTCTGCACTCCCGCCGACAGGCGGGTCCCGCCGTCTTCGGGTCGTACAGACAGGCCATCGTGGGTACAGCATACGCCCGCACGGGCTGATGTCAGGGCAGCGTAACAAGGTTGCGCGCACGGACGGAGATCCCGTCTGGCGCCTGTGGGCTATGCACATCCTTTGTGAACGGGGCAGGGAGGGGTCGCGAGGCGGCCCCGTCCCGTCCCGTCTGCAGTCGCATTCGTAGGAGGCGGTTGGAGTTGCGGGCCGACTCCCCAGAGCCGGCTTCTCCGGAAGTCGCTGGCTGGGAGTCGGCTTATCTTGAGGCCGTCTCTGGGACTCGGCTGGGAGGGGCAGTCGGCGGCTCTGCCGCCGACTCCCAGAAGGCGGCTCTTCGTCTTGGGGTCTTGAGGGGCGCAGTCTGCCCCGATGTTTTGAAAGGTCCAGGGGCTCGGGTTTGCCTACCCGTGGCCCATTACTCCGATATTGAACGCCAGGACCCGTGCGGAGCGACGCCTGACCTCGTGAGGGAGGACGGATTCTGCTCCATAGACAAGGAAGAACGGGGTCTCGCCAGTCGGCTTGGCCGCGGTTGTGCGGATGGATCACAGCACAGACTGAAGCTCGTCGTGCCAGCCCTGCCGCAGGCCTCCAACTTCTTCTTGAAGGTCCTGGTTTTGAGGCCCTTCAGGACCTCCGCGTTGGCTCGCTCGGCCTGGCCGTTACTCCGGGGGTGCGCCACCGAAGCGTAGCATATCTGCGTTCCAAGGTTAGCACAATACGTTTTGAAGAGGTTGCTGGTGAACTGCGAACCGTTGTCGGTGATGATGCGGTTAGGCACCCCAAACCGGCTCACGAGGCCCTTGATGAACTTGACCGCAGAGCCCGCTGGGATGGTGCGGACAGCTTCCACCTCAGCCCACTTGGTAAACTTGTCCACGGCGACATAGAGGTAGCGATAGCCCCCTGGCGCCCGAGGGAACGGGCCCAGAATGTCCAGCCCCCAAACTACAAATGGCCACGAGAGGGGTATAGTTTGCAGACCCCCCGCCGGCTGATGGATCTGCTTGGCGTGAAATTGGCAGGCCTAGCAAGGCTTTACCAGCTCAACAACGTCGCTGAGTGTTGTGGGCCAGTAGAACCCGCTGCAGAACACCTTGCCAACGAGGGTCCGTGATGATGAGTGATGCCCACAATCTCCGCCGTGTATGTCTTCCAGCAATTCCTTCCCTTGCTCTCTGGAGATGCAGCGTAGGGACACGTCATTGGCCGCCTCTGTAAAGCTCTCCATCCCTGATGCAATAGGCCGTGGCTTGCCGCGCCACACGCTCCGCCTCCTCCTCCTTCTCCGGCAGGGTCCCCCGCGTTAAGTAGCTCTTGAGCTCTGTGATCCAGCACCCTTCCTGAGGCTCCAACGCCAGGAGCAGACGTGCCCCTGAGGCCGGGCCGCAGAACGGGGCTCCCAAGGCAGGCGGCTGGGGGAGCTCCTCCGGAGGTTGCGCCGCGCTTGATAATGAGGGTGTGGCTGAGGGCCTGAAGAGTCGCTCCTCGAAGACGCCAGGCTTCGAAGGCAGCCGCCTGGACGCCCGCTTGGCGATGTCATCCGCCTCTTGATTGGTGCCGCGAGGCACATGCTGCAGCTCCAGCCCCCAGAACTGTTTCTCCATCCTGCGGACCTCCGCGAGGTAGGCTTCCATGTGCTCGTCCTTCGGCTCGTATATCTTGTTGGAGAAGTTGACGAGGAGTTGTGAATCGCCCTTGATGATGAGGCGCTTTACTCCCAAAGCGACTGCGGCTCTCACGCCGGCTATCAGGCCTTCATACTCTGCTATGTTGTTGGAGACCTTTTCCCCGTGCTGGAAACAGAGTTGCACGACGTAATAGAGCTTGTCCTGAGTAGGCGATACAAGCACTGCGCCGCCCCCCGCGCCATGTCGGGAGAATGCCCCGTCAAAGTACATGACCCAGCCGTCCGGTGCCTCGCTCCCCGGAGAAATCGGTCGGTCTTCGCCTGCTTCGAGGCCGGGTGCCTCCGTCCATTCTGCCATGAAGTCTGCCAATGCGGCCCCCTTGATGACTCTGGTTGTGCTGAATTCTAGCTGAAATGCTTGCAGTTCGATGTTCCACTCGGCGACTCTCCCAGCTGAGTTGGGGCTCCTGAGCACCCTCTCCAGAGGGTACGCTGAGATGACCTTGATGGGATGACCTTGGAAGTAGTGTCGCAGCTTGTGTGAGGCTACCAACAGCGTGAGGAGGAGTTTTTGGGGCATGGGGTACCGCGCCCTCGCATCCCGTAGCACCGTGCTGACGAAGTACACTGGGTGCTCGACGAGAGTAGGAGTGCTGATGAGGCCCGTGCCCTCCGGAGGGTCTGAGGCCTCCTGAGTCGGCGGAGCCCCCAGCGCCTGGCTGCCTGGCGCGGCCTCTTCGGCCCTAGGGGCATCTTCCTGCCGAGGCTGGTTTCCGTCTGCCGAGGCCGTGACCTTCACGAGGCCTTCTTGGTCTTGTACCGCCACAGCCGTGGCCGTGGCCGGTCGTGACACAACCTTGATCTGGCGCTCTTCTCGGACCGCCACTAGAGCTGCGCTGGGGGAGTAGGGTGTGGCGGCGAGGTAGAGCACCAGGGGCTCGAGTGGGCGTGGCGCGACCATCACAAGAGGGCTGGTAAGGTACCTCTTGAGCGCTTGGAACGCCTTGTCAGCCTCTTCAGTCCATTCAAAGGGGCCCGTCTTATTCATCAGCTTGAAGAATGCAGTGCTCGTTCCCCCAGCTTGGAGATGAAACATCCTAGCGCGGTCACGCGCCCGGTGAGTTTCTGCATTTCTCTGAGGGTCTTTGGCGGGCTCATGTCTTCGACTGCTTTGACCTTTTCATGGTTGGCCTCAATGCCCCTGTGGGACACGAGGAAACCCAGGAGCTTGCCCGAGGGGACTCCAAATACGCACTTCTCCGGGTTGAGCCGCAGATCCACTTTATCAAGGCTCGCGAAGGTTTCTTCCAAGTCCTGTATCAGGGTTTTCGCCTCCCGAGACTTCACCACAATGTCATCGACGTACGCCTCAGCATTCCTCCCGAGCTGCTGGCCTAGGGCAATGTGCATCATTCTTTGAAAGGTTGCGCTGCGTTGCTTAACCCAAAGCGGCATGCAGTATAGCAGTATACTCCGACGGGGTCGGAAAGCCATTGTTTCCACGTCTTCTACCGCCATCTTGATCTGGTGATAGCACGAGAAGGCATCCAGAAGCAAAGCAGGTCACACTCAGCCGTGGAGTCGACGATCCGTCAATGCGAGGAAGCGGGAATGGATCCTTTGGGCAGGCCTTGTTGAGGTTGGTGAAGTCGACACATACGTTCCTTTCCCCCTTTTTGGCACGACAACCGGGTTGGCCAGCCAATCCGGTAGCGGACCTCGCGAATAACCCTGCTGCCTCTAGCTTATGGGTCTCTTGTATGATAAAAACTTGTTTCTCTGTGGATGTCGCCTGCATATACGCTTCACGCAGGCGCCGCGTTGGGGCACATGTTGAGGTGATGCTCAATCACGCCCCTCGGGACCCCCGCCAACTGATCAGGTCCCCACGCGAACACCTTCTTGTTTGCGCGCATGAACTTCACCAAGGCCTCCTCCTGCTTGGGTTCGAGGCTTGCACCTATGGTGAAGGTGGCGTCAGTGGACCCGTCCTCGTCGACTGGTACCTGCTTGGTTTCCGCCTTGTTTTGAGTGAATAGCTGCTTCTTCTTGGACGGCGCAACCCCCTTGGGCTCGGGGGCATCAGTGCTGGCGGGCCGTGCCTCCGCAGCCGCCTTGAAAACAAGCTTGAGCGCCTGCAGTGCATCCCCGGTGCTCCCTGACACGGTAAGGACGCCGCTGCTCCCGGGCATCTTCATGAGGTTGTACGCCGGGTGAGTTGCCGCCATGAACCGGGCCAAGGCCGGGTAGCCGAGGATGGCGTTGTAAGGGAGGCCGATGGGGGCGATGTCGAAGTCGATCAGCTCTGTGCGGAAGTTGTCGCGGGTGCCGAAGGTCACCGGGAGGCGAATTTGCCCCAGGGAGGCGGTGGAACCGGCTCCGACTCCCGAAAAAGGCCTGCTGGGCTGGAGCCGCTCTGGTGGCACATGGAGGAGGCTGAAGGCCTCCACGGAGAGCACGTTGAGGCTAGCTCCGTCATCGATGAGGGTCCTGGTGACAGCCACTTCGCAGATGGTGGGGGTGCACAGCATTGGGAGCGCACCCGATCCGGCGGGGTTGGAGGGGTGATCGTCCGAGTTGAAGGTCAGATCGGCCTCTGGCGCCACCCAACCTGGGGGAGCTCCCTGGCGCTTGGAGGCGACAGCGATCTGGCGGGTGAATGGCTTGACGTGGCGGCTCGCGGGCGGCGCCGGTGAGCCGCCCAGGAGAGCTGCGACGACCGGGGGTGCCGGCGCGGCGTAGCGGGCGAGGAAGAGGTTGCGCAGCTCCTCCCAGGAGGTCACAGAAGTCGTCGGTAGGTGGAGCAGCCACATGCGCGGGACGCCAGTGAGGGCCATGGGAAACCAGTTGGCCATCACCCTGTCATCGCCCCCAGCCTTGAAGACAGCCTCCTCGTATGCCAGTAGGAAAACAAGCGGGTCCGCCGTGCCGTTGTAGCGCGGCGACATCTCGGGCTTGAACTTGGGCGGCCACTGCGCCTGCCGCAAGGCGGGGACCAAGGCTCGGAGCCCCCTGGTCCCAGCTTCAGCGTCGGTTGTTGGAAGCGGCGGCGCTTACGTAGGCGCGACGGGCGCGAGTCGACGATCCGGGCAGAGTCGGCGGCGGGGCAGCCATCATGTCGCACGGAGGATGCGGCGAGGCCTGCTGCTCGTTCCCGCCGGGCAGTGGCGGCGTTGGCAGCGGCGGCGACGGAGAATAGGGCGTCCGCCCGGCAGGCGCCGTCTGGCGGCAGTGGTGAGGGAGCAACCCGGACGCTTCGGTGGCGTCAGCCATGGTCGGCCGGAAGATGAGACGCGACCAGTGGAGGAAAGATTCCGGCGCACCCCTACCTGGCGCGCCAAATGTCGGATTTCGGGTTCCGGCAGACCCTTGAGGTTCGAACACTAGGGTGCGCGCGGACATCTTTCCCCTACCAGCTCACGCTTTAATGGTTTGCGAGGGATCTAAACTAGGAACGATGAACAACACAAGAGACACAAGGTTTATACTGGTTCGGGCCACCGTGGCGGTGTAATACCCTACTCCAGTGGTGTGGTGTGGTGGATTTCCTCTGGGGCTGATGAAGAACAGTACAAAGGAAGAACAGCCTCGCGAGGGGCTGTTCTTGAGCTGGTGCGATGAACTGCTTGGGCGAGTTCGGTCGCTTCTCTCTCTCTCTCTCTATGGTGTGTTCGACCCCTTGTCTCTGTGGTGACTAGTCCTATTTATAGAGGGAGGCCCTGGGGCTCTTCCCAAATAATGAGTGAGAAGGGTGCCAACAATTGGCCATTTTGAAGGGGAACATCTGGTACACTTATCCTGACTAAAGTTGGTCTTCGACTGCCAAAGGCTCTGGTGGTGACGCCGTCCTGGGCTCCACGATGACCTCCGTCCTGCCGTTCTGCTGGTCTTGGTCTTGTTGCACCGAAACGGTAACCTTTGCCTGATGCCTTGGCCTGTGCTTGCCCCCTTTGCACCGAAAGGGAAACAAGGACCTTCTTGCGGGGCAGGCCGCCTGGCGCCCGCCTGGTCCTCAATGGTCATGGCTTGCGTCACGGGGCACCCTTGTGAGGTACCCTGCCTTGATCTCTCCGCCTCCTCGTGAGCCTGCCTGACGAGGCTGCTTCTGAGGAAGGTTCCTGTCGTCCGCCCCGCGAGGCTTGGCCCCTCGCGAGGGTCTTGAGCTTGAGCTGATGAAGCTTGGCCACGCTGGGCCCCCACTTGAGCCACGCTGCAAGCTGCAGGCAGGCAAGTCTGGGGACCCCCATTCCCAGAACACCGACAATCACTACCTCCATGTCTCAAAACAATCATCAAGTATCAAACTTCTCTTAGTATTCACCACACTCATAAGAAAGTTTTTACTAGTCTGGAATACCTAGCCTATTAGGATTATTTAAACAAATTACCATGCTGTTTAAGACTCTCAAAATAATCTAAGTGAAGCATGATAGAATAATAGTTTCTATAAAACAAATCCACCACCGTGCTCTAAAAGATATAAGTGAAGTACTAGAGCAAAAACTATATAACTCAAAAGATATAAGTGAAGCACATAGAGTATTCTAATAATTTCTGAATCATGTGTGTCTCTCTCAAAAGGTGTGTAAAGCAAACATGATTGTGTTAAACTAAAAAGCAAAGACTCAAATCATACAAGGCGCTCCAAGCAAAACACATATCATGTGGTGAATAAAAATATAGCTCCAAGTAAAGTTACCGATGGAAGTAGATGAAAGATGGGATGCCTTCCGGGGCATCCCCAAGCTTTGGCTTTTATGTGTCCTTAGATTATCTTGGGGGTGCCATGGGAATCCCCAAGCTTAGGCTCTTGCCACTGCTTGTTCCATAATCCATCAAATCTTTTACCCAAAACTTGAAACCTTCACAACACAAAACTTAACAGAAAATCTCGTGAGCCCCGTTAGCGAAAGAAAACAAAAGACCACTTCAAGGTACTGTAATGAACTCATTATTTATTTATATTGGTGTTAAACCTACTGTATTCCAACTTCTCTATGGTTTATAAACTATTTTACTAGCCATAGATTCATCAAAATAAGCAAACAACACATGAAAAACAGAATCTGTCAAAAACAGAACAGTCTGTAGTAATCTGTAACTAACAAACTTCTGGAACTCCAAAAATTCAGCCAAAATTGGAAGACCTAGAAAATTTGTTTATTGTTCAGCAGCAATTGGAATCAATATTTTACCACGTTCTTTTGATTTTTAGCAATTGTTTTCGTGAACAAAAAGTTTCTGAAATTTACAGCAAGATCAAAAATAACTATCATCCAAGAAGATCCTATAGGTTTAGCTTGGCACAAACACTAATTAAAACATAAAAACACATCTAACCAGAGGCTAGAACAAATATTTATTCCTAAACATAAGAAAAAAACAAAAAACTAGAAATAAAATTGGGTTGCCTCTCAACAAGCACTATCGTTTAACGCCCCTAGCTAGGCATAAAAGCAAGGATAGATCTAGGTATTTCCATCTTTGGTAGGCAATCCATAAGTGGCTCTCATAATAGATTCATAAGGTAATTTTATTTTCTTTCTAGGGAAGTGTTCCATGCCTTTTTTAATGGAAATTGGAATCTAATATTCCCTTCCTTCATATCAATAATTGCACCAATCGTTCTAAGGAAAGGTCTACCAAGAATAATAGGACATGAAGGATTGTAATCTATGTCAAGAACAATAAAGTCTACGGGCACATAGTTCCTATTTGCAACAATAAGAACATCATTAATTCTTCCCATAGGTTTCTTAATAGTGGAATCCGCAAGGTGCAAGTTTAAAGAGCAATCATCAAATTCACGGAAACCTAATAAATCGCACAAAGTCTTTGGAATCGTGGAAACACTAGCACCCAAATCACACAAAGCATATCATTCATGATCTTTAATTTTAATTTTAATAGTAGGTTCCCACTCATCATCAAGTTTTCTAGGTATAGAAACTTTCAACTCAAGTTTTCCTTCATAAGATTGCATTAAAGCATCAACGATATGTTTGGTAAAGGCTTTATTTTGACAATAAGCATGAGGATAATTTAGCACGGATTGCAACGCAAATACAACCTATCAAAGAGCAATTATCATAATTAAATTCCTTGAAATCCAAAATAGTGGGTTCATTAATATCTAATGTTTTGGTCTCTTCAATCCCACTTTTATCAATTTTAGCATCAAGATCTAAAAACTCCGAATTTATGGAACGCCTTCTAGGTAAAGGTGGATCATAATCAGTCCCATCATTTTCAAGATTCATTTTGCAAAACAAAGATTTAATAGGGGACACATCAATAACTTTTAGATCTTCATCTTTATTTTCATAGAAATCGAAAGAACACGCTTTCACAAAGCAATCTTTCTTAGCACGCATCCTAGCGGTTCTTTCTTTGCACTCATTAATGGAAATTCTCATGGCTTTGAGAGACTCATTGATATCATGCTTAGGAGGAATAGATCTAAGTTTTAAAGAATCAACATCAAGAGAAATTCTATCGACGTTCCTAGCCAATTCACCAACTTTAAGCAATTTTTCTTCAAGCAAAGCATTGAAATTCTTTTGTGAATTCATAAATTTCTTAACGTACTAGTATCAAATTCAGAAGGCATCTTATTAAAGTTTCCATAAGAATTGTTGTAGGAATTACCATATTTATTAGAGGAATTACTAGGATAAGGCCTAGGATTAAAGTTTCCTCTATACGCGTTGTTACCAAAATTATTCCTACGAACAAAATTCACATCCATAGGTTCATTATTATTCTCAATCAAAGTAGATAAAGGCATATCATTAGGATCAGAAGAAACACTATTAGTAGTAAATAATTTCATAAGTTCATCCATCTTCCCACTCAAAACATTAATTTCTTCTATCGCATGCACTTTTTTATTAGTAGATCTTTCAGTGTGCCATTGAGAATAATTAACCATAATATTATCTAGGAGTTTAGTAGCTTCTCCTAAAGTGATTTCCATAAAAGTGCCTCCCGCGGCCCAATCTAGAAGATTTCTAGAAGCAAAATTCAATCCGGCATAAAAAAATGGTATAATCATCCACAAATTCAAACCATGCGTAGGGCAATTACGTATCATTAATTTCATCTTCTCCCAAGCTTGTGCAACATGCTCATGATCAAGTTGTTTAAAATTCATAATATCGTTTCTAAGAGAGATGATCTTAGCGGGAGGAAAATACTTAGAGATAAAAGCATCTTTGCACTTATTCCATGAATCAATACTATTTTTAGGCGAAGACGAAAACCAAGCTTTAGCACGATGAAAGTGCGTTATATCGACTAGAGGGGGGGTGAATAGGCGATTTTTATGAATTCTTCACTGAGGAATTTGCCGGTGAGGAAATTCCTTAGCGAAGAACTACTTGCAGCGGAATAAGTACTCAGAAGTAGGCATAACAGATTACAAGCATAGTCATCATGATGAAATGAAGACAATCACAGAGTACAGAAAGCGTAATCACAGGATAACACAGGATGAAGACAAACAGACTGAAGAAATTGAGCTGAGGAAATTGAGAAAGTCTTGATCAAAGTCTTCAAACACAGATATGAACAAATACTCAACACAAGAATGAGGAAATGAAAGGGTTGAGGAAATAGAACCAGTTAAGTTGGTGAAGACAATGATTTGGTAGACCAGTTCCAACAAGCTGTCTCGGTTGTACGTCTGGTTGGAGCGGGCCGAGTATTTAAACTCGAGGACACACAGTCCGGACACCCGATCATCGAGCACGCAGCTCGGGACACCAAGTCCTCACCGTATTCTCCTTGAACTAAGGTCACACAGACCTCGTCCAATCACTCGTGGTAAGTCTTGAGCGACTTCCAAACCTTCACAGACTTGGTCACTCGGCGATCCACAATTCCTCTTGGATGCTCTAGACCATGACGCCTAACCGTCTGGAAGAAGCACAGTCTTCAAAGGTAACAAGCGTCGGATCCACGCAGGATCAATTTCTTGATGATGCTCAATCACTTTGGGTTTGTTGGGGTTTGGTTTTTGGGTTTTTCCTCACTTTTGGGTTTTTCCTCACTTGATGATTTTCTCTCAAAGTCCTCAGAGGATGGGTTGCTCTCAAATGACAAGTGTCAAGTTCTCTTGGAGCAGCCAACCAGCTAGTGGTTGTAGGGGGCGGCTATTTATAGCCTAGGGAGCAGCCCGACATGATAAGACATAAATGCCCTTCAATGATATGACCGTTAGGTGGATAAGATATTTTGGGACAGGCTGGCGCCTTGACCAAGAACGGTCGGAAATTTGACTCTCAAATTCCTCGGGGCTATCATGTTCCTCACTTTGTGTAGGCAATTCGCTGGCGAATTCCTAACTCCCAGTCAGAACAAATTCCTCGGCGACGGAAGAGCTTCGTCTCACATCAAGAAATTGACTGAATCGTATGAGATTTCCAAAAGCTTCACTCGAAGGGATTGGTAGGTGTAGGATTTTGAGTTGAGCATCAAATGGAAATTTTTCCTTAGTATTTCCTCGACCCCTTTAACAGACGGTGTGTTTCCTATGACTCAAGAAAGAGAAAATGAAACTATGAAAACAAAAGTCTTCACGCTTCATGTTCCTCAAATGAATACCAAGTCTTCAAGGTCACACCAATTTCTTCACTTTCAAAGTCTTCAGAAAGTCTTCAGAATATCAAAGTCTTCAGATGAAGAACTTCATTTTTAGGGGTCGACTTTCTCTCAGAATATCAAACTCCTCATAGACTTATAGACCTGTGTACACTCACAACGCATTAGTTACTTAACCTATAAGTCTTCAATACACCAAAATCACTAAGGGCACTAGATGCACTTACAATCTCCCCCTTTTGGTGATTGATGACAATATGGGTTAAGTTTTCAACGGGATAAACATATGAATTGTAAATACCGATAATGAGGAATTTGATTGCAAGATATAGAAGAACTCCCCACGAAGATGTGCATAGTGAGGAATTTGCTTTTGAGGCAATGCACATTTGAAGAATTGAATCATGGAGATCTCCCCCTATATCTTGTAATTCATACACGCATTTAACATATAATATGAAGAATTTGAAATGCATGATGAAATATGGTGCTTGATGTTATGCAAAGTAACGCATCAAGAATATCAGAGCTCAAATCGATTTGCTATGAAGATTTTCAAGGAGCTCACGAGAATCAGAACATAGAGCAAGAGCATAATGCATCAAAAGTATCAAAGCACCATCGGGTTTAAGATTACAACTCGATCCAATAAAAGGTTTCAGAAGAACGAGAGTTGTAACTTAATAAAATACGGTATATAGACAAAAACTAGACCCGCTTGAAGACTAACTCAAATTTCTCCCCTTTGTCATCGAATGACCAAAAGGATCGAAACCGAGGACTAACGCTCTTGAAGAATTTCAAGTTGAAGACGGAGCGCCAAAGATTGTCGGGTTGTTTGTTGAAGTAGGACCAGCATGTGTCTTCCAAGTCTTCATTTTCATCGGTGTCGCGAGATGAAGAATAGGAGCTGGCCACCAAGGAAGGAACTTTGACCTTCTTGAATTTCTTCGGAGGAGGTGCAGACCACCAAATTCTTCCTTGAGACCCATTGAAGTCAGTTCTTCTTCCTGTAGACATGTGAAAGAACAGCCCAAAGCGCTTGAAGGTTTCATGAAGGTAGTAGTGGTTTTTCTTCACCGCATTGTGTGTTGAGGTCATGTTGTAAAGAAGAGTACCAAATTGACGCTTGACCCACTTATGATTACGATCAACCTTGATGAAGACCGAGGAGTAACCCACGATCGATCATCACCACAGGTGCGATAGCTTGAGGATTTTGCTTGATCGAGGTATTTGCGGCTGAGTCATGTGTGGCGAGTCATCATTGGTGGAGTAGGATGCTGCTTTGTAAACTGTCCATCCAATGGACGAATGCCTTCATCGATCACACAATGACCTTGCCCTTGTCATCACCGAGGTAATTGTCCGTTTGAGGACTTCAATCGGGGCAAGTAGCTGCAGTGGTTCAAAGTATCGACTTTGTAATTGAGTGAAGACCTTGTCTGATGAATCTCATAATCCAAGGCGCATAAGGCTTCAGCTCAAATGGTGACATAGCAATGTTTGCCAGAGTCCTCATGAAGAAATCATGGAAGTTGACGGGAACGCCATGGATGATGTTGAAAAGCATATTCTTCATGATACCAACGACTTCTTCATCATTCGAGTCGTGACCTTTGATTGGACTCATTGTCTTCGTCAGAATCGATAGACTGTCCGAGGCACATATAATAATTCCTTGACGAGGAATTTGGTTCTTGGGGCCTGCCTTGGCTTCAAAGGCTTCATCAAGACTTGCATATAGTGATTTGTAAGTTACGGTTCGTCATAGATACGACGTGCACCATCAAGTGGAGGATCGAGTGGTAGGGCACGAAGCAATTGATTCTTTGGTGCCTTGTAGTGAGTATTTTCGGTCATCCAATCTAAGGCCATGAGTTCACGTCTTCAGCGTCTCGGTGATGTGCAGATGTTGCATAAAACTGAAGAATTAGCTCTTCATTCGATCCACGAGATATCGGTGCGAAAGTTAGAAGTCCTGCGTCGTGAAGAACACTGAGGACTAGCTCAAAGCCTGGCAGTGACTCCATATCCACATGAGGAATATGAGCATGATCGAAGATTTTATCCTTGTTGAAGAGCACTGAGGAATAGAAGTTGGCTTGGCTGGCAGTCCAGAAGCGCCTCTTCCTAATGCGAGCAGAATCATAAGGATTATATTCAGTGAAGAATACGTGCTCGGCAAAGAAATCTTCAGCCTTGAACTTTCGCTTGGTTGAGAACGGATTCTTTTGCTTGGGCAGAGGGGTGTCAGTGAGTTGCATCACCACCTCGAGAATCGTAAGTTCAGGTTCTTCAGTCGAGGAATTTCTTGTTCCTCAACAGTTGCGATCGAGGATTAGCGGCAGCAGCAGTTTCATCGGCACTAGTGGCTGGAATTTCTTCATGCACGTAACCGGTGGGTTGATTTTCTTCGAGTCGATTCGGACTGTTTGTGCAGGGACCGAGGAATCTGTTGGAGCGGGGTGAAGAGAGGAGTATTGGGATGCTGACTTTCCCAAAAGTCATCATTGATCACTGGTGTGGTGCATCCAATATCCACATCTTCATCTTCAATTTTCTCAAAGACCTTTTGAGGAATTTCATAGTCCGATGAGGGAATAATCGGGGTTGAAGGATGGCATCCACTTCAATTTCTTCATCAAGCTGCTCTGACGAAGCAGCAGACTGATGTTCTTCATCGGATCCGATTGGGATCTCGTAGTCTTCTCCAAAAGGAACAACTTCCTTTGATGGTATGGAGGAAATTGGAACAGCATGAATTGGATTTTCGAATGAGCTGGTCATTGGCTTCATTTTCTTCACAGCCGAAGAATCTGACGTAGCTGATGCTTTCCTTTTCTTCACAGCAGCTCGTTCTGCAGCCTTGGTTTTCTTCACATCAGAAGCAGATGGAAGAATTGGAGTTGGAGTTGGCGCAGGAGGAGCTGAGGAATTTGGTTCAGGGCTTTCTTCAGAGCAATCGATTCCCTGTCTTGAGCAATTTCTTCAGGCGCACCACTAGTGGGTGCCCTAGCAATTTCTTCAGCGGCTGGAATGGGATCATCAGCCCTGGAATCAACGTTTTCATCAGCAGGCTGAACGTCATAGCGGTGCTGGCATTTTCTTCAGTAGGCTGAGCTGAGGCTCCAGCCTGAGGAATTTCATGTTGCATTGGGACAGCAACATTTGTGAGTTTCTTCGTCAGTTGATTTAATCTGACCTTGGCTCCTTGCCAATCAGCATAGTATGAATCGAAGTTTTCTTTGAGGTTTTGAATTTCAGTCTGAATCTGGAGAAGCTCCTCAGGTGTCATCTTGACAACGTTTTTCTTCAGGAACTTCTCCTTCCGGTATTGAGCCTTTTTGATTTCCCTCGCCTTTTCATACTTCCATTTTTCTTCAGCTATGAAGTGAGTCAACATATGACTTTGTCCAGGTGTCAAATGAAGGTCGAGCAGAGGGGTATTGGGATCATTGTGCGGTAGATCAATAAAGTCGAGGACTTTCTTCGGTCCAATAGCGGGCACAGATGTACCTTTGGCTCTAGCGGCCCTTACTTGACGGTCTCGATGATTCCCATGAGTTCTTCATCGGATGCCTCATCATCGATGGCACATGGAATGCAACCATTTTCTTCTTTGGGCTAGGCCGAGGACCTCGTCCAGCTGTTGCTTTGGTCTTCAGCTGAGTCGGACGAGTTGAAGAAATGGGAGCTGCTGAGGAACTTGCAGAGACGCCTGAGGCAATTGAAAAGCCAGCAGTCCTTTGACATGTAGCTAGGTGCACAGGAACTGAAGGTTTTGACGGAGCTGTTGAGGACTTTGGTGGAGCAGCAGCAGTTTGAGGAATTTGCTTGGAAGGTGCTCTTTGAGGAACTTGGCCGTGAGGGCGCAGATGATGAAGCACTTGGCTTATGAGCGTGCTTCTTTGCATTGATTTCCTCGGTTTGACCGAGACCTTTGTGGCAGTAGCAATGCGTAATCCTCATTGAATTTCTTCACTGCCTCCTTTTCTTGCTTTGCCAATTTTGCTTGGCGTTTAGCCCATTCATCGTGAAAGTCCTCACCTCGTTTGATGCTTGTGGGATCAGCTATTTTGCAGTGCCAAAGGAGCTCTTGGGCATGGAGGATTAAGAGCGAGTTTCTTCATGTACTTAGGAGTTACATATCTATATTCCTCCATTCCCGTGCCCATCTCCGTTCAATCTTCTCAGATACGCACCTTTATGCGTTGATTTTTGCTTTCTTCATCCGGTGTGCGATGAGTCAGCATATATTTCCTCGGGGATTTCAAACGCAGTCATAACCTCGTGTTTCTTTCCTCCCTTACGTGGCTTCTTACCATCCGCCATTTTCTTGATTGAGGAAATTGAACAATTGAGTTCTCTGAAGAGGTGTGCAGTTTTTCTTCGAGGAACGCTGCAAATGAGTTAAGTTGATGAGAACCTAGGGATTCAGACGGACATTTGTACTGTGAATGAGTATAGGTGCGAGGAATTTGGAGAGGTCATATGCGTTCTCGGAAGGTTTTTCAAAAGAACAAGTTTTGAGGATTTGACCAGATGAGCCTTGAAGAATTTTACTAAGCGTTCTTTGTCTTAGGTTCGAGTTGTATAGATCGAGGATCCACACAATTGAGGAATCTTGAAGAAAATCATAGCTTAGAGAAACGAGTCAAGAGATTTGAGGTGTTCATATGTGTGAAGATTTGAGGAATAAACACCTTTGAAGAATTTGAAGAAAATTTGAGAATCAAAGCGAGTAATAAAAGTAACTTTTAATTACCCAAGTGAAGAACACGACAAACCGAGAAGAACAGTTGGGAAGTTCGTCTGCTCAGATCTTCCACGCCTTAACTTGGCGGAGGAAGACAGCTACTACGGCGACGGGCGGAGTGAAGATTTCAGCTGTCGGCGCGAGTACGTCGGCGACGAGGTCAAGGCAGTGAAGCTTTTCCTCACCGGGCTGACGATGGAGTAGCGGCGGCGCTTAGGGTTTGAGGAGCTCGGCGAGAGAGAGGTCGAGCAGAGTAAAGGTGTGAGGAAGGGAGAGGGATATTTATAGACGCGGTGAAAAACAGGTCGCTCAAGATTTAGGACGAACATGCCTGACCATTTCCTTCTCACGACATGTGTCACCCACGTATTATGTAGTGGAGATCGTGTACGATCGTGGGTGAATAAAGTAATGCATCATGGGATGCGGAACGGTTTGAGCGGCAAAAACGAAGGTTTGGATAAGATTCGTTTTAAAGTTCCGTTCGCAATTTCTTCAGCTATCAAGGACACAGTGAAGATTTTGAACGAGTTTCAAAGTAGAACGCACATGAAGAATTTGTGAATGGATTGGGTTGAGTACTGACATAGAGGGAAGGGTCGATCACATTCACTTAGCATAAAAAGCGACTTGAGGAAATAGCCATAAGTGAATGCTTTGTAGAGGACATAAACCCATATATATATATATATATATATATATATATATATATATATATATATATATCTATATATAGAGCCAATGAAGAAAGACGACGGAAATAGTGAAGATTTTGCAAAGTTGAAGAATTTGAAAACTGAAGAATTTCAAAACTGAGGAAAAACTCAAATTGAAGATTTCAACTTTGGTGGTGGCGTGACCCAATCAGATAAGAATGATGATTTCAGACACCGCATACAATTGTCGTAGGGTTCTCGAGAATCAATTTCTTCATTAATTTCTTCACACTTAGAGTGTTATTCTTCACTGATTGAAGAAAACGTTTCTTCATGTGTTGCACATCTAAGTCATCAATTTTGCATAAGTGTTAGGATGTGTGTCCTTTTCAAAGAACATTCAAGATTCTAAGATATTTAGCTCACACCGCAACTTGCTAAATTTCTTCTCATCCAAGGGCTTAGTGAAGATATCAGCGGCTTGTTCTTGGTCTTCACGTGCTCGATGGAGATGTGGCCCTTCAACACATGATCACGAAGAAAATGATGACGAATTTGAATGTGCTTTGTTTTCGAGTGCTGAACTGGGTTGTGAGCAATCTTGATGGCACTCTCATTGTCACAATAGAGAGGCACATTCTTCACGTTGATGCCGTAGTCCTTGAGGGTTTGCTTTATCCATAGCAATTGAGCACAACACGAGCCGGCAACAATGTATTCAGCTTCCGAAGTGGACAGTGATACGCAGTTCTGTTTCTTCGAGGACCAACAGACCAAAGATCGTCCGAGGAAATGACAAGTACCAGATGTTGACTTGCGGTCCACACGATCACCGGCATAGTCAGAGTCAGAATATCCAATAAGATCAAAGGTAGAGCCCTTGGGGTACCATAATCCTAGTGTTGGTGTGTGAGCTAGATATCGAAGAATATGCTTCATGACCTTATGGTGTGATTCCTTGGTGTAGCTTGAAATCGGGCACACATGCAAACACTAAGCATTATATCTGGCCTAGATGCACATAAGTACAATAAGGAACCAATCATGGAGCGGTATACCTTGTGATCAAGTCAATACCATTTTCATCAAGGCATAGATGGCCATTTGTGGGCATAGGAATTTTGACACCTTTGCGCCTTGCATGCCGAATTTCTTCAGGACATCTTTGAGGTATTTCTCCCGAGATATGAATATGCCATTGTGTTGTTGACGAATTTGAAGACCTAAGAAGAATTTCAACTCTCCCATCATAGACATTTGATATTCTTCACTCATCATGTAGGCAAATTCATCACTATAGCGTTGGTCAGTACAGCCAAAGATAATATCATCAACATATATTTGGCACACAAAAAGTTCACCATCATAAGATTTAGTAAAGAGAGTAGGATCGAGTGAACTGTGTGTGAAGCCATTCTTCACGAAGAATTCCTTCAATGTATCATACCACGCCCGAGGGGCTTGCTTGAGGCCATAGAGGGCCTTATTGAGTCTGAAGACTTTGTCGATTCTTTGGATCTTCAAAACCTGGGGGTTGAGCAACATATACTTCTTCCTCAAGCTTACCATTGAGGAATGCACTTTTCACATCCATTTGATATAAAGTGATATTGTGATGGTTAGCATAGGCGAGTAATATGCGAATAGACTCAAGTCTAGCGGCAGGTGCAAAAGTTTCATCGAAGTCAATTCCTTCAACCTGCGTGTAGCCTTGAGCTACTAGTCGCGTGCCTTATTCCTCACCACAAGACCATTTTCATCTTGCTTGTTGCGATAGATCCACTTTGTGCCAATGATATTATGCTTGCGAGGATCCGGGCGTTTGACCAGTTCGAGATATTGTTGAGCTCGAATCGATGTAATTCTTCTTGCATGGCCTGAATCCACTCCGGCTCCAGAAATGCTTCATCTACCTTAGAGGGCTCTGTGATAGAGATAAAAGCATAGTGCCCACAAAAGTTAGATAAATGTGAAGCTTTTGAGCGTGTGAAAGGACCTGGCGCTTCAATGTCATCGATGATCTTGTCAACTTGCACTTCTTTTGCAACGCGAGGATGAGCTGGTTGTCGTCGAGGAATTTGATCATTTTCCTCAGCACCATTTTCTTCAAAGATTATCTTGAGTGCATCAGCTCGACGTTCTTCACGCATGTGAATGAATTCTTCAGCAGTTTCTTGATGGGAATGACATCCTCGGTTGCCTTGAACCCGATAGAATCCTCGGTGCTGGTTAAGTCTAACACGAAGGTAGGTGCTCTCTTTGCGAGCCATTAGTTTCATCGAACCGCACATCTACGGATGTCAACAATCTTGTGAAGAGCGATGTTGAAGACTACTGTAGGTGTGCGAGTCCTTTCCGTAACCAAGCATAAAACCTTCATGTGCTTTCGGTGCAAATTTAGAGTTGTGGTGAGGATCTCTAATCCAGCATTTAGCAATCAAGACTTTGAAATAACTTACATTGGGTTTCTTGTCTGTGAGGAGTTCATAGGCAGTCTTCTTGAAGAATTTGTGAAGATATACTCTGTTGATGATGTGGCACGCAGTGTCGATTGCTTCAATCCAGAAACGACTAGGCGTTTTGTATTCGTCAAGCATAGTGCGAGCCATCTCAACAAGAGTTCTGTTCTTGCGCTCCACGACGCCATTTTGCTCAGGAGTATAAGGAGCAGATAACTCATGAGTGATACCAAGTTCATCAAGATAGTCATCAAGACCGGAATTCTTGAACTCAGTTCCATTGTCACTCCTGATGTGCTTGATCTTCACACCAAAGTTAGTTGAAGCCCTCGAGGAAAATCGTTTGAAGACTTCCTGCACTTTATTTTTGTAAGTAACAATGTGTACCCATGTGTAACGAGAGTAATCATCAACAATAACAAAGCCATATAGTGATGCTTCATTAACGACAAATTTGAATAATGATAGGGACCAAAGAGGTCCATGTGAAGCAATTCAAGGGACGAGTAGTGGTCATGATAGTCTTCCCGGATGCTTGGCCTTGGTCCTTTTTCCAGCTTCACAGTTCGCATAGGTGATCCTTGAGGAATTTGACATTCTCAATGCCAATGACATGCTTCTTCTTCGCAAGCGCAGTGCAAATTCCTCATGCCTGCGTGACCAAGTCGTCGATGCCATAGCCAGCCTTACAAGCTTTTGCAAGTAGGCACACGGCTGGTTGTGGTCCCAGAGAGAAGTCAACAATATACAAGTCTCCTCTCCTAAAGCCTTTGAAGACTTTGGAATTGTCAGCTTCCATAATCACAACACAACGATACTTGCCAAAGATAACAACCATATCAAGATCACAAAGCATTGAGACTGACATGCGGTTATATCCTAAAGACTCAACAAGCATGACTTTGTCCATGTGCATGTCCTTAGAGATAGCAACCTTACCAAGTCCCAATAATCGACTTTTGCCTTTGTCAAGAAAGATGATATGCTTCAGATGTGACGGTGATAAGGTAGCATCCATCAATAGATTCTTGTCACCAGTCATGTGATTTGTACATCCACTATCGAGAACCCACTCAGTGGCTTTGGGTTGATCATCCTGCAGATGAATTAGTACAACTTACGATCTCATATACTTCATCGGTGAAGAATATGATATCAAGTTCATCGATGAATTTCATCGGTCAAGATTCGAGATAAGCAAGAGGAGGACGTGTGAAATGAAAGTTCATTTCATCATGATTAGCTGCGTCCTTTCGTGCATTTTGTCGTGCCCCTCAAAGAAATTCTTGAGACGTTTAGGCACGCCCGGAGACCTGACCCTGCAGAAGAGATTAGTTCTTTTCTTCACCACCCACATCTGAAGGGGTGGCAAAGAGTTCATCATTCTCATGAAAGCACCATACGAGAATGGTGGCATAGAGGCCAAACCATTTCGTTTCACATAAGAGGGGTTAGGGTAAGCATATGAATAAGCAGAGAAATTCTTCGAGGACTTATGAACATATTGGTTTGAAGAATAATGCACATATTCATAGCCCTTAGCTCTACCCTGCGAACAGAGTTGTTAGCATGATGATAATCATATGAGGACTTTGATCCTTTTGAGGAATTTGATCCACGTGAGGAATTTGGTCCGTATGAGGACTTGGATCCATATGAAGAATTTGGTCCATATGAAGAATTTGATCTGGGGTTCCTATTCTTCACCGGTGGTGTCATGAGGACATTCACTGAAGACTTTCAAGGCACTTCTTGGGAACCCAGATTTTCTTCATAGGGGAACCGTTCTCGCGATTAGTGCCAACATATCTAGCAAATACTTCACCATTCTGATTTTTGAACAGTTTATAGTTGGAGTCAAATGACTCATCGCCAGAATGAGGAAATTCGCACGTAAAACCAGATAAGGTAGATGGATCAATCGAGGTCCCTTTGCGGCAACCCATGAGGTTTTGGGATACCGCAAAGCTTCCAATACGTTCCATCAAGATTGAGTTTCCTCTCAAAGGCAATGCCCTCTTTCCTAGGGTTCCTATTGAGGATCTGCTTTTAAGCACATCACAAAGAGTTTGATGCCCTTTGAGGCTTTTGTACATGCCTGTCATGTACAATTCCTTCGATCCTGCATCGTCGGTGATACTAGCAATGTCCTCGGATGAGGAATTAGTGATAGCAGAGGCAGGTGAAGAATTTGTAACAGTTGAAGCATTTGAACATTCAGGTGAAGAATTAGCAGTTTCACGTTCAATGCACTTTAAGCATGGAGGAACAAATTCTTCTTGAGAAGCGCTGATTTGTTGAGCAAGTAATGAATCGCGCTCCTTCTGAAGATCTTCATAACTCACTCTTAGCTTCTCAAGATCTTTCTTTCTTTGAAGAAATTCCTAAGAAAGTTTCTCATGATCAGATAAGAGAGTGTTATGATGACCTTGAAGGTTGTCAAGCCTAGATCAAGTCTCTGAAGATTTTCAGTCAGGGCTTGAGTGCGATCCATTTCTTCGCCTAACATATCATCACTCTTATCTAGCATGTTTTGAACCTTCTCAAAAGCCCTTTGTTGTTTTATAGCAATCTTAGCAAGTTTAGAGTAGTTGGGCTTGAGATCCTCATCAGATTCATTTTCACTAGATTCAGAGGAGGTGAAATTTAGTACCTTAGCACCTTTTGCCATGAAGCAATAGGTGGGAGCGTAGTAATCATCATCCTCATCAGGCTTGTCGTGGAGTCAGTTTCTTGATGTTGAAGATGGACTTGCTAACAAAAGCGAGCAAGAGCCGGACTAGCCACACCAGATTCGGATTCTTGGACTCCTCCTCTTCCTCATTTTCCTCGATTCAGCTTGAGTCCATTTCCTTGCCAATGAATGCCCGAGCCTTTTTGGAGCTGCTCTTCTTGTGAGAAGAAGGTTTTGAGGATTTTGATGATGAAGATTTTGATGATTTCTTTTTCTTCTTCACGTCATCGTAAGCGTAATCCTTGTGTTTCTTCTATCTTAATTCCTTTTCCCAATCGAGGACAATCTTGGATATAGTGACCAGGTTTCTTGCATTTGTGACAAAGTCTTCTCTTATAGTCTCTAGATGAGGAATCACCGCTTCTTGAGGATTTTCCAAAGCGACCACGTCTTGAGAATTTCTGGAATTTCTTCACGCAAAGTGCTAGCTCCTCGCCAAATTCTTCAGGATCTCCTAGGCTACTACCGTAGTCTTCACTCTCGATTCGGACACAGCCTTGGCCTTCGTGGCACGTGTTTTCCATAGCCGTAACCATAGAGATCTCTCTTTCAAAAATTTGGAACTCGTGAGTATTTAGCCTTCGAGGATATCAGCAGGATCAAGAGACTTGTAGTCAGCTCGTTCTTGTATCATCGGTGCGAGTATCAAATGAGGAATCAAGCGATCTTAGCAATTTCTTCACCACCTCATGGTCGGTGATGTCGATGGACCCAAAGTGCTTGAAGCTCATTTGAGATGTCGCGAGGCGATCGAAGGTTTGTTGAACATTTTCGTTGTCGAGTCTTTTGAAGCGGTTGAAGAGATTAGAAGAACATCAACTCGAGAGTCACGCTGAGTTGAAACACCTTCATTGCCTTTGGACAGCCTGTCCCTGATGAGTTTGGCCGATGCCTTTGCTCTCACCCTTCCAGTTGGACCTTTGCTCAGCTGGCGACATTTGATATTCTTCGCTTGAGAATCGAGTTGCTTGAATCTCTGCACATCAGCATCATTCGTAGAAGGTGTGGTGAGGAAACACCTTTTGTCACAACATACCGTAGATCGTTGTCAATTGCTTCAAGATGCATTCGCATTTTGTTCTTCCAAAGAGGGGTAGTCCGTCCCATCTAAGGTATGACACCCTGCTGAGACCTTGATCATACCCGCGGTCGACATAACTAAAACTCCAGGTTGTTAAAAAAAAATCAAACATAACCCGGGTTTACCTTGCTCTGATACCAATTGAAAGTGCGTTATATCGACTAGCGGGGGGGGGGGTGAATAGGCGATTTTTATGAATTCTTCACGGATGAATTTGCCGGGGGGGAAATTCCGTAGCGAAGAACTACTTGGAGGGGGATAAGTACTCGTAAGTAAGCATAACAGATTACAAGCATAGTCATCATGATGAAATGAAGACAATCACAGAGTACGTAAAGCGTAATCACAGGATAACACAGGATGAAGACAAACAGATGAAGAAATTGAGCTGAGGAAATTGAGAAAGTCTTGACCAAAGTCTTCAAACACAGATATGAACAAATACTCAACACAAGAATGAGGAAATGAAAGGGTTGAGGAAATAGAACCGATTAGGTTGGTGAAGACAATGATTTGGTAGACCAGTTCAATGTGTCTGGGTTGTACGTCTGGGTTGAGCGGTGAGTATTTAAACTCGAGGACACACAGTCCCGGACACCCGATCATCGAGCACGCAGCTCAGACACCAAGTCCTCACCAGATTCTCCTTGAACTAAGGTCACACAGGACCTCGTCCAATCACTCGTGGTAAGTCTTGAGCGACTTCTAAACCTTCATGACTTGGTCACTCGGCGATCCACAATTCCTCTTGGATGCTCTAGACCATGACGCCTAACCGTCTGGAAGAAGCACAATCTTCAAAGGTAACAAGCGTCGGATCCACGCAGGATCAATTTCTTCCGAGATGCTCAATCACTTTGGGTTTGTTGGGGTTTGGTTTTGGGTTATTCCTCACTTTTGGGTTTTTCCTCACTTGATGATTTTCTCTCAAAGTCCTCAGAGGATGGGTTGCTCTCAAATGACAAGTGTCAAGTTCTCTCAGAGCAGCCAACCAGCTAGTGGTTGTAGGGGGCGGCTATTTATAGCCTAGGGAGCAGCCCGACATGATAAGACATAAATGCCCTTCAATGATATGACCGTTAGGTCGATAAGATATTTTGGGACAGCTGGCAAAGACCTGAACGGTCGGAAATTTGACTCTCAAATTCCTCGGGGCTATCATGTTCCTCCTTTGTGTAGGCAATTACGCCTTTGGCGAATTCCTAACTCCTCGATCGAACAAATTCCTCAGCGACCAGAAGAGCTTCGTCTCTGTCACTGAAGAAATTGACTGAACTGTATGAGATTTCCAAAAGCTTCACTCGAAGGGATTGGTAGGTGTAGGATTTTGAGTTGAGCATCAAATGGAAATTTTTCCTTAGTATTTCCTCGACCCCCTTTAACAGTACGGTCTTTCCTATGACTCAAGAAAGAGAAAATGAAACTATGAAAACAAAAGTCTTCACGCTTCATGTTCCTCAAATGAATACCAAGTCTTCAAGGTCACACCAATTTCTTCACTTTCAAAGTCTTCGTAAAGTCTTGAATATCAAAGTCTTCGATGAAGAACTTCATTTTTAGGGTCGACTTTCTCTCAGAATATCAAACTCCTCATAGACTTATAGACCTGTGTACACTCACAAACGCATTAGTTACTTAACCTATAAGTCTTCAATACACCAAAATCACTAAGGGGCACTAGATGCATTTACACACGATCTCTAAGCGAAAAAGGAAATAGCTTCAATTTACCAATATCATTGTCCACATCTTTCTTCTTTTACATATCACACAAATCACGAAGCTATTTAGATGAGTAGGGACATCTTCACTAGGAAGGCCAGCAAATTGATCTTTCATGACAAGATTCAACAAAGCAGCATTGATTTCACAAGATTCAGTATCGGTAAGAGGAGTAATTGGAGTGCTAAGGAAATCATTATTGTTGGTATTGGTAAAGTCACATAATTTGGTATTATCTTGAGCTATCGTGACAAGCAAGCAATCCAACACACGAGCAAACAAGAAGCGAACAAAAAGAGGCGAACGGAAAAGAGAGGGCAAATAAAATGGCAAGGGTGAAGTGGGGGAGAGCAAAACGAGAGGCAAATGGCAAATAATGTAATGCGGGAGATAAGGGTTTGTGATGGGTACTTGGTATGTTGACTTTTGCGTAGACTCCCCAGCAACAGCGCCAGAAATCCTTCTTGCTACCTCTTGAGCACTGCGTTGGTTTTCCCTTGAAGAGGAAAGGGTGATGCAGCAAAGTAGCGTAAGTATTTCCCTCAGTTTCTGAGAACCAAGGTATCAATCCAGTAGGAGGCCACGCACGAGTCTCTCGCACCTGCACAAACAAATAAATCCTCGCAACCAACGCGATAAGGGGTTGTCAATCCCTACACTGTCACTTACGAGAGTGAGATCTGATAGATATGACAAGATAATATTTTTGGTATTTTTATGATAAGAAAGTAAAATAAAAACGGCAATGGAAATAGCTTGTTGTTGGAAGATTAATATGATGGAAAATAGACCCGGGGGCCATAGGTTTCACTAGTGGCTTCTCTCATGAGCATAAATATTTACGGTGGGTGAACAAATTACTGTTGAACAATTGACAGAATTGAGCATAGTTATGAGAATATCTAGGTATGATCATGTATATAGGTATCACGTCCGAGACAAGTAGACCGACTCCTACCTGCATCTACTACTATTACTCCACACATCGACCGCTATCCAGCATGCATCTAGAGTATTAAGTTCATAAGAACAGAGTAACGCTTTAGGCAAGATGACATGATGTAGAGGGATAAACTCATGCAATATGATATAAACCCCATCTTGTTATCCTCGATGGCAAAAATACTATACGTGCCTTGCTGCCCCTACTATCACTGGGAAAGGACACCGCAAGATTGAACCCAAAGCTAAGCACTTCTCCCATTGCAAGAAAGATCAATCTAGTAAGCCAAACCAAACTGATAATTCGAAGAGACTTGCAAAGTTAACCAATCATACATAAAAGAATTCAGAAGATACAAATATTGTTCATAGATAAACTTGATCATAAACCCACAATTCATCAGTCTCAACAAACACACTGCAAAAGAAGATTACATCGAATAGATCTCCACAAGAGAGGGGGAGAACATTGTATTGAGATCCAAAAAGAGAGAAGAAGCCATCTAGCTAATAACTATGGACCGGAAGGTCTGAGGTAAACTACTCACACATCATCGAAGAGGCTATGGTGTTGATGTAGAAGCCCTCCGTGATCGATGCCCCTCCCGTGAGCTCCTAACAGGCCCCAAGATGGGATCTCACGGCATGAGAAGGTTCTTGCGGCGGAATTAGGTTTTTGGCTCCGTATCTGGTAGTTTGGGGGTACGTAGGTATATATAGGAGGAAGAAGTACGTCGGCGGAGCAATGTGGGGCCCATGAGGGTGGAGAGCGTGCCCGGGGGGTAGGCACGCCCCCTACCTCGTGGCTTCCTGGTTGATGTCTTGACGTAGGGTCCAAGTCCTCTGGATCATGTTCGTTCCGAAAATCACGTTCCCGAAGGTTTCATTCTGTTTGGACTCCGTTTGATATTCTTTTTCTGCGAAACTCTGAAATAGGCAAAAAACAACAATTCTGGGATGGGCCTCCGGTTAAAAGGTTAGTCCCAACAATAATATAAAAGTGTATAATAAAGCCCAATAATGCTCAAAACAGAATATAATATAGCATGGAGCAATCAAAAATTATAGATACGTTGGAGACGTATCAGTAAGCGGCACACACACCCCGTCAACTAAGCATTTTCTGGCGCTGTTGCCGGGGAGGTGAGTGCTTGAAGGTATATCTTTAGATCTTGCAATCGAATCTTTTAGTTTCTTATTTATCACTAGTTTATATTATAAAATAAAACTACAAAAAAATGGAATTGAGTTTGTCTCATACGCTTCATCTTTTTAATATCTTTCGTAAGGATGATGAAAAGGAAAATTGTGCTCAAGTGCGAGAAGAAGAAGTCTATAAAATGTTTGGCACTAAATCTTTGAATGATGAGCATGATTTCAATGTTGTTAGTATGAATTCTTTGAATACCCATGATGCTAATGATATGCAAATCCACAAGCTTGGGGATGCTATGTCTGATGAAGATGATATTTTTTGTCCCCCAAGCTTTGATGAGCAAATTTACTATGATGAAAGCATGCCTCCTATCTATGATGATAACTGTCATGAAAAGTATGCTATAAAGAATAATGATAACCATGAAACTTGTCATCTTGATCTTAATTTTCAATCACATGATAGTTATTTTGTTGAATTTGCTCGCACTACTATTGATGAGAAGAAATTGGCTTATGTGGAGAGTAATAAAATTTCTATGCAAGTAGATCATGAAAAGAATGCTTTATGTGCTGGTTATATGGTTGAATTCATTCATGATGCTACTGAAAATTATTATGAGGGAGGAATATATGCTTTTAGGAATTGCAATAATATCAAGTTTCCTCTCTATGTGCTTAAAGTTTTGAAGTTATGCTTGTTTTGCCTTCCTATGCTAGTTGATTATTGTTCCCATAAGTTG
Source organism: Aegilops bicornis (assembly GCA_021605145.1). NCBI lineage: Eukaryota > Viridiplantae > Streptophyta > Magnoliopsida > Poales > Poaceae > Aegilops > Aegilops bicornis. Next base: position 675,591,310 of record CM038672.1, read on the forward strand.
TTTGCTCCCAAAATCCCTATGCATAGGAAGTGGGTTAGACTTAAATGTGCTATTCATATTCTTCATGATGCTCTCTTTATGTTTCAATTCCTGTCTTTTATGTGAGCATCATTTAAATCATCATGCCTAGCTGGGGCATTAAACGTTAGCGCTTGTTGGGAGGCAACCCAATTTTATTTTAGTTTCTTGCTTTTTGGTTCTGTTTAGTAATAAATAACCCATCTAGCTTCTGTTAAGATGTGGTTTTATGTTTTAATTAGTGTTTGAGCCAAGTAAGACCTATAGGATCTTCTTGGATGATAGTTATTTGATCTTGCTGAAAATTCCAGAAACTTTCTGTTCATGAAAATAATTGTTAAAAATCACCAGAACGTGATGAAATATTGATTCCAATTGCTTCTGACCAATAAACAAATTGTCTAGATCGTCCTATTTTGGCCGAATTTGTGGAGTTCCATAAGTTTGTGTTAGTTACAGATTACTACAGACTGTTCTGTTTTTGACAGATTCTGTTTTTCGTGTGTTGTTTGCTTATTTTGACGAATCTATGGCTAATAAAATAATTTATAAACCATAGAGAAGTTGGAATACAGTAGGTTTAACACCAATATAAATAAAGGATAAGTTCATTACAGTACCTTGAAGGGGTGTTTTGTTTTCTTTTGCTAACGGAGCTCACGAGATTTTCTATTAAGTTTTGTGTTGTGAAGTTTTCAAGTTTTGGGTAAAAGATTTGATGGATTATGGAACAAGGAGTGGCAAGAGCCTAAGATTGGGGATGCCCAAGGCACCTCAAGATAATCTAAGGACACCAAATATCCAAAGCTTGGGGATGCCCCGGAAGGCATCCCCCCTTTCGTCTACTTCCATCGGTAACTTTACTTGGAGCTATATTTTTATTCACCACATGATATGTGTTTTGCTTGGAGCGTCTTGTATTATTTGAGTCTTTGTTTGTTAGTTTACCACAATCATATTTGCTGGACACACCTTTTGAGAGAGACACACATGATCCTGAATTGATTAGAATACTCGATGTGCTTCACTGATATCTTTTGAGCTATATAGTTTTTGCTCTAGTGCTTCACTTATATCTTCTAGAGCACGGTGGTGGATTTGTTTTATAGAAACTATTGTTCTCTCATGTTTCACTTATATTATTTTGAGAGTATTAAACAGCATGCTAATTTTCTTAATCCTAATATGCTTGGTATTCAAGACTAGTAAAAACTCTCTTATGAGTGTGTTGAATACTAAGAGAAGTTTGATGCTTGATGATTGTTTTGAGATATGGAGGTAGTGATATTAAAGTTGTGCTAGTTGAGTAGTTGTGAATTGGAGAAATACTTGTGTTAAAGTTTGTAAGTCTCGTAGCATGCACGTATGGTAAACGTTATGTAACAAATTTGAAACATGAGGTGTTCTTTGATTGTCCTCCTTATGAGTGGCGGTCGGGGGCGAGCGAAGGTCTTTTCCTACCACTCTATCCCACTAGGAGCATGAGCGTAGTGCTTGGTTTTTGATGACTTGTAGATTTTTGCAATAAGTATGTGAGTTCTTTATGACTAATGTTGAGTCCATGGAGTATACGCACTATTACCCCTCCATCATTGCTAGCCTCTTCGGTACCGTGCATTGCCCTTTCTCACATTGAGAGTTGGTGCAAACTTCGTTGGTGCATCCAAACCCCGTGATATGATACGCTCTTTCACACATAAACCTCCTTATATCTTCCACATAACAGCCACCATACCTACCTATTATGGCATTTCCATAGCCATTCCGAGATATATTGCCGTGCAACTTTCCACCGCTCCGTTTATCATGACACGTTCATCATTGTCATATTGCTTTGCATGATCATGTAGTTGGCATAGTATTTGTGGCAAAGCCACCATTCATAATTCTTTCATACATGTCACTCTTGGTTCATTGCATATCCCGTACATCACGGAGGCATTCATATATAGTCATACTTTGTTCTAGTATCGAGTTGTAATCATTGAGTTGTAAATAAATAGAAGTGTGATGATAATCGTTTTCTAGAGCATTGTCCCAAGTGAAGAAAAAAAGAGAAAGGCCATAAAAAAGGGAAGAAGGCCCAAAAAAATGAGAGAAAAAGAGAGAAGGGACAATGTTACTATCCTTTTTACCACACTTGTGCTTCAAAGTAGCACCATAATCTTCATGATAGAGAGTCTCTTGTTTTGTCACTTTCATATACTAGTGGTAATTTTTCATTATAGAACTTGGCTTGTATATTCCAACAATGGGCTTCCTCAAATGCCCTAGGTCTTCGTGAGAAAGCAAGTTGGATGCACACCCACTTAGTTTCTTCTGTTGAGCTTTCATACATGTATAAGCTCTAGTGCATCCGTTGCATGGCAATCCCTGCTCCTTGCATTAACATCAATCCATGTGCATCTCCATAGCTCATTGATTAGCCGCGTTGATGTGAGACTTTCTCCTTTTTTGGTTTCTCCACATAACCCACATCATTATATTCTATTCCACCCATAGTGCTATGTCCATGGCTCACGCTCATGTATTGTGTGAAGGTTGAAAAAGTTTGAGATTACTAAAGTATGAAACAATTGCTTGGCTTGTCATCGGGGTTGTGCATGATGAGGGCATTCTTGTGTGACGAAAATGGAGCATGACTAAACTATATGATTTTGTAGGGATGAACTTTCTTTGGCCATGTTATTTTGAGAGGACATAATTGCTTAGTTAGTATGCTTGAAGTATTATTACTTTTATGTCAATATGAACTTTTATCTTGAATCTTTCGATCTGAATATTCATACCACAATCAAGAAGAATTACAATGAAATTATGCCAAGTAGCATTCCACATCAAAAATTCCGTTTTTATCATTTACCTACTCGAGGACGAGCAGGAATTAAGCTTGGGGATGCTGATACGTCTCCAACGTATCTATAATTTTTGATTGTTCCGTGCTATTATATTATCTGTTTTGGATGTTTATGGGCTTTATTAAACACTTATATATTATTTTTGGGACTAACCTATTGACCCGAGAGCCCAAAGTGCAGTTTATTTTTCCCTTGTTTCAGTGTTTCGCAGAAAAGGAATATCAAACGGAGTCCAAACGGAATGAAACCTTCGGGAGAGTTATTTTTGGAACGGAAGCAATCCAGAAGACTTAGAGTGCACGTCAGGGAATCAATGAGGAAGGCACGAGGCAGGGGGGCGCGCCCACCCTCCTGGGCGCGCCCTCCACCCTCGTGGGCCCCTCGTGGCTCCCCTGACGTATTTCTTCCTCCTATATATATACCAATATACTCTAAAACCATCGGGGAACAGAATAGATCGGGAGTTCCGCCGCCGCAAGCCTCTGTAGCCACCAAAAACCAATCAGGACGCTGTTCCGGCACCCTGCCGGAGGGGGGATCCCTCACCGGTGGCCATCTTCATCATCCCGGCGCTCTCCATGACGAGGAGGGAGTAGTTCATCCTCGGGGCTGAGGGTATGTACCAGTAGCTATGTGTTTGATCTCTCTCTCTCTCTCTCTCTCTCTCTCTCTCTCTCTCTCGTGTTCTTGATTTGGCACGATCTTGATGTATTGTGAGCTTTGCTATTATAGTTGGATCTTATGATCTTTCTTCCCCCTCTACTCTCTTGTAATGGATTAAGTTTTCCCTTTGAAGTTATCTTATTGGATTGAGTGTTTAAGGATTTGAGAACACTTGATGTATGTCTTGCGTGGGATACCGATGGTGACAATGGGGTATTCTATTGATCCACTTGATGTATGTTTTGGTGATCAACTTGCGGGTTCCGCCCATGAACCTATGCATAGGGGTTGGCACACGTTTTCATCTTGACTCTCCAGTAGAAACTTTGGGGCACTCTTTGAAGTTCTTTGTGTTGGTTGAATAGATGAATCTGAGATTGTGTGATGCATATCGTATAATCATACCCACGGATACTTGAGGTGACATTGGAGTATCTAGGTGACATTAGGGTTTTGGTTGATATGTGTCTTAAGGTGTTATTCTAGTACGAACTCTTGAATAGATTGATCCGAAAGAATAACTTTGAGGTGGTTTCGTACCCTACAATAATCTCTTCATTTGTTCTCCGCTATTAGTGGCTTTGGAGTGACTCTTTGTTGCATGTTGAGGGACATTTATATGATCCAATTATGTTATTATTGTTGAGAGAACATGCACTAATGAAAGTATGAACCCTAGGCCTTGTTTCAACGCATTGCAATACCGTTTGTGCTCACTTTTATCATTAGTTAACTTGCTTTTTTTATATTTTTAGATTACAAAAACCTATATCTACCATCCATATTGCACTTGTATCACCATCTCTTCGCCGAACTAGTGCACCTATACAATTTACCATGGTATTGGGTGTGTTGGGGACACAAGAGACTCTTTGTTATTTGGTTGCAGGGTTGTTTGAGAGAGACCATCTTCATCCTACGCATCCCACAGATTGATAAACCTTAGGCCATCCACTTGAGGGAAATTTGCCACTGTCCTACAAACCTCTGCACTTGGAGGCCCAACAACGTCTACAAGAAGAAGGTTGTGTAGTAGACATCAGAGGCCAAGAAGCTGGAGAAGAAGAAGAACAACTCTGAGCCCATATTACTAAGGATGAGCAGGAGGTGTTTGTTGAACCCAGTGATAGTGACTTTGAGTTGCCCCTAGGGAGGAGCCTAGCTGGGCTGCCAAACTGAAGAACGTGATCAAGAATTCTGTTTGCAGGCTAACATTCAGCACAGGTTGTATCATTTTCTTTTGTGCAAGCTCGTTATATTGTCTTCACTCTTTATATTGCACTCGTGGTTTGTTGTGTTTGTCATATAGGTGTCCATCTAGTTGCATATCTAGATAACCTATTTTATTTTTGAGCCTAAATTTTTTAAAAGAAGTTAAAATCTGTTAGTCAACTAATCACCCCCTAGTGGACAATGCTGATCCTTTCATGAAGTTTGTTAGCTTTCTAGGCTCTCTCTCTCTCCTTCTCATGAACGTCCTGCAAGTTATGCTAAAATCTATGTAAAATAGATTTTTTTTATGTTTAACTCATATAGAATTTTTTATTTTAGAAACATGCAAGAGCTCTTGTATACAATAGATACCAGATGAAACCAAACGTCCAAATGAGTGTACCAAATAAACAAATGGTATGTAATCATAACTAAATTGGTTATATGATTATGTTCATGGAGGATCAGTGATATTTCAGTACCATGCATATGTTGAACTTGCTATAGAATCTAACTTGTGACACATTTGCAAATGATACAATTTACACGAAGGTTCTATAAACGTGCACATCTAGTAATACACTAAAAACCACTTTAGGATAGGACGCTCATAATTGACGAACATTTGCCAGGGAGGTGGCACATGCGAGCGCTTTAGGTGGCATTTTTAGTTTTGAGGGGGTGGGAGTCTCTTCAGAGCAGACATTTTTTTCGTAAAAACTATCGTTGTTTGATATTTCTTCACAGTTAAAACAGCTATCAAATAGTGTTTGCTTTCCACCCCTCTCCCAACGAACAACTAGGTAACATCACCGTTAAGATATTAGTTGGATATTATTCTTTAGAAACCTTGTCACGACCGGTTTTTCAATAAAAATATTTATTGAACAACCGACCTGTGAAGTCCAATATGAGGAAAATCCTTCATACCGGTTGACAAAACTTTGATACAAGAAGCCAGTAGCATTACAATATTACAAGGGTCGGATGAAGATGCCCAACCAATTATTACAACACGCCAAAGATTAAACATAGTGGCGGATATAACTCAAAGGTGTGGGGTGGAAATACTACTGACTCGAGCTATGAGTGGTTGGTGGAATAACACAGCGGGGTGGTTAATAAGTCTACTGCGTTGGCGGCTCATCGAGCGTCGAGGTGAGGCTCGATGAAATTTATTTGGGTAGTGGAAGCGGATATATCACAAAGACTAATCCAGGGGTCGCACGAGACTGACTGGGATTCCTCTAGGCGTCGGACTCGCTATCGAACTCTTTATCCATGAGATCGCCTTCACAAGATCTCGGCCAAATCAACAAGCCAGGTGAGTACTATGAAAGTACTCGCAAGACAGTTCGGACAAAAGATATAACAAATTAATGTATGAATGCAACATGGTTAATCAACATTTCTCAATTAAAACAGCATAGCAAAAATAATCAAGAAGGGAATCGGCGGTAGTCCGCTCAAAAACCCAAAGAAGATAAACTCAAAACCGATCGGGTGTGCAAGCGATGCCTCGAAGGGTGAAGAAATAAGCAAAACATGCCACGGTCGAGGCGTACTGGCGACACCTCATAAAGGGCTTATATTGAAATAAAAATGCATGCATGCGTGCATGATGGACGTCTGGCGACATCACGTAAAGGGCTTATAATGAAAATAAATAACGACAATGTCAGCGATGGACGTCTGAGCGACATCACAGAAAGGGCTTATAATGAAAATAAATAACAACAATGCCGCAGTCGGACGTCTGAGCGACATCACAGAAAGGTCTTATAATGAAAATAAATAACAACAATGCCGCAGTCGGACGTCTGAGCGACATCACAGAAAGGGCTTATAATGAAAATAAATAACAACAATGTCATAATCGGACGTCCCGAGCGACATCACAAAAAGGGCTTATAATGAAAATAGATAAAAACAATGCATAAATGGACGTCTGGCGACATCACGTAAAGGGCTTATAATGAAATTAAATAACAATAATGTCATGATCGGACGTCTAAGCGACATCACGTAAAGGGCTTTCATCACAAAGATATAGCCCTCATAATAAATATTCAACACATGAATATAAACGGGTTAGTCCATCCACAGGAATAAACATTTAACCGGACTTAGTACTCATGTGAATCACCGGAGTATCTGTCACCAAAACTGACACTTGTCAGGATAAGATAATACAGAACTTAGACATGGATAAGATGATTTGAGGATTTAAGACTCTGCAGAGTTCGTACTAAAATTACTCACAGCCAACGGATTTCTGTAGTCCTGAAGGACCAGTTCCTTTTATGGTATTTCGGAAGAAACACAGCTAACCAGTACACACCCATCCTACCTCACGAATGCCAGGAATCACCCTAGACATTGTCTGAGAAAAACTTTTGAGACGGGGAGATCACAATCTCGAATAGCATGGGATCAAACTTATATTCAGCGCTCTAAGGGGTGCCCCTCTCGGTCCCAACCGGAAACACCCATGCCCCCTGACCGGATGACTGGCTTTAATCCAGGGCCATGGAACCATCGTCACGGCCTCTCCATTTGGTGTGTACCAGGAAAGCGGTTTGCAACTTACTAAGCCATATCCCTTGCGGAAATCATGTGGTAGTACGGGAAGGGAAATGGATGGAAACCAAACTGATACGGGTTGACACTGAAGTCAAAATGGCATGGCATAAGACTGGCATGCTACAACACTGCCATCTTACCCATCCTCATGCCAACACATGGCCATGCACATTCACATCCAACACGTATGGATTATCGAACTCACTTGCCTCAAATTTGCATGAAAAATAACCTTCATCGGTATGCTCACAAACATTCCATGAAACTACTTAATCCAAACCTGTGAACACTCATCATATCAAAAGCTCAAACATGCTTGCCTGGTTCAGAGTAGTCGGGTTCTAGCTCGGCGAAGTTTGCGGTTCCGTCACCTCCTCCGGAACCTACGGTATAGCGAAAAGGCATACTAACGTGAAAACCAACGCGTGCATAAAAGTTGTTCCAAAAATTTTCCAAATAAATCCCATAAAAACTAGACAAAATTATAAGACTGTCAGAAAAAGAATCACTCAAAAATCACTTTTTATTAAAGAGTTATAAGGGTTTCTATCCAGAGGACTCATCTCGTAATGAAACGAGAAAAGTTCCAGTGGGTTTAACTGAGAAAACAGAAAACGGTTCGAATAGAAACGCGCAAGCCCACACGAAAAACGTACTCTGCCCAAAGGTGCCAACGGAAAACGGTTCGCGGGAAAAGAAAGAGAGGCTGACATGGGGGTCCACATGTCAGGTTTAAAAGACCTCACGGCGCCTCGGTTGCGGTGGTCGCCGGCGTCGAACCACGGCGAGTCAGGGAGATCGGAGTGTACCAAGAGTATCAGCGTGTCCTTCCGCGTCGGTGGGTGGTGGACTTGGGCGTCGGGGAGCACCACGTCGACAGGGACACTTTCTCCGGCGGACGGCGGCTCGGGCGATGGTGGATCTCGCCGAGGAGGGATGCAAGGACCGAATTGAGGTGGGGGTTAGACCACTAGGTGTAAGAGGAGGCTGCGGACGAGGTTTGAGCGCCGGAGATGGCCTCACCGCAGTTGAATCAAGCTGGTGGCCGAGGCGGATCGGGCGGCCGGAGTTGGGAGGAGACCTCTCGAGGTCCTCCCAAAGTGGCTAAGGTGGTCTTGGTGAAGTGCGTGGGTGGTGTGTGCATGAGAGCGAGCTCGGGCTCCTTTTATAGGCGATTCGAGGCGGTGGCCGTGAACGGACCTCTCCATGATGGTTACGGGCGGCAGAGCTTGGTCGGGAGGTTTAGGGAGGGGCGTCAGCGTGGAGTTCCACCGGTGCCGCTTTTGACGCTAAACCAGCTTGGATTAGGAGCCCGGGTGGATTCGACGAACGGGCGGCGCTGGGTCCGTCGGGCGCAGAGAGCATGCTACTGCGTGCCGCGCCACGGCTGTGCTGCATGCGCAGCGTCTTTGGCGAGGAAGTGGCCACGCTGAGCCACCAGATGGATTGGCGGCGCCGAACGGCGTTACGCGCCGTTTCGCTCCCGGTCGGCCGCCATCGTGGTTCGGCCACCGCAAGACACGCCAAATAGCGGGCCAGTGGCGCCACCGACGCCAGAACGCGCCAAGCATCGCTGCGTGTGAGGCTCCGGACAGGCAAGCTAGGCCGTGAGCAACGTGCCAAAGGCACTGTGAACATGTGACTAAAATAATCGATTTAAGATTGACATCAAACTCGAACTTTCTGAATTTAATCAAGATGCATGTAAATAGTGCATGCAAGGTGTTCGACAGAATGGTTTTGGCACGTGGGAAATTTTTCTTGAGCTGATCTTTGGTGTGGTGGTCTCTCATTGCATCTGAGGGCTGCCTGAATTTTGGTAGAATTTTTGGAGAAGTGTAGATATGAATTTCATCAAAAATGATGAATCTGGTCCAAATTTACAGAGGTTAAATTTTGAAATTTTTGAAAAGAGGAAGAGTGGATCAAGATGGTTCTGGGTTGTAGGTACCAAGGACTATCCAAGGGAGTTGGTTTGAGGTCAAAACTCAAAAGCATTAGGGTACTTGCTTTGCAAATCACTTAGGCTCAAAAGAAAAGACAGGATTATTTTGGGAGAGGAAATAATTGGAATAAAGTCCAAAAATGGATTTTACTAGTTTGGACAGAATGATTCAGTTGAACCAAAGTGGAAGGAGGGTTTTGGGAGAAATTTACCACAAGAGGCATGGTAAAACCAAGGATGGATCAAAACCAAAGAATAGCCCAAAACCAAAAAGGTTTCTTTTTAGAAGAAAATAAATCCAAGAAATGCTTTTGAGAAGAAAAATTCAGAAGAGAGGTTTTTAAGAAGGGTTTAAATGAACTTCTTCAAACCAAGCAAGGCTTTTGCTGAAAACAAAAACAACACAAATTTTGGAGTGTCACAGCACCTACCCCCTTAGGAAAAATCTCGTCCCCGAGATTCCAGTTGATTTTCAAAAAATTGCGGGTGCTCTGCTCGAAGGAAATCCTCTCTTTCCCAAGTGGCTTCATTTTCGGTGTGGTTGCTCCACTGAACTTTGAAGAACATGGTGGTTTTCTGTCGGGTTCTCCTTTCTGACTCTTCCAAGATTTTTATCGGATGCTCCCGATATGTTAGATCTGGTTGCACGTCAATGTTTTTATGGGGTACTTGTTTCTCTGGGTTGCTTACGCACTTCCTTAATTGGGAGACGTGGAATACGTCGTGGATGTCGGATAATTCTTCGGGTAAGTCTAGCTGGTAGGCCACCGTGCCTCTTCGTGCTACTATGCAGAAAGGCCAGATGAATCTCGGTGCTAGTTTTTCTTTAATCTTGAATTGGTGCATGCCTCTCATGGGTGATACTCGTAGGTACACAAATTCACCAGGTTCAAAATGGACTCCACGATGCTTCTGATCGTAATAACTCTTTTGTCGACTTTGGGCTGTCTTGAGCCGGTCCTTAATTACCTTGACTTTACCCTCAGCCTCCTTGAGCAGGTCCGGGCGAAGATATGACTGCCTCCGGTTTCCGACCAATTTAGCGGGTACGACATCTTCGTCTGCGTCTGAGCTTCAAATGGTGTCATTTGCAGGATGGGTGATAGCTGTTGTTATATGTGAATTCTGCGTATGGTAAGCTCTCCTCCCAACTGGTCCCATAGGTGAGGACACATGCTCTCAGCATATCTTCTAGAATTTGATTTACTCGTCCAGTCTGCCCATCTGTCTGGGGATGGTATGCGGTACTAAATGCTAGCTGAGTTCCCAGAGCTTGTTGTAAGTGATCCCAAAACCGGGAGACGAATTGAGTGCCTCTGTCCGAGATTATTTTCTTTGGGACTCCATGTAGGCAAACGATACGGGAGAGGTAGAGCCTAGCAAGCTTTTGAGTGGTGTGTGTTGTCTTCACGGGGATGAAGTGAGCTACTTTAGTCAGTCTATCTGTGATTACCCATATGGCATCATGTCTGTGTCGTGACCGAGGTAGTCCAACAATAAAATCCATTCCAATTTCGTCCCATTTCCACTCGGGTATCTTATTCGGTTGCAATAGTCCGGCCGGTTTACGGTGCTCGGCCTTGATGCGTTGACAAGAGTCACAACATGCAATAAACGTGGCTATGTCTCTTTTTATACCATGCCACCAAAATGTCTCACGAAGATCTTTGTACATTTTGTTCCTCCATGATGGTTTGAATTTGGTGCGGTGTGGCTTTCAGCCAGGATTTGCTGTTTAAGGTCATGGTTATTTGGTACGCATAGCCTATTCCCGTACCACAATATTCCTTGCTCATCAATCTTGAATTCGAGGCCTTGCCCAATTTCATCTTACGCTTTATGACTTCAATCTTTGGGGTGTCCACGTTGAGCCTCTTTAACCTTCTCTATCGGGTAGGCTGTACTTCTAAGTTTGACACACCGCCTTCGGTGACCACCATCAGGTTGAGCCTTGCGAACTCCTCGCTGGAATTCAGGTCTTAAGTCCGGCATGCTGTCATTGTTCGGACTGGGGTTCCGACTCGGGCGTCTGCCACAACATTTGCTTTGCCGGGTGGTAGTGGATCCCAACATCATAATCCTTTACTAATTCCAACCAGCGTCGCTGCCAGAATTTAGTTCTGGTTGTGTGAAAATATACTTGAGGCTTTTGTGGTCCGTGTATATTTCACAACGATTACCAAGTAGAAAGTTTCTCCATTCCTTGAGTGCATGTATCACTACTGCTAATTCCAGGTCATGGGTAGGGTAATTTTCCTCATGCTTATGGTTGTCTGGAAACATATCGACAACCTTGCCTTCTTGCATTAATACGCACCCGAGGCCCTTTCGAGATGCATCACAAAATACTTCAAAATTCTTGTGTATATCTGGCACAATTAGTCTTGGTCTTTGTCGTCGGTTTCTTCTTTAGTTCTTGGAAACTTTTCTCGCAGGCTCGTCCATTCAAACTTCCTATCTTTCTTGAGTAGTTGCGTCATTGGCTTTGCTATGGTGGAGAATCCTTCAATAAATCTTCGGCAAGATCCTGCCATTCCCAAGAAACTTCAGACATCCGTCACCTTTGGCTGGTGGCTTCCACTAAAATCACGACCTTGACTTTTTCCGGGTCTCTGGCGATACCTTCTTGAGTTAGTACGTGGCCCGGAAAACCTACTTGCTTTAGCCAAAATTCAAACTTGCTGAATTTGGCGTACAACCGATGTTTCTGAGTTCTCCTAGTACAATCCGGAGATGTTCAGCGTGTTCTTCTGGTGTTTTGGAGTATACCAGAATATCATTGATAAATACCACAACAAACTTATCCATAAACTTCATGAATACTTTGTTCATGAGGTGAACAAAATATGCGGGGGCGTTTGTTAGTCCAAATGGCATCACGGTGAACTCGTACAATCCGTATCTGGAGGTGAAGGCGGTCTTGGGATATCCTCGGTTCGTACTTTCAGTTGATGATATCCCGATCTCAAGTCAATCTTTGAGAATACCTTGGCCTTAGCGAGTTGATCGAATAAATCATTTATTCATGCATCGGATATTTGTTCTTGATTGTGACCATGTTTAGCGCTCGATAGTCTATGCACAATCTCGTTGTTCCATCCTTCTTTTGGCGAATAAAATTGGTGAACCCCATGGTGAGGAACTGGCTCGTATGTACCCTTTTTCCAACAGTTGCTTTATTTGCTTCTTGATTCCACCAATTCGGATGGTGCCATTCTGTAGGGTTTCTTGTATATGGGAGCGGTTCCGGTGCTAGCTCAATGTTGAATTCTATCTCTCGATCCGGTGGCATGCCGTAGTTCTTCGAAATACATCCGGAAATTCACACACCATCGAACTTTGCTCAATTCAGAAATATCCACCTTGTTCAATCTCGGTTGCCTGGATATTTTTCTTTCCTTGGCTGAAAATTTTATGGTCTTCCCGTGGTGATGGGTGAGAATTACGGTCCTGTTGAAGCAGTCGATAAAACCTTTGTTGGTGGTTAACCAATCCATCCCTCGTGAAACTTCAACCCTTCAAACTCGATAACCACACCCTGGCAATAATTCTGGGTAACTTGCTTAATTCCAGGGGACTTGACGATCATAGATTTTCCCAAGGGAAGCATCGAAAAATTATTTTGCAAAGCAAAACTTTTCGAAACGAATGAGTGAGAAGCTCCAGAATCAAACAAAACCATGGCAGGTATTGTGTTGATAGGAAACGTACCGAGTATGATATCTGGGGCATTTTGCGCTTCTTCATTGGTCACGTGGTTAAAATGACCCTTCCCGTGGTTGTTATTTGGGTTGAAATTGTTGCGTTTTGGTGCTGAATTATTGCTTCCGTTGTTCGGCTTTGGGGTCGAGTTCCTTGGCTTGGGGCACTGCTTGGCATAGTGTCCTTCTTCTCCACAAGCGTAACAGGTAACGCCTGGGCGGTATGTGAACTCCTTGTCCCTTGCGTGGAAATTCTTGATTGGGCGTGAGACGCTTGTCGTGGGTTTGGGTGTCCAGTTCTTCTGAACATCTGTCTTGCTGCGGTGGTTGCTGGTGTGTTTAATCTGGTCCCTCTTCCGCTTGCGGAAATCTTCTAAGCCGCGTCTCTCATTTTCCAAGGTAATGGCCTTATCCACCAGCGTCTTAAAATCTGGAAATGTGTGTACGACCAATTGACATTTAAGCGCGGGTGTCGGACAAATGCCTAGGAATTTCTCCATCTTTTTGTTTTCTCGACATACGCTCCTCGTTGGCATAGCGAGACAGAGGTAAACTGGCTGTTGTATTCAGACACCGCCATCATTGTCCTTTGCTTGAGGTCATCAAATTCTCTCTTTTTATCTTCATAAGACTCTTAGGAATATGTGCCCCATTAAAACCTTCTTTAAATTCCTCCCATGATATATCATTTTCGTTGGGGTGCATGTGCAGGAAATTTTCCCACCACGATGCGGCTGCTCCAGTGAGATAGTGCGGTGCATAAAGTACTTTCTCAAGGTCTGAACACTGGGTGATAATTAATTTTCTCTCCATGTCTCGAAGCCAGTCCTCGGCTTCCAGAGGTTTGTCAGTGTGAGAAAATGTTTGGGGACGCGTCTTCCAGCTCGAGATAACTTGGATTGCTGCTGATACGGTCCGCGGTGATTTCCCATATTAATGACTTGGTTCAAGATTTCTGATGTTGCTGCTGACTTTGTTCATAAAGACGGCACATTTGGGAAAGTGCCGTTTCACCATCCCGCTGATTTGTCTCGTCCTGTGTGAAATTGTTGCCTGGGGGTGTGTCATAATTTTCCTCTGTCGGAGTTGGCATGGAGCGCGTCCAAGGACGAGACATAGTTCACTCTGGGGATATATTTTGGAACACTCATAAGAAAAGAAATTGAGCCACAAAAATCAATAAATTCAAGAAGATGCAAAAAGTTGCAAATGCTCCAAGATATTTCAAGAGAAAAAAAATACGTTTGCGCACGGAGAAGGACTGTCAGAAATTGACTACATTTGTAAAAATAATAAATAGCTATACTATGCTAATAACCGATTAGCGATCGTACCTAGTGGCTTCCTACAGTCAGCCTGGCTCTGGTACCAAGCTTGTCACGACCGGTTTTTCAATAAAAATATTTATTGAACAACCGACCTGTGAAGTCCAATATGAGGAAAATCCTTCATACGGGTTGACAAAACTTTGATACAAGAAGCGGTAGCATTACAATATTACAAGGGTCGGACTAAAGATGCCCAACCAATTATTACAACACGCCAATGATTAAACATAGTGGCGGATATAACTCAAAGGTGTGGGGTGGAAATACTACTGACTCGAGCTATGAGTGGTTGGTGGAATAACACAGCGGGTGGTTAATAAGTTCATCATGCGTTGGCGGCTCATCGAAAGGCCGAGGTGAGGCTCGATGAAATTTATTTGGGTAGCGGAAGCGGATATATCACAAAGACTAATCCAGGGGTCTCACGAGACTGACTGGGATTCCTCTAGGCGTCGGACTCGCTATCGAACTCTTCATCCATGAGATCGCTTTCACAAGATCTGGCCAAATCAACAAGCCAGGTGAGTACTATGAAAGTACTCGCAAGATAGTTTGGACAAAAGATATAACAAATGAATGTATGAATGCAACATGGTTAATCTCAACATTTCTCAGTTAAAACAACATAGCAAAAATAATCAAGAAGGGAATCGGCGGTAGTCCGCTCAAAAACCCAAAGAAGATAAACTCAAAACCGATCGGTGTCCAAGCGGCGCCTCAAGGGTGAAGAAATAAGCAAAACATGCCACGATCGGCGTCGAGCGACACCTCATAAAGGGCTTATATTGAAATAAAAAAAATACATGCGTGCCGCAGTCGGACGTCTGAGCGACATCACAGAAAGGGCTTATAATGGAAATAAATAACAACAATGCCGCAGTCGGACGTCTGAGCGACTTCACAGAAAGGGCATATAATGAAAATAAATAACAACAATGCCGCAGTCGGACGTCTGAGCGACATCACAGAAAGGGCTTTTAATGAAAATAAATAACAATAATGCCGCAGTCGGACGTCTGAGCGACATCACAAAAAGGGCTTATAATGAAAATAGATAACAACAATGTCATGATGGACGTCTGGCGACATCACGTAAAGGGCTTATAATGAAAATAAATAACAATAATGTCAGCGATCGGACGTCTCAGCGACATCACAGAAAGGGCTTTCATCACAAAGATATAGCACTCATAATAAATATTCAACACATGAATATAAACGGGTTAGTCCATCCACATGAATAAACATTTAACCGGACTTAGTACTCATGTGAATCACCGAGTATCTGTCACCAAACTGACACTTGTCGAGGATAAGATAATACAGAACTTGGACATGGATAAGATGATCTGAGGATTTATGACTCTGCAGAGTTCGTACTAAAATTACTCACAGCCAACGGATTTCCGTAGTCCTGAAGGACTAGTTCCGTTTATGGTATTTCGGAAGAAACACAGCTAACCAGTACACACCCATCCTACCTCACGAGTGCCAGGAATCACCCTAGACATCATCCGAGAAAAACTTTTGAGACGGGGAGATCACAATCTCGAATAGCATGGGATCAAACTTATATTCGCGCGCTCTAAGGGGTGCCCCCCTCTCGGTCCCAACCGGAAACACCCATGCCTGACCGGATGATCGGCTTTAATCCAGGGCCATGGAACCATCGTCACGGCCTCTCCATTTGGTGTGTACCAGGAAAGCGGTTTGCAATTTACTAAGCCATATCCTTACGGAAAACATGTGGTAGTACGGGAAGGGAAATGGATGGAAACCAAACTGATACGGGTTGACACTGAAGTCAAAATGGCATGGCATAAGACTGGCATGCTACAACACTGCCATCTTACCCATCCACATGCCAACACATGGCCATGCGCATTCACATCCAACACGTATGGATTATCGAACTCACTTGCCTCAAATTTGCATGAAAAATAACCTTCATCGGTATGCTCACAAACATGCCATGAAACTACTTAATGCAAACCTGCCAGAACACTCATCATATCAAAAGTTCAAACATGCTTGCCTGGTTCAGAGTAGTCGGGGTCTAGCTCGGCGAAGTTCGCGGTTCCATCACCTCCTCCGGAACCTACGGTATAGCGAAAAGGCATACTAACGTGAAAACCAACGCGTGCATAAAAGTTGTTCCAAATTTTTTCCAAATAAATCCCATAAAAAACTAGACAAAATTATAAGACTGTCAGAAAAAGAATCACTCAAAAATCACTTTTTATTAAAGAGTTATAAGGGTTTCTGTCCAGGGACTCATCTGTAATGAAACAGAAAAGTTCCATGGGTTTAAGCGAGAAAATGAAACGGTTCGAATAGAAACGCCAAGCCCACAGGGAAAACGAACTCTGCTCAAGGCGCCAACGGAAAACAGTTCAAGGGAAAAGAAAGAGAGGCTGACATGGGGGTCCACATGTCAGTTTAAAAGACCTTGCCGGCGCCCGGTTGCTGCGGTGGTCGCCGCGTCGAACCACGGCGAGTCGTGAGATCGGAGTGTACCAAGAGTATCAGCGTGTCCTTCCGCGTCGGTGGGTGGTGGACTTGGGCGTCGGGGAGCACCACGCCGACGGCGACACTTTCTCCGTGGACGGCGGCTCGGGCGATGGTGGATCTCACGAGGAGGGATGCAAGGACCGAATTGAGGTGGGGGTTAGAGCACTAGGTGTAAGAGGAGGCTGCGGACGAGGTTTGAGCGCCGGAGATGGCCTCACCGCAGTGAATCAAGCTGGTGGCCGAGGCGGATCGGGGCGGCCGAAGTTGGGGGAGGAGACCTCCTCGAGATCCTCCCAGTGGCTAGGCAAGGTCTTGGTGAAGTGCAGGGTTGGTGTGTGCACGAGAGCGAGCTCGGGGCTCCTTTTTATAGGCGATTCGGGGCGGTGGCCGTGAACGGACCTCTCAGGTGATGGTTACGGCGGCGCAGAGCTTGGTCGGGGAGGTTTAGGGAGTGGGGCGTCAGCGTGGAGTTCCACTGGTGCTGTTTTGACGCTAAACCAGCTTGGATTAGGAGCCCAGGTGGATTCGACGAACGGGCGGCGCGGGTCCGCTGGGCGGCAGAGAGCATGCTCCGTGCGTGCCGCGCCACAGCATGCTGCATGCAGCGTCTTTGGCGAGGAAGTGGCCACGCTGGAGCCACCAGAAGGATTGGGCGGCGCCGAACGGCGTTACGCCGCTCGCTTCCCTGCCGGCCGCCACGGTGGTTCGCCACCGCAAGACACGCCGCCAGCGGCTGTGGCGCCACCGACGCCAGAACGCGCCAAGCTGCGTGTGAGGCTCCGGACAGGCAAGCTAGGCCGTGAGCAACGTGCCAAAGGCACTGTGTGAACATGTGACTAAAATAATCGACGAAGATTGACATCAAACTCGAACTTTCTCGAATTTAATCAAGATGCACATAAACAGTGCATGCAAGGTGTTCGATGAATGGTTTTGGCACGTGGGAAATTTTTCTTGAGCTGATCTTTGGTGTGGTGGTCTCTCATTGCATCTGAGGGCTGCCTGAATTTTGGTAGAATTTTTGGAGAAGTGTAGATATGAATTTCATCAAAAATGATTAATCTGGTCCAAATTTGCAGAGGTTAAATTTTGAAATTTTTTAAAAGGGGAAGAGTGGATCAAGATGGTTCTGGGTTGTAGGTACCAAGGACTATCCAAGGGAGTTGGTTTGAGGTCAAAACTCAAAAGCATTAGGGTACTTGCTTTGCAAATCACTTAGGCTCAAAAGAAAAGACAGAATTATTTTGGGAGAGGAAATAATTGGAATAAAGTCCAAAAATGGATTTTACTAGTTTGGACAGAATGTTTGAGTTGAACCAAAGTGGAAGGAGGGTTTTGGGAGAAATTTACCACAAGAGGCATGGTAAAACCAAGGATGGATCAAAACCAAAGAATAGCCCAAAACCAAAAAGGTTTCTTTTTAGAAGAAAATAAATCCAAGAAATGCTTTTGAGAAGAAGAATTCAGAAGAGAGGTTTTTAAGAAGGGTTTAAATGACCTTCTTCAAACCAAGCAAGGCTTTTGCTGAAAACAAAAACAACACAAATTTTGGAGTGTCACAAACCTCTAGCATGATATTTTATAAAACTAAATTATACATTAACGCATACATACAAATACACATCTATGCACTATATAATCTATGGAATTGTCAGAAAAATCATTCAAATATAATTTCTGTTACAACTCTTAAATTAAATTTAGTATAAACAAAATGATCAGTGAAATATGTTACAACCGATAACAAAGAACATTGGTTAACTATGTCAACTGAACTATGTGGTTAAATATACCAACTAAATAATAAACTTTGTAATGCTTAATATGTAGTATGATAAAAAATAAGTACAAGATTTTGGTATAAAAACTATTTGTTTGAGCTCCAGCAACAATATTGACTGACATATGATGATCGCTACATTGTCTTCATGATTGTGAGGCTGTATTGGCTCGTTCGCTTTTACAATGAGCAAGGTTATTTTCAGATGATGTTCAAAAATGATAGGCTATGCATGGACGATCCATATGTCATGTTGACCGACTTCGTTGGAAAACCATGAACTGACACTTGGGAGGCAATAGACAATGGGTCTGGTGACCACAGAGTTGGTCGTCCTGACTTGTCGGCAAAAAGAGGGAGAGGTGTTGTACAACAGCCAAGGATGTCTCCTTCCATGGACAGGATGCGTGATCAGCAAAAGAAAAGTGGACCTAGGGGAGGAGTAGACACTCCAAGTTGGTTCACAAATTGGCATCAAGGAGACGATAATGTAAGCTGTTTTCCTGCCCCTGTTGCATTCTCATCTTGTATCAGCTTAGATAAATTTTGAGATGCTCATTAGCTTACCGTCGTACTAATTTTATTGCAGGAGAAGGAATGCACTCTGGTGGTGTCAGGGGCAAGAAATATGGGACTGAATGTTATCGAGCAAAAGCCATTCCTGAAGAACTCCCCCAAAGAGACTCAATAGACCAAGTCGAGCAGCAACATTGAGGATGCTAACACTACCAAGACCTTAAGACCCAGAAGTTTATTGGTAACGTCGAGGTTGGCAACAAAAGCAAGAAATCTAGCAGCAACATCAGGAATTGCAACAATACTAAGATCTCTCCAAAGACAACAACAGTACCTGCAAGTGCAAGAAGTCTAGCAACAACATTGTCAACGATGCCAGCAACACACAGAGCAGCAGGATATGGAATTGCAACAATACCAAGAACTTCAACACGAGGAGCTCCTCCAAAGACCACAATAGTACCTGCAAGAGCAATAAGTCTAGCAACAGCATGGTCAACGATGCCAGCAACACACAAAGTAGTAGCATGGTCTTGGCAAGAGATGTCCAGGAGTTGCAGGGTCCCAACTTTCTGAGCAATGATACGTCTCCGTCGTATCTACTTTTCCAAACACTTTTGCCCTTGTTTTGGACTCTAACTTGTATGATTTGAATGGAACTAACTCGACCCTTTGTTTTCAGCAGAATTGCCATGATGTTGTTTTATGTGCAGAAAACAGAAGTTCCCGGAATGACCTGAAACTCCACGGAACCTCTTATAAAAAATAATTAAAAATCCTCGCCAAAGATGAAGACCAGGGGGCCCACACCCTGTCCACGAGGGTGGGGGCGCCCCCCCTAGGGCGCGCCCCCCTACCTTGTGGGCCCCCTGGAGACCTTCCGACGCCAACTCCAACTCTATATATTTGCTTTCGGAGAGAAAAAAATGAGGGAGAAGAAATCATCGCGTTTTACGATACGGAGCCGCTGCCAAGCCCTAAAACCTCTCGGGAGGGCTGATCTGGAGTCCGTTCGGGGCTCCGGAGAGGCGGATTCGTCGCCGTCGCATCATCAACCATCCTCCATCACCAATTTCATGATGCTCACCGCCGTGCGTGAGTAATTCCATCGTAGGCTTGCTAGACGGTGATGGGTTGGATGAGATCTATCATGTAGTCGAGTTAGTTTTGTTAGGGTTTGATCCCTAGTATCCACTATGTTCTGAGATTGATGTTGCTATGACTTTGCTATGCTTAATGCTTGTCACTAGGGCCCGAGTGCCATGACTTCAGATCTGAACCTATTATGTTTTCATGAATATATGCGTGTTCTTGATCCTATCTTGCAAGTCTATAGTCACCTATTATGTGTTATGATCCGACAACCCCGAAGTGACAATAATCGGGATACTTCTCGGTGATGACCATAGTTTGAGGAGTTCATGTATTCACTATGTGCTAATGCTTTGTTCCGGTTCTCTATTAAAAGGAGGCCTTAATATCCCTTAGTTTCCATTAGGACCCTGCCACGGGAGGGTAGGACAAAATATGTCATGCAAGTTCTTTTCCATAAGCACGTATGACTATATTCAAATACATGCCTACATTACATTGATGAATTAGAGCTAGTTCTGTGTCACCCTATGTTATGATCATTACATGATGAACCGCATCCAGCATAATTATCCATCACCGATCCAATGCCTACAAGCTTTCCATATACTGGTTTACGCTTATTTACTTTCCCGTTGCTATTGTTACAATCATTACAAAACACCAAAAATATTACTTTTGCTTTCATTACTCTTTTGTTACCGTTACCACTACTATCATACTACTTTGCTACTAAATACTTTGTTGCAGATATTAAGTTATCCAGGTGTGGCTGAATTGACAACTCAGTTGCTAATACTTGAGAATATTATTTGGCTTCCCTTGTGTCGAATCAATAAATTTGGGTTGAATACTCTACCCTCGAAAGCTGTTGCGATCCCCTACACTTGTGGGTTATCAAAACTAATTTCTGGCGCCGTTGCCGGGGAGCATAGCTCTATTCTTTGAGTCACTTGGGATTTATATCTGCTAGACACTATGAAGAATTTTAAAGGCGCTAAGACAAAAAATTATCCCTCAACTACGAGGGGAGTTAAGGAACTGCCATCTAGCTCTGCACTTGATTCACCTTCTGTTATGAGTAAGCTTGCGACACCTAAACCTGCTTCTGCTATTCGTTCTGATATGTCGCATGTTATTAATGATGCCACTTCTACTATGCATGATACTTATGATGAAACTACTTATATGCTTGATACTACTATGCCCCTCAGTGAATTTCTTGATGAATAAATTGCTAGGGCTAGAGAGAAAGAAATTATTGAAACTGATAATGTTGATGAAATTGATGATGAAGATATGCCTGTTATTCCTGAGGGTTATGTTTTTGATATGGAATCTTCTGCAGCTATTTTTGCCTGCAAAGATAGAAACGAACTTAAGAGGCTATTAGTTAAATGGAGTAAAGAATCTCTTAGAGATAGAATGACACCTGACCCTGCTTTTGCTACTTCACCTATTTGTGTTCCCGATAAGGATTATGAATTCTCTGTTGATCCTGAAATAATCACTTTGGTTGAATCTGATCCTTTTCATGGCTATGAATCAAAACTGTTGTGGCACATCTTACTAAATTAAATGATATAGCCACCCTGTTCACTAATGATGAGAGATCTCGCTACTTTTATATCCTTATAATATTTCCGTTCTCATTAAAGGGTGATGCTAAGATATGGTTTAATTCTCTAGATCCTGGTTGTGTGCGTAGTCCCCAAGATATGATTTATTACTTATCTGCTAAATATTTCCTTGCTCATAAGAAACAAGCTGCTTTAAAGGAAATATACAACTTTGTGCAAATTGAAGAAGAGAGTCTCCCACAAGCTTGGGGGAGGCTTCTCAAGTTACTTAATGCTTTGCCTGATCATCCTCTTAAGAAAAATGAATTACTTGATATCTTTTATAATGGACTAACCGATGCTTCCAGAGATTACCTGGATAGTTGTGTTGGTTCTGTTTTCAGGGAAAGAACACCGGATGAAGCTAAAATTCTATTGAATAATATGTTGACAAATGAAAATAATTGGGCACTTCCTGAGCCAGCTCCAGAGCCAATTACTGAGCCTATTCCTAAACCAACTACAAAGAAGAGAGGTGTTCTATTTCTCAGTCCTGAAGATATGCAAGAGGCAAAGAAATCTATGAAAGAAAAAGGTATTAAAGCTGAAGTAGTTAAGAATTTACCTCCTATTGAAGAAATACATGGTCTTAATTTACCGCCTATTGAAGAAACATATGATCTTGATCCATTACCTATTGAAGAACCTCCTGATCCCGATAAGCCGACACAGGTAGTAAAGGTAAATTCTCTCTATAGATATGATAAAGCTGAAGTCCCCCCTACTAAAATTGCTAGTCAGTGCTTGGATGAGTTTGATAACTTTATGTTTAAGTAAGAAGATTTTAATGCTTATTTTGGTAGACAATTAAAACAAAATACCTATATGACTAAACACTTGGGTGATTATATGGCTAATGTTAGATGTGAACTTAAACTCATTAGCAAACATGCTTCTATGGTTACCACTCAAGTAGAACAAGTACTTAAGGCTAAAAATGATTTGCTCAATGAAATGAATAGTAAGAAAAAAGATTATGTTGTTAGATTGGCTACTAGAACTAGTAGAATGACTCAGGAACCTTTGTATCCTGAAGGCCACCCTAAGAGAATTGAGCAAGATTCTCAGAGAAATAATATTGATGTGCCTAGTTCTTCTAAAAGGAAGAAAAAGAAAAATGATAGGACGTTGCAAACTTCTAGTGAACCTATTGCTGAACCACCTGAGAATCCAAATGATATATCTATTTCCGATGCTGAAACACAATCTGGTAATGAACATGAACCTAGCGAAAAGGTTAATGATGTTGTTCATGATGATGCTCAACCTAGTAATGATAATGATGTAGAAGTTGAACCTGCTGTTGATCTTGATAACCCACAATCAAAGAATCAACGTTATGATAAGAGAGACTTTGTTGCTAGGAAACATGGTAAAGAAAGAGAACCATGGGTTCAGAAACCCATGCCTTTGCCTCCCAAACCATCCAAGAAAAAGCATGATGAGGATTTTGAGCGCTTTGCTGAAATGATTAGACCTATCTTTTTGCGTATGTGATTAACTGATATGCTCAAAATGAATCCTTATGCTAAGTATATGAAGGATATCATTACCAATAAGAGAAAGATACCGGAAGCTGAGATTTCCACCATGCTTGCTAATTATACTTTTAAGGGTGGAATACCAAAGAAACTTGGAGATCTAGGAGTACCCACTATACCATGCTCCATTAAAATAAATTATGTTAAAACTGCTTTATGTGATCTTGGAGCCGGTGTTAGTGTTATGCCTCTCTCTTTATATCATAGACTTGATTTAAATAAGTTGACACCTACTGAAATATCTTTGCAAATGGCTGATAAATTAACTGCTATACCTGTCGGTATTTGTGAGGATGTGCCTGTTGTGGTTGCAAACATTACTATTTTAACGGACTTTGTTATTCTTGATATTCCCGAGGACGATAGTATGTCTATTATTCTTGGAAGACCTTTTCTGAATACTGCAGGGGCTGTTATTGATTGCAACAAAGGCAATGCCACTTTTCATGTTGATGGTAATGAGCATACGGTACACTTTCCTAGGAAACAACCTCAAGTTTATAACATCAACTCTATTGGAAAAATTCCATCGATTATAATTGGAGGTTTTGAATTTCCTCTTCCTACTGTCAAGAAGAAATATGATATTCTTATTATAGGGGATGTGCATATCCCCATTGAGGTAACATAGTGTTATTAAAAAATTCTCCGGTTCCATGTTATTCGGAATGAGTTTGTTAACAAGACTTGATCAACCTTGTTAGTGGATTCCTTTTGATGATCATGAGATGGATGAAACTAGAAGGCACAACCCTCTATACCCTGTTTATACTTTCTGTTATTTAGTTGAAATAAAGTAAAAATAGTATTTTTTCTGTCTGTTTCCTGATTTATCTGTGCAATATAAAAATACCCCGAAAATAAAAGTCCTCCAAATGCCATGCCAATTTAATATGATTTTTTCGGGAATATTTGAGGATTTATGGTACTGAAAACACCGCGGGGGGAGCTGCCACCTGGCCACGAGGGTGGAGGGCGCGCCCCCCTGCCTCGTGGGCCCACGGTGGCCCTCCTCCACTTATTCCTGCACCCATCCTCTTCTTCTTCCTCCCACAAACACGAATATCTGGCTCAAACATGAGTTCCAGCCCACGTTGTTGTGATTTTCGATCTCCTTGCTCAAAGCACCTCTCACCAAACTGCCTGGGGAGATTGTTCCTTGGTATGTGACTCCTCCATTGGTCCAATTAGTTTTGTTCTAGTGCTTTATTCTTTGCAAATTTGTGCTGCATAGGTGACCATGTTCTTGAGCTTGCATGTCAAATTTATATGGTTCCAAGTAGTCCTAATGCATGATATAGTCTCTAGGCACTTGTAGGAGTAGTTGCTATCAATTTTATTGAAGTTGGTTCACTTTTGTTTGAAGTTACTAAAAATTTCAGATTATTTCTGTAACATCCCAAAATTCTAAATTTTGGAATGTTATAAATAAATAGATAGTTTTGATTGATTGTTTGATTGATTGACTGAAAGTGAGTGAATTCGAAACTTTTGAAAGTTAAATGAGAGGGAATAAAAGGACTTTCCCAAACTTTGATTTTTCATTTTATGATCTTCGGGAATTCAAATTCTTTTCATCACAAAACCCTGGAGAGAAGATGACATGACTTCTTCCATTTATTTAAATGACAAGGGGTGTTGAAAATATTTGAATTTCATTTGGAAAATATTCCCAATTCTGAAACCTTATGCAACTCAATGATTTTCACGAGCGAAGATAAAATGACTTCTTCAAAACATATGAAATATGAGTTGGGAGTTTCAAAGAATTAAATTCAAAGTTCTTTTGAATTTATTTTCAATTTGGAGTTAATTGAGTTTTATTCAAATTATTTTTCTCCAAAAATAAAATATATGGAAAATAGGGTAACATGATTCCCTACCTCACAAAAATGGAGAGAAATAAATTTGAATTCATTTTGGTATTTTTAAAATGATTTTATTGGATTTTATTGGACCAGAAGCACTCTTTGCTTTATTTGAATTTGTGTGAATTTTATTTAATGCTATAGAAATGTCCATGTTGTAGGAAATCTTTTTCTCAAAATTTTGATATATTATATGCCTATATAAAATTTTTATTTCTTTTGGTTTTATTATTATTTTTGTCTCTGCTTTTAAAAATGTTAAAAAACCTCCTCGAACTGGTCGGCCCAGCTCCCGGCTGGCAGCCCAGCTCAGCGCCGCCTTGTCGTCCCGGCCGGGACTCCTCCCCGGAGTCCGGCGCCACCCCGCCACCGGCCGCCGCCTCCCCTTGCCCCTTCCCCACGCCACCTCCTCGCCTCCCCGCCTATTTAAGCCGGAGCCCGGCCCGTTCCCCTCTCTCTCTCGCCACGCTCGTCGCCCCTTGCCCGCCACACAAGATCTCGCCGAGCCGCCACTCCGCTCCGACCCGTCGCCGGGGACCGTCGCCAACGCCGCCATCCTTTTCGCCCGGACGCGCCGCCCCTCCCCGTCTACTCCGCCGCCGACGCCGACCGCCGGAGCCGCCACCCTGCCTCGCCGGAGACGCGACTCGCCGGAGCCGCCGCCGCGGTAAACCCTAAACCGATCGCCGCCGGTTTATATATAGAAAAAACCACCTCCGAACGGAGAGACCCGGAATGGTTTTTTTTTATAAACCGTTTTGTTTTTTTTATTTAGCGAACGTGGCCTGTTTAGGTAGTTTCAACGAACGGTTTCGTTCGTCAGGATTTCGTAACGAACGTTCATCGTCTAGTTTTTCTCTTTTCAGTTTTTTTTCCAGGGACCTCATTGTAGCTGTTTTTATTTTCAGTTTAGTCCCTAATCTTAGAACGCTCATAACTTTTCACTCGTTAGTCCAAATCCAATGAAACCAACGCCCACTTCTTCGTTATGATCCCCTCTACCCAGTAATCCAACTCAAACATGATTTTGAAAGTTTTAAAATTTGAATTCAAACAGATTTGTATTCAAACTTTGTTTGATCGTAACTTGAGTTTCGTAACTCCGATTTAGTTGATTCTTTTTGCAAATCGAAGCTCTTGACCTAAACTTTCTGATAAGGCCAAATCCATATAATTTTGGTACTATTAGAAATTGTTTTATGTTGCAAGAGTTATTTGATTGGTTTTGATGTTTTCCGAATTGTTTCTTCGTTCTTTTTCTGATGTTTTGAGTGATTGCTTATGTGTGGCTACTGTTGATTGCTTACGATAGATTGACCGGAGTGTGACGAGTAGAACTATCAAGAGTTTTGAGTGCGAATCATCTTCATCAACATTGCAGGCAAGTAACACTTGATCATACTCTTTTCATACTCAGTTTTTATGCATTAGCTCAACCCTCAAACATTGCATGATTAGGATGTCATTAATTTGTGGGATGGGAAGTAGATGATGAGGCAGGAACCTATTGCCCTGTTACTATTAAACCCTTGGGAGTTACTTCTACGTTATGCTTATATTGCCATGCTATGCTCGTAGACGTGGTTTGGGTTTGAGAGATATTCACGACCGATGTGAGATTGTTAATTAATGGTTTACTATAAGGTGGCAACTTAAATACACATCTCGGTGGATTGAGGCACCTGGGGAACCCAGTGTTGTCTGTTTTCTTGGAAATCCCGGGGTATCCGTGTGATCTTCCTATGGACCGCCACCTGTGCTCAAAGGGAACCGAGATTATTCATGCTAGGAACTTCCGTGTGCAGCCACAAGCTATTATGGGCTCTAGCAAAGTTGAGTAAGTTACGTGAAGCTCTCGAAGAGGTAGATCAAAGGTAGTGGGTTTTATAGGTTTGGTATGATCTATCCGGAGTAGAGAGTTAATGTTTCGAAAGACTATGTCTCGGTCATCCGTCTCTCAAACACCATGCAGTCACGAGAAACCAACGGAGGCGATCGAGTCTTGTGGGGAAAAGTGCAAACCTCTGCAGAGTGTACAAACTAATCATGGTTAGCCGTGTCCCTGCTATGGACGTTCGAGTATCTAGTACTTGAGTATTCACATGTATCCCATCACTCTTAACTAATTTTGCTGGGTTGTTAATTACCTTAATTGGGATCATCTGAGTTGGGGGGTACCTTCTCAATGATGTTTCAACCACCATGATAGTTAAATTAAATTTATTCCTTTGATGTAGGGAAAATTGGCTTTTTGCAAAACTGTAACCATAGAGCTTTTCCACCAGCCATATATGCATGTAGTATAGGCTTGTTCCTTCATTACTCTCTATGTGTTACATTGCCAGCATATTCCATGTGCTGACCCATTTTTGGGCTGCAACTTTTCATGTTGCAGACTTTTCAGACGCATTTAGTAAGTGATACGTTAGGGTTACGATTTCCTATACTCAACTTTGTCGTTGGTGTTGATGGGAATCCACTACCTTGTTGCTTCCGCTATCTTTGGATTGAGGTAATAGTATTTACGTTATTCATACATGTGATTTACCTCTGTTATAAATCCTTCGAGTACTGTGTGTGTCAGCATACCGATCCAGGGATGACACTAAGCACAGAGACTTGATCCTCCATTCGGATCGGGTCGCTACAAGATGGTATCAGAGCACATGTTGACTGTAGGACGTGACCCTAGAAACTGACAAACCCATAGGAAAGTTTTTTCTCTACAACTTCATATTCAAAAAGATCTTTTACCTCTCTTCTCTTCTGAGCTTATTCAAATATTCCCTTTTAGCGAGACCATACCCCTTTTCCCTTTTGACCACTCGAAGATTCGACTGATGAGACCACTCCAAGGAGACAAGATATCGGACAACCAACACCATTTGGAATGTAGAGGATTTTACCGTAAATGGAAACTACAACTGTTGAAGACTCAAGACTAGGAGATTTTGAAGGCTCAAGAATTCCCAGATTTGTATGACCTAGGAAGGCTACCTTTATGGAACCCGGCAGACTATGGAAGCCGCCAATACCCGAGATCAAGGTGTATCGGAGAAAGAACGGAGCATGGAGAGTTAGTAACTCAAAGTTTTGTCGAGAACCCTAAGGCAGGAGATATCAATTATGAAATGATAGCTCATGGAAATGACAAGAGCGTAAACACGCTATCCATGATGTTATCACCCGCTTATGCTATTGTCACCGTGGCAGAGTTAAGTATGCGAGATACATGGAAGGATAGATGGTAGAAGGCTGATGGAGCATCCGCCGAAAAGATGCAGTTTTAAATCTTAGCTGGTGTATCACTAGGATCTGGAGTGTTACATCAGGAAGTTAACATGGACCTACAAGAAGCAATATTTGACAAGAAGGCAATTGGTGAAGAACTCAGGAACCGGAAGCTGAAGTAACCAAACTGGAGGAACAAAACCTCGAGATACCGGAGATTCGTCTGGATCAAGGGCGATGAGGATCATGGTTCATGTCAAGGAAGTTGAAATCAGAAGTTTGGAATGCCACTCCGAAATATTAAAGGACGCCGCGAGAGACTTCGCGTCAACAGAGATGATCTGGCAAAAGAACTTGAGTAGGACAATCATGATCGGGAGAAGCCATCGGAGACATGAATAAGACTGGAAGAGTTTGATGACTTGGAAGATTCATTGACCTTTAGAAGACCAAACCCCAGTTATATACCTGCGTTACATGCGACGATTGTGAGCTGTCATTTGTTTGATGTTTTTCCGACAGCCACAATAAAATCAGTTTTTCAAAAACTTCTGTTTGTATTGTGTGCATCCCTCTCGATCTCTCTTATCCCACCCCAAACCCATGGACCCGTTAGAAGATGAATGGAGATGAGCTTGGATTTTCCGGACCGATGAGTCAATTGGAGATGCACCGATGTATTCAGAACATGGAGGATCACTTGGAGAATAACCCTACAGCCAGAAAGGATATGGCCCAGCATGCTCTTCAATGCTTTGAAAGAGGTGTTGCTACTTGGTGGAGGATGTACCAAACCATCAATGGATTGCAAGGAGTAACCACTTGGAAGGAATTTAAGTTGACTTTGCCAAAGTCTCGGTTTGTGTCCCAGAGGTTGAGGCCTTATGGAATAGATATGAGGAAACCTTGTGCATACAAGCTTTGTGGGGAAATAGGATACAACCATAAAGAAAACAAGGACGAATACCCTCATAAGCAGAGGATTACCAAAGGAGTTAGCCGAGGATCTCAGGGAACTTCGGTAGGAGATTGTTCCAAAAGGTTTTGTTGCAGCAATGGAAGTTCACCGCATTGTCGGGTAAAGATCCGTGAAGCTCAGAAGTATGACCAAGAGATTGCTGAGACAAAAGAGAGGATGAGCAAAGGAAAGGCCAAAGGATTTCGTAAGGATAAGCACGACACCTTATGGTTTGAGGACAGTGTACATATACCCAATAATGCAAAGATCAGGAAGTTAATACTTCAGGAGGCTCATGACTCACCATACTCGATTCACCCTGGAAACACCAAGATGTATTTGGATTTGAAGGAGTGTTTCTGGTGGACTGGTATGAAAAAGGATATTGTCGAGTATGTAGTCATATGTGACGTATGTCAGAGATTTAAGGCAAAGCATCAGAAGCCAGCAGGATTACAACAGCCTATGCCGAGACCCGAATGGAAGTGGGATAAGCTTGGCATGAATTTCATTACCGGATTTCCCAGAACCCGATTGGGATATGACTCTATCTGGGTAGTAGTTGACTCGCTTGACCAAAGTGGCTCACTTTATCCCAGTGAAAACCATCTATACAAGTGAGAAGTTGGCTAAGATAGATTGACAAGGATCGTACGTCTGCATGGAGTTTCGAGGACCATCGTAGAGGAACACAGTTTACCTCAAAGTTTTGGAATCACCGCACTGGACTTTGGGTACTAGGCTAGAGTTCAAGATACAGCCTTCATCCGCATGTGATGGATAAATCAAGAGAGTCAATCAGATACCGGAGGACATGTTGAGAGCGCAGCGCTAAATTTTGGATCTAGTAGTGATGATAATCTACCTTACGCGGAGTTCTCATACAACAACAGCTATCAAGTCAGTTTGAAGATGGCCCCTTTTTAAGCTTTGTATGGGAGAAGGTGCAGGACAACGTTGATACGGGATGAAGTTGGAGACCGTCAGTTGTTTGGACCAAGTGTGATCAAGGAGTCAGAAGATAATGTTAAGTGGATTCGAGATAGACTGAAGGTAGCTCAGTCCAGGCAGAATAATTATGCAGACGCAAGGAGGTAGTCTATGAAATTGGAGACAGAGCATGTCTTCGTGTGCCCCTCTGTGAGGAGTTAATCGATTTGGAGTTAAGGGAAAGTTAGCCCCGAGATTGTAGGACCATACCGAGTTTGGAACGTATGGGAGAATTGGCTAACAAATTGGAGTCACCCGAAGGACTGTCAGGAGTTTATGATGTGTTTCACGTTTCCCAAATTGAAGAAGTGCCATGCAGAGATGGCCAATATTCTCCTGTAAGCACGCTTGACCCTGGAAAGGATAATGATGTTCCACGAAGTTGAGTATGGACTTCATAAGTATAAGTTTTTATCTCGGTATATGGGACATCCCACGAGGATGAAGAGATGAATTACTATTGGATATAAAGGAGGTATGATGTTGGAAATATGGATCAAAGGAAATTCCATGATGAGTCTGAGTAATCATGTCCTAGTTTGGTGCCAATAGAAGGAAGGAAGACAGTACAATTGGATGGATTTAAGTATGCTAGGAAGTTGGATGTTGGGATAATGATCAGTTGCCCAGATGATGTGTTCAAGGATTATAAGTGAGGAGATGGGCCATAACCCACAGGGCCCAGGACCTACCAAGAAGCAAGCACACTCTTGCTGAAGGAAAACCACGAAGAAGTTATGATTTTATCGATGCATTTATCTTATAGGAGTTTACTTAAAACCCGAGAGTTGTTAAGGAACGATAGATGTTTGTTTGGCTTGCGTAAATCAATGGATTTTCCGAACTTGGTTCGTCGACAAGAGAAATTCTGCAATGCTTGTGAGGATGACCGAGTGTTAGAATGCGAGATTCGCTAAACCATGTACAAGGTAATGATTTGAGTGCGGGATGGATTGATCACCATACCGACTTACTCTTATTATTCGCCTTGCTATACGGGATGGTAAATCTGAGTGACTTACCTATAGTAGAGAGACGACGATTAAAACCCTGTTCAAAACCTTAGAATGGTATAGGTATTTTTTTCCTTGTACAAGGCAGCTTTTGCCAACCGTAGGTTATACGGTGAGGTTCAACCTGCACTGCTTTTCTCGCAGGAGAAACCATAAATTGTTGACCACCACGGGATGTCGATAGTTGTTTAGCATTGGCGCTGCACCGTCAGCTATGAAGACCCAGTTTCGGATAACCTTACCAAGATGAAAGGATGTAAGAATTGAGGAAAAGGTTATGCCACTACGGAAGAGCCCAGAGGAAGTGTCCTTACGATCTGAGAAGACCGACACTGTCAGTAATAAGGATGGAGTATATGAGTTTTGATGGAACCGTAACAATGCTTCTAAGGGTGGTAGCACCCAAAACCCCGGAGACGATCGATGGATTTTTGAGAAGACCCCCAAACCCTAACCTATTTCTTGCTAGCCTCTCCCGAATCTCGAGGACGAGATTCATTTTAAGGGTGGTAGTTTGTAACATCCCAAAATTCTAAATTTTGGAATGTTATAAATAAATAGATAGTTTTGATTGATTGTTTGATTGATTGACTGAAAGTGAGTGAATTCGAAACTTTTGAAAGTTAAATGAGAGGGAATAAAAGGAATTTCCCAAACTTTCATTTTTCATTTTATGATCTTCGAGAATTCAAATTCTTTTCATCACAAAACCCTGGAGAGAAGATGACATGACTTCTTCCATTTATTTAAATGACAATGGGTGTTGAAAATATTTGAATTTCATTTGGAAAATATTTCCAATTCTGAAACCTTATGCAACTCAATGATTTTCACGAGCGAAGATAAAATGACTTCTTCAAAACATATGAAATATGAGTTGGGAGTTTCAAAGAATTAAATTCAAAGTTCTTTTGAATTTATTTTCAATTTGGAGTTAATTGAGTTTTATTCAAATTATTTTTCTCCAAAAATAAAATATATGGAAAATAGGGTAACATGATTCCCTACCTCGTAAAAAATGGAGAGAAATAAATTTGAATTCATTTTGGTATTTTTAAAATGATTTTGTTGGATTTTATTGGACCAGAAGCACTCTTTGCTTTATTTGCATTTGTGTGAATTTTATTTAATGCTATAGAAATGTCCATGTTGTAGGAAATCTTTTTCTGAAAATTTTGGTATATTATATGCCTATATAAAATTTTTATTTCTTTGGTTTTATTATTATTTTTGTCTCTGTTTTAAAAAAAATGTAAAAAACCTCCCTCGAAGCTGGGCGGCCCAGACTCCAGCCAAAGCGGCCCAGCTCACGCCGCCTTGCCGTCGTCCCGGCCGGGACTACTCCCGAGTCCGGCGCCACCCGCCACCGCCGCCGCCTCCTGCCCCTTCCCCACGCCACCTCCTCGCCTCCCGCTTATTTAAGCCGGAGTCCGGCCCGTTCCCTCTCTCTCTCCTCGCCTCGCTTTCGTCGCCCGCCCTTGAAGCCGCCACCGCCCTTGGCGCATCTCGCCCGGAACCGCCCGCCACTCCGCTCAGACCGGTCATGGGGACCGTCGCGCCATACCATCCTTTTAGCCCGGCAGCGCCGCCCTCCCGTCTACTCACTGCCGGCGCCGACCGCGGGCCGCCACCCGCCTCGCCGGAGACGTGACTCGCCGGAGCCGCCGCCGCCGCGGTAAACCCTAAACCGGTCGCCGCCGGTTTATATATAAAAAAACCACCTCCGAACGGAGAGACCCGGAACGGTTTTTTTTATAAACCGTTTTGTTTTGTTTTTTTATTTAGCGAACGTGGCCTGTTTAGGTAGTTTCAACGAACGGTTTCGTTCGTTAGGATTTCGTAATGAACGTTCATCGTCCAGTTTTTCTCTTTTCTGTTTTTTTTCAGGGACCTCATTGTAGCTATTTTTATTTTCAGTTTAGTCCCTAATCTTAGAACGCTCATAACTTTTCACTCGTTAGTCCAAATCCAACGAAACCAACGCCCACTTCTTCGTTATGATCCCCTCTACCCAGTAATCCAACTCAAACATGTTTTTGAAAGTTTTAAAATTTGAATTCAAACAGATTTGTATTCAAACTTCGTTTGATCGTAACTTGATTTTCGTAACTCCGATTTAGTTGATTCTTTTTGCAAATCGAAGCTCTTGACCTAAACTTTCTGATAAGGCCAAATCCATATAATTTTGGTACTGTTAGAAATTGTTTTATGTTGCAAGAGTTATTTGATTGGTTTTGATGTTTTCCGAATTGTTTCTTCGTTCTTTCTGATGTTTTGAGTGATTGCTTATGTGTGGCTACTGTTGATTGCTTACGATAGATTGACCGGAGTGTGACAAGTAGAACTATCAAGAGTTTTGAGTGTGAATCATCTTCATCAAAATTGCAGGCAAGTAACACTTGATCATACTCTTTTCATACCCAGTTTTTATGCATTAGCTCAACCCTCAAACATTGCATGATTAGGATGTCATCAATTTGTGGGATGGGAAGTAGATGCTGAGGTAGGAACCTATTGCCCTGTTACTATCAAACCCTTGGGAGTTACTTCTACGTTATGCTTATATTGCCATGCTATGCTCGTAGACGTGGTTTGGGTTTGAGAGATATTCACGACCGATGTGAGATTTTTAATTAATGGTTTACTATAAGGTGGCAACTTAAATACACATCTGGGTGGATTGAGGCACCTGGGGAACCCAGTGTTGTCTGTTTTCTTGGAAATCCCGGGGTATCCGTGTGATCTTCCTATGGACCGCCACCTGTGCTCAAAGGGAACTGAGATTATTCATGCTAGGAACTTCCGTGTGCAGCCACAAGCTATTATGGGCTCTAGCATAGTTGAGTAAGTTACGTGAAGCTCTCAAGAGGTAGATCAGCAGGTAGTGGGTTTTATAGGTTTGGTATGATCTATCCGGAGTAGAGAGTTAATGTTTCGAAGACTGTGTCTCGATCATCCGTCTCTCAAACACCATGCAGTGCGAGAAACCAACGGAGGCGATCGAGTCTTGTGGGGAAAAGTGCGCAAACCTCTGCAGAGTGTACAAACTAATCATGGTTAGCCGTGTCCCCGGTTATGGACGTTCTGAGTATCTAGTACTTGAGTATTCACATGTATCCCATCACTCTTAACTAATTTTGCTGGGTTGTTAATTACCTTAATTGGGATCATCTGAGTTGGGGGGTACCTTCTCAATGATGTTTCAACCACCATGATAGTTAAATTAAATTTATTCCTTTGATGTAGGGAAAAATTGGCTTTTTGCAAAACTGTAACCATAGAGCTTTTCCACCAGCCATATATGCATGTAGTATAGGCTTGCTCCTTCATTACTCTCTATGTGTTACATTGCCAGCATATTCCATGTGCTGACCCGTTTTCGGGCTGCAACTTTTCATGTTGCATACTTTTCAGACGACGAGTAAGTGATACGTTAGGGTTACGATTTCCTATATTCAACTTTGCTGTTGGTGTTGATGGGAATCCACTACCTTGTTGCTTCCGCTATCTTTGGATTGAGGTAATAGTATTTACGTTATTCATACATGTGATTTACCTCTGTTATAAATCCTTCGAGTATTGTGTGTGTCAGCATACCGATCCAGGGATGACACTAAGCATAGAGACTTGATCCATTCGGGTCGGGTCGCTACAATTTCAGAAAATAATGAAGAGACTTTTGAGGGGCTCGTCGAGCCGAAGCTCGAAGGAAAAACAAAATGAGGAAGCACAGAGGCCCAAATATAATTTGCCTCACACCACGGAGGTCCGGCCGTGTGAATGGCCTTCCGATGACTTCTTGCGACAAGCCAGAATTTATGAGGATTTTTATTCATTGGTTGAGAATGCTGGCCTCACCGACTTCTTCCGCGACCAACGTCGTCAGTATCTCTTACTCACTAATACTTTTGTGGAAAACTTCTACTATTTTCCTAAGGAATCACCTCCTTCAGTAGAGTTTCATTTATATGACGTTGTTAAGAAGATGCCATTAGCTAAATTTTGCAAGATTTGCAAAATACCCTCTGAGGGTACATTAGAAGAACCACATCGTAAGGATGTGGAAGAATTTATTAAAACCATCACTGTGGGGGAAACCAGGAAGGTTTCCGATGCAAGAATCACTAGCATACATTTTCCTGTTTTACGCTACTTTGCCTTATTTGCTAGTCGTTGCTTGATTGATCACGGGAACTGTGGAAACCTTAGTGTTCCTGATATTATCATTTTCTTCCATGGTTTATACCTCGATAACTCTGTTAGTATGGGCAGAATTATTGCTAAACGGTTACGTTTGAACCGTACTAAAGGCCCCATCTTTGGAGGTATTTATGCTTCACGCCTAGCTACACATTTTAACATACCCATTAGGCTTTATGAGAAAGAAGAAAAATTGTTGCCTAGTGCTTATTTAGATTATAAGAGTATGCTAGCACATGACTTTATTGTTAAGGGCAAGGAAGGGGAGCTTAAATATAAATTGTACTTTGATAAACATCACCCTAAGACTATTACTTTGCCTGCTACTTCTTTGTTTAACTTGTCTGAAGGTCTTTATCTCATTCCGTGGGCAGCCGTTCAAGCCTATCGGAATCCTGCACCAACGCCCTGAAGCCGGAACCACAATACGAGCCTCCAAGCCAGTATGTTTATTCTTGGGATCCGGAGGTGGCTGCCAGCCAGTGGCAGACATACTCCTCTTCATCACAGTACGACCCCAGCTACACCTACGGGTATCCGCCAGGCCATCCCTGGCAATGAACCAACTTAGGCCAAAAGCCTAAGCTTGGGGGAGTATGTATTTCCCACCGACATTACATTTATATTCACACACACTCATTACTAATTGTCAGTGCTCATACTGTAATATCCATGCTAGTTTATTTTCTTTTTCCTGCTTTCTTCTTGTGTGTTTGTTAAACTTTAAGAAAACAAAAAAATTAGTGTAGCTTCTAGTTAGTTTACTTTTCCTGCTGTAGTAGTAATAATTAAAAAGAAAACCCAAAAATATTTCCCGTTCTTCTTTTGCTTGTTGGGAGCTTTCCCGTGTAAATAGTTTTTATTTCCTTTATTTTCTTTGGGGGTCTATAGGAGAAGACCATGATTAAATTGTTGAAGTGGCTCTTATATGCATTATTGTTGATTTAACCAAGAGCCCATATTGCCTTGTCTTCTCCTGCTTATTGAATGCTCGTAGATTCCAGCTTAGTCCAATGCACGTGCACTCTTATTATTATCCACATCGTTCGGTCGTGCAAGTGAAAGGCAATAATGAAGACATATGATGAATTGATTGGGATAAGCGAAGCTGGTATGAACTCGACCTCTCTTGTTTTTGTAAATATGATGAGTTCATCGTTCTTGATTCAGCTTATTATGAATAAACATGGTTGCAATGACAATTAGAGATCATAGTTGCTTATGCCATGCTTGATTAGCTATGAGCTATAAAGGTTTACCTTGCGTGCCAACATGCTATTAAAATGGTTGTGATGTGGTACGATGGGGTGGTATCCTCCTTTGAATGATTTAAGTTACTTGACTTGGCACATGTTCACACATGTAGTTGAAACAAATCAACATAGCCTTCACGATATTTATGTTCATGGTGGATTATATCCTACTCATGCTTGCATCCAATGTTTATTAATTTTAGTGCATGTTCATGACTGTTGTCGCTCTCTAGTTGGTCGCTTCCCAGTCTTTTGCTAGCCCTCACTTGTACTAAGCGGGAATACTGCTTGTGCATCCAATCCCTTAAACCCCAAAGTTATTCCAGATGAGTCCACTATACCTTCCTATATGCGGTATCTACCGCCGTTCGAGTAAATTTGTATGTGCCAAACTCTAAACCTTCAAATAAACATTCTGTTTTGTATGCTCAAATAGCTCATGTATCAACTAGGGCTGCCCTTATCTTCCATGTTAGGCGGGTTATTCTCAAGAGGAGTGGACTCCGCTCCTCACTCACGAGAAAATGGCTGGTCACCGGGATGCCCAGTCCCATGCTTTATGCAAACTAAATCAAAATAATTGCAAACAAAACTCCCCCTAGGACCTGATGTTTGTTGGAGGCACTCGTTGTTTCGAGCAAGCCATGGATTGATGCTTGTTGGTGAAGGGGGAGTATAAACTTTACCATTCTGTTTGGGAACCGCCTATAATGTGTGTAGCATGGAAGATATTGCCATCTCTTAGTTGTTATGTTGACAATGAAAGTATACCACTCAAAATATTATTTATCTCTATTTCAAAACCGAGCTCTGGCACCTCTACAAATCCCTGCTTCCCTCTACGAAGGGCCTATCTATTTACTTTTATGTTGAGTCATCACCCTCTTATTAAAAAGCACTAGCTGGAGAGCGCAGCTGTCATTTGCATTCATTACTATTAATTTATATTGGGTATGACTATGATTGGATCTCTTTTACCATGAATTACAATGTCTAGTTAGTCCTTGATCTTTGAAGGTGCTCTGCATTTATGTTTTGCGGTCTCAGAAAGGCTAGCGAGATACCATCCTGTTATATCATATTATGATTGTTTTGAGAAAATGTTGTCATCCGAGATTTATTATTATGACTCGATAGTTGATTATGCCATTGATGTGAGTAAACATGAGACCCGAGAATTATTGCAAATGTGGTTAGTTATAATCTTTGCTGAAAACTTGAATGCTGGCTTGACAAATTTACAACAACAAGACCAAACAGAGTTTGTAAAAGTTTTTTTCTCTCTTTCAGTTTGTCAACTGAATTGCTTGAGGACAAGCAAGGGTTTAAGCTTGGGGGAGTTGATACGTCTCCGTCGTATCTACTTTTCCAAACACTTCTGCCCTTGTTTTGGACTCTAACTTGTATGATTTGAATGCAACTAACCCGGACTGACGCTGCTTTGTTGAGAATTGCCATGATGTTGTTTTATGCAGAAAACAAAAGTTCTCGGAATGACACGAAACTCCACGGAACCTCTTATAAAAAATAATAAAAATCCTCGCCAAAGATGAAGACCAGGGGCCCACACCACATCCCACGAGGTTGGGCGCCCCTTAGGCGCGCCCCTACCTCGTGGGCCCCCTGGAGACCTTCCGACGCCAACTCCAACTCCATATATTTGCTTTCGGAGAGAAAAAAATGAGGGAGAAGAAATCATCGCGTTTTACGATACAGAGCCGCCGCCAAGCCCTAAAACCTCTCGGGAGGGCTGATCTGGAGTCCGTTCGGGGCTCCGGAGAGGGGGATTCGTCGCCGTCGTCATCATCAACCATCCTCCATCACCAATTTCATGATGCTCAGCGCCGTGCGTGAGTAATTCCATCGTAGGCTTGCTGGATGGTGATGGGTTGGATGATATCTATCATGTAATCGAGTTAGTTTTGTCAGGATTTGATCCCTAGTATCCACTATGTTCTGAGGTTGATGCTGCTATGACTTTGCTATGCTTAATGCTTGTCACTAGGGCCCGAGTGCCATGATTTCAGATTTGAACCTATTATGTTTTCATGAATATATGTGTGTTCTTGATCCTATCTTGCAAGTCTATAGTCACCTATTATGTGTTATGATCCGACAACCTCAAGTGACAATAATCGGGATACTTCTCGGTGATGACCATAGTTTGAGGAGTTCATGTATTCACTATGTGCTAATGCTTTGTCCCGGTTCTCTATTAAAAGGAGGCCTTAATATCCCTTAGTTTCCATTAGGACCCCGCTGCCACGGGAGGGTAGGACAAAATATGTCATGCAAGCTCTTTTCCATAAGCACGTATGACTATATTCGGAATACATGCCTACATTACATTGATGAATTGGAGCTAGTTCTGTGTCACCCTATGTTATGACTGTTACATGATGAACCGCATCCGGCATAATTATCCATCACCGATCCAATGCCTACGAGCTTTCCATATCTTGGTTTACGCTTATTTACTTTCCCGTTGCTATTGTTACAATCATTACAAAACACCAAAAATATTACTTTTGCTTTCATTACTCTTTTGTTACCGTTACCACTACTATCATACTACTTTGCTATTAAATACTTTGCTGCAGATATTAAGTTATCCAGATCTGGCTGAATTGATAACTCAGTTGCTAATACTTGAGAATATTATTTGGCTTCCCTTGTGTCGAATCAATAAATTTGGGTTGATCCCCTACACTTGTGGGTTATCAAGCGACACAAACATCAATAGATTCTTCCGTCATTTGTCAAATTTGGTCTGAGGAGGTGCATCAATATAGTTTTTTGATGTTGCGACTACTCAGCTTACTGCGCACTGCCCCTTCCTCTCACATGAAGGGATTGATTTGACCTCACTTGATATTGGCCTGTTTGCGGTCAATGACAATGAGAACCATGAAGCTATAGGCGGAACCCACTGGTCCTTATTGGTTTTCGATGGAACGTAACAACCACCGAGGTTCGTGCATCATGACAGCTCCGGTGGTAGAAACATCGAGGTAACAAACCGCCTTGCCACATCTCTTCGACGCCTATACCTTGGGATGGAAGAAACATTGTTCAAGCGCCGACCCCACAACAGAAGAATGGTCGGGACTGCGGAGTGTATGTGATGGTGATTGCACGGGCCATTATGCATTGGTGGTCGGAGGGTGCAATTGACAGCTGGGTGGACAGATTGTTGACGGAAGTGGACGCGGAGCGTGTGAGCCAACTCAGGGAAGATCTTGTGAGGATACAGATGGGCGAGATTGAGTTTGATGATCTTCTTTGAGTGGCTCATTTGCTGGTTTAAAATGGGTGTGTGTGATTATGTCATGTTGTTGCCGCATGTAGTCAGTGCTTGAGATGCCATTGCTGCATTGTTCATATTGTTGTGACCAAGATAGTCAACTTAAGGGTTGGCAAGACAGACAACCCCCTTCATATGCATCTTTCTTTTCTTATCTGCATCTACATTTATTTGGAACACCTTATAATTGCTGCATTGCCATGTTCCTTGAGCTCTGAATTCAGGTAGACCTACTTTGTTAGCCCATGAGTTGTTTAAAGTTGAGTTTTCAAATCTTGCGTTGCTTATTTGATTTGTTCCTTGTCAAAGAGGTCCTGAACAATAGAGGCGGTGCTCTTTGCTGCAATCTTTGCAAATGATTGTGTTGGAAAATGTGAGTGCTTATCTGCATCCAGGAACTGGGCATTTCTTTTTCTTTGTTACTCTCTGGTAATTTGATGGATCCAATCGGTATTAACATGAGACTGCTCCCAAGTGATGTTTGCCAATAGGCGTTGAGCTGCTTGATGACTGTACCTAGTGCTTTGCAGAGGACTGGCCATGTTACTGATGCCATCTAGCTAATTTTTCACACCAATAGGTAAAGTGTCAAAACTCATCATTTTGATATGAAGTGAAGTAGAATCTTCCTTATTATCTACACCTGTGATTATCTATCAGAGAGAGCCACATCATATAGCAGAGGGAAGTTTAGGTGTGTGACAGTATTTACTATAGGGAAGCCTTGATAGTTTCGTGCATTTGATTTCTTTTCGTATATTTATTTGGCAACTGATATAAACAACAGTCGGAGAGGGTCTAGACAGCTGTGACTTGAAGTAGTGCAGTGCTAGGTGAAGAGATAGGGGAGGAATATGTGTGAACCAGCTTGTCAAAATGAAAAATTCAGAAGATGATTTTAAGAAGTACTCCCTCCATTCCACAATGTAGTGTCTATATATTTTTCTGAAAGTCAAACTTTACCAACTTTAACCAAGTGTATGGAGAAAACTCTCTACACCTACAATACCAAACATGTACATTCTCAAAATATCACCTACAATACCAACTTTGACCAAGTGTATGGAGAAAACTCTCTACACCTACAATACCAAACATGTACATTCTCAAAATGAAAAATTCATAAGATGATTTTAAGAAGTACTCCCTCCATTCCACAATGTAGTGTCTATATATTTTTCTGAAAGTCAAACTTTACCAACTTTGACCAAGTGTATGGAGAAAACTCTCTACACCTACAATACCAAACATGTACATTCTCAAAATATAAATTATGATGTATCCAGTGATGTCCATTTGGTATTCTAGATGTACCTATTTTTCTCCATAAATATGGTCAAAGGTTATAATGTTTGACATTTGAGAAAATCTATAGGCACTACATTGTGGAACGGAGGGAGTATGATATAGTTATCTTAATTCATGTTTAGTTTAAAGAGGAGAAGATGTAATATAATCCCTGTAATATGGATGAGTTGAGAATATCCAAACTAGTAATGTACATGTTTAGTTTTGGGTGGGGGAAGCAAAAATGGGGAGGCCAGGGCTTCCTTCCTTTTAGTTGTACTTATTATATAGTCCAAGTAAGTAGGTAGGTAGGTAGGGATACATAGAACATGTGTAAACACAAGGGAGGGAGGAGTTGACAGTGCAATGACATGCGCGTTTGGCAAACAAAAATGCAGTACAAGCCTGTTGCAAATACGTACTAGAGTAGGATCGAGGTGATGGATCATCTTGCTCTTGGATGCACGCGTGTGACGTGTCCGTCCGTCATTGTCACAGAGCGATCGTCGAACCGCTTAAATGCGCACCGGCAGGTTCCCTTCCAAATAGAGGAGGGAGTCTTCCAGGGAAGTTGTGACAAACTGACGACGACGTCGTTGCGGCGCAGGCGGCGGAAGCAGTGTTCTCCGCCTCAGACGGCCATAGGCCACTCACTGCGCAGGCAATGGCAGCCGTAGTGTTATGTTAATGACAGCCCGCATGCAACGTCGTTGGGAGAAAAGACGCGATCATGCTCTTGCCAAGCCCAAGCGTGCAGTGCAGCAACGGCGGGAACCTCAAGATGAAGGAGGCTGCTCTAAACGTCTTCAAACGGTTGCACTCAATAGTCATATTCTCATTGGCTTCCGCATCACTGAGTGACGACCACATAATGATCCAAGCAATTGCTTTGTATATGACCTGCAAAAAATATGTAGGAGTTTGTCTCTTAAAGATTACATTATTTCGGCAGTTTCATATAGCCCAAAATAATGCGTATACTCCGATTCCAATATGTGCCGCAATTTTGGGCTTAACTCCATTTAGCCACGTCCCAAATAATGTGTTAATACTATTTGAAGGACTGGCGTTGAAGGCTACGTGTATCGTACGCTATAAAAGCGTGTCGTGGGCATTTGAGAAAGAGGTGCTTTATAGTTTCGTGCTGATCATATAAGCAACATCATTTACTACCCTTCCATTTCCGCTTTGACCAATTATCCTTAGTGAGAGTCACTTTATTGTGTAAAAACCAGATGAAAAATTTGATTTTTAATGGTACTTTAATCTTACAAACATGAAAATTTTGTTTCTCTTGAAGATAACCCCCTCTAGTATGTATCAGCACAGCATTAAAGCCGTCTGAGTCGGTTGTACCACACTATGTGCAATCTGCGTCACACAATTCGTACCAACTTTTCTGAAAAAATTGAGGCTCACATTAAGCAGACAAATCAGTCTGAACTGCTCAATACAAACTTCCTCCTCCTCCTTTAGCAACAATGTTATCGTTCCAAAGTTTAGGTAGAATAATTGTAGTTGGCTATTGAACAGATCATGGAACATGGGCATAAGGTCTCCCTTTATGGTACTCTAGCATCTCTTATAAAACTCTGCTGGAAAGCCATCCAGTCCTGGTGCCCTATTATTTTTCATTTGTGTTATCGCCTCAAACACCTCTTTCTCTGTGAAGGGCGCGGACAAAATCTCATTCTCGTGAGTCCCAAGTTGAGA
Source organism: Aegilops bicornis (assembly GCA_021605145.1). Taxonomy (NCBI): domain Eukaryota; kingdom Viridiplantae; phylum Streptophyta; class Magnoliopsida; order Poales; family Poaceae; genus Aegilops; species Aegilops bicornis. The sequence goes on from CM038672.1 coordinate 675,634,494, forward strand.
TAGATCCCCAACCACAAGCTCATCGAGTGACACAAAATCTCCTCAGGTGCTCCAAAAAGGTTTTTTTATAGAAGTTAGAGATATACAATTTTAGGTTATCATGGCCTAACTGTACCCTCATCCTGTTCTAACTGAATAATTTTCTTCTTTCTGTGTTTTCCATTCACAATCATGAGGAAAAATTGTGTATATTATCTTAGTAGTCCGACCAATCACGCAATTTTCTTCTTTGTGTGTCCTCGACCACCTGCCGCAATTTAGCTCTAAGTGCCTATTTCATCTCTTCTTCTCGAAGTAGGTTTCATAATTTCTCATTGGCTTCTATCTTAGTAGTCCGACCACTCACGTCTAGCAAGCTGGATTCACCTTTAGATCCAACTCATTAATAAGTTCATCCCTCTTCCACTTTATATATGCCACTTTCATTTTTTCCCAGCCACTCAAGAACTGACGCAAATGTCTAATCTTATGTTGCCATCCTTCTATGTCCGACTGGCCTCTGGTCTCTTTAACCCATTCCTGGGCTTAAAGGTCAATGAAACCCTCCCTCTCGAACCATGATAGTTTGAAAGAGAAGATATTCTTGTTTCCTACATGGGTCGCATCCCCTAAGTCAACAAGTAAATGAGTGTGAAGGCTATATTAAGGATCCTATAGGTTTCCATCCGTGTGACAGGGCACATGCAAGTGACAATAATATTCTGGTGAGCTATATATTCATGGGAGAGGTGTGATGGCCGAATCAAAGGATTTGAGCCACTCTATATATCCTGTACCGCATCTACTGCTCCATTCTCATCCCAAGGTGCGCATCCGGGACCAGATTCATGGCTATCTTGTTGATATCATGCTTGACACTCACACGAAGGGAAAAGGTGTGCCACTTGATGTCCCACACTTTTGTGGAGTGAGATGTTCTATTTGGTGATGAACAGGAAATGCACCTTATATCATGGCATTTTTTAATGCAAAGTGGGTTCTGCGTAGGCCCCATGTGCCTTTGACCTCTCCTGAGAGACTTGTGGTCGATGAGGCCAAGAAGCTGGAGAAGAAGAAGAACAACTTTGAGCCCCATATTACTAAGGATGAGCAGGAGGTGCTTGCTAAACCCAGTGATAGTGACTTTGAGTTGCCCCTAGGGAGGAGCCTAGCTGGGCTGCCAAACTGAATAACATGATCAAGAATTCTGATTGCAGGCTAACATTCAGAACAGGTTGTATCATTTTCTTTTGTGCAAGCTCGTTATATTGTGTTTACTCTTTAGCTTGCACTCATGGTTTGTTGTGCTTGTCATATAGGTTGTCCACCTAGTTGCATATCTAGATAACCTATTTAATTGTTGAGCCTAAAATTTGTTAGTTGACTAATCACCCCCCCCCTGAGTCGATAATACTGATCCTTTCATGAAGTTAGTTAACTTTCTAGTCTCTCTCTCTCTCTCTCTCTCTCTCTCTCTCTCTCTCTCCTTCTGATGAACATCCTGCAAGTTATGCTAGGATCTATGTAAATTAGATTTTTATGTTTAACTCATATAGAATTTTTTTTATTTTAGAAACAGGCAAGAGCTCTTGTATACAATAGATATCGGATGAAACCAAACGTCCAGATGAGTGTACCAAATAAACAAATGGTATGTAATCATAACTAAATTGGTTATATGATTATGTTCATGGATGATCAGTGATATTTCAGTACCATGCATATGTTGAACTTGCTATATAATCTAACTTGCGACACATTTGCAAATGATACAATTTACACGAAGGTTCTATAAACGTGCACATCTTGTAATACACTAAACATCACTTTAAGATATGACGCTCATAATTGATGAACGTCCGCCAGGGAGGTGGCACATGCGAACGCTTTAGGTGGCATTTTTAGTTTTGAGGGGGTGGCAGTCTCTTGAGAGAAGACATTTTTTGTTTAAAAATTCTCGTCGTTTGATATTTCTTCACAGCTAAAACAGCTATCAAATATTGTTCTCTTGCCACCCCTCTCCCAACGAACAACTGGGTAACATCACCGTTAAGATATTAGTTGGATATTATTCTTTAGAAACCTCTAGCATGATATTTTATAAAACTAAATTATACATTAACATATGGGCATACATACAAATACGCATCTGTGCACTATATAATTTGTAGAATTTTCACAAAAATCATTCAAATATAATTTATGTTACATCACTTAAATTAAATTTAGTATAAACAAAGTGATCAGTGATATATGTTACAACCGATAACAAAGAACATTGGTTAACTATGTCAACTGAACTAAATATACCAACTAAATAATAAACTTTATAATGCTTATTAATATTGTAGTATGATAAAAAATAAGTACAAAATTTTGGTATAAAAACTATTTATTTGACCTCCAGCAACAACATTGACTGACATATGATGATCGCTACATTGTGTTCGTGATTGTGGCCAGGCTATATTGGCTCGTTCGCTTTTAAAATGAGCAAGGTTATTTTCAGATGATGTTCGAAAATGATAGGTTATACATGGACGACACAAACATCAATAGATTTTTCCGTCATTTGTCAAACTTGGTCGAAGGAGGTGCGTCAATATAGTTTGTTGATGTTGCGACTACTTAGCTTATTGCACACTGCCCCTTCCTCTCACATGAAGGGATTGATTTGACCTCACTTGATATTGGCATGTTTGCGGTCAATGATAATGAGAACCACGAAGCTATAGGCGAAACCCACTGGTCCCTACTGGTTTTTGATGGAACTCAACAACCACCCAGGTTCGTGCATCATGACAGCTCCGGTGGTAGAAACATCGAGGCAGCAAACCGCCTTGCCGCATCTCTTCGACGCCTATGCCCTGAGATGGAAGAAGACGTTGTTCAAGCGCCGACACCACAACAGAAGAATGGTTGGGAGTGCGGAGTGTATGTGATGGCGATTGCACGGTCCATCATGCGTTGGTGATCAGAAGGTACAATTGACAGCTGGGTGGGCAGTTCATAGGACAGGTTGTTCACGGAAGTGGACCTGGAGAAGGTGAGCCAACTCAGGGAAGATCTTGTGAGGCTACTGATGGGCGAGATTGAGTTTGATGATCTTGTTTGAGTGTCTCATTTGTTGCTTTAAAACGGGTGTGTGTGATTATGTCATGTTGTTGCCGCATGTAGTCAGTGCTTGAGATGACATAGCTGCATTGTTCATCTTGTTGTGACCAAGATAGTCAACCTAAGGGTTGGCAAGACACACAACCCCCTTTACATGCATCTTTCTTTTCTTACCTGCATCTACATTTGTTTGGAACACCTTATAATTGTTTCATTGCCATGTTCCTTGAGCTCAGAATTCAGGTAGACCTTCTTTGTTAGCCCATGAGTTGTTTAAAGTTGAGTTTTCAAATCTTGCCTTTCTTATTTGATTTGTTCATTGTCAAAGAGGTCCTGAACAATAGAGACATTGCTCTTTTCTACAATCTTTGCACATGATTGTGTTGGAAAATGTCAGTGCTTCTTTGCATCCAGGAACTGGGCATTTCTTTTTCTTTGTTACTCTCTAGTAATTTGATGGATCGCAATCAGTATTAACATGAGACTGCTCCCAAGTGATGTTTGCCAGTAGGCGTTGAGCTGCTTGATGACTGTACGTAGTGCTTTGCAGAGGAATGGCCATGTTACTGATGCCATCCAGCTAATTTTTTACATCAATAGGTAAAGTATCAAAACTCATCGTTTTGATATGAAATGGGTGATTATCTATCAGAGAGAGCCACATCATATAGCAAAGAGAGGTTTAGGTGTGTGACAGTATTTACTATAGGGAAGCCTCGATATTTTCGTGCATTTGATTTCTTTTCGTATATTTATTTGACAACTGATATAAACAAGAGTCGGAGAGAGTCTAGACAGCTGTGACTTGAAGTGGTGCTATGCAGTACTAGGTGAAGAGATAGGGGAGGAATATGTCTGAAACAGCTTGTCAAAATGAAAAATTCAGAAGATGATGTTTAAGAAGTATGATACTTATATTAATTCATGTTTAGTTTAAATAGGAGGAGAAGATGCAATATAATCCCTGTAATATGGAGGAGAAGATGTATGATTCTTCTGTCATTTGTCAAACTTTGTCGGAGGAGGTGCGTCAATACAGTTTGTTGATGTTGCGACTACTCATCATATTGCGCACTGCCCTTTCCTCTCGCATGAAGGGGTTGATTTGACCTCACTTGATATTGTCCTGTTTGCGGTCAATGATTATGAGAACCACGAAGTTGTAGGCAGAACCCACTGGTCCCTACTGGTTTTCAATGGAACTCAACAACCACCCAAGTTCGTGCATCATGACAGCTTCTGTGGTAGAAACATCGAGGCAGCAAACCGCCTTGCCGCATCTCTTTGACGCCTATACCCCGGGATGGAAGAAGACGTTGTTCAAGTGCCGCCCCCACAACAGAAGAATGGTTGGGACTACGGAGTGTATGTGATGGCGATTGCACGGGCCATGATGCATTGGTGGTCGGAAGGTGCATTTGACAGCTGGGTGGGCAGTTCGGAGGACAAGTTGTTCACGGAAGTGGACCCGGAGAAGGTGAGCCAACTTAGGGAAAATCTTGTGAGGCTACTGATGGGTGAGATTGAGTTTGATGATCTTGTTTGAGTGGCTCATTTGCTGCTTTTAAGTGGGTGTGTGGGATTATGTCATGTTGTTGCCGCATGTAGTCAGTGCTTGAGATGCCATTGCTGCATTTGTTCATCTTGTTGTGACCAAGATAGTCAACTTAAGGTTTTGGCAAGACATACAACCCCTTTATATGCATTTTCTTTTCTTATCTGCATCTACATTTGTTTGGAACACCTTATAATTGTCGCATTGCCATGTTCCTTGAGCTCAGAATTCAGGTAGACCTGCTTTGTTAGCCCATGCGTTGTTTAAAGCTGAGTTTTCAAATCTTGCCTTGCTTATTTGATTTGTTCCTTGTCAAAGAGGTCCTGAACAATAGAGACAGTGCTCTTTGCTGCAATCTTTGCACATGATTGTGTTGGAAAATGTGAGTGCTCCTCTGCATCCAGGAACTGGGCATTTCTTTTCCTTTGTTACTCTCTGGTAATTTGATGGATCGCAATCGGTATTAACATGAGACTACTCCCAAGTGATGTTTGCCAGTAAGCGTTGATCTGCTTGATGACTGTGCGTAGTGCTTTGCAGAGGAATGGCCATGTTACTGATGCCATCCAGCTAATTTTTCACATCAATATATAGGCAAAGTATCAAAACTCATTGTCGGTGTCAAAACCGGCGGATCTCGGGTAGGGGGTCCCGAACTGTGCGTCTAGGCGGATGGTAACAGGAGACAAGGGGCACGATGTTTTTACCCAGGTTCGGGCCCTCTCGATGGAGGTAAAACCCTACTCCGCTTGATTAATATTGATGATATGGGTAGTACAAGAGTGGATCTACCACGAGATCAGAGAGGCTAAACCCTAGAAGCTAGCCTATGGTATGATTGTTGTTCTATCGACTAGCCTGGCCTCGGTTTATATAATGCACCAAAGGCCTAGGATAACAAGAGTCCTAGCTGAATACGCCGGTGGGGGAGGAGTCCTTGTCTTGATCGCCAAGTCTTGTGGAATCTTCCTGTGTCTGCGGCATCGTCGGACTGGCCCATGAGTATACGACCATGGGGATCCTCGGCCCAATCCAACTGATCGGGAGACGACGTGGTGAGTACCGCCTAGTCCAGGACACCGTCAGTAGCCCCCTGAACCGGTCTTCAAGTTGGGGACGCTCCTCGATTCTTCCGAACTTTTCTTCATCTTCGGTCGTCGGTCTTGAAAATTGGTTTAACAAATCTTCTCATCTTTGATCTTGAGGATCGCCCAAATGCATTCGACGAGTTTACACGTCGGGTATCCGAGGAGCCCCTTTAAGTTTCCGGCCTTTATCAATGCCTTGTTATTTTTATGCCACACCTCGGGTTTGAAGTTGTTCCCGGGTGGCAGCGTCCTCTTGCGTCCGAGCTCCGACGCCGGACTGCATTCGAGGTATCTTTTGCAGCCGAGCACCAATGTCGGACTGTTTCCCAGCTCTAACGCCGGACTATATCCGAGGTGTCGTAAATCACCTTGGGTCAAAGAAGTTTGAAGGAGTTTAGCCGAGCTTAATGCCAGAAATGCCCTCTACGGAGCCAGCCACTAGCGCCCGAGCTTTATGCCGGACTACTTCCGAGGTGGTGCACCACCCGAATGTGGGCCGATTTTTGCCAATATTTTTGATTGGTGCAATTTATTCTCTGCCGAGATACATAGCCAGTATCCCTCAAGGTGGGTATCGGTCTAAAACCCGAGATGCACATGAAGGATGACATAAGACCGCTGATCCCCGTAGCCGTTGAGACTCAGGTTGATTTGCAAAATCGGTCTGAGGATCAAGTCCTAGCTCGGCAGAATACTTCGGGACACAAAAAGCGGCGTGCTCAGTCCTCGAGACTTGGGTTGGGTGCGGCCGACCAACCTGAGGATCAAAATCTCCTCGGAAACTGTATTGCACTTAAAATTTTCTGCATAGAACAGGCAATGCAGTAGCCCCCGAGACACTGGTCGGGTGGCAACACCAGATCAGGGGATTGATGTGCCCCTTTAATATTTGTAAATAATAAGCCCGAAGCCCAGTAGCCCCCAAGCCTTAATGCGGGCACGGGTGGCCGAATTAAGGATCAATATCCATAGTAAAATCACAAATTATGTGTAATGACTCAATGTATCCAAGTACTTTATGTCATTAATGCTCGGATCCGCATTGTACAAAACTTTGTTGACCGACCATCGGCTTCAACCTCCTCGCCAAGATCGAGGAGTGTTTGTCCTACTTTATAAAGCCTTTATGAGGGCAAAGATTTAGGACAAACAAGGCAATCTGGCCATGCGGTTTTATAAACAAATGTACGCAGAGAGATATGTTATATTACTGTTTATGAAGAAATGTCTTCCAAAGAAAATAGTCCCGCTATCGGTTCCTTTCTTTGGGTTGTCATGCTAAGCATGATCATCAAACCTCATCTCCAATGTAAGAGCAAAATATTGAGGATTTAGTTTGGGAGGCCAGTTACTAGCCCCCGGTAGTGTTCGGTAACAGTCGAGGTCAAGCCAGAAACACTTCGGCCAATGTTATGAATGGCCCGTCATTTAATATAGTCATCGGATCGCTGACCAGTTTACACCTATTATGACAGTCAGTTTTCGGCTTTCTCCACTGAGGTGCTGGACCATGCGAGCTGGAAGCACAATCGCAGTGGTTCTCCCTTTGCACACCTAGCCGAACAAAGCGGAACGTAGGAGGCAAGCGCGGGAGCCAGGCAACCCAACTATTGACCGAAGACACAATTCGAAACTGATGCATATATAGCAATATCCTAGAATGTCTTTGCCGAATCTCTAAAGGTGTCCGGCGTTGCACTGCGAGACTTGTGCTGAAAACACACAAATAGTTTAAAAATGCCAAAAGCTTGGAAAACCAAAAAACGTCAGTAAAAACATGACGTCCGAACAAGATCAAGTGTTCGGTGCCAATCCGAAAATTGGACTTTAGAAAAAAAGTGCCTGCTGTGCTTTAACATGACACATCCTATCTCAAGACTTCAAGCGGGTCAGCCCACGGCTTGGTCCTCCCATCCCGAAGGCGGAGTACTTCTCATTAGGCCAGTTTAGAAAACTAATCTCTAGAGGTTTTGAGAGAGAAATTAGGCTCTCCGGCTAGTGACCGCACACTCGTGTCGAGAAATGGAGTGATAAATAATAATAAAAACTCTGCAACGACTAAGAAGAAAAACACTTATTATAAAACGGCTCAAATAAACATAAGAGCCCCCAAGTGACTTGGGTAAAAGAATGATTGTATGTACCAAGTACTTATATCATATCTATGTTCAACCGGACTTTAAACGCGTCTTAACCGACCGTCGGCTTCTCCCTCTTCGGTCAAGGACCGAAAAGTGTTATGTACTCCATCTGTCGAGAATATCGACGGTGTTTCCAATAACCAGGCAATCAGGCCATAAGGCTGTAACAGACAAAGCGCGCTTAGGGAACTTATGCTATATTACTGTAAAGTGTAAGAAGCATCTTCGAAGAAAATAGTACCCCCACCGATGCCTTTCTTCGATGCTCATTGTTATTATGAGACTTGTGCAATAGATTTTTTGTACTCATGAGTTCCGTTGTGTGCCGACCATGATTGAAAACAATAAGAGCGCTAGCTTTCGGCTTCACCCAGTCTGAGGTCCGGCTCGGGTGACCCGATCGTGACAATCGCAGAGGTGCTCCCTTTACTCCCTAGCCGAACAATCGGGAACGAGGGGTAAGCTCAGAGCCGTGCAACCCAGCTTGCAAATCGCTTAAGTCAATATGGTGCATATTGTGGCGTAATACACGAACAAGGAACGAAGCCGTACAAGTATAATCATATGCAAGAGGAAAAAGCTTCATGAAGGAAGCCCCCAAGTAAACGGGGTATTTGTATTTGCGCGTCACAAACAAAGTTTGGACAAGGAAATTTTTACAAGAAAACTTTTTTCCAAAAAAGTATAATGCTTGGTCGAGCCGAACACAAGTTAAAAATTTAAAACTTTGAGCATGAAGGCAACTTAGCTGGTTAATGTGTTCGGTATTGATGACGCGGTCCCAGCTTGATGCGGGACAAGGTTCCATCCCCCAAGACGGTCCCGAGGTGGCGGAGCAAAGAGCTCGGCACTCCGAAGTGGTGACATAGCACGGTCAATGCAGACCGGCAGAGTGACGCCGAAGTCCCCGGATCATTTTCATGTGCACAAAAAATAATGCAAACCGGAGATAATAGTAATAATGATAATAATAAAAATCGTTGCATAATAAATAATTTATGCAAAGTGAGTAATAAAAGAAATATGGCCTGGCGCCGAAGTCATTGTCGATGCAGGGCGTCGGCGTGATGCGGTAAAGGCGTGGCAAAGCCTGAATTCACAGGTCGGTCCGAAGCTCGGATGCGGCGTCACGGACTATGTCGGAAACTAACCGAACCACCATGCGATTGTCGTTAACGCGCCACCATTTGATAGACCTGTGTACATATGATGGACATACCAGAGTAATAATTCCTTGGGAAAAATGAACCCAAGCAAAAAATACTGGGATTAATAGCACCTGGTTTATTTGTTGTAGCAATCCGAAGGAAGGTGATTCCCAAATTTGGGACTCGATCCGCGCACCCATTTCCTGATGGGCGATAAAACGACAGCATGGCAATGCTGGCAAAGGTTGGCTCGCCGAGGCAGAGCCCTCGGTCCAGCTAACGTGACGGAGCTGGTCGGCTAGTGACGCCGAAGTGTCCGGAGTAGGTTGATGAAGAGATGGTGATCCCCCGGTCCAGCCGAGATGTTGAAGTAGGTCGGCGTGATGGACACCAGCTTGAAGTAGCAATAGTGCGGCCCTGCCGATGCAGGTCGTGACGTGGTCGATGCCGGCTTGATGAAGCGACTGTGCGGTGATGCCGGTATGCCCGCCCCGTATAATCCGTGGGGCGGCGATGTTGGTGATGATTTATCCTTCGCGATGCCGGACTCTTGTTCGGCTTGCCGAGATGATGATTCGAAGAAGTTGAGCTTGGCTCAACAAAGTGGTGACGTGTCTAGCGCAGGTCGGCAGCCGTGGAGCAATATTGCCGGACTGGTTTGACACCAGCATGATGTTGAAGATCATATTTAAAGGATTTTATAGTTAGTGGGATGTGTTCGAGAACAAAACAAAATACCCCATACAAAACTTCCTTCAAAAAGGATGTCCAAAATCCCGTTCATAGAAGAGACGAACTCGGGTCGGATTCGTTTCACGCAGAAAACAGATCCGAAAAGTGATGCACTAATCGGAAGGTTCCCGGAGTTCGGACGGTCGGATCGAGCTGAACTTTTGAGGGGTGGTAGATATAGGAATTCCGCAGCCGATCAACGGTTGGATCTTACAAAGGATGTCCAAGCTAGAAGCTGGACACCACGCCCTAAACTCGTTCAGATTCTCATCCAGATTCAATGCGGCTTCGGTATATCGGAGATTGCCAGAGATTCCTCAATCGGAACTCGACAAAATTTTCCAGGGTTGTTGTAGACTCAATTCTGCACAATTCCACCGAAGCAATCGTTAAAACGACACTTGAGGAGGCGGTGGCGGCGGACACAAGTCCGCTGTCCGTAAAAACGCATACGGTCGCCCGAGGGCAATGTTGACGTTGAGCCCCTGGGCTCCCTGGATGATTCCTCCATGATCTTGATAGAGATCGGAGTTGATGTTGATGAAGGCCCTCATCCGAACATGACGATCGGAGGTAGGGCGCAACCCTTGGTCGAACCAAGGTGACCAGTTGAGCTGGTGACGAAGATGCCGAAGTCGCAGTTTGATCTGCAGGCGAGCCATCGACCTTTTGCCGAACACACAGCAGAACTCTCAATGAAAGCACCAATGTCGGTGTCAAAACCGGCGGATCTCGGGTAGGGGTCCCGGACTGTGCGTCTAGGCGGATGGTAACAGGAGAAAAGGGACACGATGTTTTTACCCAGGTTCGGGCCCTCTCGATGGAGGTAAAACCCTACTCCTGCTTGATTAATATTGATGATATGGGTAGTACAAGAGTGGATCTACCACGAGATCAGATAGGCTAAACCCTAGAAGCTACCCTATGGTATGATTGTTTTCTATCGACTAGCCTGGCCTGGGTTTATATAATGCACCAGAGGCCTAGGATAACAAGAGTCCTAGCCGAATACGCCGGTGGGGGAGGAGTCCTTTTCTTGATCGCCAAGTCTTGTGGAATCTTCCTTGTATGCGGCAACTGTCCGGACTGGCCCATGAGTATACGGCCATGGGGATCCTCGGCCCAATCCAACTGATCGGAAGACGATGTGGTGAGTACCCCTAGTCCAGGACACCGTCACTCATCGTTTTGATATGAAATGAGTAGAATCTTTCTTATTATATGCACCTGTGATTATCTATCAGAGAGAGCCACATCATATGGCAGAGAGAAGTTTAGGTGTGTGACAGTATTTACTATAGGGAAGCCTTGATATTTCCGTGCATTTGATTTCTTTTCGTATATTTATTTGGCAACTGATATAAACAACAGTCGGAGAGGGTCTGACAGCTGTGACTTGAAGTAGTGCAGTGCTAGGTGAAGAGATAGGGGAGGAACATGTGTGAACCAGCTTGTCAAAATGAAAAATTCAGAAGATGATTTTAAGAAGTACTCCCTCCGTTCCTAAATATTTGTCTTTCTAGAGGTTTCAAATGATGACTATATACAGAGCAAAATGAATGAATCTACACTCTAAAATATGTTTATATACATCCGTATGTGGTGACCATTTGAAATCTCTAGAAAGATAAATATTTAGAAACGGAGGGAGTATGATATAGTTATCTTAATTCATGTTTAGTTTAAAGAGGAGAAGATGCAATATAATCCCTGTAATATGGATGAGTTGAGAATATCCAAACTAGTAATGTACATGTTTAGTTTTGGGTGGGAGAAGCAAAAAATGGGGAGGCCAGGGCTTTCTTCCTTTTAGTTGTACTTATATAGACCAAGTAGGTACTCCCTCCGTCCAGAAATAGTTGTCTTCAAAATGGATAAAATGGATGTATCTATAATTAAAATAATTTTAGATACATTATTTATAATTAAAATAATTTTAGATACATTTATTTTTAAGACAAGTATTTTCAGACGGAGGAAGTAGGTAGGTAGGTAGGGAGGAGTTGACAGTGCAACTGACATGCGCGTTTGGTAAACAAAAATGCAGTACAAGCCTATTGCAAATACGTACGTACTAGAGTAGGATCGAGGTGATGGATCATCTTGCTCTTGGATGCACGTGTGTCCGTCCGTCATAGTCACGGAGCGATCGTCGAACCGCTTAAATTAATGCGCACCGGCAGGTTCCCTTCCAACTTGAGGAGGGACTCTTCCGGGGAAGTGGTGACTGACTGACGACGACGTCGTTGCGGCGCAGGCGGCGGAAACAGTGTTCTCCGCCTCAGACGGCCATAGGCCACTCACTGCGCAGGCAATGGCAGCCGTAGTGTTATGTTAATTACAGACAGACCGCATGCAACGTGGTTGGGAGAAAAGACGCGAGAACGGCGGGAACCTCAAGCGTGCAGTGCAGCAACGGCGGGAACCTCAAGATGAAGGAGGCTGCTCTGCTCTGCTTCCAAACCTGACGAAACTGAACAAGAGGAAGGTTGCTCTGTTTCGCAGGGCAACCATCAGTTTCTGCCTGCGCCAAACCCCAGGTGAGCCATGGCCAGTAGGCTTAGGCGATGAAGGTGCCGCCCAGGAGGAGGAGGGGGGCAGGCTCCCAGGACGCAGGGGAGAAGCCGGAGCGTCGGCAGGCGAAGCACCGGAGTGGGGAGAGACAACGGTGCGCCTTAAGAAGGCAAGCTAGCTAGCTGCCGACACGACGAAGACGGGCCAGCTGCTGCACGCGATGGACGCCGTCGGGAGCATAGTGGCCATGGGGACGGCATGGCGGACGCACGCCGCCAGTCAGGCTACAACAGTGGCGAGGCTGGCTGCCGGGCCCGGCGCAAGGCGGCCGATAGACGCATGCATGGCCTCCAGTCCAGCTTCGCAGACGCGCTCCGGGTCCAGGGCCGGGCGGACGGAAGTCACGACGTGAGGCAGATGACCTCCGTGCGCTGATCATGCCTCCGCCGTGCACATCTCTACGACGGTCGATGTGTCCATCTCGTGAGCGTCGTTGAGAGCGGGAGCTGTGGCGGCAGGAGCAGGCGCGCGCAACGTGGTTGAACCCAGGCGCGTCGTGGCCGCTGGGGGGCGCGGCGCAGCAAGCGGAGACACAACCTGCATGCGCAGCAGGCTGTTCACTGTTGCCAGCCTGCCAGAGGCCCGATCCCGAAGGGTGGCCTCCCTCACGAACGGCAGACGCATGGCTGTCGTTGGAGGCTGTCGTCGCCATCGTGGGAGGAGAATGGGGCCCGATCCCGTGCGCGTGGAAGTCGAGCTGAGTAAGCGTGACGGAGATGAGGTCGTGGGCAGGGAGCAGCACTACCATGCCTGGCCGCCGCGGGTGACCATGACCAGAGCGCGCACGCTAACCAAGTCGCCGGAGCCCACGCCAGCAGTGGTCGAGGGCGGAAACGGAGCCCAGGTCCAGGTGCGCGAAGAAATAGAGTACGTACTTGACACCGTCCTTGTGCTGTGCTGACAAAGATGCAGTGCGATCCGAACCACATGCCGTGGTCGTCGGCAGCGGCGGATGAAGCTGCAGAGGCGGTGTGGGTGCCGGTTGTGTATGAGCGACCGTTGCAGCGACGTGGTACTAGAGGCGGAGTGCTAACTGGGCGACGAACTGGCTCGGTGGGAGCTGCTTCCCTGGCGAACCAAATAGTTCGGTGGAGGCAGCCCTTGGGCGATCCAATGCCACATACATATTAGGTCTTAAGAGCATCTTCAACAGGCGTCAAAAAAAGCTCCGCGTGCTAAAAAATTGTTTTTTTGGCGCCAAACAGCTCCAACAGAAACTGTAAAATTATGCGCGCGCTAAAAATTTTTGGGCACGCGCTGAAAAACGCCATCGCCTGCATCATATTTTGGGCTTCGGATTGGGCGCGCTTCACAATTTACACCATGTGCTTTTTTGGGCGCGCGTTTTTTGGCATCTGCTAAAGTAATGTTGGTCCCGGCGCACTAAAAATGCTACAGTGACGCGCTATAAATTTTATTGGGCGTCGATTTTTTGTGCGGCCGTTGGAGATGCTCTAAGGTTTTTTTTTCTTTTTCTTTTGCGCGCGGGGGTGGTATTGGTGTCCTAAGTTATTCGTCTTCTACGCTGACCCAGGGTTGGAAGCTTGTATTTCTGGTTTATCGTCATAGCATCCATCCAGGTCACATGTTCTTGTCACTCAACATCGGTAAAGCTCTCATTTTCTCTCAGCAACCTATCTAGTACGATATTTGAAGCTAGCGTTTATGTATGTTTTGACATTCTTCACAATTGATATTTCCAGTAAAGATTTTTTTAGAAAGATATTTCCAGTAAAGTTGAATGAGCTGCCTACTATCCAAACAAATTAAAAAAAGACAGCTATTAACGGGCTCACAAAACTCGACGCGTGCATCGGGGTGAGGCCATGGAAGTTGGCAATGCAAAGAGATGCTTATTTCGCAAATTTAATATTTCCTCCGTCTAGGTGAATAAGTCATCTTAGGTTATGCACCGTCATCAAAGAGGAGGGAAAAACAAGAAAACTTAATATTTTATTTGCTAATTAATAGCATTGCATGCAATGAACTAACTCACGTTTCTTATTTGTTGATATGTCAAAAAACAAAAAACAAGGTAGAAGTTAATGCATCGTGCCCAAGTGTTCTGGAATTATTTGATTTTCGTAGGATGACTTACACACGTAGACGAAGGAAGTACATGCCTCCGTGCGCTGATGCATGCCTCCGCCGTGCACATCTCTACGACACACGTCCCGTCCTGTCCCGATCAATGTGTCCATCTCGTGAGCGTCGTTGAGAGCGGGAGCTGTGGCGGCAGGAGCAGGTGCAACGTGGTTGAACCCAGGGGCGCAGCAAGCGGAGACACAACCTGCGTGGCAGGCTGTTTCGAGCCCGCCAGAGGTGGAAGCGACGAGGGGACAAGGAAGTGTGGACATACGGCGATGATAGGAGGAGCTTTGGTGGCGTCGTCCCCGGCGGCAGAGGCCCCGCGACGGCTCCAGAGTGAGTGGCGCGCTCAGCAAACTCCCGAAGGGTGGCCTCCCCCACGAACGGCAGACGCATGGCTGTCGTCGCCATCGTCGGAGGAGAATGGGGCCCGGCCCGATCCCGTGCGCGTGGAAGTCGAGCTGAGGGAGCGTGACGGCTCTACCATGGAGCAGCAGTACCATGCCTGGCCGCGGGTGACCATGGGTAGAGCGCACGCGCACGCTAACCAAGTCGCCGGAGCCCACGCCAGTACTGGCCGAGGGCGGAAACGGAGCCCAGGTGCGCGAAGAAGTAGAGTAGGCTACGTACTTGACACCGTCCTGGTGGCCTCGATCTCTTGTAAGTTGGCCATATATATGGAGCGGTTGCTGGTGTGCTCCACGCGCGGCTGGGGGAGGAGAGGGTGTTCCCTGGAACTCGAAGGAGCCGTGGCCGGTGACGTTCCAGCGGACGTCGCGGTTGGGGAAGGTGAGAAGGGCGGCGCCGCGGGCGGGAATAAGATGCGTCACTGCTACCGAAGTGGAAGTGGGTCCGGCGTATACCAGGACAGAGGCAACCGCGACAACAGTTAGAAGGGCAATAGTACCGTTTCGTTTGTCCAAGGGCTTATCAATCGTCGATCTGCGATCCTACGGCTCCAGCATTGTACCGCTTCACGCTCAAGTGACTCACTCTCCACCGTAGATTTCTAGATGAGCGGCTCATGCCGTTGTAACGTCTTTTTCAAACTTTACCACAACGCTGTAAACTGAACATGTCGATGTCTTGCTTTTCACCTGCTCCTTGCCCTTTTTAACCCTCCTCCGGCTTGTGGAGAGGGCATTCTGGATAATCCTGGGCTTGGCCCCTTAGCCGCGTGTTCCGGCTGGCGAACCCTAGGTTCCGCGATTCAGATCCACCATCAATTGATTCGCAGTTCACCATCAAAAATCGCTCGTTTTACTCTGTTTTTCTGCTACTTGCGACAGTCCATAGTCTAGACCCTGCCAATTGGTTATAAGAGCAAGGTTTTTAGATCCTTGGAGGTGGCGATTTGGACCAGATCCGATCTGGTTTTCGACGAGGCGGCGGTGTGACGCAGGGAGGAGACGGCGGGGTAGATCGTTCGACAGCAAGGAAGGCTGAGGCGGAGGTTTCTGTAGAACACTTCTACAGAGTAAAATCCCACCCAACCCACCATCCTAGTGTTGTTTCGTCGTCGGCGACGACAAGCTGTGAGGTCGGTTGCCAGAGATCCGGTGGTAAAATTCCCCCCTCACCCACCCTCGTTGGTCTGGGCCATAATCATCCGGATGGCGACTCCAGAAGAATCTCTAGATACAGGCATCCTGGAGCTCGAATCTCTGCAATTGGACATAAAAGCCCTACGCCAAGACAGAGAGGAAGACAAGAAGGAATTTTATGACTTTACAGAGACCGTCAACAGGAACTTTACAAGCATCAACAGAAATTTCAAAAAGATCCAAGCCAGCCTGAGGAAATTGGTACAAGAGGAAAAGGTGGAAGAGGAGGAAGATGATGGTGAACCTCTCTCAGCTCAAGCTAGTAACAAGGCAGCAACTACTATTCCTCCAGGAAGGCCTAAACAACTGCAATCACCAAACACTGCAACAAACAATGTTGGTTCTGCTGTTCTGGTGAATAAAGCTACAAGGAAAGAACTTAACTTAGATGGTACACCGAAAGAACCTTATAGACACCCCAATCACACTGCCTGTAGACCTGACATCAGTACACCACAGAGCAGAGTGGGACAGCAAAATCAACCTATTCTGACAATTGCTGAAATCCCTGAAGAAGTTCCAAGATAGGAAGAAAATAGAAGCAGAAACAAGCACACTGATGTGAGAAGGAACATTTTAAGTGTGAAGCCAGCTAAACTCAATATCTCTGAGTTTGAAGGGGCTGATGCTGACTCATGGATTCAGAACATTGAGAAATTCTTTGAAGCATCTAGAACCCCTCTGGAGCAAAGAACAGAAATTGCAGTGTCATATTTGAAAGGGGAAGCAATACAGTGGTGGAGGGGCATGATACATCTCCAACGTATCTATAATTTATGAAGTATTCATGCTATTATATTATCCATCTTGGATGTTTAATGGGCTTTACTATGCACTTTTATATTATTTTTGGGACTAACCTATTGACCCAGAGCCCAGTGCCAGTTCCTGTTTTTCCCTTGTTTGATGTTTCAAGAAAAGGAATATCAAACGTAGTCGAAACGGAATGAAACCTTCTGGATAAGTTATTTTTGGAAAGAAAGCAACCCGGGAGACTTGGAGTCCACGTCAAGAAAGCAACGAGGAAGGCACGAGGCAGGGGGCGCGCCCACCCCCTGGGCGCGCCCTCCACCCTCGTGGGTCCGTCATGGCTCCCCTGACGTACTTCTTTCACCTATATATTCCCATATACCCTAAAAACTTCGGGGAACAGAATAGATCGGGAGTTCCACCGCCGCAAGCCTCTCAGAGCCACCAAAACCAATCGGGACCTGTTCCAAGCACTTCACGGAGGGGAACCCTCATCGGTGGCCATCTTCCTCATCCCGGCGCTCTCCATGACGAGGAGGGAGTAGTTCAACCTCGGGGCTGAGGGTATGTACCAGTAGCTATGTGTTTGATCTCTCTCTCTCTCGTGTTCTTGATTTGGCACGATCTTGATGTATCGCGAGCTTTGCTATTATAGTTGGATCTTATGTTGCTTGTCCCCCTCTACTCTCTTGTAATGGATTGAGTTTTCCTTTGAAGTAATCTTATTGGATTGAGTCTTTAATGATTTGAGAACACTTGATGTATGTCTTGCCGTGCATATCTGTGGTGACAATGGGATATCACGTGATTCACTTGATGTATGTTTTGGTGATCAACTTGCGGGTTCCGCCCATGAACCTATGCATAGGGGTTGGCACACGTTCCGTCTTGATTCTCGGTAGAAACTTTGGGGCACTCTTTGAGGTTCTATGTGTTGGTTGAAGAGATGAATCTGAGATTGTGTGATGCATATCGTATAATCATACCCACGGATACTTGAGGTGACATTGGAGTATCTAGGTGACATTAGGGTTTTGGTTGATTTGTGTCTTAAGGTGTTATTCTAGTACGAACTCTAGGGCTGTTTGTGACACTTATAGGAATAGCCCAACGGATTGATTGGAAAGAATAACTTTGAGGTGGTTTTGTACCCTACCATAATCTCTTCGTTTGTTCTCCGCTATTAGTGACTTTGGAGTGACTCTTTGTTGCATGTTGAGGGATAGTTATATGATCCAACTATGTTATTATTGTTGAGAGAACTTGCACTAGTGAAAGTATGAACCCTAGGCCTTGTTTCCTAGCATTGCAATACCATTTACGTTCACTTTTACCACTTTCTACCTTGCTGTTTTTATATTTTCAGATTACAAAAACCTATATCTACCATCCATATTGCACTTGTATCACCATCTCTTCGCCGAACTAGTGCACCTATACAATTTACCATTGTATTGGGTGTGTTGGGGACACAAGAGACTCTTTGTTATTTGGTTGCAGGGTTGCTTGAGAGAGACCATCTTCATCCTACGCCTCCCACAGATTGATAAACCTTAGGTCATCCACTTGAGGGAAATTTGCTACTGTCCTGCAAACCTCTGCACTTGGAGGCCCAACAACGTCTACAAGAAGAAGGTTGCGTAGTAGAAATCAAGCTCTTTTCTGGCGCTGTTGCCGGGGAGGTGAGTGCTTGAAGGTATATCTACAGATCTTGCAATCAAATCTTTTTGTTTCTTGCTTTAGCACTAGTTTAGTTTATAAAATAAAAATACAAAAAAATGGAATTGAGTTTACCTCATACGCTTCATCTTTTTAATATCTTTCGTGAGTATGATGGGAAGGAAAATTGTGCCAAAGTATTAGAAGAAGAATGCATTAAAATGTTTGGCACTAAATCTTTGTATGATGAGCATGATTGCAATGTTGTTAGTATGAATTCCTTGAATATCCATGATGCTAATGATATGCAAAGCCACAAGCTTGGGGATGCTATGTTTGATGAAGATGATATGTTTACTCCGCCAAGTTTCGATGAGCAAATTTATTATGATGAAAGCATGCCTCCTATTTACGATGATTATTGTGATGACACATATGCTATAAAGAATAATTATAACCATGAAACTTGTCATCTTGATCTTAATTCTCAATCATATGATAGTTATTTTGTTGAATTTGCTCCCACTATTCCGAATGAGAAGAATTTTGCTTATGTGGAGAGTAGTAAAATTTCTATGCAAGTAGATCATGAAAAGAGTGCTTTAGGTGCTGGTTATATTGTTGAATTCATTCATTATGCTACTGAAAATTACTATGAGGGAGTAACATATGCTTGTAGGAATTGCAATAATATCAAGTTTCCTCTCTATGTGCTTAAAGTTTTGAAGTTATGCTTGTTTTGCCTTCCTATGCTAGTTGATTATTGTTCCCATAAGTTGTTTGCTCACAAAATCCCTATTCATAGGAAGTGGGTTAGACTTAAATGTGCTATTCATATTCTTCATGATGCTCTATTTATGTTTCAATTCTTATGTCCTATGTGAGCATCATTGAAATCATCATGCCTAGCTAGGGGCGTTAAACGTTAGCGCTTGTTGGGAGGCAACCAAATTTTATTTTAGTTTCTTGCTTTTTGGTTCTGCTTAGTAATAAATAATCCAGCTAGCTTCTGTTTAGATGTGGTTTTGTGTTTTAATTAGTGTTTGTGCCAAGTAGAACCATTGGGAAGACTTGGGTGAAGTCTTTATGATCATGCTGTAAAAAAACAGAAACTTTAGCGCTCACGAGATTAGCTAAAACTTTTTACTGGAGAGTGCTATTTAGTTGATTCTTTTTGCAGATGATTATTAGACAAATTCCTCAGGTCCCCAAATTTATTTTAGAATTTTTGGAGTTCCATAAGTTTGCGTTAGTTACAGATTACTACAGACTGTTCTGTTTTTGACAGATTCTGTTTTTCGTGTGTTGTTTGCTTATTTTGATGAATCTATGGCTAGTAAAATAGTTTATAAACCATAGAGAAGTTGGAATACAGTAGGTTTAACACCAATATAAATAAATAATTAGTTCATTACAGTACATTGAAGAGGTGTTTTGTTTTCTTTCGCTAATGGAGCTCACGAGATCTTCTGTTAAGTTTTGTGTTGTGAAGTTTTCAAGTTTTGGGTAAAGATTCGATGGACTATGGAATAAGGAGTGGTAAGAGCCTAAGCTTGGGGATGCCCAAGGCACCCCAAGGTAATATTCAAGGACAACCAAAAGCCTAAGCTTGGGGATGCCCCGGATGGCATCCCCTCTTTCGTCTTCGTTCACCGGTAACTTTACTTGGAGCTATATTTTCATTCACCACATGATATGTGTTTTGCTTGGAGCGTCATTTTATTTTGCTAGGATTTGTTTTATTTTATTTATAATAATGTTTTGCATCTTTATTTTCAATAAAATCGTCAAGGATAGCTTTTACCATGCTTATTTTGCAAGTTTAATGTTGTTGTTTCAAAACAGAAAGTTTACCGCTGTTGCAAAAATTCCCTAGAAAAGTCAGAATATGATAAAATGTTGAAACCTTTTGCATAATAAGCTCTGATAAATATAATACAGTGGTAATTTTCTTTAATAATTTTTGGAGTTAGGGAAGTATGATAAATCTTGCATTCTTTACAGACTGTAGTGTTTTGGAAGATTGCTGTTATGTTTGCATTGTTTGCATATGTTTGCTTGTTTAATGATTCTATTTGAGGATAGGAGTATTAAATATGCAGAGGCATCTAGTATGAATGTTTAATAATAATTTTAGTGATTTTTTACAGTAGAAAATGATAAGGTTTTTGCATCGGTTTATACTAGCTTATCTCACAAGTCCTTGTTGAGTTTTGTGTGGATGAAGCTTTTGAGATTTAGGGAGACCGTGATATGAGAGGAATTAAGAAGATACAAAAGCTCAAGCTTGGGGATGCCCAAGGCACCCCAAGATAGTATTTCAAGAAGTCTCAAGCGTCTAAGCTTGGGGATGCCCCGGTAGGCATCCCACCTTTTCTTCTTCAACAATTATCGGTTAGTATCGGTTGAGCCTAAGTTTATGCTTCTTCACATGATGAGTGCTATCCTTGAAATGTCATTTTATTTTGTTTGGCTTGCTGTTTAAATAAAATACCAAGATTTGAAATTCTTAAATGAGAGAGAGTCTTCACATGGCTACATAATTACTTAACTACTCATTGATCTTCACTTATATCTTTTTGGAGTAGTTTGCCATTTACTCGTGTGCCTCACTTATATCTTATGAGTAAATGGTTGAATGATTTGAATGTCATAAATCTGAAATTATATATGCTTCTTATGTTTATCCTATGGGGAGTAATGCCTTCACATATAAGAAGTAGAGGTGGTAAATTTATTGAAGGTTAGCAAACATTGTATTGGTCACTTGAACAATTCATGAAAGAATATTGAAGGAAGAGAGATTTCACATATAAATATACTATCTTGGACATCTTCTATGATTGTGATCCCCATTAATTATTTTCAAACCTGAGCAAATTAGTTGAAGTTGGACAAGGAAGACAACATAATGAGTTATGCTTGGGTATATTTGTATAAGTTATATTGTTTTGGATCCTCTAACATGTGGTGCTTGCTATTTAGAATCCTTTGCTAGCCAAAATATCTGTACTAAGCGGGAATACTGCTTGTGCATCCAAATTCCTTAAACCAAGTTTCTTCCATGAGTGTCCATCATATCTACCTATATGCGGTATTTACCTGCCGTTCCAAGTAAATTTGCATGTGCCAAACTCTAAACCTTCAAATAATAATCTGTTTTGTATGCCCGAATCGCTCATGTAGCGACTAGGGGCTAGTAGTATCTTTCATGCTAGGTGGGTTATTCTCACGATGAGTGAACTTCGCTCATCATTCACGAGAAAATGGCTGGTAACTGGGATGCCCAGTCCCATGATCAAAAGATCGAAATCAAATAAAAAATAATTGCAAACAAAACTCCCCCAGGATTTTTGTTAGTTGGAGGCACCCGTTGTTTCAGTCAAGCCATGGATTGATGATTGTTGGTGGAGGGGGAGTAAAAATCTTTACCTTTCTGTTTGGGAACCGCCTATAATGTATGTAGTATGGAAGATATTGGGAACTCTTGGTTGTTATGTTGACAATGAAAGCATACCTCTCAACATTATTTTCATCTCTGTTTTTGCTTCGAGCTCTGGCACCTCTGCAAATCCATGCTTCCCTCTGCGAAGGGCCTATCTTTTACTTTTATGCAAGAGTCAGTAGTATTCCTTCTCATTCCAACCTACTCTTTAGTTGGCAAGCATCATGTGATGGAAAGATCTGAGCATATATGGCCATTCAAATATATTTGATCATGAATTGTTACTGTTGACATTACCCTTGAGGTAAAAGGTCGGGAGGCTAAATATTAAGCCCCTATCTTTCTGTGTGTTCGACGAATACTATTTGTTCTAAAAATATGCTTTGAGTGGTAGCAATCATGGAAGACTAAATGATAGTTGAGTATGTGAAGTTTGCTGAATCAAAGCTCTAACATAGACTCTTCCTGAAAATAAGATGAATTGTAATTGTTTGATGACTAATAACACGGTTTGTTAGTTTTCAAGAAAGTTTGTGATCAATACTTTAACATGTGAATAGCTTGTTACTTGTTCATGAAAAGTTCTATGAGTTAAACTACTGTTATGACATATAATGATGCTAGAAAAGGTGACTGAAATTATCATTGATCAAACTTATGCACCTGCTAGCATTCACACTTCATAAATTATTTCTTTTATCATTTACCTACTCGAGGACGAGCAGGAATTAAGCTTGGGGATGCTGATACGTATCCAACGTATCTATAATTTATGAAGTATTCATGCTATTATATTATCCATCTTGGATGTTTAATGGGCTTTACTATGCACTTTTATATTATTTTTGGGACTAACCTATTGACCCAGAGCCCAGTGCTAGTTCCTGCTTTTCCCTTGTTTCAGTGTTTCGAAGAAAAGGAATATCAAACGGAGTCGAAACGGAATGAAACCTTCTGGAGAAGTTATTTTTGGAAAGAAAGCAACCCGGGAGACTTGGAGTCCACGTCAAGAAAGCAACAAGGAAGGCACGAGGCAGGGGGCGTGCCCACCCCCCTGGGCGCGCCCTCCACACTTGTGGGCCCCTCGTGGCTCCCCTGACGTACTTCTTTCACCTATATATTCCCATATACCCTAAAAACTTTGGGGAACAGAATAGAATTGGGAGTTCTGCTGCCGCAAGCCTCTGTAGCCACCAAAAACCAATCAGGACCCTGTTCCGGCATCCTGCTGGAGGGGGGAACCCTCACCGGTGGCCATCTTCATCATCCCGGTGCTCTCCATGACGAGGAGGGAGTAGTTCACCCTCGGGGCTGAGGGTATGTACTAGTAGCTATGTGTTTGATATCTCTCTCTCTCTCTCGTGTTCTTGATTTGGCACGATCTTGATGTATCGCGTGTTGGAAATATGCCCTAGAGGCAATAATAAAAGGATTATTATTATATATCCTTGTTCGTGATAATTGTCTTTTATTCATGCTATAATTGTATTATCCGGAAATCGTAATACACGTGTGAATACATAGACCACAATATGTCCCTAGTAAGCCTCTAGTTAACTAGCTCGTTAATCAATAGATAGTCATGGTTTCCTGACTATGGACATTGGATGTCATTGATAACGGGATCACATCATTGGGAGAATGATGTGATGGACAAGACCCAATCCTAAGCATAGCACAAGATCGTGTAGTTCGTTTTGCTAGAGCTTTTCCAATGTCAAGTATCTCTTCCTTAGACCATGAGATCGTGCAACTCCGGATACCGTAGGAGTGCTTGGTGTACCAAACGTCACAACGTAATCGGGTGACTATAAAGGTGCACTACGGTATCTCCGAAAGTGTACATTGGATTGACACGGATCGAGGCGGGATTTGTCACTCCGTATTACGGAGAGGTATCACTGGGCCCACTTTCGGTAGTGCATCATCATAATGAGCTCAAAGTGACCAAGTGTCCGGTCACGGGATCATGCATTATGGTACAAGTAAAGTGACTTGCCGTGCTTGAGACTGAACGAGGTATTGAGATACCGATGATCGAGTCCCGGGCAAGTAACGTACCGATTGACAAAGGGAATTGAATACTGGATTAATTGAATCCTCGACATCGTGGTTCATCCGATGAGATCATCGAGGAGTATGTGGGAGCCAACATGGGTATCCAGATCCCGCTGTTGGTTATTGACCGGAGAGCCGTCTCGGTCATATGCGCATGTCTCGAACCCGTAGGGTCTACACATAAGGTTCGGTGACGCTAGGGTTGTATGAATATGAGTATGCAGCAAACCAAATGTTGTTGAGTCCGGATGAGATCCCGGACGTCACGAGGAGTTCGGAATGGTCGGGAGGTAAATAATTATATATAGGAAGTGCTATTTCGCCATCGGGAGAATTTCGGGGTTACTGGTATTGTCTGGGACCACCGGAAGGGTCCCGAGGTCCACCGGTGGGGCCACCTATCCCGGAGGGCCCGTGGGCTGAAGTGGGAGGAACCAGCCTGGTGGGCTGGTGCGCTTCACTTGCCCCCCTGCGCCTAGGGTTGGAAACCCTAGGGTGAAGCGCCCACTTGCCTTGGGGCAAGCCTCCCCCTTGGCCGCCGCCCTTGGGAGATCAGATCTCCAGGGCGGGCGCCCCCTAGGGGGGCCTATATAAAGGGGGGGGGAGGGAGGGGGCAGCCGCACCCTTGAATCTTGGCGCCTCCCTCTCCCCTGCTACACCTCTCCTCCTCCGTCATGTGCTTGGTGAAGCCCTGCCGGAGTGCTGCTTCTCCACCAACACCACGCCGTCGTGCTGCTGCTGGAGCCATCTTCCTCAACCTCTCCTTCCCTTTACGGATCAAGAAGGAGGAGACATCATCCGCTCCGTGACGTGTGTTGAACGCGGAGGTGCCGTCCGTTCGGCACTCGGTCATCGGTGACTTGGATCACGGCGAGTACGACTCCATCATCCACGTTCTAGTGAACGCTTCCGCACGCGATCTACAAGTGGTATGCAGATGCAATCTCTCTCCCATGACTCGTTACTTAGATGAACTCATAGATGGATCTTGGTGAAACCGTAGGAAAATTTTTAATTTTCTGCTACGTTCCCCAACAGTGGCATCATGAGCCAGGTCTATGCGTAGTTCTCTATTGCACGAGTAGAACACAATTTGGTTGTGGGCGTAGATCTTGTCAACTTGCTTGCCGCTACTAGTCTTTTCTTGCTTCAGTGGTATTGTGGGATGAAGCGGCCCGGACCGACCTTACACGTGACGCTTACGTGAGACAGTTTCCACCGACTGACATGCACTAGTTGCATAAGGTGGCTAGCGGGTGTCTGTCTCTCCTACTTTAGTTGGAGCGGATTAGATGAAAAGAGTCCTTATGAAGGGTAAATAGAAGTTGACAAAATCACGTTGTGGTTATTCGTAGGTAAGAAAATGTTCTTGCTAGAACCCAATTGCAGCCACGTAAAAGATGCAACAACAATTAGAGGACGTCTAACTTGTTTTTGCAGCAATTGTCATGTGATGTGATATGGCCAGAAGTTGTGATGAATGATGAATGATATATTGTG
Source organism: Aegilops bicornis (assembly GCA_021605145.1). Classification (NCBI taxonomy): domain Eukaryota; kingdom Viridiplantae; phylum Streptophyta; class Magnoliopsida; order Poales; family Poaceae; genus Aegilops; species Aegilops bicornis. The sequence continues at coordinate 675,659,929 of CM038672.1, forward strand.
ATGTATGAGATCATGTTCTTGTAATAGGAATCACGACTTGCATGTCGATGAGTATGACAACGGCAGGAGCCATAGGAGTTGTCTTAATTATTGTATGACCTGCGTGTCATTGATTCAACGCCATGTAAATTACTTTACTTTATCGCTAAACGGGTTAGCCATAGTAGTAGAAGTAATAGTTGGTGAGCAACTTCATGGAGACACGATGATGGAGATCATGGTGTCATGCCGGTGTCAAGATGATCATGGAGCCCCGAAGATGAAGATCAAAGGAGCTATATGATATTGGCCATATCATGTCACTACTTTATATAATTGCATGTGATGTTTATTATGTTTATGCATCTTGTTTACTTAGAACGACGGTAGTAAATAAGATGATCCCTTAGAATAATTTCAAGAAAGTGTTCCCCTAACTGTGCACCGTTGCTAAAGTTCGTGCGTTTCAAGCACCACGTGATGATCGGGTGTGATAGATCCTTACGTTCACATACAACGGGTGTAAGACAGTTTTACACATGCATAAACACTTAGGGTTAACTTGACGAGCCTAGCATGTACAGACATGGCCTCGGAACACAAGAGACCGAAAGGTCGAACATGAGTCGTATGGAAGATACGATCAACATGGAGATGTTCACCGACGATGACTAGTCCGTCTCACGTGATGATTGAACACGGCCTAGTCGATTCGGATCATGTAACACTTAGATGACTAGAGGGATGTCAAATCTGAGTGGGAGTTCATTAAATAATTTGATTAGATTAACTTAATTATCATGAACATTAGTCTAAAATCTTTGCAAAATGTCTTGTAGATCAAATGGCCAACGCTCATGTCACCATGAACTTCAACGTTGCTCCTAGAGAAAACCAAGCTGAAAGACGATGGCAGCAACTATTCGGACTGGGTCCGGAACACGAGGATCATCCTCATAGCAGCCAAGAAACAATATGTCCTAGAAGCACCGCTTAGGTGATGCACCCATCGAGAACCAAGACATTATGAATGCTTGGCAGTCTCGTCTTGATGATTACTCCCTCGCTCGATGCGGCATGCTTTACAGCTTAGAACCGGGGCTCCAAAAGCATTTTGAGCAACACGGAGCATATGAGATGTTCGAGGAGCTAAAAATGGTTTTCCAAGCTCATGCCCGGGTCGAGAGATATGAAGTCTCTGACAAGTTCTAGAGTTGTAAGATGGAGGAAAACAGTTACGTCGGTGAGCACATACTCAAAATGTCCGGGTTGCACAACACTTTGTCCCAGTGGACATTAACCTCCTGGACGAGGCGGTCATTGACAGAATCCTTGATCGCTCCCACCAAGCTACAAGAGCTTTGTGATGAACTACAATATGCAGGGGATGGTGAAGACCATTCCGAAGTATTCTCAATGCTGAAGTCGCAGAGGTTGAAATCAAGAAAGAACATCAAGTGTTGATGGTCAATAAAACCACTAAGTTCAAAAGGGCAAGGGTAAGAAGAACTTCAATAAGGACGGCAAGGATGTTGCCGGCGCCCGATAAGCAAGTTGCCGGAAGAAGTCAAAGAATGGACCCAAACCTGAGACAGAGTGCTTTTATTGCAAAGGGAAGGCCACCTTTGGAAGCGGAACTGCCCCAAATACTTAGCGGACAAGAAGGCCGGCAACACTAAAGGTATATTTGATATACATGTAATTGATGTGTACCTTACGATTACTCGTAGTAACTCCCAGGTATTTGATACCGGTGTCGTTTCTCATATTTGTAACTCACAGCAGGAGCTGCGGAATAAACGGAGACTGGCGAAGGACGAGGTGACGATGCGCATCGGGAATGGTTCCAAGGTCGATGTGATTGCCGTCGACACGCTACCTCTACATTTACCTACGGGATTAGTTTTAAACCTCAATAATTGTTATTTAGTGCCAAGTTTGAGCATGAACATTGTATCAGGATCTCGTTTAATGCGAGATGGCTACTCATTTAAATCCGAGAATAATGGTTGTTCTATTTATATGAGAGATATGTTTTATGGTCATGCTCCGATGGTCAATGGTTTATTCTTAATGAATCTCGAACATAATATTACACATATTCATAGTGTGAATACCAAAATATGCAAAGTTGATAATGATAGTCCCACATACTTGTGGCACTACCGCCTTGGTCACATTGGTGTCAAGCGCATGAAGAAGCTCCATTCTGATGGACTTTTAGAGTCTCTCGATATGAATCATTTGACACATGCGAAGCATGCCTTATGGGCAAAATGACCAAGACTCCGTTCTCCGGAACAATGGAGCGAGCAACCAACTTATTGGAAATCATACGTACCTATTTGTGCGGTCCAATGAGCGTCGAGGCTCGCGGAGGATATCGTTATGTTCTCACTCTCACTGATGACTTGAGTAGATATGGGTATGTCTACTTAATGAAACACAAGTCTGAGACCTTTGAAAAGTTCAAGGAATTTCAGAATGAGGTAGATAATCAACGTGACCGAAAAATAAAGTTCTTACGATCAGATCGTGGAGGAGAATATTTAAGTCATGAATTTGGTACACACTTAAGAAAATGTGGAATCGTTTCACAACTCACGCCGTCTGGAACACCTCAGCAAAACGGTGTGTCCGAATGTCGTAATCGCACTCTATTGGATATGGTGCGATCTATGATGTCTCTTACCGATTTACCGCTATCATTTTGGGGATACGCTCTAGAGACAGCTACATTCACTTTAAATAGGGCACCGTCTAAATCCGTTGAGACGACACCATATGAATTATGGTTTGGGAAGAAACCTAAGTCATCGTTTCTAAAAGTTTGGGGATGCGATGCTTATGTCAAGAAACTACAACCTGAAAAGCTCGAACCCAAGTCGGAAAAATGCGTCTTCATAGGATACCCTAAGGAAACCATTGGGTATACCTTCTACCTTAGATCCGAAGGCAAGATCTTTGTTGCCAAGAACGGATCCTTTCTGGAAAAAGAGTTTCTCTCAAAAGGAGTAAGTGGGAGGAAAGTAGAACTCGATGAAGTACTACCTCTTGAATCGGTAAGTAGTGCAGCTCAGGAAAATGTTCTTGTGGTGCCTACACCTACTGGAGAGGAAATTAATGATGATGATCAAGGTACTTCGGATCAAGTTGCTACTGAACTCGAGGGTCCACAAGGACACGTTCCACACCAGAGTGGTATGGCAACTCTGTCACCGGAAATCATGTTGTTAGACAACGGTGAACCTTGAAGTATGAAGAAGCGATGGCGGGCCTGGATTCCAACAAATGGCTTGAAGCCATGCAATCCGAGATAGGATCCATGTATGAAAACAAAGTATGGACTTTGACAGACTTGCCCGATGATCAGCGGCGATAGAAAACAAATGGATCTTTAAGAAGAAGACGGACGCGGATGGTAATGTCACCATCTATAAAGCTCGACTTGTCGCTAAGGGTTATCGGCAAGTTCAAGGGATTGACTACGATGAGACTTTCTCTCCGTAGCGAAGCTTAAGTCCGTCCGAATCATGTTAGCAATTGCCGCATACTATGATTATGAGATATGGCAGATGGACGTCAAAACGGCATTCCTTAATGGTTATCTTAAGGAAGAGCTGTATATGATGCAGCCGGAAGGTTTTGTTGATCCTAAGAATGCTAACAAAGTATGCAAGCTCCAGCGATCCATTTATGGGCTGGTGCAAGCATCTCGGAGTTGGAACATTCGCTTTGATAAGATGATCAAAGCGTTTGGGTTTATCTTGAGACTTATGGAGAAGCCTGCGTTTACAAGAAAGTGAGTGGGAGCTCTGTAGCATTTCTCATATTATATGTAGATGACATACTTTTGATGGGAAATGATATAGAACTCTTGGACAACGTTATGGCCTACTTGAATAAAAGTTTTTCAATGAAGGACCTTGGAGAAGCTGCTTATATATTAGGCATCAAGATCTATAGAGATAGATCGAGACGCCTCATAGGTCTTTCACAAAGCACATACCTTGACAAGAGTTTGAAGAAGTTCAAAATGGATCAGTACAAGAAAGGGTTCTTGCCTCATCGCAAGGTGTGAGATTGAGCTCGGCTCAATGCCCGACCACGGCAAAAGATAAAGAAGAGATGAGCGTCATCCCTATGCCTCGGCCATAGGATCTATTATGTATGCCATCTTGTGAACCGGACTGATGTAAACCTTGCCGTAAGTTTGGTAGGAAGGTACCAAAGTAATCCCGCAAGGAACACCGGACAACGGTCAAGAATATCCTGAAGTACCGAAAAGGACAAAGGACATGTTTCGTTTATGGAGGTGACGAAGAGCTCGTCGTAGAAGGGTTACGTCGATGCTAGCTTCGACACAGAATCTGAATGACTCTAAGTCACAAACCGGATACGTGTATATGTTGAATGGTGGAGCAAGAAGCTGGTGCAGCTGCAAGCGAGCGTCGTGGCGGGATCTACATGTGAAGCGGAGTACATGGCAGCCTCGGAGGCAGCACATGAAGCAATTTGGGTGAAGGAGTTCATCACCGACCTAGGAGTCATACCCAATGCGTCGGGGCCGATCAAACTCTTCCGTGACAACACCGGAGCTATTGCACTTGCCAAGGAGCCCAGGTTTCACAAGAAGACCAGGCACATCAAGTTGCCGCTTCAACTCCATCCGTGAAAATGTTCAAGATGGAGACATAGAAATTTGCAAACTGCATACGGATCTGAATGTCGCAGATCCGTTGACTAAACCTCTTCATGAAAGCAAAACATGATCAACACGTAACTCTATGGGTGTTCGGTTCATCACAATGTAACTAGATTATTGACTCTAGTGCAAGTGGGAGACTGTTGGAAATATGCCCTAGAGGCAATAATAAAAGGATTATTATTATATTTCCTTGTTCGTGATAATTGTCTTTTATTCATGCTATAATTGTATTATCCGGAAATCGTAATACACGTGTGAATACATAGACCACAATATGTCCCTAGTAAGCCTCTAGTTAACTAGCTCGTTGATCAATAGATAGTCATGGTTTCACGACTATGGACATTGGATGTCATTGATAACGGGATCACATCATTGGGAGAATGATGTGATGGACAAGACAATCCTAAGCATAGCACAAGATCGTGTAGTTCGTTTTGCGGAGCTTTTCCAATGTCAAGTATCTCTTCCTTAGACCATGAGATCGTGCAACTCCCGGATACCGTAGGAGTGCTTTGGGTGTACCAAACGTCACAACGTAGCTGGGTGACTATAAAGGTGCACTACAGGTATCTCCGAAAGTGTCTGTTGGGTTGACACGGATCGAGACTGGGATTTGTCACTCCGTATTACGGAGAGGTATCACTGGGCCCATGTCACAGCCCTAGAGCTTGCTTGTAGCTAGTGGCATTGCATCCATGCATCATGTTTAATTTTCATGAAATTTGAAATGGGGATGACCAAGCCCTAGCACCAAAACAATTCAAATAGGTTCAACTAAGAAACATTTTTCAATGAACCAAAATGCCTTCAAAAATGTTCACCATTTTGGAAAAATCTTGGAAACAAGAACAGAGATGTTGCACATTTTTCCATGACATTTGGATCTTTGAATTAAATCATAAGTATTTGAATTTGGACATTTAAATTCTATAAAATATTTTAAATGTCCAAATACTCCTAAACTGAAATGTTCCATGTTAGATATATTCTATACATTGGGCATGCACAGTTTGGTGATTTTTGTAAGTGCCTGGATATTTTAATAAAGCCGCAGAGTTTTCAGAAAAATAGAAAACATAAATAAAAGAGAGAGAGAGCAACTCACCTGAACTTACCCTCCAGCCCACCTGCGCAGCCACCCGACCGGCCCAGCACTGCAGCTGGCCGGCCCAGCCCACCTACCCCACCGCTCATCGTCTTCCTCTGCCAGAAGGCAGAGGCGAGGCGTGGCGATGCCGACGGCCACCTCCTGCCTGGCTGCCTGCGTCCCCGTTGCCTGGACGCCCCCATGCGTCGCCACGCGCCTCCCCGACCCCCTGGACCCCCTCGCTCTCTCCCTCTCCCTCGTTCCCCTCTCTGTCTCGCCCTCCTCCCCACACCGAGCGCAGCCGCCGCCGCCGCTCGCCGTTGCTGCGCCCTGGGCCATCCCCTCGCCCCTCTGACGAGCTCATGAGCTCCGCCTCGACGTCCTCAACCCCCCTCGCTCCGCCACTCGACGCTGGGCGCGCCTCTCTGCCTCACCGAGCTCGTCCCCGACCGCCATCACCGGAGATTCCCCCTCCGACGCCCTAGTGACTCAGGCCCCTCCGAGCTCGCCGTCCACTCCAAGAAGATCGCCGTGAGCCTCGACCGTTCTCCCCTCTCGCTTTTCTTCTCCGTGCACCATAGCCGCGTGCCACTTGCGCCGATCGCGGCCGCCGCCCAGGCTTCGTTCTCGACGAGTTCCGGCCGCCCTAGCCGCTGCTGTTTGCTGCGTTGGATGCGGGCGAGCTCCAGCTCCCCGCGGGTGCCTCCGCCGCTCGTTTGGGTGCCGGAAGGGCGATTCCGGGCACCTCCGCCGCACCTCACCGAGCCTTGCCGCCGCCAAACCTCGTCGCAAGACGGATTCCGCCACCCCGCACCTCCGTTGGTCTCCCGGATCGCGGGATCACGGGCTCCCTCTGGTGCCCTCGGTAGCGCCCGGCCCACGCTGCCCTAAGCGTCACTCCGTGAGCCACCGCCGCTCGGTTGGTCGTCGCCGGCCTAACTCCGCCACACCGACGTGGCAACCTAGTTAGGGCTAATCACCCACTAGTTAACCCCGACCGACTTACATGGGCCCCGCCGGTTTAATTAGCCAGCTAACGAAATTAGTTAGATCTAATCCAACCGACCGGACCCACGTGTCGACTTGACTTTGACTTAGTCAACATTGACCGGCCCACCTGTCGGGCGACCTAACCAGCCACGGGTCAGCGACTGCTGGACCCCACTGGTCGGTTTGACCCGGACCAGCCCTGTTGACCTGTCGACGTCACACCTACGTCATGCCGACGCAATAAACCCCTTTTTCGGATATAAATTAATTCAGGAAATTTTAAAATACCCCAAACTTCAAATATTCATAACTTTTAATCTGTAACTCCAAATTAAATAATTTATATATGAAAAATGATCAGAAAAATATGAAGAATCTGTTTATGCCATGATCATGCATGTTTGAACAAGTTAACCTCACTGAATAGGATGAATCATGATTAGGGTAAATTATGAAATAACATTTGGAGTTGGAATTTGTTCTTGTTTGAATTCCACTTCCATTAACTTGGCTAGATTTTGCATTAGGTGAATTCAGTACCTTAACATGACATGTCATTCATGTGAATGTGCATTGCATTGATTGTGTTCTTTCTCGATTCTTGCGGTAATTGCCCCCTCTCGATAGAGCGGCGTTCCCGACGATTGTTCGATGACACCGATGAAGAACTATATTATCTTCGAAGTGCTGTGCAAGCAAAACCCCTTGTCCATTCCGATATAATCCCACTCTCTCGCTCCTGCTCTATTTTACTGCATTAGGACAACAACGACTCATGTGTTACTTGCTGCGGTAGCTGAACCCCTTTATCCTCTGCATGACTGTCATTCCACAAGAATTAGATGAAACCCACTAGCATGAGTAGGAGTTGTTTGAGCCATGTTGTGCCTACTCATTCATGCTTGTTGTCATGCCTGCCATCGCTTAGAGTTGAGTCAGTCCGATTCATCGGGAATGAATTGGAATGGTTGTGTGAACATGTCCCACTGTGTGTGAGCTAAGTGTGTGAACACGATTTGGTAAAGGTAGCGGTGAGAGGCCATGTAGGAGTACATGGTGGGTTGTCTCATTGCAGCCGTCCTCGAACTGAGTTCTGTGTTTGTGATCCATGAAACAGTTACTACCACGCATTGGGATCCTTAATTGACCCTCTCGGCTTCTTAACCACCCTTGTCCTCATCCGGGAGTTGCAAGTAGTTTCGGTGTTTGTAGTATCTTTGGGGCCGCACGCAACGCTGACCATAGGGGTGGGTTGTGTTGCGGTAGGCACCGTGGGGTCTGTACCGATTCGCCTGCTTTGGTGTCTCGGGAACCTTGCACACATTGTTCGGGGCTGTATGGGAAACCTCGGCGGACTCCTGCGGATGGAACCCGAATAGGCGATAAACCCGGACTAGGGACTTGAGTGTTTAGGTAGGTCGTGGCCGACACCCACGTTGGGCTTCCGCTTGAAGGTTGCCGAGTACATGTCGTGTAGCAGCGGTAATTGGTGAGATCGTGAGTGAAGAAGTACACCCCTGCAGGGTTAATATGATCTATTCGGATAGCCGTGTCCACGGAGAAGGACTTCTGGGTTGCCTATATCAGTTCATAGACAAGTGAAAGTCGATACTCTAAAATACGCAAGATAAGCGTGAGTGCTATGGATGGCGTTCTCGTAGGGAGACGGGAGAGGGTCCATAGTGGTGTATTGATATGGTGAATATGTGGACTCGTGTGCGCCACCTCAGAAGAGTTACTTGCGATTAAGTAGTTCAGGATAGCCATCGAGTCAAAGCTGGCTTGCTGCAGTCAAACTCCACCACCCCTTTTGATAATGATGCATATGTAGCTAGTTACGATGTAAGTCTTGCTGAAATGCGTTTGTACTCACGTTTGCTTATTTTATGTTTTGCGAGAGAGACTTGGTCTCGCTAGTAGTTCCGCTTGGACTTGACGTTTAGCTTGTTACCTCAGCTACGATCTTGTGCCCTCGGCAGGATCTGGTAGATAGTCGAGGCTTCTCGGCCTTCTTCATTTTTAGTTATGCGTACTCGAGACATGTTTAGCTTCCGCTTGTGCTTTGACTTGTATGCTCACGAGTGTTGGGTCATGAGACCCATGTTTGTAATATCTCGCTCCTCGGAGCCTATTGAATAAATAATTGAGTCGTAGAGTTATGTTGTGATGCCATGTTGTATCTACACATATTGAGCATATTGTGTGTATGTTTGAAATGCTTGGTATGTGTGGGATCCGACAAACTAGTTGTTTATCCTTGGCAGCCTCTCATATGGGGAAATGTAGTCTCGTGCTATACGGCGATAGTAGTCCGCCATGGCCCGGTTCACGAGTCCCGCTAGCCCAAGTACTACTGCTTGGACACTTGATGGCAAGGCATGTGTTTCACTTTGTTCCTATATACATCCCTTCGGGAAATGTCACGCAGTGTTATTCGGAGTCCTGCCTAGCTCGCTACAGCCGGGATACCGGAGTCCTGTTAGCCCAAAGGCTACAGCCCGAATTTATACGTTGATGACCGACATGCTCGATGTGATTCATGTATGCCTATCCCCATAGGTTAGCGCCGCTTTGGTTTCACGACTAGCCATGTCGGCCCGGGTTCTTTGTCATATGGATGCTAGCGATACTATCATATACATGAGCCAAAAGGCGCAAACGGTCCCGGGCCATGGTAAGGCGACACCCGTGGGAATACCGTGCGTGAGGCCGCAAAGTGATATGATGTGTTACATGCTAGATCGGTGTGACTTAGGATCGGGGTCTGACAGCGTTGGTATCGAGCTTTGTTGCTGTGAGGATTACCAAGCCAAACTGGTGAAGTTGAGTCTAGAAATGCTTTAGTTATATAAGGAATTGATTGTGGAAGGAACATAAGGCTCTTTTTACTCCTTATATCTCATGGCCTTCTGATCTGAGTCATCCTCTTCTCTTCTACGGGGTTAAGAACTAGGCCCTCTCATCTATCTATCAGGATGACGTGTTACTAATCCATAGACCTTTAAGATTGTTGGTTTTAAGCCTCAGCTCAGTTCCTACTATCCTATATGTCAACTGTTGATCTCGGAACTTTGATATGATGTTGTTCAGTGGCTATGCCACCATTTTGCATGATGTCTCAAATATTTTTGAGCATTTATAGCCGTTATGCTGTCCGAGTCATCCCAGGTCTCTAAATAGTCTGATGCATTTGCAAATCCTTTCCTTCCGTTCCCGATGTCCTTTTGGTCAGAATAAGCACACTAATCGGTAAGTTGAGGTACTTCGTTGCCTCGGCATAGATGTTGGAACTATTATTGTGACCCTAGTTGTTTAGGAAGTCACCTAGCAATTTAGCAATGCTTTTGTATCCCGATGTGATGATTACGGCCATTATTCTTGAAAGCATCCGTGATGTTATTAGTTAGTAGGCATTCTACTCACGGGTTCTTGAACCCGAGATTCACCCTACTTCATGTTGTTAGTAATTGCTAGTTCCTTTAGGATATTAGTAACTTTGTGATAGTCCTCGAGGTTCGTGGCATTTCCTTCTTCCAAATACCATGAACTAGTTAAGGCAGAAGTTCTTTGAACTAAAAGATCACAATCAGAGTACTCTTGAGTAGTTCTCCATTCATAATTGTGAATCTGCCAGTTCTACCTTCTCTGCATGGATTATCCGGAAGAAATGTTGAGCTTTGCTCGACGTACTAATCTATGCATCCACAACTCAGAAAATTATATGTTTCTTGAGTTGTCCCTCTTTAGTTGTATCCACGACTCTCGTCTATCAATTGATAGTCAAGGGTATGTGTGCGATCGTGTTTATCGATGTCTATTATCGTTGTGGTCCGTCAAGCCATTCTGTTCTGGAATGACTAGGAGAAACAAACTCCAGTACCTCATCCATTTCCAGGATTGGGTCAAAGTAGTTGTATCCCGCAGATCAAAATGCCAATTCAGCTTTTGATGCTGTTCCACCTGGAGTGTTACCATATTTATGTCAAGAATGTCATGAGAATTGCACCTTCTCTTATGAATTCTCGATGCAGTGATACTTCTCGCCATTATTATCCATTCTCCGGTTCCGAGTTGTTGAAACCGGAATGCCGACAAGTGAATTGTGATGTGTGAAATCAATACTCCGAGCAACTCGTTGCTTGGCAGCTAATGGACAATATCCTCATTCTTAGCGTGTTGGTTATTAAATCATCATCCTAAGATTGATCGTGCTACCTAGTCCTTATTTCTGGTGCACACTTCGATTGATGAGTTAGGATTATATCAAGTCCTCACTCATTTGATCATATCGTCTTGCCCTCAAAAGCAAGGTTGTTCTCGAGCTTAGTAACATACCGGTGGTTCGTGACTTTCCAAATATCTTCTTGGAAGTGTTACCGGGTTGTCTCCCCGACTGTTATGTTGAGCTCGTGATCAAGTTGGTTTCTTGTGAACCACCTTTTCTCCAAGAATCTGTGTTGGATATCCCTGAGCTAGTTGGTTAAGCCAAACAACAACTTGGAGAGTTGGAAGATAAAAGCTTGCCTAACTTAGTTCGTTCCAAAGGGATATTCTTGTGTAGTGTGTGTTGAAGAAAGATGATATCTTCATCGATTGATCCTCGTGATCGATTCTGGACCTATTGTCTTATTAATCCTTTGATTTGAGTGTGGGCTATCGTCAAATCAAATCAGTACCAACGATGCTCGTGATGTTGTCTTACTCGTGGTTGATCCCTCGAACATACCCCATTACATCTTTTGGTCTGACCAATGCTATCACCGTGTTCACATGATGGTGGAAGTCCAGTGATATGGAAATTCCGATGAGTTGCTGTTGAGCCCATCAATAGCATTTTGTCTCCCCCATGAGTCATGTTGAACATCAACCTAGTGTTGGAAACTTGTGTAAGCATCTCTTCATGTTTCGTTCATGAAGCATATGTTTGGACGAAAGTAGTGACTTCCTCTAATTCACGTGCATTAGGTGCAAGTTGCCGCCATGAATTTGAGAAAGGTTTGTTTTGGTTCCTTTGGAATCATCCCAAGTCAGTCATGCATATGTGCGAAGTATTCTGTAGTCTGGAGACTTGCAACCTTCATCCTATATGTACTCCTAGCACACCAAGCCACTGATTGATTTGTTCAAGGAAAAGGAGTTGTTGTGCAAATCCTAGGTCATGCACAAGACTTCGTTACCCTAGATGATGGTTCCCCACCTGAACTCGGTAGTGTTTCATTATAAGACTACCACGTGATCATGCTTGTCTAGGACAGCATGTTCACATGTGTGTAGCAGAACCAGCTCATGTTTTGGAGCTTGCTATTATAGTTCATATCCGAGAATCTCGTAGCGTCATCTCGTCGATTTGTGTTGCAACCTTTCCTTTTCAGACGTCTTTGAGTTAAGTATCCCATCACCAATCGGATCTGAATCTCAGGCAGATATGATGGTTGGAACATTCGAACAGTTGCATTTCGTTCCCAGCTTGCACCGTTGTTGTGCCAATTTCACTATGGGCTGCTTTCTTAGTAATTCTTGTCTAGGATCATCCTCAAAAGTGGACTTACCATGGGTCCCATCCATTCCGGTGATAAGCAAAAATCATCCATTGCGTTGTCTTCAACAAGGTAGTCCACATCATCCATTCTAGTCTGGATGTGCCATTCCTTGCACTCCACCAAACGATCGTTTGAGATTGCCTTAGGCTGGTATAAAGAGTTTCAATGATCTCTGAATCAAAAGTAATTCTTTTTGCCACTTAAGGAAATAGCTCTTTGCGTCACCTTTCCAAGGTGTTCCGTTATGGAATCATGGCAATCATCTCCTTGTTACTTGGAAACCATGCACCATCCTACTCAAGCATGGGATGGTTGCCTACCAATTTGAACCTTCGTCATCCATTTCTTTACCATCATTCCTAATGTGTGTTTGATGTCTCAACTCAAGAGTTATTCTTACGTCACTCCATGAACTGATCTTGAATTGCTCGATCTTCAAGAAGATTAAATCATATAGGGTTTCCCCTTCTTTACATTGTCGTGTCGAGTGAAGATTACGATAGCAAAGACGTCAAGACCAAGATGATGGAGTAAATCAACATCTTCGAGAAGGGCAAATGGATCATGAAGATTGTGATAGTTTTGTGACTTTCCTTTTCCTCTTACCTCACGTCTTGAATCTCGGGTAGATTCTTGTTTAGTGAGGGTGAGTTGTCACAGCCCTAGAGCTTGCTTGTAGCTAGTGGCATTGCATCCATGCATCATGTTTAATTTTCATGAAATTTGAAATGGGGATGACCAAGCCCTAGCACCAAAACAATTCAAATAGGTTCAACTAAGAAACATTTTTCAATGAACCAAAAGGCCTTCAAAAATGTTCACCATTTTTGGAAAAATCTTGAAACAAGATAACAGAGATGTTGCACATTTTTCCATGACATTTGGATCTTTGAATTAAATCATAAGTATTTGAATTTGGACATTTAAATTCTATAAAATATTTTAAATGTCCAAATACTCCTAAACTGAAATGTTCCATGTTAGATATATTCTATACATTGGGCATGCAGTTTGGTGATTTTATAAGTGCCTGGATATTTTAATAAAGCCATGAGTTTTTAGAAAAATAGAAAACATAAATAAAAGAGAGAGAGAGCAACTCACTGAACTTACCCTCCAGCCCACCTCACAGCCCACCCGACCGGCCCAAAGATCACTTGGCCGGCCCAGCCCACCTACCCCACCGCTCATCGTCTTCCTCTGCCAGAAGGCAGAGGCGAGGCGTGGCGAGCGCTGGCGATGCCGACGGCCACCTCCTGCCTGGCTGCCTGCGTCCCCGTTGCCTGGACGCCCCCATGCGTCGCCACGCGCCTCCCCGACCCCCCTGGACCCCCTCGCTCTCTCCCTCTCCCTCGTTCCCTTCTCTGTCTCGCCCTCCTCCCCACACCCGAGCGCAGCCGCCGCCGCTTCGCCCGTTGCGCCTGGGCCATTCCCTCGCCTCGACGAGCTCATGAGCTCCGCCTCGATGTCCTCAACCCCCTCGCTCCGCCACTCGGCCTGGCGCCTTCTGCCTCACCGAGCTCGTCCCCGACCGCCGTCACCAGAGATTCCCCTCCGACGCCCGAGTGCCTCAGGCCCCCTCTGAGCTCGCCGTCCACTCTAAGAAGATCGCCGTGAGCCTCTGACCGTTCTCCCCCTCTCAGTTTTCTTCTCCGTGCACCATAGCCGCCGTGCCACTTGCGCCCGATCACCGGCCGCCGCCCAGGCTTCGTTCAAGCGAGTTAAGCCGCCCTAACCGCTGCTGTTTGCTTTGCGTTGGATGCGGGCGAAGCTCCGGCTCCCATGGTGCCTCCGCCGCTTCGTTTGGGTGCTTGGGAAGGCGATTCCGGGCACCTCCGCCGCACCTCACCGAGCCTTGCCGCCGCCAAACCTCGTCGCCGGCAGGGATTCCGGCCACCCCCGCACCTCCCGTTGGTCTCCCCAAATGCGCGGGATCACGGGCTCCCTCCTGGTGCCCTCAGCGCGCCCCAGCCGCTGCCCTAGCGTCACTCCGGTGAGCCACCGCCGCTCGGTTGGTCGTCGCCGGCCTAACTCCGGCCACGCCGACGTGGCAACCTAGTTAGGGCTAATCACCCACTAGTTAACCCTCGACCGACTTACATGGGCCCCACCGGTTTAATTAGCCAGCTAACAAAATTAGTTAGATCTAATCCAACCGACTGGACCCACGTGTCAGCTTGACTTTGACTTAGTCAACATTGACCGGGCCCACCTGTCGGCGACCTAACCAGCCCTGGGTCACTGACCAGTGGACCCCACTGGTCAGTTTGACCCGGACCAGCCCTGTTGACCTGCTGACGTCACACCTACGTCATGCTGACGCAGTAAACCCCTTTTCTGGATATAAATTAATTCAGGAAATTTCAGAAAATACCCCAAACTTCAAATATTCATAACTTTTAATCTGTAACTCCAAATTAAATAATTTATATATGAAAAATGATCAGAAAAATATGAAGAATCTGTTTATGCCATGATCATGCATGTTTGAACAAGTTAACCTCACTGAATAGGATGAATCATGATTAGGGTAAATTATGAAATAACATTTGGAGTTGGAATTTGTTCTTGTTTGAATTCCACTTCCATTAACTTGGCTAGATTTTGCATTAGGTGAATTCAGTACCTTAACATGACATGTCATTCATGTGAATGTGCATTGCATTGATTGTGTTCTTTCTCGATTGCGATAATTGCCCCTCTCGATAGACGGCGTTCGACGATTGTTCGATGACACCGATGAAGAACTATATTATCTTGAAGTGCCGTGCAAGCAAAACCCCTTGTCCATTCCGATATAATCCCACTCTCTTGCTCCTGCTCTATTTTACTGCATTAGGACAACAACGACTCATGTGTTATTTGCTGCGTATTTGAACCCCTTTATCCTCTGCATGACTGTCATTCCACAAGAATTAGATGAAACCCACTAGCATGAGTAGGAGTTGTTTGAGCCATGTTGTGCCTACTCATTCATGCTTGTTGTCATGCACTCTTTGCTTAGAGTTGAGTCAGTCTGATTCATCGGGAATGAATTGGAATGGTTGTGTGAACATGTCCTCGTGTGTGAGCTAAGTGTGTGAACACGATTTGGTAAAGGTAGCGGTGAGAGGCCATGTAGGAGTACATGGTGGGTTGTCTCATTGCAGCCGTCCTCGAGGAACTGAGTTACGTGTTTGTGATCCATGAAACAGTTACTACCACGCATTGGGATCCTTAATTGACCCTCTCGGCTTCTTAACCACCCTTGTCCTCATCCGGGAGTTGCAAGTAGTTTCGGTGTTTGTAGTATCTTTGGGGCCGCAACGCTGACCATAGGGGTGGGTTGTGTTGCGGTAGGCACCGTGTTGATGTACCGATTCGCCTGCTTGGTGTCTCGGGAACCCTGCACACATCGTTCGGGGCTGTATGGAAACCTCGGCGGACTCCTCATGGATGGAACCTGAATAGGTGATAAACCTGGACTAGGGACTTGAGTGTTTAGGTAGGTCGTGGCCGACACCCACGTTGGGCTTCCGCTTGAAGGTTGCCGAGTACATGTCGTGTAAACGGCGGTAAGTGGTGAGAGCGTGTGTGAAGAAGTACACCCCTGCAGGGTTAATATGATCTATTCGGATAGCCGTGTCCACGGAGAAGGACTTCTGGGTTGCCTATATCAGTTCATAGACAAGTGAAAGTGGATACTCTAAAATACGCAAGATAAGCGTGAGTGCTATGGATGGCGTTCTCGTAGGGAGACGGGAGCGGGTCCATAGTGGTGTATTGATATGGTGAATATGTGGACTCGTGTGCGCCACCTCAAAAGAGTTACTTGCGATCGTAGTTCAGGATAGCCACCGAGTCAAAGCTGGCTTGCTGCGGTCAAACTCCACCACCCCTTTTGATAATGATGCATATGTAGCTAGTTACGATGTAAGTCTTCTTTGAGTACGTTTGTACTCATGTTTGCTTATTTTATGTTTTGCGAGAGACTTGGTCTCGCTAGTAGTTCCGCTTGGACTTGACGTTTAGCTTGTTACCTCAGCTACGATCTTGTGCCCTCATTTGGATCTGGTAGATAGTCGGGCTTCTCGGCCTTCTTCATTTTTAGTTTTCTATACTCGAGACATGTTTAGCTTCCGCTTGTGCTTTGACTTGTATGCTCACGAGTGTTGGGTCATGAGACCCATGTTTGTAATATCTCGCTCCTCGGAGCCTATTGAATAAATAATTGAGTCGTAGAGTTATGTTGTGATGCCATGTTGTATCTACACATATTGAGCATATTGTGTGTATGTTTGAAATGCTTGGTATGTGTGGGATCCGACAAACTAGTTGTTTATCCTTGGCAGCCTCTCATATGGGGAAATGTAGTCTCGTGCTTCTCGAGCGATAGTAGTCCGCTACAGCCGGTTCACCGAGTCCCGCTAGCCCAAAGATTACCGCTTGGACACTTGAATGGCCGGCATGTGTTTCACTTCGTTCCTATGTCCGTTCTTCGGGAAATGTCATGCGGTGTTATTCGGAGTCCTGCCTAGCCTGCTACAGCCCGGGATACCGGAGTCCTGTTAGCCTAGTGCTACAGCCCGAATTTATACGTTGATGACCGACATGCTCGATGTGATTCATGTATGCCTGTCCCCATAGGTTAGCGCCGCTTTGGTTTCACGACTAGCCATGTCGGCCCGGGTTCTTTGTCATATGGATGCTAGCGATACTATCATATACATGAGCCAAAAGGCGCAAACGGTCCCGGGCCATGGTAAGGCGACACCCGTGGGAATACCGTGCGTGAGGCCGCAAAGTGATATGATGTGTTACATGCTAGATCGGTGTGACTTAGGATCGGGGTCCTGACAGCCCACTCGGTAGTGCATCATCATAATGAGCTCAAAGTGACCAAGTGTCTGGTCACGGGATCATGCATTACGGTACGAGTAAAGTGACTTGCCGGTAACGAGACTGAACGAGGTATTGAGATACCGATGATCGAGTCCCGGGCAAGTAACGTACCGATTGACAAAGGTAATTGAATACGGGATTAATTGAATCCTCGACATCGTGGTTCATTCGATGAGATCATCGAGGAGTATGTGGGAGCCAACATGGGTATCCAGATCCCGCTGTTGGTTATTGACCGGAGAGCCGTCTCGGTCATGTGCGCATGTCTCCCGAACCCGTAGGGTCTACACACTTAAGGTTCGGTGACGCTTAGGGTTGTATGAATATGAGTATGCAGCAAAACAAATGTTGTTGAGTCCCGGATGAGATCCCGGACGTCACGAGGAGTTCGGAATGGTCCGGAGGTAAATAATTATATATAGGAAGTGCTATTTCGGCCATCGGGAGAATTTCGGGGTTACTGGGTATTGTCTGGGACCAGGAAGGGTCCCGAGGTCCACCGGTGGGGCCACCTATCCCGGGAGGGCCCGTGGGCTGAAGTGGGAGGAACCAGCCTGGTGGGCTGGTGCGCCCCACCAGGCCCCCCGCCTAGGGTTGGAAACCCTAGGGTGGGGCGCCCACTGCCTTGGGGCAAGCCTCCCCTTGGCCGCCGCCCCCCCTGGTAGATCATATTTCCCGGGGCCGGCGCCCCCCGGGGGGCATATATAATGGGGGGGTGGGCGGGGCAGCCGCACCCTTGCATCTTGGCGCCTCCCTCTCCCTTGCTACACCTCTCCTCCTCCGTCACGTGCTTTGCGAAGCCTGCCGAGATCTTTGCTTCTCCACCAACACCACGTCGTCTTTGCTGCTTTGGAGCCATCTTCCTCAACCTCTCCTTCCCTTTCTGGATCAAGAAGGAGGAGACGTCATCCGCTCCGTACGTGTGTTGAACGCGGAGGTGCCGTCCGTTCGACATTCGGTCATCGGTGATTTGGATCACGGCGAGTACGACTCCATCATCCACGTTCTAGTGAACGCTTCCGCACGCGATCTACAAGTGGTATGTAGATGCAATCTCTCTCCCATGACTCGTTGCTTAGATGAACTCATAGATGGATCTTGGTGAAACCGTAGGAAAATTTTTAATTGTCTGCAACGTTCCCCAACATCGCGAGCTTTGCTATTATAGTTGGATCTTATGATGCTTCTCCCCCTCTACTCTCTTGTAATGGATTGAGTTTTCCCTTTGAAGTAATCTTATCGGATTGAGTCTTTAATGATTTGAGAACACTTGATGTATGTCTTGCCGTGCGTATCTTTGGTGACAATGGGATATCACGTGATTCACTTGATGTATGTTTTGGTGATCAACTTGCGGGTTCCTCCCATGAACCTATGCATAGGGGTTGGCACACGTTTTTGTCTTAATTGTCCGATAGAAACTTTAGGGCACTCTTTGAGGTTCTATGTTTTGGTTGAATAGATGAATCTGAGATTGTGTGATGCATATCGTATAATCATATCCACGGATACTTGAGGTGACATTGGAGTATCTATGTGACATTATGGTTTTGGTTGATTTGTGTCTTAAGGTGTTATGCTAGTACGAACTCTAGGGCTGTTTGTGACACTTATAGGAATAGCCCAACGGATTGATTGGAAAGAATAACTTTGAGGTGGTTTCGTACCCTACCATAATCTCTTCGTTTGTTCTCTGCTATTAGTGACTTTGGAGTGACTCTTTGTTGCATGTTGAGGGATAGTTATATGATCCAACTATCTTATTATTGTTGAGAGAACTTGCACTAGTGAAAGTATGAACCCTAGGCCTTGTTTCCTAGCATTTCAATACCGTTTATGCTCACTTTTACCACTTGCTACCTTGCTGTTTTTATATTTTCAGATTACAAAAACCTATATCTACCATCCATATTGCACTTGTATCACCATCTCTTCGGCGAACTAGTGCACCTATACAATTTACCATTGTATTGGGTGTGTTGGGGACACAAGAGACTCTTTGTTATTTGGTTGCAGGGTTGCTTGAGAGAGACCATCTTCATCCTATGCCTCCCACGGATTGATAAACCTTAGGTCATCCACTTGAGGGAAATTTGCTACTGTCCTACAAATCTCTACACTTGGAGTCCCAACAACGTCTACAAGAAGAAGGTTGCGTAGTAGACATCAGGGCACAGGGTTTCTTGTCACAAACATGCCCTGGCACAGGTTTTGCTCCTATCTAACAGACAGGTTTGCAGTAACTTCTGTGTGTGAAAATGTCAAAGCGTTCCACAGCCTTACTCAAACAAGCACTGTGGCACAGTACATTGCTGCTTTTGAACAGAATATGAACCTCATGAGAAGAGACAACCCTGCAGTTCCAGATAGTTAATATATACATAGCTTCATATCTGGGTTAAACCCTTACATACAGAGTCACCTAGAGTGCCACCAGCCTGACAACATGAAGAGAGCAATGTGGCTTGCAAGGAGAATAGAAAAGTCAAGTCCTCCAACCACCAACTACAAAAACCACACAACAAACTACAGGAAACCTGTTACTACTGAAAGCAACAAAACACTAAACATTCCTGTAGTTCCTGCTGCTACTGTCATTCAGCAAGTGATACGTCTCCGTCGTATCTACTTTTCCAAACACTTTTGCCATTGTTTTGGACTCTAACTTGTATGATTTGAATGGAACTAACCTGCATCGACATTTGTTTTCAGCAGAATTGCCATGATGTTGTTTTTGTGCAGAAAACAAAAGTTCTCGGAATGACCTGAAACTCCACGGAATATCTTAGAATAAATAATAAAAATCTCGCCAAAGATGAAGACCAGGGGCCCACACCCTATCCACGAGGGTGGGGCGCCCTCTGGCGCGCCCCTACCTCGTGGCCCCTCGGACACCCTCCAACGCCAACTCCAACTCCATATATTGGCTTTGGGGAGAAAAAAAATCAGAGAGAAGAAATCATCACATTTTACAAGACGGAGACGCCGCCAAGCCCTAATCTCTCGGGAGGGCTGATCTCGAGTCCGATTCGGGGCTCCGGAGAGGGGGATTCGTCGCCGTCGTCATCACCAACCATCCTCCATCACCAATTTCATGATGCTCACCGCCGTGCGTGAGTAATTCCATCGTAGGCTTGCTGGACGGTGATGGGTTGGATGAGATTTATCATGTAATCGAGTTAGCTTTGTTAGGGTTTTATCCCTAGTATCCACTATGTGCTGAGATTGATGTTGCTATGACTTTGCTATGTTTAATGCTTGTCACTAGGGCCCGAGTGCCATGAATTCAGATCTGAACCTATTATGTTTTCATAAATATATGTGTGTTCTTGATCCTATCTTGCAAGTCTATAGTCACCTATTATGTGTTATGATCCGACAACCCCAAGTGACAATAATCGGGATACTTCTCGGTGATGACCATAGTTTGAGGAGTTCATGTATTCACTATGTGCTAATGCTTTGTTCCGGTTCTCTATTAAAAGGAGGCCTTAATATTCCTTAGTTTCCATTAGGACCCCGCTGCCACGGGAGGGTAGGACAAAAGATGCCATGCAAGTTCTTTTCCATAAGCACGTATGACTATATTCGGAATACATGCCTACATTACATTGATGAACTGGAGCTAGTTCTGTGTCACCCTATGTTATGACTGTTACATGACGAACCACATCCGGCATAATTATCCATCACTGATCCGGTGCCTACGATCTTTCCATATACTGGTTTACGCTTATTTACTTTTCCGTTGCTACTCTTACAATCACTACAAAAATACCAAAAACATTAATTTTGCTGTCTTTACTTTTGTTACCGTTACCACCACTATCATACTACTTTGCTACTAAAAACTTTGCTGCAGATACTAAGTTTCCAGGTGTGGTTGAATTGACAACTCAGCTGCTAATACTTGAGAATATTCTTTGGCTCCGCTTGTGTTGACTCAATAAATTTGGGTTGAATACTCTACCCTCGAAAACTATTACGATCCCCTATACTTGTGGGTTATCAAGACCTTTTTCTGGCGCCGTTGCCGGGGAGCATAGCTCTATTCTTTGAGTCACTTGGGATTTATATCTGCTGGACACTATGAAGAACTTGAAATACGCTAAGACAACAATTTATCCCTCAACTACGAGGGGAGGTAAGGAACTGCCATCTAGCTCTGCACTTGATTCATCTTCTGTTATGAGTAAGCTAGCGACACCTAAACCTGCTTCTGCTATTCGTTCCGATATGTCGCATGTTATTGATGATGCCATACGCTATGCATGATTGTAGCGACCCGACCTCGGGCAGTCGAAACCTGCATGTTCTTGTGCCATCCACAGATCGGTATCTTTGGCACACACAGTACATCAATGTATATATCAAAGTGCAATCACATGTATAAATAACGTAAAACTGATATATACCTCATAAGTCTCAGCGGAAACAAGTAATCGGGTGTGGAGTCCCATCAACGCCATCGGTAGGTTGAGTGTAGACCGTAACCCTGTACCGTACTCTTACTCGTCGGAAGTAAATATCTGCAACATGATACGTTGCAGCCGTGTAGGTCAGTACATTGATTGTACCGCAAGATCACAACATGAGAAAACAGATGATAAAACTATACTATATGCAATATGGCTTTGTGGCTCGTATGCGAGTTTTGTTTGCGTAAAAGCTGATTTATTTTCCCTACATCAAAGGAATAAATGAAGTCTATACTATGGAGTTTTCTATCATGACATGGTTCCGCCAACCGATGTCTCATAGCCCAAAATCATCATAAGTTGCCCACAATTAAGTTATCAATCCGGTGTTGAGAGTTCCGAGATAGATCCAAGTCCAGAGGCTCAAGTTGTCCGTAACCAGGGACACGGCTAATCGATTAGGTTTTAACCCTCTGCAGAGGTTTGTACACTTTACCCGCAAGATTCGATCCCTCTTTTACGTTCTCGCACTTCGTGGTGTTTGAGAACAAGATGACCAAACATGGTCTTCGAAGAGTTCCACGACCACTGTCCGGTGCTCATCCAATCCTACCGTAGTTCTACATCTGCTAGCACCGCCCCAGCCAGAGTCACAACTAAGGTCAACCAAGCCAGAGCCCATAGTGACTTGCGGTTGCACAGGTAAGCTTCCGGGCATGAAGTATTCTTCCGTCTCTTTGAGTGCAGGTGAAGCTTTCCGCAAGATGTCATGGCGCTTCTCCATGCATCCCGACCAACCACTGGATTCTCCAGGTGCCGTCAACCATCCTTCACCCAGTAGTGTGTATTGAATTCTTGTCTCGAGTCTTGAAGTCTTGAGGCCTTGAAGATGCTGATCCTTGCAGATGCCATCATGGAGTTGTCGTCATTGACGTAGAGTCCTCCTTCTTCACACCACTCTCGTGCACTCATACCAAACCGCGTCTACTATAGCGTAGCATTAAAATAAAATATCATCCCGGGCTTGGTAACAGGGTGATGGGTTCCTACCTCATGCATACTACTCAACTACAAGGATTCAATATCACTACTGGAGGGATTGTTGCGAAGATGACACTAAATGCAATAAAACATAGGTATGAAAGCATGGTCAAAGTGAACTTGCCTGGTAAGTTGATGAAGATAGCAACACTCTAGAATAATGACTTGGTAGAACTATTCATCACTCCGTTGAAAATCTATATAGTCAAACATAGCATTCACATAAGCAAACATCCTAGCAAAAAATTCTAACACTCATAATAAAACCAACAAATAAAAATGCAAATCAAGGGACACCAAATAAAAACAAAGGAAAACTACACAACAAAACTATTAAAGAAAACTCTAAGACATAACACAAAAATAGTTTTATCCTAAGTAAAATTTAACAACAAAGAAAATACCAACATAATAAATAATCTGAAAAGAAAATATAAAACAGCTAATTTTAACAGAAAGTATTTTTCATAAACTTTTAATAGCAAAAAGAAACAAATAAAAAGCTTTTATGAAACACTAACTATGACCTAAACAAGTTTTGATACAAAACTAAATAAAATAAATTTTTAAAATAAAAACAAAATTTTCTTTGGTTTACTAACAGAAACAAAACTAAATTTGTCAAAAGTGACAAAAATAAATAATTTAAAACCAATAAAAACAATAAAGAAAAGACTAAAACAAAACTATAACTAAAACAGTACTGTTTTGCTAAAAACCTAATTTAAACATAAAGTAAAAATAAAGAAGTATATGCTACTGGATAGACAAAACCATAATAAAAGAGTAGCAAAAAGAATCAATCAAAAATACTTTGTAAAACTCAAAATATGACCAAATTAGTGATTTGAACAAATTTCACCAAATTCAAATCTAAACTATTCAAATTTGAAACCTAAGTACACAAACAGAAACTTAAGCAAATTTGTGACACAATTCAAAAAGAATCACTAAAATAAAATAATCCTAACTCATTTTATAGCAGAAATACTAATCTGTCTAAAACTAAAATAAAACAATTTCTAATAATTTAAACATGGCCAAACATATTTTCTACAGAAACTACAACAAATTTGCAAATTAACAAAAAAAGAATCAACTAAAAATATTAAGTAACCTAAAAGATATGGATTTTACAAAACTGGAACTATTCTGTTAAAACAGAAACGAAAAAAAATAACTAAAAAGAAAAACTGGCGCTAGTGGGCCTATCTAACGCTCAGGCGATTTATAACTAAAGCGTGCTCGCGGCTAACTGAAAATAAACCGATCGGCCGGTCTAAACTAAACCGCTGACTAAACCAAAATAAACCGTAATTAAACCGGTCTAATCTAAATAAACCTAACCCTTCGTGTGATCTAATCTAGGCCCTAGATTCTAGATCGAACGGCGGAGGATGGCTCCGGTGACTCACCGCGGTGGCGACGACGGCGACGGACGACGGCGGCTCGGGCGACGACGGTGCAGTGGCTCCGGTGGTCCGGGACGACAGGAGGCGCCAGGCAAAGTGACGAGCGAGGGGAGTCCGGGGTAGAGTCGGTGGAGCCTGGGGCGACGGCGGCAGCGGTGGGCGGCAATGAGCGGGCAAGGGCGGCGTCGAGTTCCGGCGAGGAATCGCGGGCGAGGTAGAGGGTTTAGGGGGTCGGGGAGGGGCGGAACGGGGTGAGGGGATCGATATATATAGGGGGGGGGACCGGCTTGGAGGAGGGGGCGAATCGGGGAGGGAGATCCCGCGTTCTCCGGGATTCCGGCGGCGGCAGCGGTGGCGTGGCGTGGGCGAGGCGTGGGCGAGGGGAAAGAGAGGGCGGGGCCGGCGCGTCAGCGAGAGAGGGGGAGAGGTGAGCGAGCGGGCGACCGAGGGGAGGGGTTTGAGGCGTCGGCTCGGACGTGGGCAGATGGGCCTGGCCGGGCTGGGCCGCTACTGGTGGGTGCCTTTGGCGCTGGTCAATGGGCATTATTCGGCCGGCGCCAGTGGGTTTTCTTTTTTTGAAATAGGGAGAGGGGGGATATATATATTTAATATATATATTTTTATATAGGACATGTATATGTCAAAATTATCAGAAAAATAAATCCTACAACGTGAACATATTTTCAGAGGCAAATAAAATATACAAAAATTCTAATAAAGCAAGTAGTGATACTGTTGCATTAAAACCCAACAAAAATCATTTTTAAAATACCAAAATGATTTCAAATTTAGTTTCTCCTAATTTTCCATTGAAAGGAATCATTTTACCCATATTTCCATTTATTTATTTTTAGGAGAAAAATAATTTGAATAAAATCCAAATAATTCCAAATTTGAAAGGGAGTTTCAAAATACTTTCAAATGACTTTCAATTTGATTCTTTTTAACTTCCAACTCATATTTCATATAATTGAAGAAGTCATTTTATCTTCTCTCATGAAAATCATTGAGTTGCATAAAGTTTCTAAAATTTGAAATATTTCCAAACAGAATTCAAATCTTTTCAAAACCCTTTTCATTTATTTAAATGGAAGAAGTCATATCATCTTCTCTCTAGGGTTTTGTGTTTGAATTGAATTTGAATTCATGGATATCAAAAGGCAAAGTGAAAGTCAGGGAAAGTCATTTCATTCCCTCTCATTCAACTTTCAAAAAGTTTCAAATTCCACTCAATTTCACTCAATCAATCACACAACAAACAATCAATCAATCAAAACTATTTATTTATTATAACATTCCAAAATTTAGAATTTTGGGATGTTACAATGATACTTATGATGAAACTACTTCTATGCTCGATACTACTGTGCCCCTTGGTGAATTTCTAGATGAACAAATTGCTAGGTCTAGAGAGAAAGAAACTATTGAAACTGATAATATGGATGAAAGTGATGATGAAGATATGCCTGCTATTCCTGAGGGTTATCTTTTTGATGCAGAATCTTCTGCAGCTATTTTTGCTTGCCAGGATAGATACGAACTTAAGAGGCTGCTAGTTAAATGGAGTAAAGAATCTCTTAGAGACAGAATGAAACCTGATCCTGCTTTTGCTACTTCACCTATTTGTGTTCCTGATAAGGATTATGAATTCTCTGTTGATCTGATATATTTACTTTGGTTGAATCTGTACCCTATTATTGATATGAATCTGAAACTGTTGTAGCACTTATTACTAATTTAAATGATATAGCTGCCCTGTTTACTAATGATGAGAGAACGCGATACTTTTATATACTCAAAATATTTTCGTTCTGATAAAAGGGTGATGCTAAGATATTGTTTAATTCTCTTGATCCTGGTTGTGTGCGTAGTCCCCAGGATATGATTTATTACTTTTCTGCTAAATATTTCCCTAGTCATAAGAATCAAGCTGCTTTGAGGGAAATATACAACTTCGTGCAAATTAAAGAAGAGAGTCTCCCACAATCTTGGGGGAGGCTTCTCAAGTTACTTAATGCTTTGCCTGATCATCCTCTTAAGAAACCTGAAATACTTGATATCTTTTATAATGGACTAACCGATGCTTCCAGAGATTACCTGGATAGTTGTGCTGGTTCTCTTTTCAGGGAAAGAACACCAGATGAAGCTGAAATTCTATTGAATAATATGTTGACAAATGAAAATAATTGGGCACCTCCTGAGGAACCTCCAGAGCCAATTACTGAGCCTATTCCCAAACCAACTCCGAAGAAGAGAGGTGTTCTACTTCTCAGTCCTGAAGATATGCAAGAAGCAAAGAAATCTATGAAAGAAAAAGGTATTAAAGCTGAAGATGTTAAGAATTTACCTCCTATTGAAGAAATACATGGTCTTAATCTACCGCTTTGTCAAGAAACTTATGATCTCAATTCTTTATTCCTTTGAAGAACCTCCCGATCACGATATCCCGGCTACGTAGTAAAGGTAAATTATCTCTACAGATATGATAAAGCTGAAGTCCCTCCTGCTAAAATTGCTAGTCAGTGCTTGGATGAGTTTGATAACTTTATGTTTAAGAAGGATGACTTTAATGCTTATTTTGGTAGACAATTAAAACAAGATCTTATATGATTAAACACTTGAGTGATTATATGGCTAATATTAGAGGTGAACTTAAACTTGTTAGCAAACATGCTTTTATGGTTACCACTCAAGTAGAACAAGTACTTAAAGCTCAGAAAGAAGTGCTTGATGAAATGAATAGTAAGAAAAATGATTATGCTGTTAGAGTGGCTACTAGAACTGGTAGAATGACTCAGGAACCTTTGTATCCTCAAGGCCACCCTAAGAGAATCGGCAGGATTCTCGAGAGAAATAATATTGATGTACCTCGTTCTTCTAAAAGGAAGAAAAAGAAAAATGATAGGACTTTGCAAACTTCTAGTGAACCTATTGCTGAACCACACGAGAATCCAAATGACATCTCTATGTCCGATCTTTGAAACACAATCTGGTAATGAACATGAACCTAGTGAAAATGTTAATGATGATGATCATGATGATGCTCAACCTAGTAATGATAATGATGTAGAAGTTGAACCTGCTGTTGATCTTGATAACCCACAATCAAAGAATCAACGTTATGATAAAAGAGACTTTGTTGCTAGGAAACATGGTAAAGAAAGGGAACCATGGGTTCAGAAACCCATGCCTTTTCCTCCAAACCATCCAAGAAAAAGGATGATGAGGATTTTGAGCGCTTTTGAAATGATTAGACCCATCTTTTTGCGTATGCGATTGGTGATATGCTCAAAATGAATCCTTATGCTAAATATATGAAAGATATTGTTACAAATAAAAGAAAGATACCAGAAGCTGAAATTTCCACCATGCTTGCTAATTATACTTTTAAGGGTGGAATACCAAAGAAACTTGGAGATCCAGGAGTACCGACTATACCATGCTCCATTAAAAGAAATTATGTTAAAAGTGCTTTATGTGATCTTGGAGCCGGTGTTAGTGTTATGCCTCTCTGTTTATATCATAGACTTGACTTGAATAAGTTGACACCTACTGAAATATCTTTGCAAATGGGTGATAAATCAACTGCTATACGTGTCGGTATTTGTGAGGATGTGCCTGTTGTGGCTGCAAACGTTAGTATTTTAACGGACTTTGTTATTCTTGATATTCCCGAGGATGATAGTATGTCTATTATTCTTGGAAGAGCTTTCCTTAATACTGCAGGGGCTGTTATTGATTGCAACAAAGGCAATGTCACTTTTCATGTTAATGGTAATGAGCACACGGTACACTTTCCGAGGAAACAACCTCAAGTTCATAGTATCAACTCTATTGGAAAAATTCCATCGATTATATTTGGAGGTTTTGAATTTCCTCTCCCTACTGTCAAGAAGAAATATGATATACTTATTATTGGGGGTGTCCATATCCCCGTTGAGGTAACATAGTGTTATTCGAAATTTCTCCGGTTCCATGTTAATCGGAATGAGTTTGTTAACAAGACTTGATCAACCTTGTTAGTGGATTCTTTTTTATGAGCATGAGATGGATGAAACTAGAAGCACAACCTTATGTACCCTCTTTATACTTTCTGTTATTTAGTAGAAATAAAGTAAAATAGTATTTTTTCTGTCTGTTTCCTGGTTTCTCCATGCAATATAAAAATATCCCGAAAATAGAAGTCCTCAGAATGCCATGCCAATTTAATATGATTTTTTCAGGAATTTATGAGGACTTTTAGTGCAAAAATTACCGCGGGGGAGCTGCCACCTGGCCACGAGGGTAAAGGGCGCGCCCTACCCCCTGGGCGCGCCCCCTGCCTTGTGGGCCCACGGTGGCCCTCCTCCACTTATCCCTGCACCCATCTTCTTCCTCTGCCTCACACAAACCCGAAAAACCAACTCAAGCTCGAGTTGCAACCACTTTTGCTGTGATTTTCGATCTCCTTGCTCAAAGCACCTCTCGCAAAACTGCTTGAGGAGATTGTTCCTTGGAAGATGTTCCAAGGTGGTTCTTCAAGGAAGCAAGGTCCCAGGCTTGCAATGCGTGATGTTGATGAGGAACCACCAAGAGACGCTCCTGTGAGGCCCTGCGAGTGGCCTTCGGAAAATTTTATGGATCAAGAGGGAATCAAAGAAGAATTTAACGCATATTTGCGTAATGCCGGTCTTGAGGACTTTGAGGCTGACAAATGTCCCCAGTGTCATGATCTCACAAGTTCATTTGTGAGGAGGTTTGAGTTTTCATCTTCGCGTAATTCTCCTTCAGTCATGTTTGACCTTTATGACAAATCTTATACCATGGACTTAGAGGATTTCACTTTTGCGTGCAAAAACTTCCATCTTGGGGTATTGTCAGGGATCCCCCTAAATCTGAATTTAGAGACTTTCTTGCTAGAATAATTGTGGGGGAATCTAGAGATATAACACAAGCCACTATAGGGAACATTCACTTTCCTGCTATACATTATTTTGCTCTCTTCATAGGTAGATGCATAAATGCTAAGGATGAAGCATGTCACATGTGTGCCCCTGATCTCAGCATTCTCAGAAGTGATGTATTAGGAGACCAATCTTATCATATGGGAGCCATTGTAGCTCTTAGGTTGCATCATAATAGACATAACTGAGATTTCTTTGGAGGAATTTATGCAACCCGCTTAGCTAATTTTCTTGAGATAGACATTCGTGTGGGTGATATGGAGTTACCCCTACCTATTTGGATTTTGATTCTATGGTTTCCCACCAGTTTGTTGAGAGGACTCAACCACCTCTCCAGTATCGACTAATCTTTAACAAACGACATGTTGTCCATGTTACTCTTCCTGCTCCTGCCTTCTTTGATTTTCAGACAAAAGGGAGATATATTATTACTAGAGAGGAGGCAGATGAGTACGAGAGGAGAGCGGAGGCGGCTCGACGCCACGCTGCAGCTCAGGAGGCGATAGCGGCTGCATCGCAGTACGACCCCAGCTACACCTACGGGTATTCGCCAGGCTATCCCTGGCAATAGACCAACTTAGGCCAAAATCCTAAGCTTGGGGGAGTACGTATTTCTCACCGACATTACATTCATGTTCACACACACTCATTGCTAAATGTCGGTGCTCATACTTTTTCACTGTAATATCCATGCTAGTTTATTTCCTTTTTCCTGCTTTCTTCTTGTGTGTTTCATAAACCTTAAGAAAAACAAAAAAATTAGTAGTAGTTTATTTTTCCTTCTGTAGTAGTAATAAGAAAACCCAAAAATATTTCCCGTTCTTCTTTTGCTTGTTGGGAGCTTTCCCGTGTAAATAGTTTTTATTTATTTTCTTTTCTTTGGGGGTCAGTAGGAGAAGACCATGATTAAATTTTTTGAAATGGCTCTTATATGCATTATTGTTGATTTAACCAAGAGCCCATATTGCCTTGTCTTCTCCTGTTTATTGAATGCTCGCAGATTCCAGCTTAGTCCAATGCACGTGCACTCTTATTATTATTCACATCGTTCGGTCGTGCAAGTGAAAAGCAATTATGATGATATATGATGGACTGACTGTGATGGGAAAAGCTGGTATGAACTCGACCTCTTTTTTTTTGTAAATATGATGTGTCCATCGTTCTTGATTCAGCTTATTATGAATAAACATGTTTGCAATGACAATTAGAGATCATAGTTGCTTTTGCCATGCTTGATTAGCTATGAGTTATAATGGTTTACCTTGCATGCCAAGATGCTATTAAAATGGTTGTGATGTGGTATGATGGGTTGGTATCCTCCTTTGAATGATTTAAGTGACTTGACTTGGCACATGTTCACACATGTAGTTGAAACAAATCAACATAGCCTTCACGATATTTATGTTCATGGTGGATTATATCCTACTCATACTTGTATTCAATGTTTATTAATTTTAATGCATGTTCATGACTGTTGTCGCTCTCTAGTTGGTCGCTTTCCAGTCTTTTGCTAGCCTTCACTTGTACTAAGCGGGAATACTGCTTGTGCATCCAATCCCTTAAACCCCAAAGTTATTCCATATGAGTCCACTATACCTTCCTATATGCGGTATCTACCTGCTGTTCCAAGTAAATTTGTATGTGCCAAACTCTAAACCTTCAAATAAACATTCTGTTTTGCATGCTCGATTAGCTCATATATCAACTAGGGCTGCCCTTATCTTCCGTGTTAGGCAGGTTATTCTCAAGAGGAGTGGACTCCGCTCCTCACTCACGAGAAAATGGCTGGTCACCGGGATGCCCAGTCCCATGCTTTATGCAAACTAAATCAAAATAATTGCAAACAAAAATCCCCCTGGGACCTGTTGAATGTTGGAGGCACTCGTTGTTTCGAGCAAGCCATGAATTGATGCTTGTGGAGGAGGGGGAGTATAAACTTTACCATTCTGTTTGGGAACCACCTATAATTTGTTTAGCATGGAAGATATCGTCATCTCTTAGAAGTTATGTTGACAATGAAAGTATGCCGCTCAAAATATAATTTATCTCTATTTCAAAACCGAGCTCTGGCACCTCTACAAATCCCTGCTTCCCTCTGCGAAGGGCCTATCTATTTACTTTTATGTTGAGTCATCACCCTCTTATTAAAAAGCACTAGCTGGAGAGCACATCTGTCATTTGCATTCATTATTGTTAATTTATATCGGGTATGACTATGATTGGATCTCTTTTACCATGAATTACAATGTCTAGTCAGTCCTTGATCTTTGAAGGTGCTCTGCATTTATGTTTTGCGGTCTCAGAAAGGGCTAGCGAGATACCATCTTGTTATATTATATTATGATTATTTTCAGAAAGTGTTGTCATCCGAGATTTATTATTATGGCTTGCTAGCTGATTATGTTATTGATATGAGAAAACATGAGACCCGGGAGTTATTGCAAATGTGGTTAGTTATGATATTTGATGAAAACCTGAATGCTGGCTTGACATAGATACAACAACAAGAGCAAACAGAGTTTGTATAAGTTTTTCTTTTTCTCTTTCAGTTTGTCAATGAATTGCTTGACGACAAGCAAGGGTTTAAGCTTGGGGGAGTTGATACGTCTCCATCGTATCTAATTTTCCAAACACTTTTACCCTTGTTTTGGACTCTAACTTGTATGATTTGAATGGAACTAACCCGGACTGACGCTGTTTTTAGCAAAATTGCCATGATGTTGTTTTATGTGCAGAAAACAAAAGTTCTCGGAATGACCTGAAACTCCACGGAATATCTTAGAATGAATAACAAAAAAATCCTTGCCAAAGATGAAGACCAGGGGGCCCACACCCTGTCCACGAGGGTGGGGGGCGCGCCCCCCTACCTCATGGGTCCCCTAGACACCCTCCGACGCCAACTCCAACTCCATATATTGGCTTTCGGGAGAAAAAATCAGAGAGAAGAAATCATCGCGTTTTACGATCTGAGCCGCCGCCAAGCCCTAATCTCTCTCGGGAGGGCTGATCCGGAGTCCGTTCGGGGCTCCGGAGAGGGGGTTCGTCGCCATCGTCATCATCAACCATCCTCCATCACCAATTTCATGATGCTCACCGCCGTGCATGAGTAATTCCATCGTAGGCTTGCTGGACGGTGATGGGTTGGATGAGATTTATCATGTAATCGAGATAGCTTTGTTAGGGTTTGATCCCTAGTATCCACTATGTTCTGAGATTGATGTATCTATGACTTTGCTATGCTTAATGCTTGTCACTAGGGCCCGAGTCCCATGAATTCAGATCTGAACCTATTATGTTTTCATGAATATATGTGTGTTCTTGATCCTATCTTGCAAGTCTATAGTCACCTATTATGTGTTATGATCCGACAACCCCGAAGTGATAATAATCAGGATACTTCTCGGTGATGACCATAGTTTGAGGAGTTCATGTATTCACTATGTGCTAATTCTTTGTTCCGGTTCTCTATTAAAAGGAGGCCTTAATATCCCTTAGTTTCCAATAGGACCCCGCTGCCACGGGAGGGTAGGACAAAATATGGAATGCAAGTTCTTTTCCATAAGCACGTATGACTATATTCGGAATACATGCCTACATTACATTGATGAACTGGAGCTAGTTCTGTGTCACCCTATGTTATGACTGTTACATGACGAACCGCATCCGGCATAATTATCCATCACTGATCCGGTGCCTACGAGCTTTCCATATACTGGTTTACGCTTATTTACTTTTCCGTTGTTATGTTACAATCACTACAAAAATACCGAAAACATTACTTTTGCTGTCTTTACTTTTGTTACCGTTACCACCACTATCATACTACTTTGCTACTAAACACTTTGCTGCAGATACTAAGTTTCCAGGTGTGGTTGAATTGACAACTCAGCTGCTAATACTTGAGAATATTCTTTGGTTCCCCTTGTGTCGAATCAATAAATTTGGGTTGAATACTCTACCCTCGAAAACTATTGCGATCCCCTATACTTGTGGGTTATCAGTAAGCAAGAGAAAAGGGGATTTGCTACAAATGTAGAGAACCTTGGTTTCCTGGTCACAAACAGGTGTGCAAAATGTCTCAGAAGGCCCAAATCCAAGCTCTACAAGAACAAAATACAGTAAACCCTGATGTTATATACATTGTAGATGCTGAAGAGGAACAGACTGGCACTGAAGAAGAAAATTCAGACTCACAACAACTGAAAATTTCCATGCATGCTGCTAAGGGCACTCCTGAAGAACAACCTAAGCACACCTTCGCTCTACAAGTGCAAATTGGATCAACCATGGCTTTAGCACTTGTTGATAGTGGCAGTACTACCACTTTTTGACGCCCCCGATTCAATCGTACACTAATCATGCACGCAAACGTGTACGATCAAGATCAGGTACTCATGGGAAGATATCACAACACAACTCTAAAAACATAAATAAGTCATACAAGCATCATAATACAAGCCAGGGGCCTCGAGGGCTCGAATACAAGTGCTCGATCATAGATGAGTCAATGGAAGCAACAATATCTGAGTACAGACATAAGTTAAACAAGTTTGCCTTAAGAAGGCTAGCACAAACTGGGATACAGATCGAAAGAGGCGCATGCCTCCTGCCTGGGATCCTCCTAATCTACTCTTGGTCGTCGTCAGCGGCCTTCACGTAGTAGTAGGCACCTCCGGTGTAGTAGGAGTCATCGTCAACGGTGGCGTCTGGCTCCTGGGCTCCAGCATCTAGTTGCGACAACCAGGAAGAAAGGAAAAGGGGAAAAGGGGGAGCAAAGCAACCGTGAGTACTCATCCAAAGTACTCGCAAGCAAGGATCTACATTACATATGCATGGGTGTCCATGTAAAGGGGAAATATCGGTGGACTGAGCTGCAGAATGCTAGAATAAGAGGGGGATAGCTAGTCCTGTCGAAGACTACGCTTCTGGCAGCCTCCATCTTGCAGCATGTAGAAGAGAGTAGATGGTAAGTTCACCAAGTAGCATCGCATAGCATAATCCTACCCGGTGATCCTCCCTAAATGCCGCCTACGTGTGAGAGCGATCACCGGGTTATATCTGGCACTTGGAAGGGTGTGTTTTACTAAGTATCCGGTTCTAGTTGTCATAAGATCAAGGTACAAATCCAAGTCGTCCTGTTACCGAAGATCACGGCTATTCGAATAGATAAACTTCCCTGCAGGGGTGCACCACATTACCCGACACGCTCGATCCAACGTTGCAGCCCTACCTAGGCTCAACAGAGAGGTCAGCACGCCGGTCTAAATCCTATGCGCGCAGGGGTCTGGGCCCATCGCCTGTTGCACACCTGCACGTTGTGAACGCGACCGGAAGCAGACCTAGCCCCCTTAATACAAGCGCGGGCTTACGGCCCAATGCGGCGCGCGCCGCTCAGTCGCTGACGTCAAAAAGAGCTTCGGCTGATACCACGACGCCGGTTGCCCATATCTTGTCCCACATGGCGGTTAGTGCGTATAAGGTCAACGACCCAACTCAGATCAAATACCAAGATCTCGTTAAGCGTGTTATTATGAACTAATCATGACACGCGACCAGGCTGTGCCCACCTCTCTCCTAGGTGTCTCAACCTGCCCTGTCGCTCTGCCACAAAGTAATAATCGGGGGCCGTCGGGAACCCAGGCCCACCTCTACTGGGATGGAGCCACCTGCCCCTTCAGCCCCCATCTCCGAACAGTATCATAAGTAATGTAACAGTATAAAGTATATAGCATATGCCCGTGATCACCTCCCGAAGTGATCATGGCCCAGTAGTATAGCATGGCAGACGGACAAGAGTGTAGGGCCACTGATGGAATACTAGCATCCTATACTAAGTATGTAGGATTGCACGTAAATGCAACAACAGTAGTAGCAAGGACAGGCTATGCATCAGGATAGGATTAACAGAAAGCAGTAACATGCTACACTACTCTAATGCAAGCATTAGAGAGAAGAATAGGCGATATCTGGTGATCGGGGGGGGGGGGGGGCTTGCCTGGAAGCTCTATTGCACAAGAAGAAGGGTCGTCAGTGATGTAGTCGTACTCAAACGCAGCAACGCCGATCTTGGGGTCTACCGAAGAAGAAGAAGGGGGGAAGAAACAGTAAATACGGAGCAAAGAAAGCATCACAAAATATAACAAGGCAATACGCGGTGCCAGGGTGATCTAACGCAGGGATAGGTGATACCGGCGGAGGGGGAAAACATCCGGGAAAGTATCCCCGGTGTTTCGCGTTTTCGGACAGATGAACCGGAGGGAGAAAGTTGTGTATTCGATATCCTAGGGATGTGTGGCGGACGAACGAGCTACGTATCCGGATTCGCCTCGTCGTTCTGAGCAACTTTGATGTACAAAGTATTTGCATCTGAGTTACGGTTCTATGATTTATCAAAGTTTTATGCATTTTTGAAATTTATTTAATTAATTAACTCGAACATTATCCAGAACAGTGAAAGGTTATGTCAGCATGACATCACCATGACATCA
Organism: Aegilops bicornis; assembly: GCA_021605145.1. Lineage (NCBI taxonomy): Eukaryota > Viridiplantae > Streptophyta > Magnoliopsida > Poales > Poaceae > Aegilops > Aegilops bicornis. The sequence goes on from CM038672.1 coordinate 675,695,419, forward strand.
GCAGATCAAACCCAGCTGACCATAGTCAAACCTGGCCTGTGGGTCCAGTGGGACCCACCTGCCATAGACTAACATGTTAAATAGGATTTAATTAAGCCGGATTAATTAAATTTAATTAAACTAGATTAGTTAAGTTAATTAACTAATTATTTATTTATTTATTTATTTATTTATTCTTTTTCTGCTTTTCTTTTTCGTTCTAAAGAAGGGGCCGGGCCCAAGTGGTTAGTGACACACGCCACTGCTGGGCGCCCCGTAACGGGTTAATGGGTGCGGGCGATCCCCCGGTTGGCCCCGGGCACTGGTCGGGCGGAGGAGAGTGCCGGCCGGGGCGGCCAGGGAGCGGCAGGCGCAGCTGGGGGAGGTAGCGGGCGGCAGGGGGAGTGGAGGTAGTCACGTGGGGAGACCAGAGCGGCGCGGTAGAGCAGTCGGCGGCGGCAGCGCAGAAGAGATGAAGCAGCAGCGGCGGCGACGGTTGCGGCTGCACGGGAGCGCCAAGGCGAGGCGCATGGCGTGCAGGCCAACAATGGGAAGTGCCCATGGCGAGCACGCTGGGCGAAGCGAGGCGCGGGACGCGCATGTGCGGTGCGAGTGCGGCCCGGAGCGCGGTCATCGCGCGACTGCAGGGTGGAGGTGGCGGCCTCGAAGCGGCAGCAGGCGCAGAGGAGGCGAGGGCGCGTGCAGGCGGTGAGAGCGGACGAGCAAGGGGGCGCAGGTCGCGGCCACGGCGACGCGGTGCGCGGGTGCGGTACGACGCGGTTGGCGCGTGAGCGGCAAGGCGATAGGCGTGCCGGCACGGTGGTGCTCGTGCGGGAACAGAGGGGGGAGGGGAGAAGGGAGAGGCCGGGGCCTCACCATGGGGTTGTAGGGGTTCGAGCAGCGGGGGTCGAGGAGGTGGACGGGGACAACCGGGCGACGGGGAGGCGAGCGACAGCGGCGATCTGGGCGGCGATGAGGTGACTGAGGCGATGACGTCGAGCGGACGGGCGGAGCCGGGCCTAGGCGATGTGCGGCGGCGGGTCGCGAGGGGGACGGGTGGCGCGGCACCGGGCGTGCGGCGAGGGGCTAGGCGAGGACGAGGCATCGGGCGGTTCAGTCCCCCGATCCCGATCTGGATCCGGGAGGGGAGAGAGACGTGGGGGAGTGGGGAGTGGGCTAGGGTTCGGTTCAGTGGGAGGGGGTTAAGCGGGGCAGTGGGGGAGGCCGGCTGGGCCAGGTGGGCCGGTAGGCCAACTGGGCCAGTTTGACCAGAAGGGTGCTTCCCTTTTTTTCTGTTTTGTATTTTCTTTCCTTTTATTTATTTTAACTGTTTTAATTTATTTTAGAGCATTTTAGCATTTTCTAAAAATGTGTTTTCTCCACTATTATTACCTGTGCAAACTTGGCACAAACCGAACAATTTTGTTTTAATGTTTCACAACTTTGGTTGTTTGCCATTAATTCAAATTGAATTTAAATCGTTTTGAACTAACGAGAGATTATCAACAGTAACCGAGGTGACGTGGCATCATTAGCAGGGAATTACTGTAGTCTAATTATCCGGGCGTCTCAATTCTCCTCCACTACAAGAAATCTCGTCCCGAGATTTAAGAGGTAGTGAAAGGGGGGAAGGTTTGGTAACGAATCTAGAGGGTCTTCTCGGTCTTGGCTGCTCTTCTCAAATAAGTTAATCCCTTTCGTTGATGTCTTCATTTCTCTGCTTCGGGTCATCATGATGAAGTTGTCGTCCTTCCTTCGGGAACACAATCGTACTGACGAATGTATAAAGGGGGTATTCCAGGAGAACGGACCTCTGCAAGGTTGACTATCTGGTCGATAACATCAGGGAAGGTGGCGGAAAGTAACTCCCGAATTGAAACTTTAAGAAAATATCAAGAGCAAAGTAAGGAGGTGTCATGGGAAGTTTCGAGCGGGCAGGCAATCATTCGATGCCTGAAACAGGGCGTGAAATGGGTTCAGAGCAACGGGAATAAGTATTGTGTCTGATACTAGAATTGATGATCTCTCGGAAGGTAGCTCGTGAATTACATACGAGGCCACGCGCGAGGAATAACTTTGGGAATAGGGGATGTATAGGAGAGTCAGGTTTTGATCTTGTGGAACTGTGGGTTATGGGCCCACTACGTCTTGCACGTCTTGCACGAACATGTAAGTGAGGCATGTCAGAGGGCAGCCTGTCGGTTATGTCGGCAACAACATCGGTACCAAGGGCGAGGGACTAAGAGAACCATTTTCCTGCTCGTTGAACGAGGTGGACCAATAGGCAAATTCTCGTCCATCGGTGGTTACCAAAATGCTATCGACAAATGCAACAGGGTCTTACTGACACGGTTGTATACCAAGGTGTTTACATAAGCAGAAGAATATTACTGCTTAGATCATATGGGTCACAAGGAATATTAAACAAATCAATGGAAAGGAAAATGTGATCATCAGATCAAACAGAACAATGGAAAGGAAAATGTGTTTGACACATATGCCAGGGGTATACCCTTCCCAAAGACAAGCAGAGCATGATATCCATGGCAGGATATAAAGTAGAAAACCCTTCAGGAAAGGGGAGAGAAATTTCATGACATTACCCATACAACGGTGTTTGGATAATTGATCAAGAAAATTTAGCATTGTGCTTCAATTGTTCTTAATGAAGATCGGAGTACCACAAACATGCTTCGAGATAGCACTGGCATGGCCTTCAAGCAAAGGTCGGACTTGGATACTCAAGGATTCATCAGGAACAACTTATAGAATAAGCCTTGCAATTTCCTCATGGAAGAATGGCTAACCTTGGTAAAGAGGACACTATATCAAAAGGTCATCCGGCCAGGTGTGCTAGGTATGACATCATCTTACCGGGTCATTGATACGTCTCCAATGTATCTATAATTTTTTATTGCTCCATGCTACTTTATCTACTGTTTTGGACTATAATGGGCTTTATTTTCCACTTTTATATACCTTTTGGGACTAACCTATTAACCGGAGGCCCAGCCCAGAATTGCTGTTTTTTTGCCTTTTTTTAGTATTTCGAAGAAATAGAATATCAAATGGAGTCCAAACGGAATGAAACCTTCAGAAACGTGATTTTCTCACCGAACGTGATCCAGGAGACTTGGATCCTACGCCAAGGAACCAGAGAGGCGGTCACGATGGTGGGCCCCCCTAGGGCGCGCCCCCCTGCCTCGTGGGCCCCTCGAAGCTCCACCGACGCATTCCTTCCTCCTATATATACCTCACGCACCCCCAAACGATCGTAACAGGAGCCAAAAACCTAATTCCACCGCCAGAACTTCATGTATCCACGAGATCCCATCTTGGGGCCTGTTAGGAGCTCACGGAGGGGGCATCCACCATGGAGGGCTTCTACATCAACACCATAGCCTCTCTGATGAAGTGTGAGTAGTTTACTTCAGACCTTCGGGTCCATAGCTAGTAGCTAGATGGCTTCTTCTCTCTTTTTGGATCTCAATACAATGTTCTTCCCCCTCTCTTGTGGAGATCTATTCGATGTAATCTTCTTTTTGCGGTGTGTTTGTTGAGAACGATGAATTGTGGGTTTATGATCCAGCTTATCTATGAATAATATTTGAATCTTCTCTGAATTCTTTTATGTATGATTGAGTTATCTTTGCAAGTCTCTTCGAATTATCCGTTTGTTTTGGCCAACTAGATTGGTAGTTCTTGCAATAGGAGAAGTGCATGGCTTTGGGTTCAATCTTGCGGTGTCCTTACCCAAAGGATGTAAAGGGTTGCAAGGCACGTATTGTATTGTTGCCATCGAGGTTAACAAGATGGGGTATTTATCATATTGCATGAATTTATTCCTCTACATCATGTCATCTTGCTTAAGGCATTACTGTTTTTAACTTAATACTCTAGATGCATGCCGGATAGCGGTCGATGAGTGGAGTAATAGTAGTAGATGCGGAATCGTTTCGGTCTACTTGTCTCGGACATGATGCCTATATACATGATCATACCTAGATAACTTCATAACTATGCTCAATTCTATCAATTGCTCAACAGTAATTTGTTCACCCACTGTAGAATACTTATGCTCATGAGAGAAGCCACTAGTGAAACCTATGGCCCCCGGGTCTATTCTCATCATATCAATCTCCATCACTTTTATACTTGCTTTGTTTTTACTTTGCCTTTACTTTTACTTTGCATGTTTATCACAAAAAGACCAAAAATATTATCTCTATCAGATCTCACTCTCGTAAGTGACCGTGAAGGGATTGACAACCCCTAATCGCGTTGGTTGCGAGTAGCTGTCGTTTTGTGCAGGTACGAGGGACTTGTGCGTGGCCTCCTACTGGATTGATACCTTGGTTCTCAAAAACTGAGGGAAATACTTACGCTACTGTGCTGCATCATCCTCTCCTCTTCGGGGAAAACCAATGCAAGCTCAAGACGTAGTAGTCATATAAAGACCAATGTTATAACTCTTGGAAATATTTCCCAACCATCATAACTGACCGAGATTCAGATCTGATTGGTGTTAGGATACCTCAGACTCAGCATGCATAAGAAGAAAAGGTGCAACACAATTGACAAGATGACATTGTTAGATTCTCGGAAATGAACTATGGAGGCGAGTTCTGAAACAAGAGTTCATCATTAAACCAAGGAAAGGGGTGGGGTGGCTTATGGACTCAGAGACAATTCCTTGAGATTTCCAAAAGGATGGATTCACACAATTAAGTGAACAAGGTGATAGCCTTGGACACATCGAAGTATATAATGAGGTATGTTCGATGAGAACATCCACAATTAAATATTGAAAGAAAATGCACCTGGAAATATGGACCAAGTAGGACGATCAAGGTTAGAATGGTGATTTGATAACAAAACTATCGGCCATTCACTTCGAAACAATAGGGTTGCCAGAGATATTAAATTTTCACAACAGAGCTCACTCAACAGGGGGGCCAAGAAAGAATGGTGATGGCGAGAAGCATCACTGCATCAAGAAGTTCTTAAGAGGTGGTGAAATTCTCACAACATTCTTGACATACAAGTCAGTAATACTCCAAGGTAGAATCGTAACATAAGTTGGATAAAAAGGACCTCTAGGTACAACACAAAACAGGAACAAGTTTGTGTTGGAGGGAGAGAAATAATGTTGTCGATGATAACACATACCGTCAAGGGGTGAGGGAGTCCTGGATTAGGGGGTGTCCGGATAGCCGGACTATAACCTTCGGCTGGACTCCTGGACTATGAAGATACAAGATTGAAGACTTCGTCCCGTGTCCGGATGGGACTTTCCTTGGCGTGGAAGGCAAGCTTGGCGATACGGATATGTAGATCTCCTCCCATTGTAACCGACTCTGTGTAACCCTAGCCCTCTCCGGTGTCTATATAAACTGGAGGGTTTTAGTCCGTAGGACGAAGAACAATCATACCATAGGCTAGCTTCTAGGGTTTAGCCTCTCTGATCTCGTGGTAGATCTACTCTTGTACTACCCATATCCTCAATATTAATCAAGCAGGAGTAGGGTTTTACCTCCATCGAGAGGGCCCGAACCTGGGTAAAAACATCGTGTCCCTTGTCTCCTGTTACCATCCGCCTAGACGCATAGTTCGGGACCCCCTACCCGAGATCCACCGGTTTTCCACCGACATTGGTGCTTTCATTGAGAGTTCCTCTGTGCCGTCGCCATCAGGAAGGATGCCTCATCCCGTCTTTAAAGGTGGCACTATTGCTAAAGGAGCTTTGGCTATCGGCCAAACTCTCCGGTTAGGCAGTTTTCTTATGACCGCCTGTTCGGCCGCCGCGCCGACGGTGACTTCTCGGGTCATCGAAAGCAATCTTCACGTCAACTCGGAACTCGCCGAGCAATTGAATCCGATGGAGCTCTCTTCCTTAAACGAGCTCTTGGATCGCATCGCCGCCCTGGGAGTCGCCATGACTACGATCGATTGGGCCTAAACCCGATCCGAGAGAGATTAACTCTCCCAGGTCACCCATCATGTTGCGGTGGTGGAGGAACAATGCGGCAAGCCTTCATCTATCTTAAGGACTAGTTATGTCGGATTCCCAATCCCTCCAAGCCGTATACCCATGGGAGGGAGGACGCCACTCAAGCCCTGAACCTAAAGTCGCAGCGGGCTAGATTCATTGGACAACATCCAAGAACCCAAGTTTCTGAGTTCGGAAACCCCTTGGCCCCTGAGTCTCAGATTGGGCGAGGTTCCGGATAATTCCACCCGCCCACCCAAACATAAGCGATCTATCCCAAATTCGGCAAGAGCCCGCAAAAACAGTACACCATTACTGGGCCAGATTCCTCCTGGTCATGAACAGGATAAAGGACTGCCGTGAGGAGGATGCGATTTCATTCTTCTGCAATAATTGCATGGACAACGGAATCCTCAACGCCATAAGTCGCCGTGAAATTACACGCTTCGCTTACTTGGCGTCCATAGTATGAAAATCTTGTCTGCGATGGAAAGCGCTGGAAAACCGAAATAAAATTTTGGGACAATCCGCCCTGAATACAACCCCAGTCCGAAATAAAAGGGTGCATTATCGCCAGGTACCTGGGTTAAACACCAAAAAGCAAAAACCCTTTATAGGGCATGGAACCGTACTGGAGGGATGGCTCAATGGACCCTGCAAAATTCATAGTACGGAGGGTGCCACACCAACTCATAGCCTTAGAGCATGTTGGATACTCCGGCAAGTGGCCAGAAGTGGCAAAGAGCTTCTAACTCCAGAATCCACAGAGCACCAGCCCAGGGATACCGGTACGGTATTAACAGTGTTCGAGACTTTCGCATCAAATAATATGCGGAAACGAACACTCTGCAGCCTTACCGAAGTCTACCAAGTAGCAACAATAAACCCATGGAGTGACACGGCTATTACCTTTAATGCCGTTGATGAACCTAAATTCGAACAGCCCGAGCACCACCGCATTGTTCCTCGGTCCAATAGTGGGCGGCTTCGCCTTACCAAGGTACTAATGGACGGTGGCAGCGGATTGAACCTCATTTATGAGGAAACCCTTCAAAAAATGGAAATAGACTGGAGCCGCATTGAGCGAAGCAGCACAACCTTTAGAGGAATAATCCCCAGTCGGGAAGCGTGCTGTACAGGAAAAATCACACTGGATTTGGTGTTCGGCACGCCGGATAATTACAGGTCCGAGGAGGTCACGTTCCTAGTGGCCCCGTTCAACAGCGGATATCACGCTCTATTAGGGCGAGAGGCATTCACAATTTTTCAAGCTATACCCCATTACGGGTACATGAAGCTCAAAATGCCCGGGCCCAACGGTATCATCACTCTTGCTAGTGACCCGGACATAGCACTCCGTGCCGAAAATAAGACAGCCAGACCGCCCTTGAGGCACTATCCAAGCCCTAGTGGCCGAGGAACTGATCGCTAAGGCGCTCCACGGTGAACAGGGACGACGTGATACTCGATAAAAGATCCAAGTCCACCTCCTTTAAACCGGCGGAAGAAATAGTCAAATTCCAAGTCCATCCAACGGACCCTACAAAAACGGCCTCCATCGGGGCGCAATTAAACCCTGATGTAGATGCCGCACTACGAGAATTCCTACGCCGAAAATTGGGACATTTTGCCCGCACCCTTCGGACATGCCAGAATCCCTCGCCGCTGGCCGAAAGCAGCCTAAACATCCTAAAAGGATTCAAGCCAGTCAAGCAGGCCCTTTGGCGTTTCTCCGAACCTAAGAGACAAGCCATGGGAGAGGAGCTAGCCAAACTATTGGAGGCCGGATTCATCAGAGATATAAAACATCCGGACTGGCTAGCAAACCTGGTGATGGTACCAAAGAAGGACAAATCCTAGCGCCTATGCGTTGATTTCAAGGACCTCAACAAGGCTTGCCCAAAGGATCCCTTCCCCCTCCCCCGCATCGATCAAATTATTGACGCTACCGCAGGACACGATTCATTGTGTTTCCTCGACGCATACTCTGGCTACCATCAAATTAAGATGGCAGAGCCAGACCAAGCCGCAACGGCATTCATCACCCCATACGGCCCATTCTGCTTCAACACAATGCCCTTCGGGCTCAAAAACGCCGGGGCAACATATCAGCGCATGATTCAGACATGTCTGGCAAACCAGATCGGCAAAAGAGTGGAGGCATACGTAGATGACGTGGTCGTCAAAACCAAGCATGTCGAAACCCTAGTAGACGACTTGAGGCTCACATTCGACAACCTCCGAACATATGACATCAAGCTTAAACCGGAAAAATGCGTTTTCGGTGTACCAGCCGGAAAGCTCTTGGGCTTCATAGTATCCGGTAGAGGAATAGAAGCAAACCCAGCCAAGATCCGAGCTCTGTCACAATTGGATATCCCAAAGGACCTCAAGCAAATACAAAATTGACCGGATGCGTGGCGGCTCTAAGCCACTTTATCTCCGGCTTGGGAGAAAAGGCATTACCTCTTTATCGCCTCCTCCGGCGCACCGAACACTTCGAGTGGACGGATGCCGCCACGGCCGGACTCGAAGAAATAAAAGCCATATTGGCAACAAACCCGGTCCTGGCCGCGCCTAACATGGGCAAACCAATGCTATTATACACCGCATCAACTCATCAAGTTGTAAACGCAGTGCTCGTCGTCGAACGAGAAACGGACGGACACAAACTCCCCCTTCAAAAGCCAGTTTACTACGTGTCCACTGTCCTCACTCCATGCAAGTCGCGGTACCCGCATTATCAAAAGATAGTGTACGCGGTATTTATGGCATCTCGGAAGCTGCGACACTACTTTCAAGAGTGTTCGATAACAGTAGCCTCTGAAGTACCTCTTAACGATATTATAAACAACCGCAATGCGACAGGCCGGATTGCCAAATGGGCCATTGAGCTCCTCCCGTTCGACATAACCTATAAGCCACGGCGAGCTATTAAGTCACAAGTTTTGCCGACTTGCCGCCGATCGACTGGAAGCCGAACTCCCTAAAGAGTACGGCACATATTCCAACCGGATCATGCACTTCGATGGCTCCAAAATGTTGGCTGGTGCAGAAATTTGGCGTTGTTCGACGTCCCCAATAGGAGATACAGTTCAATACGTACTCCAGATAATGTATACGGACTCCAACAACGCAGCCGAGTACGAGGCCCTTCTACATGGTCTCCGGATGGCAGTCTCCATGGGCATTCAACGCCTAGAGGTGCGCAGGGATTCGAACCTCGCGATATCCCAAATAAATGGAGACTTTGATGCCAAGGATCCGAAAATGGCAGCTTATCGCAACACCGTCCTAAAAATGTCAGCTCGGTTCGAAGGGATCGAATTTCACCATATAGCTCAGGAAAACAATCAGGCAGCAGACGTCTTGGCACACATTGGCGCAAAGCGCGATGCCGTCCCCCCCCCCCCAATATCTTCTTGGAGAGGTTGTTCAAGCCATCCGTATTATGGGAAGGGGAGTCCGGAAATAACAGCCCGGACCCAACCACACTGCCCGACACCGAACATTCTGACACAACGGGAGGCTCTGCCAACGAAGTAACATCTTCAGCCCACGTAATAATGGCAGTCATTTCCCGTGGGATGAATCCATTCCTAGCCTACCTAACCAGGCAGGAACTTCTCGAGGACAAAAACGAGGCACGCTGCATAGTGCGGTGATCTAAAGCCTATAAAGTCCATGAGGGAGATCTTTATAAGAAAAGCACCACCGGAGTCCTTCAAAGGTGTATCTCCGAAGAGGAAGGGCGGAATCTTCTGGCTGAAATTCATGCCGGACTCGGTGGGCACCATGCCGCAGCCCGGGCCCTTGTAAGCAAGGCCTTCCGTACAGGATTTTATTGGTCGACGGCCCGGGCAGATGCTCAGGACTTAGTCCAACGATGCGTCGGTTGCCAGCTCTTTGCTAACCAAAGCCATATGCCACCCATCGCCCTCCAAACTATACCCATCACCTGGCCCTTTGCGGTCTGGGGTTTGACATGGTTGGACCCCTTAAAGGAGGAACCCACAAGCAAAAATACCTACTGGTCATGGTGGATAAATTCACCAAATGGATAGAGGCCAAGCCTATTAAGACGGCCGAATCCGGACCAGTGATAGACTTCATATCAGGGGTCGTACACCGTTACGGCGTCCCCCACAGCATCATCACTGATAACGGCACGAACTTTACGGACGACGAGGTCAAACTCTGGTGCAAAAACATGGGCATCAAGCTCGACTATGCTTCAGTCTATCACCCACAAACTAACGGTCAGGTCGAGGGAGCAAATGGTCTAATCATGAGCGGCATCAAACCCAGATTAGTGATTTCCCTCAAGGAATCCAACACGCACTGGGTAGAGGAGCTCGACTCCGTACTTTGGGGGCTGCGGACCACGCCAAATCGCACCACCGGATACACATCATTCTTTATGGTATACGGCGCAGAATCGGTTCTGCCCTGTGACATAATTCATGACTCACCTCGCGTGCGCATGTACGAAGAAAGAGAAGCCGAACTTCGATCGGCAGGGACAGTTTGACGCCTTTGGAGGAGGAGCGTGACATGGCAAAAGCCCGTTCCACATTCTATCAACAGCAGGCTCGAAGATATCAAAGCAGAGAAGTACGGGCCAAAACTTACAATGTTGGCGAGTTAGTTCTACGCCTGCCGGACAAGAAAAAAGACAAACTCAAGCACAAATGGGAAGGTCCCTTTATTATTGACCAAGTACTGACTGGTGGAGCGTACCGTCTGCGAGATGCATCGGATAACCGACTCGAGCCGAACCCATGGAACGCAGCCCGTCTCCGAAGATTCTACGCCTAGCGCCGGACTCTGTGTTCGTCTCCTTCCTCTGTATTTTTTTACACATTAGCTGTCTTATATTTCTCTCCTTCTCCCTCCCTTTCCCTTACAGCCTTAAGGGCTCGTTTCGCCTTTGTTCGCACACACCGACGTGCTATCCGCGCCAAGATACAGGGGGCTTCTTTAACATAAGCTTATTTATACGGGCTTCATGCCCAACACATGTGTCACACTTCCGCATGTACCTTTTATTCACCATTATATGCATCGATATGACTTAAGTTTTGGCCAAGCTGGGTTGCCTGGCTCCTGTGCTTACCCCTACGTTCCCGATTGTTCGGCTAGGCGGTAAAGGGAGCACCTCTGCGATTGTTACTGCCGGGTCAGCCGGATGTGTACCTCAGACTGGGTGAAGCCGAAAGCTAGCGTTCTTAAGGGAATATTCGGTCGGTGAACTAAAGATGATTTTTCACTTGTTTATTTATCTGCCCCCAGATGCTTTTCTGCTTTTTTCGCAGTCCGGACATGCACTTTAGGGCATGCCTCCCAGGGAAAGGAACCCCTAACGGAACTATTCTCCCTGGAAGATGTTGGGCACTTGTCTGTTCAAGCACTAATGACCCCTACGCCTGGTCTCCATGCATGCCCCGGTTCTTACATAACCGAGAGGGTATTCGGACACACTCCGGACTATCGGGTCCCGAGGTCGAAGTGAAAAGGTCCGCCATGACAAACGATCTACAATCCGGCTAGAAGGCATTTTACATGTCATCTTAAATTACATAGTCAATTTGACTGGGCATATTCCTCTTCAATACCATCCAACAGGCTGTCTAGTTTACAGTCCTGTTGGGAATATTTGGCGGCCAACTCTACTTGGCCGTACACTAAGCTCACAGGGATCTCCTTCCCATCGGCCCCCACAGGTCCGACCTCGGCCATGTGGTTTGGGTCAGCCTTCGTGTACCGCGTCTTCACCATGGCCTAGGCCTCCCTGGCGCCTTGACGGCAGGCCGATATCTTCCATAATCGGAAGCGCAGCCGCGCTCCCTTAAGCCTCTCTCGCAAGCTCTCCACGGCCTTCGTGCATGGAGACAGATGGCCACAAGGCACAGGTGACGCCTTTCATCACCTTCCGAACTCGTTAAATGCGGTTGTAAGAGCTCGGGAAGAAGGTCACCCAGAGACCCCGGCATGTCCTCTGCAGGACGACCTGTGAGCATACCTACAGACATAACTCTGTTAGTCGACTTCCTCGCCGAACTCTTTTTCAAAGTTCGTTCAAACACTTACTAAACATGCCGCACCGAAGCCGCCGATTCTCCTTCACGGAGTCCGACAGCTGGGCACGAACATCCTTTAGTTCCTCGCCCAGCTGGGTGTTGGCATCTTGAAGATTATTCTTCTCCTACCTCACCTTCGTAAGCACGCTCTCGCCGGCCTTTAACCGGCACAAGAGTTGTTGCTTGTCCGGATCTACTCCGGTGCCATCTGCAATGTTATTGTCAGATTTGCACACACGCCGCACTTCACAACATACTTATCTTTCGAAGCATATATTACCAGAGGGGGTCTCCTTGGCCTCCCCTATCGCGGCTAGTGCGGCCTCAAGTTGGGCTTTGCACTCTTCCAGCTCCTGGGATAGTTGGGTATTCTTTTCTGTAAGATCCTACATAACAAATGATCCTTAAATCAGTTATTCTAACTGTTTCAAGTCTCGGGGGCTACTGACATATATAACCATCAAATTTTATTACCCGTATGTCTTTCACATACTGCTCCGTGGCTCTGGCTAGACCATTTTGAGCGGCACGGAGGTACGCATCTCCTGAATTAAAGGCGTCCAATGCCTCTTGAGAGAAACAAGCGTTGCAAAGAACTGTCCGGCGGCGCCTGTGATTCATGGCACTCTCCACCTCGGAATTGATGGCAGACAGTCTGTCCGCATCCTCTGTCAGAGGAGCGTCCGACGCACGCCTCATGTTCGCCTCTGCTTCTGGACCTGGCTTTGGAGCCTGGTTGGTGGAGGCGCGATTGGCAATCTCTCCGGATATAGTCCGGCGAGCCCTCTTTTTCCTAAAAAAAGGAGATCACGGACGTTAGTGTGCATCGTAAGAATAATACGTTGGAATAAGGGAGCGAGCCTTACTGCTGCGCTGGTGCCTCGACCCGGACTGCGTGTCTCTTTAGCCTACCCACCCTCGTGGTCCCTTGTTGGCTAGTCACCGCAGGCTCGGCATTCCGCCTCGAGATCCTCCCCTGCGAAACACCATTGGCATACAGTGATAAAAAATAAGCACCGATGGATCATCTTCGAAGTATTAGGACTTCGGTATCGATTACTTGTGAGGCGGGGGCAGTCCAAGATAATCGGCTGTGATAGCCACCAAGGCATTGTCGATGCTCAGTTGGTAAAATACCCCATCGATCAGCTCCATTGATATGTCCGGATCCTCTTGGGAGGCCGGATCGAGGGACCGTTCCGGATCCTCGGGTTGCGGAGGAGGGCTCTTTATATCCTTTACGGCCCGACGCAATTCCTGCGTCGAAATCACAAGATAAGGTACTTGACTATGGGAATATGGAACGGATGGGCAAAAAGAAGTGTCCGCTTACCCAGCTTGGAGGATTGTACATAGAAAATCCGCCTACGAGAATTGACGCAGAGGAATTCCTCCTCTTCTCCCTTGTACAATGGGGACAAGATCTTCGCCGAGCGCAACCGATTCCGACCCCTTACGGCCGCAGCGGTGGCATCATCCTCCCGTTGAAATCCCACATGGGGTGGCCTCTATATCAAGCGGCTGCACCCCCGCATAATGCATGTGGCCATGACCTCGATCATGGTCAGTCCGAATGAGCTAATCGCCTTTATCCGCTCATCGATAAAGAACGCCCTTGTCATTTTCCTTCCGAGGGCTCCATGGACGCCAGCTCAGCGCTTCTTCAAGGGAGCATTATCAAACTGGGAGGCCGATCCGCACCGGATCCGCAGGGGACATCTTGTATGTAAAACCATTACGAAGGCCGCCTTTGACGCTTTCTTTGGGGTTCGGATAGATATCCGGTCCCGGCGATGCGCCATACTGCTCCGCCCACTTGATATATTGACCCTTCGAGAACGGGGCACAAGGCGTAACAACTTCTTCCACAGCGCGAAATGAGCCTCGATGCCCAAAAACAGCTCGCAAAGGGCTACGAAGCCCGCAATATGCAATATGGAGGCAGGCGTAAGGTTGGGCAACTGGAGGCCGTAGAACTCTAGGAGCCCCCAGAGAAACGGATGAATTGGAAATCCGAGCCCTCTTATCAAATAAGGGATAAGGCAGACCTGCTCTCCTTTGGAGGGATTAGGGATTGGCAGACCCGTACACTAATCATGCACGCAAACGTGTACGAACAAGATCAGGGACTCACGGGAAGATATCACAACACAACTCTGAAAACATAAATAAGTCATACAAGCATCATAATACAAGCCAGAGACCTCGAGGGCTCGAATACAAGTGCTCGATCATAGACGAGTCAGCGGAAGAAACAATATCCGAGTACATACATAAGTTAAACAAGTTTGCCTTAAGAAGGCTAGCACAAACTGGGATACAGATCGAAAGAGGCGCAGGCCTCCTGCCTGGGATCCTCCTAAACAACTCCTGGTCGTCGTTGATAACCCGAAAGTATAGGGGATCGCAACAGTTTTTGAGGGTAGAGTATTCAACCCAAATTTATTGATTCGAGACAAGGGGAGCCAAAGAATATTCTCAAGTATTAGCAGTTGAGTTGTCAATTCAACCACACCTGGATAACTTAGTATCTGCAGCAAAGTATTTAGTAGCAAAGTAATATGGAAGTAACGGTAACGGTAGCAAAAGTAACATTTTTGGGTTTTGTAGTGATTATAACAGTAGCAACGAAAAAGTAAATAAGCTAAGAACAATATGTGAAAGGCTCATAGGCATTGGATCGGTGATGGAGAATTATGCCGGATGCGGTCATCATGTAACAGTCATAACATAGGGTGACACAGAACTAGCTCCAATTCATCAATATAATGTAGGCATGTATTCCGAATATAGTCATACATGCTTATGGAAAAGAACTTGCATGATATCTTTTTTCCTACCCTCCCGTGGCAGCGGGGTCCTAACGGAAACTAAGGGATATTAAGGCCTCCTTTTAATAGAGTACCGGACCAAAGCATCAACACATAGTGAATACATGAACTCATCAAACTATGGTCATCACCGGGAGTGGTCCCGATTATTGTCACTTCGGGGTTGCCGGATCATAACACATAGTAGGTGACTATAGACTTGCAAGATGGGATCAAGAACTCACGTATATTCATGAAAACATAATAGGTTCAGATCTGAAATCATGGCACTCGGGCCCTAGTGACAAGCATTAACTATAGAAAAGTCATAGCAACATCAATCTCAGAACATAGTGGATACTAGGGATCAAACCCTAACAAAACTAACTCGATTACATGATAGATCTCATCCAACCCATCACCGACCAGCAAGCCTACGATGGAATTACTCACGCACGGCGGTGAGCATCATGAAATTGGTGATGGAGGATGGTTGATGATGACGACGGCGACGGATTCCCTCTCCGAGCAATCGAACGGACTCTGATCAGCCCTCCCGAGAGGTTTTAGGGCTTGGCGGCGGCTCCGTATCGTAAAACGCGATTAATCCTTCTCTCTTATATTTTTTTCTCCCCGAAAGTGAATATATGGAGTTGGAGTTGAGGTCGGTGGAGTGTCAGGAGGCCCACGAGGCAGGGGGGCGCGCCCCCCACCCTCGTGGACAGGGTGTGGGCCCCCTGACGTGGATTCTTCTTCAAGTATTTTTAATATTTTCCAAAAATATGTTCCGTGGAGTTTCAGGTCATTCCGAGAACTTTTGTTTCTGCACATTAATAACACCATGGAAAGTCTGCTGAAAACAGCGTCAGTCCGGGTTAGTTCCATTCAAATCATGCAAGTTAGAGTCCAAAACAAGGGCAAAAGTGTTTGGAAAAGTAGATATGACGAAGACGTATCAACTCCCCCAAGCTTAAACCTTTGCTTGTCCTCAAGCAATTCAGTTGATAAACTGAAAGTGATAAAGAAAAACTTTTACAAACTCTATTTGCTCTTGTTGTTGTAAATATGTAAAGCCAGTATTCAAGTTTTCAACAAAGATTATGACTAACCACATTCACAATAACTCTTAGGTCTCATGTTTACTCATGTCAATGGCATAATCAACTAGCGAGCAATAATAATAAATCTCGGATGACAACACTTTCTCAAAACAATCATGATATGATATAACAAGATGGTATCTCGCTAGCCATTTCTGAGACCGCAAAACATAAATGCAGAGCACCTTTAAAGATCAAGGACTGACTAGACATTATAATTCATGGTAAAAGAGATCCAATCATAGTCATACCCAATATAAATTAATAGTAATGGATGCAAATGACAGCAGTGCTCTCCAGCTAGTGCTTTTTAATAACAGGGTGATGACTCAACATGAAAGTAAATAGATAGGCCCTTCGCAGAGGGAAGCAGAGATTTGTAGAGGTGCCAGAGCTCGGTTTTAAAATAGAGATAAATAATATTTTGAGCGGCATACTTTCATTGTCAACATAACAACCAAGAGATGGCGATATCTTCCTGCTACACACATTATAGGCGGTTCCCAAACAGAATGGTAAAGTTTATACTCCCTCCACCAACAAGCATCAATCCATGGCTTGCTCGAAACAACGAGTGCCTCCAACTAACAACAGTCTGTGGGGAGTTTTGTTTGCAATGATTTTGATTTGATTTGCATAAAGCATGGGACTGGGCATCCTGGTGACCAGCCATTTTCTCGTGAGTGAGAAGCGGAGTCCACTCCTCTTGAGAATAACCCGCCTAGCTTGGAAGATACAGACATACCTAGTTGATACATGAGCTATTCGAGCATACAAAACAGAATTTCATTTGAAGGTTTAGAGTTTGCCACATACAAATTTACTTGGGACGGCAGGTAGATGCCGCATATAGGAAGGTATAGTGGACTCATATGGAATAACTTTGGGGTTTAAGGGATTGGATGCACAAGCAGTATTCCCGCTTAGTACAAGTGAAGGCTAGCAAAAGACTGGGAAGCGACCAACTAGAGAGCGACAACAATCATGAACCTGCATTAAAACTAATAAACATTGAGTACAAGCATGAGTAGGATATAATCCACCATGAACATAAATATCGTGAAGGCTATGTTGATTTGTTTCAACTACATGTGTGAACATGTACCAAGTCGAGTCACTTAAATCTTTCAAAGGAGGATACCACCCCACTATACCACATCACAACCATTTTAATAGCATGTTGGCACGCAAGGTAAACCATTATAACTCATAGCTAATTAAGCATGGCACAAGCAACTATAATCTCTAATTGTCATTGCAAACATGTTTATTCATAATAGGCTGAGTCAGGAACGATAAATGATACGTCTCCGTCGTATCTACTTTTCCAAACACTTTTTCCCTTGTTTTGGACTCTAACTTGCATGATTTGAATGGAACTAACCCCGGACTGATGCTGTTTTCAGCAGAATTGTCAGAGTGTTATTTATGTGCAGAAACAAAAGTTCTCGGAATGACCCGAAACTCCACGGAACAACTTTTCAGAAATAATAAAAAATCCTTGCAAAAGATGAAGGCCAGGGGGGCCACCACCTGTCCACGAGTGTGGGGGCGCGCCCCCTACCTCGTGGGCCCCCTGGAGCTCCTCTGACGCCAACTCCAACTCTATATATTTGCTTTCGGGGAGAAAAAAATGAAGGAGAAGAAATCATCGCGTTTCACGATACGGAGCCGCCAAGCCCTAAAACCTCTCTGAGGGCTGATCTCGAGTCCGCTCGGGCTCCGGAGAGGGGATTCGTCGCCGTCGTCATCATCAACAATCCTCCATCACCAATTTCATGATGCTCACCGCCGTGCGTGAGTAATTCCATCGTAGTCTTGCTGGACGGTGATGGGTTGGATGAGATCTATCATGTAATCAAGTTAGTTTTGTTAGGTTTTGATCGCTAGTATCCACTATGTTCTGAGATTGATGTTGCTATGACTTTGCTCTGCTTAATGCTTGTCACTAGGGCCCGAGTGCCATGATTTCAGATCTGAACCTATTATGTTTTCATGAATATATGTGAGTTCTTCATCCTATCTTGCAAGTCTATAGTCGCCTACTATGTGTTATGATCCGGCAACCCCGAAGTGACAATAATCGGGACCACTCCCGGTGATGACCATAGTTTGAGGAGTTCATGTATTCACTAAGTGCTCATGCTTTGTTCGGGTTCTCTATTAAAAGGAGGCCTTAATATCCCTTAGTTTCATAGGACCCGCTGCCACGGAGGGTAGGACAAAAGATGTCATGCAAGTTCTTTTCCATAAGCACATATGACTATATTCGGAATACATGCCTACATTATATTGATGAATTGGAGCTAGTTCTGTGTCACCCTATGTTATGACTGTTACATGATGAACCGCATCTGGCATAATTATCCATCACCGATCCAATGCCTACAAGCTTTTCCTATACTGGTTCTCGCTTATTTACTTTTCCGTTGCTACTATTACAATCACTACAAAACACCAAAAATATTACTTTTGCTTTCATTACACTTTTGTTACCGTTACCACTACTATCATATTACTTTGCTACTAAATACTTTGCTGCAGATATTAAGTTATCCAGGTGTGGTTGAATTGACAACTCAGCTGCTAATTCTTCAGAATATTCTTTGGCTCCTCTTGAGTCGAGTCAATAAATTTGGGTTGAATACTCTACCCTCGAAAGCTGTTGCGATCCCCTACACTTGTGAGTTATCAATGAACTAATCATATTTACAAAAACAAGAGAGGTCGAGTTCATACCAGCTTCTCTCATCTCAATCAGTCCATCATATATCGTCATAATTGCCTTTCACTTGCACGACCGAATGATGTCAAAATAATAAGAGTACACGTGCATTGGAGTAAGCTGGAATCTGCGAGCATTCAATAAACAGGAGAAGACAAAGCAATATGGGCTCTTGGTTAAATCAACAATAATGCATATAAGGGCCACTTCAACAATTTAATCATGGTCTTCTCCTATCGACCCCCAAAGAAAAGAAAAGAAATAAAACTATTTACATGGGAAAGCGCCCAACAGGCAAAAGAAGAACGAGAAATCTTTTTGGGGTTTCTTTTAATTATTACTACTACAGCAAGAAAAGTAAACTAGCTAAAGCTACACTAATTTTTTTGGTTTTTCTTAAGGTTTATTAAACATACAAGAAGATAGCAAGAAAAAGGAAATAAACTAGCATGGATATTACAGAGAAAGAGTATGAGCATCGACGTCTAGCAATGAGTGTGTGTGAACATAAATGTAATGTCGGTGGGAAATACGTACTCCCCCAAGCTTAGGCTTTTGGCCTAAGTTGGTTTATTGCCACGGATGGCCTGGCGGATATCCATAGTTGTAGCCAGGGTTGTACTGAGATGAAGAAGACTCTGATTGCCACTAGTTAGCAATCATCTCTGGACCCCACTGGTGATTAGACTGTCGTGGAGGTTCAAATTGTGGTTCCAACTCCGTGGCTGGTGTAGGGTTCCAGTAGGCGTGAATGGCCGCCAGCGGAACGAGATACGGACCTGCAGATAAATTAAACAAGGAGAGAGCAGGCAAGGTAATAGTCTCAGGATGATGTTTGTCAAAAACTTGAACTACACGGCCGACATCCGCGGAGACTTTATCTTCGACGGATTCGAGCCCATGACAGGTGCGCCGCACAGTCCCAATAAGCATGACTTAGATCTGCCGTCTGACGGTGTTCGGGAGAACGCGCCTGCAGCTGCCCTGGGTTTAGATCCTGAGCAGATCTTGCCATCCGAGGATGGGGGGATAGACCCCGCCACGGAGGCCGCACACTCATCGGCAATAGAGCCGAACACAGACCTCGCCTCCAATAAAGTCTGTGCCATCGAACCCTCGGACTCGTCTCTGGCTATAGGCTCCGAACCGCGCGCATCCGTGCCTATCCAATCTGATTGGGCACTGATTATGGAGTTCACCTCCGCGGATATCTTTTAGCACTCACCCTTGGGCGATGTGCTAAGTTCATTGAAATCTCTATCCCTGTCCGGAGACTCCCGGCCGAACTATGTCCGGCATTGACCACGTCACGACCTGCATCGGCGGGGCTGCACTGTTGCTTCTTCAAGCTGATGTCCATCACACCAACCTACTTTGACTCATTGGCTGACATCGAGGCTTCGACATCTCGGCTGGACTGGGGGCTTCGTCATCCCTTCATCAGCACACTCCGGTAACTTCGGCGACACCAGCCGACCAGCTTCGTAACGTCAGCTGGACCGGGGGCTTTGCCTCGGCGAGTCAACCTTTACCGCCGCCATGCCATCGCTTCATCGCCCATCGGGCAATGGGTATGCGGATCGAGTCCCAATTTTGGGAGTCGCTTTTCTTCAGACTACTACAACAAATAAACCAGGTGCTATTAATCCTAACAATTTTTGCTTGTTGGGTTTATTTTTCTTAAGGAATTATTACTCTGATTTGTTCCGTCATCTCAGACATGTGTCTATCAAATGGCGGCCACATTAAAACGGTCGCGTGGTGATTCGCCAGTTCAGACATAGTTCGGCGAACGCCGCATCCGGAGCTCGGACCGCCCTGCAAATTCAGGCTTTGTCACTACGTCACGCTGACGCCCTGCATCGACATTGGCTTCAGCACCAGGCCACATCTCTTTAAATAAATTATTTTTGCGAGAAACAATTACACAAGGATTATATATATTATTATTATTTCCTGGACAGCACTATTTTACATGTGCAGGTAATGGACTTTGACTGTGTCGCGTGGTCTCCTCGGCGTCACTCTGCCGGCCTACATTGGCCGTGCTACGTCGCCACTTCGGATTGCTGAGCTCTTCGCTCCGCCACCTCGAGACCGGCTTGGGGGCTGGGACCTTGTCCCGCATCAAGCTAGGACCGCGTCATCAACACCGAGCACATTAACCAGCTAAGTCGCTTTCATGCTCAAAAACTTTCAGTTTTAAATTTTGTTCGGTCCGACCAAGCACTATACCATTTTTGGCAAAAGGTTATTTGCGAAAAACTTCCTTGTCCAAACTTTGTTTGTGACACACAAATTCAAATACCCGGTTTACTTGGGGGCTTCCTTTATGAAGACTTTCCTCTTGCAAATGATTATACTTGTACGGCTTCGTTCCTTGTTTGTGTATTACGCCACAATATGGACCATATTGACCTGAGTGATTTGCAAGCTGGGTTGCCTTGCTCCTGTGTTTACCCCTACGTTCCCGATTGTTCGGCTAGGGAGTAAAGGGAGCACCTCTGCGATTGTCACGATCGGTTCATCCAAGCCGGACCTCAGACTGGGTGAAGTCGAAAGCTAGCGCTCTTACTGTTTTCAATTATGGTCGGCACACAATGGAACTCATGAGTACAAAAAATCTATTGCACAAGTCTCATATTAACAATGAGCACCAACGAAAGGTATCGGTGGGGGTACTATTTTCTTCGAAGATGCTTCTTACACTTTATCAAGATATAGCATAAGTTCCCCGAGCGTGCTTCACGGCCATGCCTTTATGACCTGATTGCCTGGTTATCGGAAACATCTCGATATTCTCGACAGGTGGAGTCCATAACACTTTTCGGTCCTTGACCGAAGAGGGAGAAGCCGACGGTCGGTTAAGACGCGTTTAAAGTTCGGGTGAACATAGATATGATATAAGTACTTCGGTACATACAATTAATCTTTTACCCAAGTCACTCGAGGGCTCTTAAATTTATGTGAGCTGTTTTATAATAAGTGTTCTTCTTCTTAGTCGTTGCAAAGTCTTTTTTCTATCACTCCTTTTTTCGACGCGAGTGTGCGGTCAATAGCCGGGGCGCCTAATTTGTCTCTCAAAGCCGCTAAAGTTTTATAAACTGGCCTAACGAGAAGTACTCCGCCGTCGGGATAGGAGGTTGAAGCCATAGGCTGACCCGCTTGAAGTCTCGAGATAGGATGTGTCATTTTAAAGCACGACAGAAACACCTTTTTTTTCTAAGACCAATTTTCGATTTGGCACCGAACACTTGATCTAGTTGGGACATTAAACTTTTGAATAAGTTTTTTGGCTTTTCGAGCCTATGGCACTTTCAAACTATTTGTGTGTTTCTAGCATTAGTCTCGCAGTGCAACGCCGGACACCTTTAGGGATTCGGCAAAAATTCTCGGATATTGCTATATATGCATCAGTTTCGAATTGTGTCTTCGGTCAATAGTTGGGTTGCCCGGCCCCTTTGCCTGCCTCTTATGTTCCGCTTTGTTTGGCTAGGTGTGCAAAAGCAGAACCACTGCGATTGTGCTTCCAGCTCGCATGGTTAAGTACCTCGATGGAGAAAGCCAAAACCGACCGTCACAAGAAGTTTAAACTGGTCAGCGATCCGATGACCGTGTTAAATGATGAGCGTTCATAACATTGGCCGAAGTGTTTACGGATTGACCTCAGCTGTCGCCGAACACTAACCGGGGGCTCGTAGCTAGCTTCCCCAGTTTAAAGCTCCTATGACTAAGTGAAAGTTATAAAGCCAAGATATCTGATTGCCTCGCTTCGCTAACACAACCGCCTCGCACCGAGACGTCGGCTAAGGGTTGTCTGGTTATTGCGGAAACACCCTGCGTAGTATATACAAAGGGGTAGAAGCCGACGATGGGCCACTTTCAACTCATAAACGGTCGCAATGGGGTCAAAATAAGTATATATCATCAGCATTTGTATTCACTACGCAAGCGTTGCCTTCCGTAATTATTGTTATATAAAGCCATAAATATGCATCAATTTGACTTAGGATTTTTGGCCAAGCTGGGTTGCCTGGCTCCTGTGCTTACCCCTACGTTCCCGATTGTTCGGCTAGGCGGTAAAAGGAGCACCTCTGTGATTGTTACTACCGGGTCATCCGAGTTAAGTACCTCAGACTGGGTGAAGCTGAAAGCTAGAAATCTTAAAGGATCACATTGGTAGGCAACAACGGAAGTAAAATTTTTGGTTCATTAATACCGCAACATTCGGGAACTTTCCCTGAACTAAATCCTCAATATTTTTCTCCCACATTGATCGGAGCTGAGGTTTCATGATCATGCTTAGCATGACAACCCAAAGAAAGGAACCGATAGTGGGACTATTTTCTTTGAAAGATGTTTCTTACGTTAAAAAGTAATATAACATATCTCTCCGCATACCTTTGGTTATAAAACCGTATGGCCGGATTTCCTTGTTTGCCGTAAATCTTTGCCCTCATAAAGGCTTTATAAGGTAGGACAAACACTCCTCGGCTACTGGCTGAGGAGGTTGAAGCCGATGGTCGGTCAACAAAGTTTTGTACAATGCGGATCCGAGCATTAGTGATGTAGAGTACTTGGATACATAGAATCATTACACATACTTTGTGATTTTACTCTGGATATCGATCCTTAATTCGGCCACCCGTGCCCACATTAAGGCTCGGGGGCTACTGGGCTTTGCACTCATTATTTATAAATATTAAAGGGGTACATCGATCCCCTGATCTGGTGTTGCCACCCGACCAGTGTCTTGGGGGCTACTGCATTGCCTATTCAATGCAGAAAATTCAAAGTGCTTAGTGTTCGGCTTGACCGAACTATGCGCAAACGCGTCTTTGGACAACAATGGGTACCATCTGGACCTATACGGCGTCAAGCTAATATATTACGGCGACTTCTCGAGACCTCTATCAAGGGCCTGTTCGCCGATCACTATTTTCCCTAATATATTATACCGCGTTTCTATTCCTACGTATGCTGCCGAGCTAGGAGTTGATCCTCAGGCCGATTTCGCGCATCTACCTGAGTCTCAGGGGCTACTAGGGTCAGCGGTTTCATGTTTTCCTTCAGGTGCATCTCGGATATTAGGCCAACACGCACCTTGAGGGATACTGGCTATACATCTCGTCAGAGATTACATTGCACAATTCTGAATTCAATTCATAAAAATCAGCCCGTGGCCAAGGTGGTGCACCACCTCGGAAGAAGTCCGACATAAAGCTCGGGCGCCAGTGGCTGGCTCTATAGAGGGCATTTCTAGTATTAAGCTTAGCTAAACTCTTTCAACTTTTTAGACCAAGATGATCTATGACTTCTTGGATATAGTCCGGCGTTGGAGCTTGGACACAGTCCGGCGTTGGAGCTCGGATACATTTCGGTGTTGGAGCTCGGAAGCAGTCCGGCATTGATGCTCGGCTGCAAAAGATACCTCGAATGCAGTCCGGCGTTAGAGCTCGGACGCAAGAGGACACTGCCTCCCGGGAACAATTTCAAACCCGAGGTGTGGCATAAAAATAATAAGGCATTGATAAAGGCCGGAAACTTAAAGGGGCTCCTCGGATACCCAACGTGTAAACTCTTCGGATGCGCTTCGGCGATCCTCAAGATCGAAGATGAGATGATTTTTTGAACCAGTTTTCAAGACCGACGACTGAAGATGAAGAACAGTTCGGAAGAATCGAGGAGCGTCCCCAACTTGAAGACCGGTTCAGGGGGCTACTGACGGTGTTCTGGACTAGGGGGTACTCACCACGTCATCTCCCGATCAGTTGGATTGGGGCGAGGACCCCAATGGCCGTATACTCTGGGGCTATTCCGGACAGCTGCCGCATACAAGGAAGATTCCACAAGACTTGGCGATCAAGACAAGGACTTCTCCCCCACCTGCGTATTCGGCTAGGACTCTTGTTATCCTAGGCCTCTGGTGCATTATATAAACCGAGGCCGGGCTAGTCGATAGAGATATACAACAATCATACCCTAGGCTAGCTTCTAGGGTTTAGCCTCTACGATCTCGTGGTAGATCAACTCTTGTAATACTCATATCATCAAGATCAATCAAGCAGGAAGTAGGGTATTACCTCCATAAAGAGGGCCCGAACCTGGGTAAACATCGTGTTCCTTGCCTCCTGTTACCATCGATCCTTAGACGCACAGTTCGGGACCCCCTACCCGAGATCCGCCGGTTTTGACACCAACAGGGGGGGCTTGCCTGGAAGCTCTGTTGCACAAGAAGAAGGGTCGTCGGTGATGTAGTCGTACTCAAGCGCATCAACGCCGGTCTCGGGGTCTACCGGAGAAGAAGAGGGGGGAAGAAACAGTAAATACGAAGCAAACAAAGCATCACAAAATATAACAAGTCAATACGCGGTGCCAGGGTGATCTAACGCAGGGATAGGTGATACCGGCGAAGGGTGAAAACATCCGGGAAAGTATCCCCGGTGTTTCGCATTTTCAGACAGATGAACCGGAGGGGGAAAGTTGCATATTCGAAATGCTAGGGATGTGTGGCGGACGAACGGGCTACGTATCCGGATTCGTCTCGTCGTTTTGAGCAACTTTCATGTACAAAGTATTTGCATCCGAGTTACGATTTATTTTCTGTGATTTATCAAAGTTTTATGCATTTTTGAAATCTATTTTATTAATTAACTCGAACATTATCCAGAACAGTGAAAGGTGATGTCAACATGACATCACCATGACATCAGTAGGTCAAACCCAGCTGACCAGAGTCAAACCTGGCCTGTGGGTCCAGCGGGACCCACCTGTCATAGACTAACATGTTAATTAGGATTTAATTAAGCAGGATTAATTAAATTTAATTAAACTAGATTAATTAAGTAATTAATTAATTTAACTAATTAATTATTATTTATTTATTTTTTATTCTTTTTCTGCTTTTCTTTTTCGTTCTAAAAAAAGGGCCCGGCCCAAGTGGTTAGTGACACACGCCACTGCTGGGCGCCCCGTAACGGGCTAATGGGTGCGGGCGATCCCCCGGTTGGCCCGGGGCACCGGTCGGGGCGGAGGAGAGCGCCGCCAGGCGTGCTGGGGAGCGCTGGCATGAATCGGGAGGTAGCGGGCGGCAGGTGGAGTGGAGGCAGTCGCGTGGGGAGACTAGAGCGGCGCGGTGGAGCAG
Source organism: Aegilops bicornis (assembly GCA_021605145.1). Lineage (NCBI taxonomy): Eukaryota > Viridiplantae > Streptophyta > Magnoliopsida > Poales > Poaceae > Aegilops > Aegilops bicornis. Next base: position 675,721,246 of record CM038672.1, read on the forward strand.
TCGGCGGAGGCAGCGCAGCAGAGATGAAGCAGCAGCGCAGCGACGGTTGTGGCTGCACAGGAGTGTCAAGGCGAGGCGCATGGCGCGCAGGCCAGCAGTAGGGGGGCGATGTGGCCATGGCGAGCACACGCAGGGCGAAGCGAGGCGCTGGACGCGCAGGCGGTGCGAAAAGTGCACGGAGCGCGGCATCGCAGAATCGGTGGGTGAAGGCGGCGGCCTCGAGCGGCAGTGAGCAGAGGAGGAGGCGCGGGCGGCGAGAGCGGACGAGCACGGGGGCGCAGGTCGAGGCCACGGCGACGTGGTGCGCGGGTGCGGGACGACACGGTTGGCGCGTGAGTGGCAAGGCGACGGGCGAGCCGGCGCGGTGGTGCTCGCGCGGGAACAGAGGGGAGAGGGGAGAGGGGAGAGGTCGGGGCCTCACCACGGGGTTGTAGGGGTTCGGGCAGCGGGGGCGAGGAGGTGGACGGGGACGACTGGCAACGGGAGGCGAGCGGCAGCGGCGATCCGGGCGGCGATGATCTCGAGTGGCGGGGCGGAGCTGGGCCGAGGCGGCGGCGGGCGGCAGTCGCGAGGGGACGGGTGGCGCAAGGCTGGCGGCGGGCGAGGGCTAGGCGAGGACGAGGCGCTGGTGAGCCGGTTCCCGATCCCAATCTGGATCCGGAGGGGAGAGAGACGTGGGGGGAGTGGGGAGTGGGCTAGGGTTCGTTTCATTGGGAGGGGGTTAAGCGGGGCAGTGGGGGAGGCCGACTGGGCCAGGTGGGCCGGTAGGGGGTTAAGCGAGGCTTCCCTTTTTCTTATTTTTATTTTGTTTTCTGTTTTGTATTTTCTTTTCTTTTATTTATTTTAACTGTTTTAATTTATTTTAGAGTATTTTAGAATTTTCTAAAAATGTGTTTTCTCCACTATTATTACCTGTGCAAAACTTGGCACAAACCAAACATTTTTGTTTTAATGTTTGACAACTTTGGTTGTTTGCCATTAATTCAAATTGAATTTAAATCGTTTTGAACTAACGTGAGATTATCAACAGTAACCGAGGTGACGTGGCATCATTAGCAGGGAATTACTGTAGTCTAATTATCCGGGCGTCACACACTTTTCTCTCCCCTTTGACATGTTGGGGAACGTAGTAATTTCAAAAAATTCCCTACGCACACGCAAGATCATGGTGATGGCATAGCAACGAGAGGGGAGAGTGTATGTCCACGTACCCTCGTAGACCGTAAGCGGAAGCGTTATAACAACGCGGTTGATGTAGTCAGACGCCTTCACGATCCGACCGATCCAAGTACCGAACGCACGGCACCTCCGGAAGTTCAAGACACGCTCAGCTCGATGACGATCCCGGACTCCGATCCAGCAAAGTGTCGGGATGAGTTCCACAAGACGACGGGCGCAGTGACGATGATGATGCTTCACCGGCGCAGGGCTTCGCCTAAGCTCCGCGATGATATGACCGAGGTGGAATATGGTGGAGGGGGCACCGCACACGGTTAAGGAACGATCCGTAGATCAACTTGTGTGTCATGGGGTGCCCCCTTGCCCCCATATATAAAGGAGGGAAGGGGAGGTGCGGCCGGCCCTCCTAGGGTGCGCCTGGAGGAGTCCTACTCCCACCGGGAGTAGGACTCCCCCCTCTTGCCTTGTTGGAGAAGGAAAGGGGGGAGGGGAAAGACGAAAGGGGGGCGCCCCCCCCCCTCTCCTTGTCCTATTCGGACTAGGGGGGGAGGGGGCGCGCGGCCTGCCCTGGCCAGCCCTCCTCTTCTCCCTTATGGCCCATTAAGGCCCAACATCCCCCGGGAGGGTTCCGGTAACCCCCCGGTGTTCCGGAAAATTCCCGATTTCATCCGGAACCATTCCGATATCCAAATATAGGCTTCCAATATATCAATCTTTATGTCTCGACCATTTCGTGACTCCTCGTCATGTCCGTGATCACATCCGGGACTCCGAACAAACTTCGTTACATCAAAACTTATGAACTCATAATAAACTGTCATCGTAACGTTAAGCGTGCGGACCCTACGGGTTCGAGAACTATGTAGACATGACCTAGAACTATTCTCGGTCAATAACCAATAGCGGAACCGGGATGCCCATATTGGTTCCTACATATTCTTTGAAGATCTTTATCGGTCAAACCGCATAACGACATACGTTGTTCCCTTTGTCATCGGTATGTTACTTACCCGAGATTCGATCGTCGGTATCCAATACCTAGTTCAATCTCGCTATCGTAAGTCTCTTTACTCGTTCCGTAATACATCATCTCACAACTAACTTATTAGTTGCAATGCTTGCAAGGCTTATGTGATGTGTATTACGAAGAAGGCCTAGAGATACCTCTCCGACAATCGGAGTGACAAAACCTAATCTCGAAATACGCCAACCCAACATGTACCTTTGGAGACACCTGTAGTACTCCTTTATAATCACCTAGTTACGTTGTGACGTTTGGTAGCACCCAAAGTGTTCCTCCGGTAAACGGGAGTTGCATAATCTCATAGTTACAGGAACATGTATAAGTCATGAAGAAAGCAATAGCAATATACTAAACGATCAACTGCTAGGCTAACGGAATGGGTCATGTCAATCACACCATTCTCCTAATGATGTGATCCCATTAATCAAATGACAACACATGTCTATGGTTAGGAAACATAACCATCTTTGATTAATGAGCTAGTCAAGTAGAGGCATACTAGTGACTATATGTTTGTCTATGTATTCACACATGTATTATGTTTCCAGTTAATACAATTCTAGCATGAATAATAAACATTTATCATGATATAAGGAAATAAATAATAACTTTATTATTGCCTCTAGGGCATATTTCCTTCAGTCTCCCACTTGCACTAGAGTCAATAATCTAGATTACACAAAGAATGATTCTAACACCCATGGAGTCTTGGTGCTGATCATGTTTTGCTCGTGGAAGAGGCTTAGTCAACGGTCTGCAACATTTAGATCCGCATTTATCTTGCAAATCTCTATGTCTCCCACTTGGACTTGGTCTCGAATGGAATTGAAGCGCCTCTTGATATGCTTGGTCCTCTTGTGAAATCTGGATTCTTTTGCCAAGGCAATTGCACCAAGATTGTCACAGAAGATCTTCATTGGTCCCGATGCACTAGGTATGACACCTAGATCGGAAATGAACTCTTTCATCCAGACTCCTTCATTTGCTGCTTCAAGCAGCTATGTACTCCGCTTCACATGTAGATCCCGCCACGACGATTTGTTCGTAATCGCACCAACCGACAGCTCCACCGCTTAATAAAAACACGATCCGGTTTGCGATTTAGAATCGTCCGGATCAAGATATCAAAGCTTGCATCGACGTAACCATTTACGACTCAGCTCTTTGTCACCTCCATATACGAGAAACATATCCTTAGTCCTTTTCGTATTTCAGGATGTTCTTGACCGCTGTCCATGGATCCACTCCTGGATTACTTTGGTACCTTCTGCCAAGCTTATTGCTAAGCATACGTCAGTCTGGTACACAGCATTGCATACATGATAGAGCCTATGGCTGAAGCATAGGGAACATCTTTCATTTTCTCTCTATCTTCTGCTGTGGTCGGGCATTGAGTCTGACTCAATTTCACACCTTGTAATACAGGTAAAAAACATTTCTTTGCTCGATCCATTTTGAACCTTTTCAAAACTTTATCAAGGTATGTGCTTTGTGAAAGTCCAATTAAGCCGCCTTGATCTATCTCTATAGATCTTGATGCCCAATATGTAAGCAGCTTCACCGAGGTCTTTCATTGAAAAACTTTTATTGAAGTATCCTTTTATGCTATCCACAAATTCTATATCATTTCCAATCAATAATATGTCGTCCACATATAATATCAGAAATGCTCTGAGCTCCCACTCACTTTCTTGTAAATACAGGCTTCTCCAAAAGTCAAGATAAAACCATATGCTTTGATCACACTATCAAAGCGCTTATTCCAACTCCGAGAGGCTTGCACTGCACCATAAATTGATCGCTGGAGCTTGCACACTTCGTTAGCACCCTTTGGATCAACAAAACCTTACTGGTTGCATCATATACAACTCTTCTTCTAGAAATCCATTCAAGAATGCAGTTTTACATCCATTTGCCAAATTTCATAATCATAAAATGCAGCAATTGCTAACATGATTCGGACAGACTTAAGCATCGCCACGGGTGAGAAAGTCTCATCGTAGTCAACCCTTGAACTTGTCGAAAACCTTTCGCAACAAGTCGAGCTTTATAGACGATTACATTACCATCGTCAGTCTTCTTCTTAAAGATCCATTTATTCTCAATAGCTTGCCGATCATCGGGCAAGTCAACCAAAGTCCATACTTTGTTCTCATACATGGATCCCATCTCAGATTTCATGGCTTCCAGCCATTTCCTGGAATCTGGGCTCACCATCGCTTCTTCATAGTTTGTAGGTTCGCCATGGTCAAGTAACATGACTTCCGTAATAGGATTACCGTACCACTCACAGTGCGGATCTTAATGTAGTTGACTCCACGTAGTTTAGTAGAAACTTGATCTGAAGTTTCATGATCAATATCATTAGCTTCCTCACTTATTGGTGTAGTTGTCACAGGAACCGGTTCTTGTGATGAACTATTTTCCAAAGAAGGGAGCAGATACAGTTATCTCATCAAGTTCTACTTTCCTCCCACTCACTTCTTTCGAGAGAAACTCTTTTTCTAGAAAGGATCCGAATTTAGCAACGAAAATCTTGCCCTCAGATCTGTGATAGAAGGTGTACCCAATAGTCTCTTTTGGGTATCCTATGAAGACACATTTCTCCGATTTAGGTTCGAGCTTATCTGGTTGAAGTTTCTTCACATAAGCATCGCAGCCCCAAACTTTAAGATACGACAACTTTGGTTTCTTGCTAAACCATAGTTCATAAGGTGTCGTTTCAACGGATTTTGATGGTGCCCTATTTAACGTGAATGCGGCCGTCTCTAAAGCATAACCCCAAAACGATAGTGGTAAATCAGTAAGAGACATCATAGATCGCACCATATCTAGTAAAGTACGATTACGACGTTCGGACACACCATTTCATTGTGGTGTTCAGGGTGGCGTGAGTTGCGAAACTATTCCGCATTGTTTCAAATGCAGACCAAACTCAGAACTCAAATATTCTCCTCCACGATCAGATCATAGAAATTTTATTTTCTTGTTACGATGATTTTCCACTTCACTCTGAAATTCTTTGAACTTTTCAAATGTTTCAGACTTATGTTTCATCAAGTAGATATACCCATATCTGCTCAAATCATCTGTGAAGGTGAGAAAATAACGATACCCGGCCATGCGTGCCTCAACATTCATTGGACCAAAAACATCGGTATGTATGATTTCCAACAAATCCTTTGCTCGCTCCATAGTTCCGGAGAACGGCGTTTAGTCATCTTGCCCATGAGGCACGGTTCGCAAGTACCAAGTGATTCATAATCAAGTGATTCCAAAAGTCCATCAAGATGGAGTTTCTTCATGCGTTTTACACCGATATGACCCAAACGGCAAAGTGCCACAAATAAGTTGTATTATCATTATCAACTCAGTATCTTTTGGTTTCAACACTATGAATATGTGTATTACTACTATCGAGATTCAATAAAATAGACCACTCTTCAAGGGTGCATGACCATAAAAGATATTATTCATATAAATAGAACAACCATTATTCTCGACTTAAATGAATAACCGCCTCGCATCAAACAAGATCCAGATATAATGTTCATGCTTAACGCTGGCACCAAATAACAATTATTTAGGTCTAAAACTAATCCCGATGGTAGATGTAGAGGTAGTGTGCCGACCGCGATCACATCGACTTTGGAACCATTTCCCACGCGCATCGTCACCTCGTCCTTAGCCAATCTTCGCTTAATCCGTAGTTCCTGTTTCGAGTTGCAAATATTAGCAATGTAACCAGTATCAAATACCTGTGTACTACTGCGAGTATTAGTAAGGTACACATCAATAACATGTATATCACATATACCTTTGTTCACCTTGCCATCCTTCTTATCCGCCAAATACTTGGGGCAGTTCCGCTTAAAGGTGTCGGTCGCTTGCGGTAGAAGCACTCAGTTTCAGTGCTTAGGTCCAGACTTGGGTTTCTTCTCTTGAGCAGCAACTTGTTTGCTGTTCTTCTTGAAGTTCCCCTTCTTCTTCCCTTTGCCCTTTTTCTTGAAACTGGTGGTCTTGTTAACCATCAACACTTGCTGCTCCTTTTTGATTTCTACCTCCACGGCTTTTAGCATTGCGAAGAGCTCGGGAATAGACTTGTCCATCCCTTGCATATTATAGTTCATCACAAAGCTCTTGTAGCTTGGTGGCAGTGATTGAAGAATTCTGTCAATGACACTATCATCGTGAAGATTAACTCCGATTGAATCAAGTGATTATTATACCCAGACATTTTGAGTATGTGTTCACTGACAGAACTATTTTCCTCCATCTTGCAGCTATAGAACTTATTGGAGACTTCATATCTCTCAATCCGGCCATTTGCTTGAAATATTAACTTCAACTCCTGGAACATCTCATATGCTCCATGACGTTCAAAACGTCGTTGAAGGCCCGGTTCTAAGCCGTAAAGCATGGCACACTAAACTATCGAGTAGTCATCAGCTTTGCTCTGCCAGACGTTCTTAACGTCGTCAGTTGCATTAGCAGCAGGCCTGGCACCCAGCGGTGCTTCCAGGACGTAATTCTTCTGTGCAGCAATGAGGATAATCCTCAGGTTACGGACCCAGTCCGTGTAATTGCTACCATCATCTTTGAACTTTGCTTTCTCAAGGAACGCATTAAAATTCAACGGAACAACAAAGACGAGCCATCTATCTACAGTAAACATAGACAAGCAAAATACTATCAGGTACTAAGTTCATGATAAATTTAAGTTCATTTAATCATATTACTAAAGAACTCCCACTTAGATAGACATCTATCTAGTTATCTAAGTGATTACGTGATCCAAATCTACCAAACCATGTCCGATCATCACGTGAGATGGAGTAGTTTCAATGGTGAACATCACTATATTGATCATATCTTCTATATGATTCACGTTCGACCTTTCGGTCTCCGTGCTCCGAGGCCATATCTGTATATGCTAGGCTCGTCAAGTTTGACCTGAGTATTCCGCGTGTGCAACTGTTTTGCACCCGTTGTATTTGAACGTAGAGCCTATCACACCCGATCATCACGTGGTGTCTCAAAGACGAAGAACTTTCGCGAACGGTGCATACTCAGGGAGAACACTTCTTGATATTTAGTGAGAGATCATCTTATAATGCTACCACAATCAAAGCAAAATAAGATGCATAAAGGATAAACATCACATGCAATCAATATAAGTGATATGATATGGCCATCATCATCTTGTGCTTGTGATCTCCATCTCCGAAGCACCGTCGTGATCACCATCGCCACCGCGCGACACCTTGATCTCCATCGTAGCATCGTTGTCGCTTTCGCCAACTATTGCTTCTATGACTATCGCTACCGCTTAGTGATAAAGTAAAGCAATTACATGGCGTTTGCATTTCATACAATAAAGCGACAACCATATGGCTCCTGCCAGTTGTCGATAACTTGGTTACAAAACATGATCATCTCATACAATAAAATATATCATCACGCCTTGACCATATCACATCACAACATGCCCCGCAAAAACAAGTTAGACGTCCTCTACTTTGTTGTTGCAAATTTTATGTGGCTGCTACGGGCTGAGCAAGAACCGCTTCTTTCCTACGCATCAAAACCACAACGATAGTTTGTCAAGTTGGTGCTGTTTTAACCTTCGCAAGGACCGGGCGTAGCCACACTCGGTTCAACTAAAGTGAGAGAGACAGACACCCGCCAATCACCTTTAAGCAACGAGTGCTCAGAGCGGTGAAACCAGTCTCGCGTAAGCATCTGGCGTAATGTCGGCCCGGCCGCTTCATCTCACAATACCGCCCGAACCAAAGTATGACATGCTGGTAAGCAAGATGACTTGTATCGCCCACAACTCACTTGTGTTCTACTCGTGCATATAACATCAACGCATAAAACCAGGCTCGGATACCACTTTGTTGGGGAACGAGTAATTTCAAAAATTCCCACGCACACACAAGATCATGGTGATGGCATAGCAACGAGAGGAGAGTGTATGTCCACGCACTCGTGAGACCAGAAGCGGAAGCGTTATAACAACGCTGTTGATGTAGTCGACGCCTTCACGATCCGACCGATCCAAGTACCGAACGCACGGCACCTCCGAGTTCAGCACACGCTCAGCTCGATGACGATCCCCGGACTCGATCCAGCAAAGTGTCGGGATGAGTTCCACAAGACGACGCCGTGGTGACGATGATGATGCTTCACCGGCGCAGGCTTCGCCTAAGCTCCATGACGATATGACCGAGGTGGAATATGGTGGAGGGGCACCAGACACGGTTAAGGAACGATCCGTAGATCAACTTGTGTGTCATGGGGTGCCCCTTGCCCCCGTGATATAAAGGAGGGAGGGGAGGTGCGGCCGCCCTCCTAGGGTGCGCTCGAGGAGTCCTACTCCCACCGGGAGTAGGACTCCCCTCTGCCTTGTTGGAGAAGGAAAGGGAGAGGGGAAGAGGGCCGCCGCCCCCCTCTCCTTGTCCTATTCGGACTAGGGGAGGGGCGCGCTGCCTGCCCCGGCCGCCCTCCTCTTCTCCCTTATGGCCCATTAAGGCCCAACATCCCCGGAGGGTTCCGGTAACCCGGTGTTTCGGAAAATTCGATTTCATCCGGAACCATTCCGATATCCAAATATAGGCTTCCAATATATCAATCTTTATGTCTCGACCATTTCGTGACTCCTCGTCATGTCCGTGATCACATCCGGGACTCGAACAAACTTCGGTACATCAAAACTTATGAACTCATAATAAACTGTCATCGTAACGTTAAGCGTGCGGACCCTACGGGTTCGAGAACTATGTAGACATGACCTAGAACTATTCTCGGTCAATAACCAATAGCGGAACCTGGATGCCCATATTGGTTCCTACATATTCTTCAAGATCTTTATCGGTCAAACCGCATAACGACATACGTTGTTCCCTTTGTCATCGGTATGTTACTTACCCGAGATTCGATCGTCGGTATCCAATACCTAGTTCAATCTCGCTATCGGTAAGTCTCTTTACTCGCTCCGTAATACATCATCTCACAACTAACTTATTAGTTGCAATGCTTGCAAGGCTTATGTGATGTGTATTACCGAGAAGGCCTAGAGATACCTCTCCGACAATCGGAGTGAGAAAACCTAATCTCGAAATACGCCAACCCAACATGTACCTTTGTAGACACCTGTAGTACTCATTTATAATCACCCGATTACGTTGTGACGCTTTGGTAGCACCCAAAGTGTTCCTCCGGTAAACGGAGTTGCATAATCTCATAGTTACAGGAACATGTACAAGTCATGAAGAAAGCAATAGCAATATACTAAACGATCAAGTGCTAGGCTAATGTAATGGGTCATGTCAATCACACCATTCTCCTAATGATGTGATCCCATTAATCAAATGACAACACATGTCTATGGTTAGGAAACATAACCATCTTTGATTAATGAGCTAGTCAAGTAGAGGCATACTAGTGACTATATGTTTGTCTATGTATTCACACATGTATTATGTTTCCGATTAATACAATTCTAGCATGAATAATAAACATTTATCATGATATAAGGAAATAAATAATAACTTTATTATTGCCTCTAGGGCATATTTCCTTCATGATAGCCTTAAGAGCTGGTTGTGATCTAACACCAGCCAAGCAGGTTAAAGTAACTGTTGCAAATGGAGGAACACTACTTAGTAATTTTTCCTGCAAAAAGCAAACTTACAACATCCAGGGAAATCCTTCTTCTTTGATTTTAGAGTTCCGAAACTCACTGGCTATGATATATTTTAGGGGCAGACCGGATGTACCAACACAGCCTAGTTACTTTTGATCTTCCTAACATGACACTGCCAATCAAGGATGACCAGGGATTGATCACCACTTTCATCGATGAAAGTCTTCCAACTAGTTCATGCTCTCCAGCACTGCAAGAGATGGACCATCTTCTGGATGAGATGCTATCTGGAGCTCTACTGTGGATGTAGCCTGTGGATGTAGCCTGTCACTACGGACACTGGGTAAGTACAGGAACACACATCTGAAATCTCTAAACTACTGACTGAGTTTCAGATGTGTTCCAAGAACCTGCAGGTCTACCACCTAAGAGATCTTGTGATCATGCAATCAACCTTGAGCCTGGAGCACCTGTCATTAACCAGAGATGTTACATGATGCCCCCTCAACAAAAGGATGCTATGGAACAAATCATAAAAGATCTCATCTAGAAAGGGATAATCATATTAAGCAGTAGCCCTTATTCTTCTCCAGCAATTCTGGTCAAGGAAAAAGATCTCACTTGGAGGTTGTGTGTGGACTACAGGAAATTGAATGCTTACACTATAAAGAACAAATATCCTATTGCTATGATTGAAGATTTCCTAGATGAGCTACATGGAGGAACAATCTTCACTAAGATTGACATAAGGAGTGGATATCATCAAATCAGAATGAAAGTAGAGGATATTGAGAAAACTGCTTTTAGCACACACATGGGCCTGTATGAATTTTTGGTTATGCCTTTTGGAGTGACCAATGGACCACCCTCCTTCCACCAACTGATGCACTCAGTTCTGGGGCCATACTTAAGGATTTGTGTACTGGTTTTCTTTGATGATATACTGGTTTTCAGCAAATCATATAAAGAACATTTGAAGCACCTGAAAATGGTGTTCAAAGCACTGAGAGATCACCAGTTGTATGCTAAAATGTCCAAGTGCATGTTTACACAGAAGAAAGTGGAATATCTGGGTTTTGTTATTTCTGCTGAAGGAGTGTCAACAGATCTTGCTAAAGTGGAAGCAATCACCCAATGGCCCACACCAGGAAATGTAACTCAACTCAGGAGTTTTCTGGGATTAGCAGGATACTACAGGAGATTCATTAAAAATGTTGGAGTTATTTGCAGACCTCTGTTTGATGCACTGAAGAAAGATGCTTTCCTCTGGTCTGGAAAGCAAGCACAAGCTTTCCAAATGCTTAAAACATGCATGACACAAGCCCCAGTCCTTGCACTTCCTGATTACTCCTCTCCTATTGTGTTGGAAGCAGATGCCTCTGGTTATGGAATTGGTGCAGTTTTAATGCACAAATAGCAACCAATAGCTTTCCTCAGTAAATCTTTGGGCCCAAAAGCAGCTGGCTGGTCCACTTATGACAAGGAGGCCCTGGCCATCATTGAACAGTGGAAACATTACTTTGCTTCATCCTCCATAATCATAAGAACTAACTAGCAGAGCCTTAAACATATACAAGAACAGAAACTTACTGAGGGAATTCAACACAAGCTGCTTATAAAACTCTTGGGCTACAAATTTAAAGTGGAATACAAGAAGGGAAAAGAAAACAAAGTAGCAGATGCATTGTCCAGAGTAAAATATGCATTACAGACCCTGACCACTACTGATGCAGTGCCTGTTTGGATAAAAGAAGTGGTCAACAGCTACAAAAATGACCAGAAGTGCTCTGACTTACTAGCTGAACTAGCTATTGCTCCTAAAGGGCACCCTCCCTACACTCTAACTAGTGGAGTTTTGAGGTATAAGGGAAAGATTCTCATTGGAAATAACACTGAATTGAGATCTTCCCTCTTGCAATCATTCCACACTTCAGAATTAGGAGGACATTCAGGAGAGAGAGAGAGCTACATATCATAGATTAAAGATACTGTTTACCTGGCCTGGCATGAGACAAGCAGTTAAAACATTTGTGCAACACTGCCCAGCTAACCACTTTCCTTCTCCTGGACTACTACAGCCTCTCCCTGTTCCTGATTTTGCCTGGACTCACATCTCCATGGATTTTGTGGAAGGGTTGCCTGTCTCTGAAAATAAGGACCTCATACTTGTGGTGGTTGATAGGTTCACAAAATATGGTCATTGCATTGGCCTCAAACATCCAATCAATGTGAAAATAGTAGCACAGGCATTCACTGAAAACATATTTAAACTGCATGGACTTCCTACTGTCATTGTCACTGACAGAGACAGGATTTGCACCAACCAACTGTGGCAGAGACTGTTCACCAGAATGGGAGTGAAATTACACCTTAGTACTTCCTATCACCTACAAACTGATGGACAGACAGAAAGAGTGAACCAATGCCTGGAAAACTAATTGAGATGCATGGCTTTTGCACATCCAAGGAAATGGTATTAGTGGCTATCTATGGCTGAATGGTGGTATAACACAAGTTTTCACACCTCCCTCAAAATGACACCTTTTTAGGCACTGTATGCCAAGCCACCACCACTTATTGTTGAACTCATGTTGCCTCCACCTGAAGGTGAGGAGAACAAGCTGAACTTGACAGAGACACAATTGCTCAGCAGATCAAAGAAAACTTGTTGAAAGCACAAGAAAGGATGAAACATTTTGCAGACAGGAAAAGATCTGACAAACAGTTAGAGGTTGGGGATATGGTTTATATCAAGCTACATCCATACAGACACACTAGCCTCAGCATTCACAGACACTTGAAACTCCACTCAAAATATTATGGACCTTTCAAAGTTCTGGAGAAAATTGGAGCTGTGGCATACAGGCTCCTCCTCCCTGCTAATTGCAAACTCCACCCCACCTTCCACATCAGTCAGCTCAAGAAGCACCTTGGTCCTGATGCAGTACCCAACCCTAAATTACTACTGTTGGATGATGATGGCCACATTCTCATTCAACCTGAAGCAGTTCTGCAACGCAAACTGATACCAAGAGTCCAGGGCGACATCAGCATACTAGTGGTACAGTGGCTAGTCAAATGGATCAACCTACCAGCTGACAAGGCAACTTGGGAAGACGCGGCCTTCATCTAAAAAGTTTTCCCCGATTTCCAGTCTTGAGGACAAGTCTGCTGTCGATAGGGGGGGGGGGGGGGAATTGTCGGGACAGAGGCAACCGCGACAACAGTTAGAAGGGCAACAGTACCGTTTCGTTTGTCCAAGGGCTTATCAACCGTCGATCTGTGATCCTACGGCTCGAGCGAGTGTACCGCTTCGCGCTAAAGTGACTCACTCTCCGCCGTAGATCTCTAGATGTGCGGCTCATGCCGTTGTAACGTCTTTTTCAAACTTTACCACAGCGTTGTAAACCGCACATGTCGCTGTCTTGCTTTTCACCTGCTCCTTCCCCTTTTTAACCCTCCTCCGGCTTGTGGAGAGGGCATTCTGGATGATTCTGGGCTTGGCCCCTTGAGCTGCCATGTTCCGGCTGGCGAACCCTAGCTTCCGCGATTCAGATGCACCATCAATACATTCGCAGTTCACCACCAAAAATCGCTTGTTTTACTCTGTTTTTCTGCTACTTGCGACAGTCCGTAGTTTAGACCCTGTCAGCGTATCACGAGTGCTGTGTTGACGACAAAGATGCAGTCGAATATGGCTATGCCTAACCCCAGATGCAGTGCGATCCGAACCACATGCCGTGGTCGTCGGCAGCGGCGGATGAAGCAGAGGCGGTGTGGGTGCCGGTTGAGGCGGTGTGGGTGCCGGTTGTGTGCGCCAGCGCCGCTGAGGAGAGAGGCCGGCCGGGTTGGCATGCAGTCGGTTTGGACGGCAAGACAAGGAAGAAATCAAGAAAGGGTGTAAACGGACGAGCAGCTTTGCACCTCCGCGAGCGGTGGCCGTTGCCAACAACGAGAGCAGCGGGCGGACGTACGGGACGGGTCCCGGCAGGCGTCGACGCGGTGGTCGCAGGCGAGGCACCGGAAGCAGCAGCGGATCACTACTTTGCGTCGAGGTTTGAAGCTAGGTGAGTGGGGGCGGCAGCAGCTTCCAACGGGTCCCTCCGTCCCAAGGGGGAGGGGGAGGGAAGGAGGGAGGAGGAGGGCGTCCCTGTATCTGTATGAGCGAGCGTTGCAGTGATGTGGCAGAGCCTTTGGGCAGCTTGCCCCCTGGCTAACTGGCTGAGACGGTCGCTGGCAGCTGCTCCCTTGGCAAACCTTTTCTTCTTTTTCGTTTTTTTACTGTTAAACAAACTAGCAGAGTGGCCCGCTCGATGCGCAGGCTAGAACTTTATAAAGTTAAATGGTGAAATTATATTATTTGATTTATCTAAAGGAATATTTAAAACCAAATGTGAGAATTTTTTTAATGTAAGACTTTGCAAACATAGTTTTTTCTTCTGCATGTCTGGGTTTTTATTGATATATAAATATATGTTTTATCCCTTCATCATTCACTTGTTAATTATGCATGGGGTACTTAATTTTGTTTATAACCGATCTGTTCTTCAAGTTATATTCGTACGACCGCATGGAGTACTATTATTTTGAGTACATATCCTTAGACTGAGTTAGTACATTCTAAAAGCAATAAATATTTCTACTTTTGGAAATTATAATGGTATAATTCTGTGTAACATTAACTTCCTTAATAAGTCTATTATAGCGAACATGTAGTATGTATCACTGAGAGTTTTATAAATATACTATGTATGTTCGAAGACAAATGACTTTAAAAAAAATTATGAAGTCATTTTTAAATCTTTATTACCAATATGCATGAATATTTAGGTTGATCAACTTAAATTGAAATATTATCATTAGTTTTTTCATATAAATTGTTTGCATTATACAGATTTTATTGTTTTGTACTAACATATCCCTAGATAAACTAATGGTCAAATATGCATATGTATAGCAAACTGAGCCTAACTCTGACGGTTAGGTTTTTTATGGTGGAACCATCCCAACAGGGTTCAAATCCTAGGTGTGGCACCGGTGCTCACGTTTTCTTGTATTTTTTCCAGGCTCCCAGCGATGTTCGTTCAGCAAAGGAGACATTCCCATTTACTATGGAAGAGCCCGTGGTGACTTCGTATATCTGAAGTTGATTTGTCGGCTCGGTCTCTTGAATGTGCTCATTGGGATAGGATGTGCATGTATGCGTTCATAGGGGTGAATGTATGTGTGTATATATGAGCGTCTGTGTCTGTATTGTCTTAAAAAATAATGCATATGCATATTAGAGAAAGTTTACTTACATGATACATCATCCATTTACGAATTGAGCGATTATATAATATTTGCGATGCAAATTTTAAGGAGAGATAACATCTTAATCTTTAGTACTATTTTTCTCAAAAATGTACAAACTAATTAAGAGCACGCACATTATAAGTCATGGAAATTTTTATTTTGTAATTTAAATTAAATACGGCAGTTATGAGTATATATGACGACATAGTGTAAGATTACAATATTATGGTGAAAAATATATAAATTTTAAGCAAGTACTTATATTGAATAAAAATATTTACATATTTTTAATTAATAATAAAAGGAATTTATTTGTGATGTGAATAAAAGAAAAGAATCCCTCCATGGTCACTGGTTGGTCAAACAAAATGATGTTTTCTTTATCTGAGTCTTCCTTTTCTTATGTACTCACATGTTCGAAAAATGCATGACGTTCCAGAAATGGTTACCATCACCAAAATATAACTTTGATTGCTATTTTGTATATGAATGTATAGTTAAAAATAAATTTCTTCACAATACATTCATTTTTTAGAAAATATAATAATATTATTTTGGGTTGACAGTTTAATGCATCCATAATTTTATACTGACACATGTCCGTGGTTGTTATCTATGATCAAACACACTTATCACATGTAGTATTGCTTTTATGAATTCCTTCCACTCTCTCGTCGCTCTTTAATCCACACATCCTATGTACACTCTCACATGTATTTGTTGTGTGATGTGGAAGGATCTCTACACTTGCTTGGACAACATATTTCCAACAAAATTATTATTTTTATTAATTAGTCATTCATTTCACTACGTGCCTTCGCCCTCGGAATCATTTCTATTGGCTTTGAGGTTCCAAAATCTTTCACATTTGGTCAACAATGCCCCTTAGTAAAGAACCGGGTAGTGCTTTAGGATTACCGACAAATGCACAATAATTATCTTATTTGCTAACCAACTATAATTATATCATTTGCCAAGGGTGACAACTTGTATTGTTGTATACTTGGATGCGTAATCCAGTTTAAATCAGTCACAAATTTGAAGATGGTACTCGCCAATACTGCATCAACACCTTCTCCTCACTTTGTCTAACCACATGTCTGACCACCAGTGTCGTCTTCTATCGCCGTCTTCCGTGCTTACCGCACGCCTCCCTGCTATCATCGCGTCGAGCCTCTATTGTTCTGGTCGAGTATCTTGGGTAGCTAGCCCACACATTCTAGGTTTTAACCAACCATGAAAGTAGAACAAAGATTGGATTAACCCCATCATTAATTATGGACACAAAATACTCCCGGTCTCTTGGCATTGCCATGGTACATGGACGGGTAGTCTTGCTAGGAAGTACACCACAATAACACTCCATGCAGCACATATGTTTCTTAATTTGTACCAGTGGTGCTTGACGACCATACGGTCATAGCCAATAGCTCTCCCATCCCATGATCTGCTTCATAGATCCACAGTCATGTGCAGACGAATATTCAATTTAATTTTATAATTGATACATTGTGTCATAATCACTTATGTTTTGTAGTTCAAGTGGGAGTCCAAATCAATGGTGGGGATCTTTTATGAAGAAAATACTGTTGTTGTAAGATTTTGAAGAAAAGAATTGGCCATGTCATATTATCATAATGTCTTGATTAGTCACAAACCATGTATGTTATCTCTTATACTTGGTTTCATCTAGGTGATTCAGATGCTTAATATGGAGTTTCACCTAGCATGAATGGCTACATAGTACGTTGCTAAACTCTACGGACATCTTTGTGTAACTTTTGTCTCATTGTATTCTTGGTTTGCCCAAGTAAGTACATACAAGGAGCAAGTACGTAAAAGGTTGTATGTCTCTCAACTATGATCCAAAGAATTAGGCACAGCAATCGTCTATTTTTTTTTCATGCAAAAAATAGTATGTATCTTGTTTGTCAAATATGCGGCCAACTTGGAAACTCCCACCGTACTAGCTGTTGTTGCTCCTTCTTATTAAGTTTCTTCATTGTACATGCCATTGGTCCATTTTTCTTAAACCTGTCGCTGGCATTTTTTTTATGGTGTGAGAAGAATTAAGAGATCTCTCTGGAACTGCAGAATTAAGATTTTTTAACATTGCCCTCACTTAAGTACGTACATGATCAATGGAGCCGCCATGCCGTCCTGTATTTCTTCTTCCGCTCTCAAGCAATGTTCTCATGGAAAAATAGTAGTACGTACCTTGTTTGTGAAACATGCAGCCCAACCTGGAAACTTCCCCCATAGCTGTCGTTGCTCCTGTTGGTAAAAAAAAAGCTGCCGCTGCCTTGATTGATCGTACTTACCTGCCGCACGTTGTTTTTTCTCTTGAAGTCTACCTGCGGCTGGTCTCTTTTTGTGACGTGAGCAGAATTAGAGATCTCCTTTTTTTTTATGTACTAAGTTTTCTTTAATTTACCTGTCCCTAATTTTTTTTCTGTGACGTGGGCAGAATTAAGAGATCTACCTGTCCTTTTTGTGACGTGGGTAGAATGAGTTGATCTCTTTTTTTTTAGCATCAGTACAGACACAAACGCTCATATACACGCGCATACACTCATCCCTATGAACACACACACGCACACCCTACCCCTATGAGCACCTCCGAGAGACTGAGCCGGCATATCATCTTGAGATTTACGAAGTCATCAGAGCGCCTCGTCGTCGACGGAAACGCTCTCCTCCCAATCCGAAAGATCACCGTAAATCCTGAAATAAATCCAGGAATAATGCGAGCACCACGCTTTGAACCCTGGTGGGTTGGGAATACCACTGTCCACCTAACCATCTCAACCATAGGTTGGTTCGCGAGTTGATCTATTTTGATTGGCCTAACAAAGAGATCTAGTCCAAGACGTTATATAGATCTATAAACATGGTATGGGCCCAGATTTACTTATAAAGATCTAAGGGTCATGTTTTGTTGATTAACAGAGGGTCCACCATATCAATGACCGGATGTTTTTGATTATTGTGATAATTTCTAGCATATTTATCTTTTTCTGGTTAACCCATCAATTACTTTTTATAGATAAATAGATTTCTAACCACTGAGCTCAGCAATATTGCTGGCTACCAAGTCTGATACAAAAAATGGCATGTCCTCCCCCCAAACAAGTGAGGTAATCACGTGTATCATTAATCACAAATAAGGAGAATACAAAGATGCACACGGTGAACCAATCTATGGTTGGATGATTAGAGGGACTGTGGTATCCCCAGCCCATCAGGGTTCAAGTCATGGTGCTCGTATTTATTTCTGGATTTATTTCAGGATTTCCAGCGATGCACATTCAGTGGGAGGAGACGTTCCCGTCGGTGACTTCGTAAATTTCAAGATGATATGCCGGCTCCGTCTTTCGGAGGTGCTCATAGGGGTAGGATGTGCGAGTGTGCGTTTATAGGAGTGAGTGTATGCGCGTGTATGTGAGCGCTTGCGTCTATATTGTGTTAAAAAAAAGCATGCACATGGAGTTTTCTTATTCTTTTGCGGGGTGCATTGGGGTCCTAAGTTATTTGTCTTCTCTGCTGGCCCATGCTTGGAAGCTTTGTATTTTTGGTTTATCATAATAGCATACATCCAGGTCACATGTTCTTGTCACTCAACATCGGTAAAGCTATCATTTCCTCTCATCAACCTATGTAGTACGATATTTGAAACGGAAACTGCAACTTACGTGTATGTATATTTTCGTCTGTAAAGTAATATATGACCTTTTAGATCACTAACCATCTAGAAAAAAAATGGAGAATTGTTTGTACTGTGCAATTGGGTTACCCGGATTTTATTAATTTTACATTCAGGAATACTATATGCTCCTCCACGGGAACTACACCCGTCTACCAACTAACCGTGCATCATCTGATCATACGCTACTCACTGACAGTTGGCCTACGAATCCAAAAGGTCAAAATGCCGATCTCTACCTGTATAATTGGTTAAACCCAAGAAGAGTCAGTAACAGCGTACTATCCAAACAAATTGAAAAAAAAAGACTGCAATTAACGCGCTCACAAAAATCGACGCGTGCATGTGGGTGAGGCGACGGAAGTTGACAGCAAATATGAAGTTCCACCTGTTCATACTACCAACTATGGATGCATCCTGCCTGAAATGGCCAATAGAAATTAGCATGGGGAGAGAGTATAAGTGTCTGTCTTTTCATATATAATAAAAGAGATCGAGGATTACATGGCTGAAGGAAGGTGACAGGAACACTAAATATTTTCAGAGCAAAACAATTTAGAGGGCTAGAAAAAATAAAATCCGTGAGTTGACGGATAGTATAGGAGTTGTGCACTCGGACTTTTCAGCTATGGGGGCTATAGCCAATGAGTATTTTCATAACATCTTCAAGGCCGACCCGAGCATTGACCCAAGTCACGTTATAAATCTTGTTGATCATTTGATTTCTAAAGAGGATAATAGGAAGCTCTGTGCACCTTTCAGTGATAAAGAGATATCGGATGCGATGTTTCAAATTGGCCCCTTAAAGGCTCCGGGTCCGGATGGGTTTCTGGCTCGCTTTTTTCAGAGGAATTGGAGTGTCCTGAAAGACAGTGTGATAGCTGCAGTTAGAGAGTTTTTTCGCACATGCATCATGCCAGAAGGCGTGAACTCCACATCTGTCACTCTTATTCCTAAGATTGCTAACCCTGTCAGTATGTCGGATTACAGGCCAATAAGCCTATGCAATGTAATCTATAAGGTGATCTCCAAGTGTTTGGTAAACCGGTTGCGACCATTGTTGGATGATATTATTTGTCCGGAGCATAGTGCCTTCATACCAGGGAGGATGATAACTGACAATGCCTTGGTGGCATTTGAGTCCATTCATTACATCAAGCAAGAAAAAGACCCCTCAAAGAGTTTCTGTGCATATAAGCTTGATCTCTCAAAAGCCTATGATAGGGTCAACTAGGTTTCTTGAAGCGAGTGATGCAAAAAATGGGCTTCTCGGACCGATGGGTGGACTGGATAATGTCATGTGTTACATCGGTTAGATACTCCGTTAAATTAAATGGGGCCCTTTTGGATTCATTTGCACCGTCGCGTGGGCTTCAGCAAGGTGACCCATTATCACCATTCCTATTTCTGTATGTGGCAGATGGTGTTTCCTCAATTTTAATGCAGCGAGTTGCATCAAATGAATAACTCCAATTAGAATCTGTAGATCACCCGGGACTTCTCATCTACTTTTTGCAGACGATACTCTCCCGTTCTTTAAAGCATCACAGGAGCAAGCTTTGGAGGTGAAACAAGCTTTGGACTTGCACAACAGTGCTAGGGGCCATAGGCTAAATTTTAACAAATGCTCGCTCTTCTTTGGCTCAGCATGCCCGGATTCAGTGCAGACTCAGGTTCGTTCTACGCTGCAGGTGACAAGTACAATTTTTGAGGAGAGGTACCTGTGTCTCCCAACTCCAGAGGGACGTATGTCGAAGGGCCGTTTTCAAAACTTGCAAACTAGCTTGACAAAGAGATTGATCCAGTGGGGGGATGGACATCTGGCACAGCCAGGTAGGGAGACTTTGATCAAGTCGGTTGCCCTCTCTCTGCCTACATATGTTATGGGGATATTTAAATTGTCCTACTCATTATGTGATGATCTGACTAGGATGATCTGAAACTTTTACTGGGGTTCTGCGGAAGGAAAGAAAAAGGTGCATTGGAAAGGATGGGATCATCTCCTCCAACCGAAGTCAAAAGGAGGGGTGGGCTTTCGAGACCTTCGCCTTTTTAATCATGCTTTGTTATCACGTCAAGCATGGAGACTACTTACTAGACCAACCAGCCTATGTGCTAGAGTGTTGAAAGCGAAGTATTATCCGAATGGGAAATTGGAAGACATTGTCTTCACAGGCAATGCCTTATCTACTTGGCAAGCTATTAGTCATGGTCTTCACCTGTTGAAGAAAGGAATCCTATGGAGGGTTGGTAATGGGAGAAGTATAAGAATTTGGCGCGACAATTGGATACCATGGCCGTTCTCTTACAAGCCGATCTCACCACAAGGTAGATGCCGAATCCGCTTTGTGGCTGATCTGTTAAATCCAAATGGCTCATGGAAGTATGACCAGGTTGCAAAATTCTTCGCTGGAGCTGATGTAACGGAGATTATGAAGCTGAGAGCTTCCCCGAGGCAGGAGGAGGACATTTTAGCTTGGGGTCTGGGCTGCCATGGGCGATTTTCTGTCGAAAGCGCATATGATATGGCATTTGAGGAGGTTCATAGAGGCAGTTCTGAAGCCAGCGGTACAAACCCGGATGGGAACAGATCGTTATGGAAGCTAATCTGGTCTTCTGAAGTTCCCCCCACTGTCCGGAATTTTGCATGGTGACTGGCATCAAACAGCTTACCCACATGGCAGAATAAGCACAAGATTGGCCTTGGAACTTCTCCGCTTTGCCCAATTTGTGCGATAGAAACTGAGGATAACTTCCACCCAGTGCTGCATTGCCCACTTGCTAGGCATCTGTACGACACCAAGGCCAACGTTTGGAGGCTACCGGTAATTGAAACGATTATGTACACGGGAAAGGAGTGGTTGTTTCAGTTACTGTAAATTTTGGACGAAGCGCAACGATGCATGCTGCTATTCACATTCTGGAGAAGTTGGTATATTCGGAATGAAGTAGTGCATCAAAAACCCGCCCCTCCTGCTGAAGCATCATGCAAATTTCTGCAGAGTTACTTGGACTCACTTATTGTGATCCGATCAAATGCATCGCCAGATCCTCAGAAGGGGAAAGTGAGTCTATCTTACGAGAAGAGGCTGCCGAGTACAAGACCTGCTGCAAAAACCTTGAAGTGGAGCCGCCCTGCTCAAGGATGGCTTAAGTTGAATACTAACGGTTCCTTCGATGTGGACGGTACAACAGGATCTGGGATGATCTTACGCGATGAAGATGGTACCATCATTTTCTCGGCGTGTAGACAATTGTTCTCGTGTCGGGGTGTCTTGGAAGCGGAACTAAGTGGATGCATGGAATGATTGTCGCTAGCTATTCAGAGGAGTGATGCCCCCAGTATAATAGAACTGGACTCGCTTATTGATGTCTCCATGATACAAGAGGTGGAAGATGATAGATCTGTCTATGCTTCTTTGGTGAAGGAAATTAAGTACCTTCAGAGTCTTAGAGAAACTTGTGTTACTCATGTAAGTCGTAATCAGAATAAACCTAGTAATTGTTTGGCTAGGTTAGCTAGAGTTGATCATAGAACTGTTACTTGGCTCGGTTCTGGCCCTCCTGAGGTTTTGGAGCTGGCACAAGCAGATTGTAATGATACTATGAATGAGTAATACAAGTTTTCTGCCACAAAAATAAATAATAAAAGAGCCTCACACCCACCCACGTAACCCAAAATCAACAGCAATGATAACAAGGGAACTTTCAGGTTCTTTCCCCTCACTGCAAAAATACAGGTATAAAAAATTCACAACAAAAAATGTTAACAGCCAGTGGTTATCTCATTGTCTTCAGCCCAAAAGTGCTTCTGCTATGGTTCTCCTACTAGATTACCTCCCAACTAATGGTACATCATATGGATCCAAAGCTACTTGACTGACCCATCCAAAACATCAAAACTACCAAGACCTGCCCTATGTGTTTCTGTTACAGCCACAAGCATCAGGTGTCATACGAAACATCAGGATCCCACCGTCGCGGCAGAAATCACCTCGGGTACCTCTGCAGGTAGAGATCATGAGGGGCGTATCCAGCAGACACGGTCCTGTCACCGAAGCTGCGCCCATGTATAGAATGTGCGTCCATGCATGCAGCCTCCTTCTGCATGAACTCCACCAGTATCGGTCTGCACCCATGTAAGGAATGTGCGGCCATGCATGCAGCCTCCTTCCGCATGAACTCCACCAGTATCGGTCCCTATGATTACACAAATGATATTCGAGTGAACCTTTGGTTATCATGTGATGTTCGCTTTGTTTCGTGATACTTTATAAAACCTGGTGTGCATCGGTATCCTCCTAAGTCATCACCATGCTCACTATACCTTTTCTCCCATTACCGATTTTGTTCTTTTTTCTCGTTAACATGTTCCGGCATCCCTGTAACGTATTCACCTATGTCTGGCCAGACGATGATGGATGCCGTCACACCGAGAGTGCCCTAAGAATGTCTCTCCATCGTCGGAGGAGAAAATCTCACTCTCGAGCTATCCGGTCACTAGCTTGTCAAACTTTCCGGTGAACCTGAAAGTTGTCGTTGTGATCACCTTGTTACAGATGACGTTTGAGCAACCCCAAAGCCCACCGTACAGTAGGAAGTGACTGAGACACTCTCATGGTGGTGAGGAACTAAAACACGTGCTAACACTTTGTGTTATAATAGACGATTTCAGGTGATATAATCACAAAGTATAACAAACAAGTATTGGGTCGATTCAATATGATCGTTCTTCTAACATCATACTCTCAATGTTTCTTTAGGACTATCATTACACTTAACGATATCCTAAGATCCAGAAAACATGAGCACCAACAACACTTGAGCCAGTCTTAGAGGCAATACCGGGAACCTATTCTTAACCATTTATCATCACATGCATATGAGTTTTCCACTGAATCAGATATGCCAGGATGATAGCAGTAATAGCATGAAGTATAAACTCTTAATTATGAATAATGGAAATATAATAATACAATATTATTGTCTCTAGGACATATTTCCATATATATGAACATGTTGGCTCATTGGTTTCGATAATGAAAAAGGTTAAATATTGATATTGTGGGAAAATATAAGGCTTTACATGGATAATCCACATGCTCTTTTGACTGGCTTTGATGTCAATCATGGTTGACTCTCAAGGGTGCGGATCAACCAGACCAAGCTTGCAGTGCAGTGGGTGAGTAAGGATTTGATGACATTTGTGATTACTCGGGTCCATAACTAAAACTCAAATTGCAAGACTGTGATGCCTCGTATTGTCGAGGGGCATGCCAGCGAAGAAGTTGAGCAAGCAATGTCGATCCTCATTAAGTTGTACATCTTTGCTATCGATGCTTCTCAGCTCGGTTTCTTTTCCCACATCCAATTGCCTCCACTGCCCAGGACTAACACTTGGGAGGCAATAGACAATGGACAAATTTGGTATATAGTTAATCATAAGGCAGTTGGCTGGACAAATATGGGATCCGGTGCGAAATAGAGTTGATAGTTTTATACCAAACTTTTATACTTATTTATTTTTATTTTTATCTTACTACAATATTAAGGAGTATACTTTTAATGTTAGTTGGTATAGTTAATCACATAGTTTAGTTGGTATAGTTAACAAGTGTTCTTCACTGTGAGTTGTAAGGTATATGATCGATCAATTTGTTTATGCTAAATTTGAATTAAGTTATGTGAACTAAAGTTATCTTTGAATTATTTTTGTGATAGTTGAAAAAATTGCAAATTACATATTTGTATGTATGTGCATATGTTCATATATAGTTTATTTTTATTAAATATCATGCAAGAGGTTTCTAAAGAATATTGTCCAACTAATATTGCAATAGTGATTTCTAGTGTATTATTAGGTGTGCATATTTATATAATCTTGTAGAGTATAAATTGTACCATTTGCAAATGTGTTCCAAGTTAGATACCGTAATAAACTCAACATATGCATGGTATTGAAAATAGCCACTGATGAACGTAAAATATCACCGATTCAGCTATGCTTACACAAATTTATTTATTTGGCATGCTCATCTAGACATTTGGTTTCATCTGGTGTATACAAAGTGCCCATGCTTGTTTGTAAAATAAAAAGTTTTGTACAAGTTAAACTTAGAAATATATCTATCAAGGACAGGCTAGCAGGCTAACTCATTGACACCTATTAAATTCACTAATGCCTATTAGATTGGTTGTTAGTTTGACGTGATGTTGATTTGCTCCTGCAAAATTAGGATTTTATTTTACATGTTTGCAATAATCTTTTGAAAATAATTGATAATATGACTTAATAGGTAATACTATAGTGGTTAGGACCATATTTAAAATTTGGGGCTCTCCTCGTCTTGGGGAAGCAGCCATGATACTAGCTTATGGGCCGACCCTGAACAAGAGTCTGGCCAGAGGAAGCGGACATGATACTAGCTGGTTTCACTTGTGGCACCTACATCTAGTTTAGTCTAGATATAATATAAGTTGACATGTGGGTTTCACAAATTCAATACAAGTTCCTTGCAAATACGAGATCTACACTAAGAAAAAACCTAGCCTCTCGGGTCGCTACATAAGGCAGTCTAAGACAAAATGAGTCTACTGTTAAATTAACAAAGTGTTGCACGATACCACACATATGTTACTACCCACTATGAAGGTAGTAACATTGGCTAGTAACATATGCATGTTACTAATCTAGACTAGTAACATATCTAAAGTTACTAGTCTAAAGCTACTTTCCGCTATGACCAGCCTTACTCCCATAATTATCTTCGGATATCCTTTGCAACCGCATCCTCTCCACGCGTCCTTCTGATGTTCCCGAGATCCTCTTTCAATGCATGCGCTCCTACGTGCCGCAACCGATGAATCTCCTCCAACTCTCCACATGGCCAGGCGCCCCGTGCAGCTATTCTTGCAGGCTCTTGGCAGCCCTCTGAGCGCCGTCATGCCTTGGCGTATGATGATTGATAGGGCATTGGTGGGTGCTCGTCATGGAGACATGGAGGATATCACACATCTATGCAGTCAAGGCCTGAAGGGCTTGCGCATCTCAGGCCTCCTTTGGTTCATAGGATAGAAATATCATAGGAATAAGCAAAACGTAGGAAGTGAGATTGTAACACCCAAGATTTTGGCCCTTTCTTTTTTCTTTTGAATTTCTTTGGATTATTGCTTTGATTTTCTTTTTCCATGGCTTTGTGGTCTAGAAACTTGGGAAGATCATCTCTTCCTAGTCTCCCTTATGGCTTGTGATCCTCAAATCCATACCAAGACCATGTCATTTCCATCTTAGACCAAACCCAAATTCTTTTTCTTGGGAATATTACTTTTTATATTAATGGAATAATCCTTTTTGCCTCATATTGTGAAGCAACCGATATTTCTTTCATTCCCAAAATTCCCACAAAATTCTCAAAATTCATTTGGACCATATGAAGCTTGGATATGCAAAAATATTCAAGATTTCACACTCATGGTGAGCACACCATCCAATCTTTGTTTCTGGTCATATTTTCAGGTTGTGAAGCAACTATATTTTATTTTGCTCCATAAATTCTGAAATTTAGCCAGTACATTGTCCTACCTATATAACCTTTCTGCACAAATTTGGGCTCATTTCATCAAGCCAATATTTTTATATAATTCTCTCAAGATTCTGTCTAGAGAAAACCACTGTGAAGGAAGTACCATTCTGGTGTATCCAAATAGTAGGAAAATTTAACAGTGCATTCATATGCCCAAATAACACATCTCCACCAAATTTCAGCTCAACCCAATCAACTATGTGAGTGCTACTTGAAAGTGTGTTATATCGACTAGAGGGGGGGGGGGTGAATAGGCGATTTTTATGAATTCTTCACTGAGGAATTTGCGGGTGAGGAAATTCCTTAGCGAAGAACTACTTGTAGAGAATAAGTACTCAAAAGTAAACATAACAGAACACAAGCATGGTCATCATGATGAAATGAAGACAAGCACAGAGTACAGAAAGCGTAATCACAGGATAACACATGATGAAGACAAAACAGACTGGAGAACTAGAACTGAGGAAATTGAGAAGGTCTTCAGTCAAATCTTCAAACACAGATATGAACAAGCGCACAACACAGTTATGAGGAAATGAAAGAGTTAAGGAAATAGAACCAGTTGGCTTGGTGAAGACAATGATTTGGTAGACCAGTTCCAACTGCTGTCTCAGTTGTACATCTGGTTGGAGCGGCTAGGTATTTAAACCTGAGGACACACAGTCCTCACCGTATTCTCCTTGAGCTAAGGTCACACAGACCTCGCCCAATCACTCGTGGAAAGTCTTCAGGTGACTTCCGAACCTTCACAAACTCGGTCACTCGGCGATCCACAATTCCTCTTGGATGCTCTAGACCATGACGCCTAACCGTCTGGAAGAAGCACAGTCTTCAAAGGTAACAAGCGCCGGATCCACGCAGGATCAATCTCTTCAGTGATGCTCAATCACTTTGGGTTTGTAGGTGTTTGGGTTTGGGTTTTCCTCACTCGATGATTTTCGCTCAAAGTCCTCGGAGGAAGGGATGCTCTCAAATGACAAGTGTCGCTTTCTCGGAGCAGCCAACCAGCTGGTGGTTGTAGGGGGCGGCTATTTATAGCCTAGGGAGCAGCCCGACATGATAAGACACAAATGCCCTTCAATGATATGACCGTTAGGTGGGTAGATATTTTGGGACAGCTGGCACAAGGCACAGCAACAGCCTCTCTAATACCGCGCACGTTTCGCCGGTATCATACACCCACCATATCCTTCCTCAAAACAGCCACCATACCTACCTATCATGGCATTTCCATAGCCATTCCGAGATATATTTCCATGCAACTTTCCACCGTTCCGTTTATTATGACATGCTCCATCATTGACATATTGCTTAGCATGATCATGTAGTTGACATCGTATTTGTGGCAAAGCCACCGTTCATAATTCTTTCATACATGTCACTCTTGATTCATTGCATATCCCGGTACACCGCCGGAGGCATTCATAGAGAGTCATATTTTGTTCTAACTATTGAGTTGTAAGAAAAATAGAAGTGTGATGATCATCATTATTAGAGCATTGTTCCAGTGAGGAAAGGATGATGGAGACTATGATTCCCCCACAAGTCGGGATGAGACTCCGGACGAAAAATTAAAAAAAAAGAGAGAAAAATAGGCCATAAAAAAGAGAAAAGGCCCAAATAAAAAAATAAAAAATGAGAGAAAAAGAGAGAAGGGGCAATGCTACTATCCTTTTACCACACTTGTGCTTCAAAGTAGCACCATGATCTTCATGATAGAGAGTCTCTTATGTGGTCACTTTCATATACTAGTGGGAATTTTCACTATAGAACTTGGCTTGTATTTTCCAATGATGGCTTCCTCAAAATGCCCTAGGTCTTCGTGAGCAAGCGAGTTGGATGCACACCCACTTAGTTTCTTTGTTGAGCTTTCATATACTTATAGCTCTAGTGCATCCGTTGCATGGCAATCCCTACTCACTCACATTGATATCTATTGATGGGCATCTCCATAACCCGTTGATACACCTAGTTGATGTGAGACTATCTTATCCTTTTTGTCTTCTCCACAACCACCATTCTATTCCACATATAGTGCTATGTCCATGGCTCACGCTCATGTATTGCGTGAAGATTGAAAAAGTTTTGAGAATGTCAAAAGTATGAAACAATTGCTTGGCTTGTCATCGGGGTTGTGCATGATTTAAATATTTTCTGTGGGGAAGATGGAGCATAGCCAGACTATATGATATTGTAGGGATAACTTTCTTTGGCCATGTTATTTTGAGAAGACATAATTGCTTTGTTAGTATGCTTGAAGTATTATTATTTTTATGTCAATATGAACTTTTGTCTTGAATCTTTCAGATCTGAATATTCATATCACAATTAAGAAGAATTACATTGAAATTATGCCAACTAGCATTCCACATAAAAAATTATCTTTTTTATCATTTACCTACCCGAGGACGAGCAGGAATTAAGCTTGGGGATGCTTGATACGTCTCCAACGTATCTTTAATTTTTGATTGCTCCATGCTATATTATCTACTGTTTTCGGCAATATTGGGCTTTATTTTCCATTTCTATATTACTTTTGGGACTAACCTATTGTCGTGACCGGTTTTTCCGGATATTAAATTCCAGAAAATGGCCGTCGTGCTCATCAGCCCCAGGACTACTGTTAGCTGATGAGGCATCAACTCGGTACAGAAAATCCAAGCAAAATTACAGGATATGCGGTACAAGACCATTCTGGCCTGTGAGTACAACAAATGGTTTCTAGTGGTTGATGGCGGAAGCGGTTTGTGGATCATCAGTGGAACTCCATTTCCCACGGGAACAGCTGACCAGGTTAACTCCTATCTTCGCGAGGCTGCTATAACTGTTGCTTAGGTTCCGGGGCGGTCGTCGCAACGCTCCGCTCCACGCAAGAAATCTGGCCAAGACAATAGCCAGGGACAAGCCAGTGAGTACTTTGAATGTACTCGCAAACATTAGGAACACAGGCATAATATAACAATCAAAAATCATGCCTTGAAGAAATATTTTATGCTCACAACGTCAGTCTTAAAGAAATGAAATCCTTGGTGCATATATGTGGATTATTAATAAATGACCACGAATATGTAATGACGGAGCAGCAATAAATGCCACAGTCGGGCGTCTGAGCGACACCAAATAAAGGGCTTATAAATAAACAGAAGCAATGCCACAGTCGTGCGTCTGAGCGACACCACATAAAGGGCTTATAAATAAACAGAAGCAATGCCACAGTCGGGCGTCTGAGCGACACCACATAAAGGGCTTATAAATAAACAGAAGCAATGCCACAGTCGGGCGTCTGAGCGACACTGCATAAAGGGCTTATAAAATGAATACGGTGAATATCCAGGAGGTAGAACCGTCCCAGGGATACTCAAGGATTCAAATAATATAAAGGGGTTAGTCCACAATAATAATCATCCATAATAATAATAATCATCATCACAAGTCACAAGTCACAATCCATGTTCTGGTTTAACAGTTTCTCCTCCGAAGACCGACACTAAGACCGACACTTGACCCATCCAGACTGTAATCCTTAACCATGGACACGGCTATCCGAATAGGTTTAATCAGAGGGTGTACTCTTTACCCACGAGTAACGGATTCCTTTAGTCCATCGGGACTAATTCCGTCATCGCCTTTTAATTGAAAACACACTGACTTGCACACACCAAATTTAACTTACCCGTGTCTGGAATCACCCATGACACCTGTTAAGCAAAACTGTAAGTGGGGAGGCTACAACCTCGCGTAGCATGGGATCAAATTTATAATGCGCGCTCTAAGGGGTGGCCTCCCCTCTCGGTCTCAACCGGAAACACCCATGCCCCTGGACCAGGTGGCATGCCTACCGGCTTCAACCGATATCTTCCACCATGGCCTCTCTGTACGGTGTGTGCTAGAAAGAGGTTGACAACTTACTGAACCGTACTCTACTTGTTGTAGAGACGAGTGGTAGTACGAAACAAGCATGGGGGTTACTGGAACAAGACTTGATCTAGGGTCGACTTAGGAGGTTTAAGTATTCCCTGCATGATTAGTATAACAAATATATTTCATCCAACAGACAGAGTCACCACTCATCATACCCTTCATGCCATGCCGGACACACTCGTCTCGACGAGGAACTAGGGACAAGCTCTGGTCTACCCAAGACAGCGACTTTCCCATTTTCCTTCCGGTAGGCACGAAAGGCATACAAGGATGGTCATCATCCCAAGCAATTCCATTTCCAACAGCAAGGAAAAAGTTAAATAATCATGCATGCAAATGATCATACCACCACATAAAATAACGAGTTCCATGTAATGAGGTGGTGTCATGATCATGTCAAACAATGCATGCAACATATTTTGCCAGGGTTCAGAATGCTTTCCTTCAATGTGTGGTAAGGCAGGGTGCACTCCAAAACTTTTGAAAGTTTTCTTCTCTATCTCCAAAGTCCTATTTTAAATAAATTTGAATTAACACACAAATCCAAAACAGCACAAAAGTTGTTTTGAAAAATTATCAAATAAATCTTAAAATAAACTAGATCAAATTTGAGAGAGGTAGGAAAAAGAATCATTTCATTTGGAGTTGTATTTAAAAAGTTAAGCTCGGTCAAAGTTCTCGTCAAAACTATTTTTTAATAAACAGAAAAAGAAAAACGTTTCGAATATAAGCATACGTCGAAGACGTACTTTGAGAAAGCGCCTTCACTTACTACACGTGGAGGCGGGGCTGGGTCACTGACAGTGGGCCTGCCTGGCCCACTGGTCAGGTTTGACCAGTCGCCCTCCCTCCCCTTCCTCTGCCCGAGCAGGGGTGCGGGACTCCGGCGATCGCCGCCGGCGAACGGCGGGTCCTTGCGGGGAGCTGAGAGCGGGGATGGATCCGCAGATCAAGGGTGGTCCTTCCGGTGGTTGCAGGGTTGTCGGAGGTGGAGGGAATCACCGTCGACGAGCCTCGCGGCGGCCGACGGCGTCGGGAGTAAAGTGGATTTGTGGCTTCGGTGGCTCTCCGTCGCAGCTGGGGGTCTGGGTGGCTCCGCAAGATGGAGTGGATTCTGTTGGTGGTGTCGGGATGGCCGGGGAGGCTCTGGTTATGCCGAATGGAGCCGGGAAGCGGCGGTGGCCGAACTGGCCGGAGTCGGTGAAGACGGCCTCTTCCCCCTCAATTGACGGCCGCGGGGGCACTAGGAGGATAGTGAGGGGTTGCCTGCGTGCGGGGATGAGATCGGAGCTCCTTAAATAGACTCGCCAAGGCGGTTCCGCGGCGGCCGGGGGTAAGGTTGCCGACGACCGTCTTTCTGTAGCTATGGCGACGCTATGGGCGACGCTGCCGCTTAGGGGACGAGGCTGCGGATGAGCTGGAGATGCTTAAGGGGCAGCCGGGCGAAGCGCCGGTGGCTTTGGCGGCACCGATCGAGGTGGGCGCGCTGCGGACGCCGGGCGTGCCGCCAAGGCTCTAACGGCGGCGCTGCAGGCTGCCGGGGGCGGCTTGACGCTGTTGTGAGAAGGGGAGTGCATGGCGTGGTGCTACAGAGTGGGCCGAAACCAGGGCGACGTGTCGGCTCGGCCGTGGCTCAGTAATACGCGCTCGCCGCGCCTGCAGCACGCGGAATGTGTTCGATAAAATGCCGGGGCATGCTAGAGGTCTCGGTGAGGTTGGCAAGCAACAGAATCTAGGTTAGTGATAGAGGGAAGATCAAGGGACAAGGTGGTTTGGTCCGGAGACCAAGTTCACTGTAGACTTGAAATCATGCCAAATCTGGCCTTGCACTGTGGTGTTCACAAAATGCCACAGGCACCTAGGCATTTCTTGGAGTGGCCAATTCTTCCAGATTTAAGTCTCTTTGGATGCTCAAGAGGGTGGTGAGGTTGGTTTGTGAAAAGCACAAACTTGCTAGTGCAAGTTTTGCAGAACTTCAATTCTAGACAGAACTTAAATGGCATCATCTCATGAACCAAAAGTATCCCAAAAAGTGCATGCTCCTGGACTTAGGGGTTTTGCAAGGTTGACTACAAGCAGGAGTAAGCACAAGGTCACTAGAGCAAGAAAGAATGGGGTTGCAGTAGAAAACACAAGTCTGGTCCAGAATGAAAAAGAGGTTGATACACTCAATTTCTCCAAAGAACAACACTAGGTTATTGCATAAAGTTGAATAATATGCTCCTACTGATATCCCATAATTTTGGTAGAAGTTTTAAGGAAATAATTGAATAGGTTGTAGTGGAAAAATGCTCTCTGGTCCAGATTTGAAAACATGGTGTAGAGCTCAAAATATTCAATGGGCAGCAAATATTTTTTGCACAAAAGTGGTTAAAATACCCCATATGACATCTCCAAAATATGGTGGGATTTTTGAATGAATTTATAACAGGGTTGTAGTACAAATGGGACCAATAAACTATGGGGAAACCATTTTTTCAAGAAAAGAAAGATCAAGAAGAATATTATATAATTAAAAGATTTTTCTTGAGAGGGTAAACAAGTCCAATATTATAGGTAAAAGATTTTCCATCTTAGGGAACAACTCCAAGATAACCAAGAAAAGAATGGTCTTGAAATCAAGAAAAACCAAGAAAGAGGAAAGTTAAATTTCCTGGCAATATATTTGTTAACAAAACAAAGCTAAAAATTTTGGGGTGTCACAACACTACCCCCCTTAAGAAAAATCTCGTCCTCGAGATTTGCTAAGAGTTTTCTCTATAGCAAAAATTGCATCAAAACAAAAACGGCTACAGTGAGAGGGCAATAAGTGGTGCAAAATACAGTGTGGAACACTGGCGCTGTGTGGAAAAATCTACGGTTAGGAGCAAAACGAGAGATTTCTACACCGGATATAGATTTAGAATAAATTCTAAATCTCAAAATACGCTGGTCGCACCCGAGAGCATAGTGCTCTCTTTGGCTGACAGGTGGACCCGGGCCCACGATCAGCCTCTTCTTCTTCCTCCGACTCTCTCTTCTTCCTCTCTCCTGCGCGCTTTCCCGTGCTTTCTCCACCGGTGACGCCTAGCGCGTAGGGCATCTAGGCCGTACTGCGGTAGTGCGCGGCGTGCTAGCTGCCGGTGCAGCGTGCACTCACTTCAGCGGGCAGTCTTGCTGTCCGGCATGCCGAGGATTCGCCTCCGAACACCGGCGACCGGGCGACGAGCGGCGCTAGTGGACCTCGCCCACCGTACGCCCGAGCTCGAGCTATAAAACGGCCGAGGTGTTCTCCCCCTTTTCCTCGCACCTGGCCTCGCTCCTCCTCCTCCCTCCTTCTCCTCTGTTTCCGCTGCCGGAGCTCGAGACGGGGCTCTAATGGCGGAGGTGGTGCCGGACTGGTACGTGATCGTGCTGTGCGGAGGGCTGGCAGCGGTGCTGGGGCTCTCTGTGCTCCTGTGTGCGATCATCCTCGATGATCGTCGCGATGCCGCTGCCCGGTTGCTGGCTCTCCGCGGTGGTGGTGACCATGAGGAGTAGGTGGGGGTGTGTCGGGCGCTGACTGTTGCCGGGAGGTGCTCAGTTAGATGTAACACTGTTGCAAAATTTTTGCAAGCAGTGTATGTGTTCGTGTAATTGTGGTTGTGAGTCTGCATGCCGTGGTGCTGTGGGAAATAAAATAATCCATGTCGTGAATGATGCAGCAATACCGGGAAAAGAAATCTCACTCCAGGATTTCTCGCGAGAGAACATAGTAATACATTAGAGTCAAATTGCAAGAATAACTGAAACTAAACGGTTTACATTGCCGCACAAACTCGGGGCACCACGCATAAGTTACAACACATGAATAAACGTCACAGCAATAAACATAGCGGCGACGTCTAAAGTGAAAACGGTAACTGGACGGGGTCCCGAGAAAACGCCACCGCATCGGGATACACTCTTCTTCTATCGGAGGAAGTGGATTGACCAGACGATGAATGTGCCTCTCCTGGTCTGGCCTCAATGATCTGCCGATGGCGATCTGAGGATTTAAATCCGCGAGGCTCTGTAGATAACCCATCACGCGTTGGGTTAAATGCTCTTGAGCGATGACGTATTGGACGAGGTTGGCCAAGACGGGGTCTCTCTCAATACGTCCACCTGGAAAAGATGTTACTCCTCCGGGTGCTGCACGGCTCGGAAAATAATAATACCCTCGTTCGCTGGCATAGGGTACCGCGAATCGAAGGCGAGCGAGCGCTTCGTACGCCGCAGCTTCTACGGCCATATGTGGGGTTGGCATAGATTTCACTACGAAGGAGACCTCCGTTGGATCTTGGTTTGGGTTTACGGGAGGGATGTGCATGGCTGCCCAATATCTCGAGGTGGAAGGGGTGATTCTCGATTTGAACAGCTCGTACTGGGGTGGCTGGGTAGCGCCCATGGTACTGCTGGGTAAAATCCCACAATATCTTGACAAAACTACCCGGGTTGCATCTAGAGTTCTCGGATAGATACTGGGGCTCGGCATGGCAAGAAATGGTTGTGAGAATGGTGCACAAGGTGAGGGGTGCTTGGCAGGGTCACTCGGTGGCCCTTTTATAGCACCGAGATGGGTCATTTTACCGTGGTGAAAGGTAAAAGAATTTGCCGGCTCAGCTTGGGGTCAAGCCACAGATGTACACATCTCACTAAAGTGGCGTATTACTGTGGGTGTTGTCGGGGTGGTTTTTGGTGGCTGCGCCGAGGATAGAGAAATCACACTGCATGCTAATACATCCATGCAAGACTACTATATAAAACAGAGGCACGATGACAGGCTGCGTTAATTTAAGGGATCACAGGATTACAAAGCGAGGATACACTGGGACTCGAGTAACTTAGTCTACTTCGTTTACATCCAAGGGGGCGTCCCTTGTGGATGTCGAGGCTTCTCCATGGTTCTCACCGTCGGAATTAGCTGGAGAGGGTTGAGGGGCTGCAGGCTCGGGGTAGTGATGATGACCATCGCGGGGATTGTTGACCACAACCCCGTTGGAGTGTGCTCCCAGGAGGCGATTTAAGCACTTACGGGGTCATCAAAGCACCTTGGTCGACGGTGAGGGCTGACCTCAGGGTCTCGATCGGGTGTCCGAACAGCACGACTGGGTTGTCGGCGTTGGGCTCGATCTCTTCTCTCGCCGGGGCTCGACGAACCAGCTCTCCACGAGCTGCGATCAGATCAATGGTGATTTGATCGAACAGTTCCTCTAGTGCACCTACATAGCGCACTAGGTGCAACAATGCAGGATCTGTGTCGTGATCTCCGTTGGCGACTTGGGGTGGTCTACCATACCCTTCACGTATGGGGTAGTAGTGGAACGAGCGACAGGTGCCTGAGATGAACTATAGCCTCTCGAGCAGCTAGTTGGATGGCTTGTGGCTCAAAGGAAGTTGTTCTTCTGGTGAACCTGTAGGGGCGCTCGGGCGCTAGACCCCTTCCGTAGATGTGTACCGTGGCCCAGAATTGACGGCTCTCACCACTCAGGGGTCCTTGGTACACAACGTACTCAGGTGGCTCTTCTAACGCATAGGCACGGCGGGTGAGGTTTGCGAGTGTGGTCACAAAGCCTCCAAGGTTGGTTGTTGTGGTCTCATTGTGGATGACGGGACCGGGCATTGTGGCTTGGTTTGGGGAAAATGCTGTGTTGTGCTGGGTTGGGCTAGCGTGCCCTTTTTATAGAAAAAGGGGACGGAGTCTTCCTTCGCATGCTTGCGAATGAGACACCTTGTGTGCTGGTCACTGGTGCGTGATAGATGGGCTAGGTTGATAGGTTGGGCACCGACTGCCAAAAGCGTCGGGTCACTGTGTGGCTATCTTGCACGAGAAACTTGGCTGGGGTTTGCTTATGGCTTGGTGGGTTGTTAGCCTAAGTTTATTGACCTGGCTAAGATAGGATTAGCCAATGGTCAGCCTGGCTCTGATACCAAGTCTGTCGTGATCGGTTTTTCTGGATATTAAATTCCAGAAAATGGCCGTTGTGCTCATCAGCCCCAGGACTACTGTTAGCTGATGAGGCATCAACTCGGTATAGAAAATCCAAGCAAAATTACAGGATATGCGGTACAAGACCATTCTGGCCTGTGAGTACAACAAATGGTTTCTAGTGGTTGATGGCGGAAGCGGTTTGTGGATCATCAGTGGAACTCCATTTCCCACGGGAACAACTGACCAGGTTAATTAACTCCTATCTTTGCGAGGCTGCTATCACTGTTGCTTAGGTTCCGGGGCGGTCATCGCAACGCTCCGCTCCACGCAAGAAATCTGGCCAAGACAATAGCCAGGGACAAGCCAGTGAGTACTTTGAATGTACTCGCAAACATTAGGAACACAGGCATAATATAACAATCAAAAATCATGCCTTGAAGAAATATTTTATGCTCACAACGTCAGTCTTAAAGAAATCAAATCCTTCGTGCATATATGTGGATTATTAATAAATGACCACGAATATGTAATGATGGAGCAGCAATAAATGCCACAGTCGGGCGTCTGAGCGACACCACATAAAGGGCTTATAAATAAACAGAAGCAATGCCACGATCGGCCCGAGCGACACCACATAAAGGGCTTATAAATAAGCGAAGCAATGCCACGATCAAGGCGTCGAGCGAAACCAGATAAAGGGCTTATAAATAAATGTAAGCAATGCCACGATCAAGGCGTCGAGCAACACCACATAAAGGGCTTATAAGTAAACAAAAGCAATGCCACAGTCGGGCGTCGGCGACACCACATAAAGGGCTTATAAATAAGCGAAGCAATGCCACGCGATCGGGCGTCGAGCGATCGCATAAAGGGCTTATAAAATGAATACGGTGAATATCCAGGAGGTAGAACCATCCCAGGGATACTCAAGGATTCAAATAATATAAAGGGGTTAGTCCACAATAATAATCATCCATAATAATAATCATCATCACAAGTCACAAGTCACAATCCATGTTCTGGTTTAACAGTTTCTCCTCCGAAGACCGACACTAAGACCGACACTTGACCCATCCAGACTGTAATCCTTAACCATGGGCATGGCTATCCGAATAGGTTTAATCTCTGTAGAGGGTGTACTCTTTACCCATGAGTAACGGATTCCTTTAGTCCATCGGGACTAATTCCGTCTACGGTCTTTTAATTGAAAACACACCTGACTTGCACACACCAGCTTAACTTACCCGTGTCTGGAATCACCCATGACACCTGTTAAGCAAAACTCTAAGTGGGAGGCTACAACCTCGCTGTAGCATGGGATCAAATTTATAACGCTACGCTCTAAGGGGTGGCCTCCTCTCGGTCTCAACCGGAAACACCCATGTCCCCGGACCAGGTGGCATGCATACCGGCTTCAACCGATATCTTCCACCATGGCCTCTCTGTACGGTGTGTGCTAGAAAGAGGTTGACAACTTACTGAACCGTACTCTACTTGTTGTAGAGACGAGTGGTAGTACGAAACAAGCATGGGGGTTACTGGAACAAGACTTGATCTAGGGTCGACTCAGGAGGTTTAAGTATTACCTGCATGATTAGTATAACAAATATATTTCATCCAATGCATGTAGTCACCACTCATCATACCCTTCATGCCATGTCGACACACTCGTCTCGACGAGGAACTAGGGACAAGCTACGGTCTACCCAAGACAATGACTTTCCCATTTTCGCTCCAAAGAGGGCACGAAAGGCATACGAGGATGTTCATCATCCCAAGCAAGTCCATTTCCAACAGCAAGGAAAATTTAAATAAGCATGCATGCAAATGATCATACCACCATATAAAATAACGAGTTCCATGTAATAAGGTGGTGTCATGATCGTGTCAAACAATGCATGCAACATATTGTGCCAGGGTTCAGAATGCTTGCCTTCAATGTGTGGTAAGGCAGGGTGCACTCCAAAACTTTTGAAAGTTTTCTTCTCTATCTCCAAAGTCCTATTTTAAATAAATTTGAATTAACACACAAATCCAAAACAGCACAAAAAGTTGTTTTGAAAAATTATCAAATAAATCTTAAAATAAACTAGATCAAATTTGAGAGAGGTAGGAAAAAGAATCATTTCATTTGGAGTTATATTTAAAAAGTTATGCTCGGTCAAAGTTCTGGTCAAAAACTGTTTTTTAAATAAACAGAAAAAGATAAACGTTTCGAATATAAGCATACGTCGAAGACGTACTTTGAGAAAGCGCCTTCACTTACTACACGTGGAGGCGGGGTTGGAATCCTTGACGGTGGGCTGCTCGCCCACTGTTCAGGTTTGACCAGTCGCCCTCCCTCCCCTTCCTCTGCCCGAGTAGGGGTGCGGGACTCCGGCGATCGCCACCGGCGAACGGCGGGTCCTTGCGGGGAGCTGAGAGCGGGGATGGATCCGCAGAACAAGGGTGTTCCTTCCGGTGGTTGCAGGGTTGTCGGAGGTGGAGGGAATCGCCGTCGACGAGCTTCGCGGCGGCCGGCGACGTCGGGAGTAAAGTGGATTTGTGGTTTCGGTGGCTCTCCGTCGCAGCTGGGGGTCTGGGTGGCTCCGCAAGATGGAGTGGATTCTGTTGGTGGTGTCGGGAGGACCGGGGAGGCTCTGGTTATACCGAATGTAGCCGGGAGGCGGCGGTGGCCGAACAGGCCGGAGTCGGTGAAGACGGCCTCTTCCCCCGCAATTGACGGCAGCGGGGGCACTAGGAGGGTAGTGAGGGGCTGCCTGCGTGCGGGGATGAGCTCGGGGCTCCTTAAATAGACTCACCAAGGCGGTTCCGCGGCGGCCGGGGGTAAGGTTGCCGGCGACCGTCTTTCTGTAGCTATGGCGACGTGGCGGCGACGCGCGCTAGGGGACGAGGCTGCGGATGAGCTGGAGATGCTTAAGGGGCAGGCGGCGGCTGGTGGCTTTGGCGGCACCGACTGAGGCAGGGGCGCGCTGCGGACGCCGGCGTGCCGCCAAGGCTCTAACGGCGGCGCTGCAGGCTGCCAGGGCGGCTTGACGCGTTGCTGTGAGAAGGGGAGTGCATGGCGTGGTGCTACAGAGTGGGCCGAAACCAGGGGCGCGACGTGTCGGCTCGGCCGTGGCTCGTGCAATACGCGCGCTCTGCTCGCGCCCAGAGCACGCACGGAATGTGTTCGATAAAATGCCGGGGCATGCTAGAGGTCTCAGGTGAGGTTGGCAAGCAACAGAACTAGGTTAGTGATAGAGGGAAGATCAAGGGACAAGGTGGTTTGGTCTGGAGACCAAGTTCACCATGTAGACTTGAAATCATGCCAAATCTGGCCTTGCACTCAGGGTGTTTGTCAAAATGCCACAGGCACCTAGGCATTTCTTGGAGTGGCCAATTCTTCCAGATTTAAGTCTCTTTGGATGCTCAAGAGGGTGGTGAGGTTGGTTTGTGAAAAGCACAAACTTGCTAGTGCAAGTTTTGCAGAACTTCAATTCTGGACAGAACTTAAATGGCATCATCTCATGAACCAAAAGTATCCCAAAAAGTGCATGCTCCTGGACTTAGGGGTTTTGCAGGGTTGACTACAAGCAGGAGTAAGCACAAGGTCACTAGAGCAAGAAAGAATGGGGTTGCGAGAAAACACAAGTCTGGTCCAGAATGAAAAAGAGGTTGATACACTCAATTTCTCCAAAGAACAACACTAGGTTATTGCATAAAGTTGAATAATATGCTCCTACTGATATCCCATAATTTTGGTAGAAGTTTTAAGGAAATAATTGAATAGGTTGTAGTGGAAAAATGCTCTCTGGTCCAGATTTGAAAACATGGTGTAGAGCTCAAAATATTCAATGGGCAGCAAATATTTTTGCACAAAAGTGGTTCAAATACCCCATATGACATCTCCAAAATATGGTGGGATTTTTGAATGAATTTATAACAGGGTTGTAGTACAAATGGGACCAATAAACTATGGGGAAACCATTTTTACAAGAAAAGAAAGATCAAGAAGAATATTATATAATTAATTCTTCTGATAACAGAAAAGATTTTTCTTGAGAGGGTAAACAAGTCCAATATTATAGGTAAAAGATTTTCCATCTTAGGGAACAACTCCAAGATAACCAAGAAAAGAATGGTCTTGAAATCAAGAAAAACCGAGAAAAAGGAAAGTTAAATTTCCTGGCAATATATTTGTTAACAAAACAAAGCTAAAATTTTTGGGGTGTCACACCTATTAACCGGAGGCCCAGCCCAGATTTGCTGTTTTTTGCCTATTTCAGTATTTCGAGGAAAAGGAATATCAAACGGAGTCAAAACGGAACGAAATCAACTGGAGAAGTTATTTTTGGAAGGAAAGCCACCCGATGGACTTGGAGTGCACGTCGGGAGAGAAGGGAGGTGCTCACGAGGGTGGGGGGCGCGCCCACACCCCTAGGGCGCGCCCCCTGCCTCGTGGGGCCCCCGTAGCTCCACTGACGTACCTCCTGCACCCATATATACCTACGTATCATAAAACTTCCACAACAGAAGATAGATCGAAAATTCCGCCGCCGCAAGCCTCTGCAGCCACCAAAAACCTCTCAGAGCCTGCTCAAGCACTCACGGGAGGGGGAACCCATCACCGGTGGCCATCTTCATCATCCGGCGCTATCCATGACGAGAGGAGGGAGTAGTTCACCCTCGGGGCTGAGGGTATGTACCAGTAGCTATGTGTTTGATCTCTCTCTCTCTCTCTCTCTCGTGTTCTCTCTCATGTTCCCTCTATGGAACGATCTTGATGTATCCCGAGCTTTGCTATTGTAGTTGGATCTTATGATGTTTCTCCCCCTCTACTCTCTTGTGATGAATTGAGTTTCCCCTTTTGAAGTTATCTTATCGGATTGTGTCTTTTATGAGAACACTTGATGTATGTCTTGCCGTGTTTATCTGTGGTGACAATGGGATATCATGTGCCACTTGATGTATGTTTTGGTGACCAACTTATGGGTTCCGCCCATGAACCTATGCATAGGGGTTGGCACACGTTCTTGACTCTCCGGTAGAAACTTTGGGGCACTCTTTGAAGTACTTTTATGTTGGTTGGATTAATTTGAGATTGTGTGATGCATATCGTATAATCATGCCCACGGATACTTGAGGTGACAACGGAGTATCTAGGTGACATTAGGGTTTTGGTTGATTTGTGTCTTAAGGTGTTATTCTAGTACGAACTCTTTTATAGATCGATCCGAAAGAATAACTTTGAGGTGGTTTCGTACCCTACCATAATCTCTACGTTTATTCTCCGCTATTAGTGGCTTTGGAGTGACTCTTTGTTGCATGTTGAGGGATTCTTATATGATCTATCTATGTTATTATTGTTGAGAGAACTTGCACTAGTGAAAGTATGAACCCTAGGCCTTGTTTCCTATCATTGCAATACCGTTTACGCTCACTTTTATCATTAGTTACCTTGCTGTTTTTATATTTTCAGATTACAAAAACCTATATCTACCATCCATATTGCACTTGTATCACCATCTCTTCGCTGAACTAGTGCACCTATACAATTTACCATTGTATTGGGTGTGTTGGGGACACAAGAGACTCTTTGTTATTTGGTTGCAGGGTTGTTTGAGAGAGACCATCTTCATCCTATGCCTCCTACGGATTGATAAACCTTAGGTCATCCATTTGAGGGAAATTTGCTACTGTCCTACAAATCTGTGCACTTGCAGGCCCAACAGCGTCTACAAGAAGAAGGTTGTGTAGTAGACATCAAGCTCTTTTCTGGCGCCGTTGCCGGGGAGGCTAGGTAAGTGAAGGTATATCTTTAGATCTTGCAACCGAATATTTTTATTTCTTGTTTTAGCACTAGTCTAGTTTATAAAATAAAACTACCAAAAAATGGAATTGAGTTTGTCTCATACGCTGCATCTTTTTAATATCTTTCGTGAGTATGATGGGAAGGAAAATTGTGCCAAAGTGTTAGAAGAAGAATGCATTAAAATATTTGGCACTAAATATTTGAATGATGAGCATCGTTGCAATGTTGTTAGTATGAACTCCTTGAATATCCATGATGCTAATGATATGCAAAGCCACAAGCTTGGGGAAGCTTTGTTTGATGAGGATGATATTTTCTGTCCCCCAAGCTTTGATGAGCAAATTTACTATGATGAAAGCATGCCTCCTATCTATGATGA
The DNA here is from genome assembly GCA_021605145.1 of Aegilops bicornis. NCBI lineage: Eukaryota > Viridiplantae > Streptophyta > Magnoliopsida > Poales > Poaceae > Aegilops > Aegilops bicornis. The sequence goes on from CM038672.1 coordinate 675,763,704, forward strand.
TTATTGTGATGACACTTATGCTATAAAGAATAATGATAACCATGAAACTTTTCATCTTGATCTTAATTTTCAATCACATGATAGCTATTTTGTTGAGTTTGCTCCCACTATTATTCATGAGAAGAATTTTGCTTATGTGGAGAGTAGTAAATTTTCTATGCAAGTAGATCATGAAAAGAATGCTTTAGGTGCTGGTTATATTTTTGAATTCATTCATGATGCTACTGAAAATTATTATGAGAGAGGATCATATGCTTCTACATATTGCAATAATATCAAGTTTCCTCTCTATGTGCTTAAAGTTTTGAAGTTATGCTTGTTTTGCCTTCCTATGCTAGTTGATTATTGTTCCCATAAGTTGTTTGCTCACAAAATCCCTATGAATAGGAAGTGGGTTAGACTTAAATGTGCTAGTCATATTCTTCATGATGCTCTCTTTATGTTTCAATTCTTATCTTTTATGTGAGCATCATTGAAATCATCATGCCTAGCTAGGGGCGTTAAACGATAGCGCTTGTTGGGAGGCAACCCAATTTTATTTTAGTTTCTTTCTTTTTGGTTCTGTTTAGTAATAAATAATCCATCTAGCCTCTGGTTAGATGTGTTTTCATGTTTTAATTAGTGTTTGTGCCAAGTAGAACCTTTGGGAAGACTTGGGTGAAGCCTTTATGATCATGCTGTAAAAAACAGAAACTTTAGCTCTCACGAGATTAGCTAAAACTTTTTACTGGAGAGTGTTATTTAGTTGATTCTTTTTGCAGATTATTACTAGAAAAATTCCTCAGGTCCACCAATTTATTTTAGAATTTTTGGAGTTCCAGAAGTTTGCGTTAGTTACAGATTACTACAGACTGTTCTGTTTTTGACAGATTCTGTTTTCATTGTGTTGTTTGCTTATTTTGATGAATCTATGGCTAGTAAAATAGTTGGAATACAGTAGGTTTAACACCAATATAAATAAAGAATGAGTTCATTACATTACCTTGAAGTGGCCTTTTGTTTTCTTTCGCTAACGGAGCTCACGAGTTTTCTGTTAAGTTTTGTGTTGTGAAGTTTTCAAGTTTTGGGTAAAGATTCGATGGACTATGGAATAAGGAGTGGCAAGAGACTAATCTTGGGGATGCCCAAGGCACCCCAAGGTAATATTCAAGGACAACCAAGAGCCTAAGCTTGGGGATGCCCCGGATGGCATCCCCTCTTTCGTCTTCGTTCATCGGTAACTTTACTTGGAGCTATATTTTTATTCACCACATGATATGTGTTTTGCTTGGAGCGTCAGTTTCTCTTTAGTATTTGCTTGCTGTTATTTAGAATAATGTTTTTAATCTTTAGTTTCAATAAAAAAAAGTCAAGGATAGCCTTTGCCATGCTTATTTTGCTACTATGCATGTTGCTGTATGAAAACAGAAAGTTTACCGCTGTTGCAAAAATTCCCTAGAAAAGTCAGAGCATGATATATTGTTGAAACTTTTTGCGTAATGAGCTCTGATAAATTTACTACAGTGAGAATTTTATTTCATAATTTTTGGAGTTAGGGAAGTATTGATACTTTTGCATTCTTTACAGACTGTACTGTTTTGGCAGATTGCTGTTATGTTTGCATTGTTTGCATATGTTTGCTTGTTTAATGATTCTATTTAAGGATGGGAGTATTAAATATCAAGAGACATTTAGTATGCAATGTTGAATAATAATTTTATACTAACCTATCTCACGAGTTCTTGTTGAGTTTGTTGTGAATGAAGCTTTTGATAAAAAGAGAAACCATGATATGAGAGGAATTAAGGAGACAAAAAAGCTCAAGCTTGGGGATGCCCAAGGTACCCCAAGATATTATTTCAAGAAGTCTCAAGCATCTAAGCTTGGGGATGCCCCCGTTGGCATCCCACCTTTCTTCTCCAACAATTATCGGTTAGTATCGGTTGAACCTAAGTTTTTGCTTCTTCACATGATGTGTGCTATCTTTGAAATGTCATTTTATTTTCTTTTCTTTTGCTCGCTGTTTGAATAAATTATCAAGATCTGAAATTCTTAAATGTTAGAGAGTCTTCACATAGTTACATAATTATTCGACTACTCATTGATCTTCACGTATATCTTTTAGAGCACAATGGTGGTTTTATTTTGAAGAAATAGATGAACTCTCATGCTTCACTTATATTATTTTGAGAGTCTTAAATAGCATGGTAATTTGCTTAAAAAATCCTAATATGCTAAGCATACAAGATTTGTAAGAATTCTTATGAGTGTTTTGAATACTAAGAAAAGATTGATGCTTGATAATTGTTTTGAGATATGAAGATGGTGATATTAGAGTCATGCTAAGTTGAGTAGTTGTGAATTTGAGAAATACTTGTGTTAAAGTTTGTGATTCCCGTAGCATGCATGTATGATGAACCGTTATGTGATGAAGTCGGAGCATGATTTATTTATTGATTGTCTTCCTTATGAGTGGCGGTCGGGGACGAGCGATGGTCTTTTCCTACCAATCTATCCCCCTAGGAGCATGCGCCTAATACTATGCTTTGATAACTTCTAGATTTTTGCAATAAGTATATGAGTTCTTTATGACTAATGTTGAGTCCATGGATTATACACACTTTTCTTCCTTCCACCATTGCTAGCCTCTCTAATACCGCGCACTTTTCGCCGGTATCATACACCCACCATATCCTTCCTCAAAACAGCCACCATACCTACCTATCATGGCATTTCCATAGCCATTCCGAGATATATTGCCATGCAACTTTCCACCGTTCCGTTTATTATGACACGCTCCATCCTTGTCATATTGCTTAGCAAATCATGTAGTTGACATTGTATTTGTGGTAAAGCCACCGTTCATAATTCTTTCATACATGTCACTCTTGATTCATTGCATATCCCGGTATACCGCCGGAGGCATTCATAGAGAGTCATATTTTGTTCTAAGTATTGAGTTGTAAGAAAAATAAAAGTATGATGATCATCATTATTAGAGCATTGTCCCAGTGAGGAAAGGATGATGGAGACTATGATTCCCCCACAAGCCGGGATAAGACTCCAGACGAAAAATTAAAAAAAGAGAAAAAAATAGGCCATAAAAAAGAGAAAAGGCCCAAATAAAAAAATAAAAAAAGAGAGAAAAAGAGAGAAGGAGCAATGCTACTATCCTTTTACCACACTTGTGCTTCAAAGTAGCACCATGATCTTCATGATAGAGAGTCTCTTATGTGGTCACTTTCATATACTAGTGGGAATTTTCACTATAGAACTTGGCTTGTATATTCCAATGATGGGCTTCCTCAAAATGCCCTAGGTCTTTGTGAGCAAGCAAGCTGGATGCACACCCACTTAGTTTCTTTTGTTGAGCTTTCATATACTTATAGCTCTAGTGAATCCGTTGCATGGCAATCCCTACTCACTCACATTGATATCTATTGATGGACATCTCCATAGCCCGTTGATACGCCTAGTTGATGTGAGACTATCTTCTCCTTTTTGTCTTCTCCACAACCACCATTCTATTCCACATATAGTGCTATGTACATGGCTCACGCTCATGTATTGCGTGAAGATTGAAAAAGTTTTGAGAATGTCAAAAGTATGAAACAATTGCTTGGCTTGTCATCGGGGTTGTGCATGATTTAAATATTTTGTGTGGGGAATATGGAGCATAGCTAGACTATATGATTTTGTAGGGATAACTTTCTTTGGCCATGTTATTTTGAGAAAACATAATTGCTTTGTTAGTATGCTTGAAGTATTATTATTTTTATGTCAATATGAACTTTTGTCTTGAATCTTTCAGATCTGAATATTCATATCACAATTAAGAAGAATTACATTGAAATTATGCCAACTAGCGTTCCACATCAAAAATTATCTTTTTTATCATTTACCTACTCGAGGACGAGCAGGAATTAAGCTAGGGGATGCTTGATACGTCCCCAACGTATCTATAATTTTTGATTGCTCCATGCTATATTATCTACTGTTTTGGGCAATATTGGGCTTTGTTTTCCACTTCTATATTACTTTTGGGACTAACCTATTAACCGGAGGCCCGGCCCAGATTTGCTGTTTTTTTGCCTATTTTAGTATTTCGAGGAAAAGGAATATCAAACGGAGTCAAAATGGAACGAAATCAACTGGAGAAGTTATTTTTGGAAGGAAAGCCACCCGATGGACTTGGAGTGCACGTCAGGAAAGAAGGGAGGTGCTCACGAGGGTGGGGGCGCGCCCACCCCCCTAGGGCGCGCCCCCTGCCTCGTGGGGCCCCCGTAGCTCCACCGACGTACCTCCTGCACCCATATATACCTACGTATCGTAAAACTTCCAGAACAGAAGATAGATCGGGAATTCCGCCGCCGCAAGCCTCTGTAGCCACCAAAAACCTCTCGGGAGCCCGTTTGTCGGGGCAGGCTGATCTGGCCCACGAACACCTATGGGACCGGCGGACCGAGCCCCTTTCGGTTCGGCGGGGAGCGGAGGTCGCACGAAGAGCAGATCGAGGCGAAGCACACGAGGGGTTTACCCAGCTTCGAAGCTCTCCATAGAGATAACGCTCCTACTGCTGCATGTATGGGTGTATTGCATTCTTGCTCGGGAGCGCTGAGTGCTACAGTACACACAAGCTGCTAACGAGACTGAGCGTGGGGGGGGGACCGACCCTTTCTACGTTGCGCATGGGCCTCCTTTTATATGCTCAAGGGGTCTCCGACAGGTGGCAACATAGACAAGGGTACAAATGGAAAAGTAGTGGTTGGTACACCTACTTGTACAGTGTACAGTGTACCATACCTAACCCTGACGGCAGGGGACAAAGGCATTAAATGCCCGTCTACGTCGCCCTAACAGTGCAAACAGGGACCGTCAGGGGCGCCACCGCTTGCCACGATGGCAATCTTGTCAGCGCCGCTTGCCACCTCGCACCGCTGGCTGCACAACCTCTCGCCACGCGCGCCTGGAAAGGTCCCAGGGCGACACGTTAGTGGATGTGCTGGAGCGTAGGTACAGAGTGGTGGTCTGCCGCGGCGAGCGCCTTGCTGCAGTTGTTGTCTTGTCGCGCCCGGAAGCTTGTCGCTCACCGGGCCTTCCCGGCAAGCTCCTCTTGCCGGGGCCTTGTCTCCTAGGCGCCTTGGGTGGCCTTCCCGACAAGCTCCTCTTGCCGGTGCCTTGTCTCCTTGGCTTGAATACTTTGTTCTTGAATGGCTCCACAGGAACCACGAAGGTCCTTGGTGGTCACCCGGTAAGCCTTGCCGCGGAGGGCTGCAACTGCCCGTGCACAAGTTCGGGATACTAGGGTACCCCTACTCTAGTACACCGACAGGAGCCCCTGGGCCTGGGCCACACACGGTGCCGAGCGCTGTTGGGCCAGGCCCAAAACAGGGCACGGGCACACGCGGCCTGGGTCACGCCGTTATTCACCCCGGACCCACCACGCCCTCCCCGAACGGCACGCGTCGAGTGCGGTGTCGTGTGAGAGATCGTGGGCAAGATCGTGGGGGTTTCTTTATTCGGAATAACGGATCGTCCGCCCCCTCCCTCTTTATAAGCAAGGGAAACAGGGGCAGTCCGCCCATCTTGCCAGTTGCTGTCCAATCTCGAGAAAACCGCCGCTGCTCCCCCCTTCTCTTCAAGGCTGAAAAGAGAGCAGCGCTCCGCCCCCCATCGCCACCAGCACCACCAACGCCGTCGATCTCTTCCACCGCCTCCGCCTGGCTCCGAAAGCCGACAAGGGGAGGGCCGCGAAGTCGGCCGAGGCGCAGCGGCTTGCGGCGCTGCGGAAGGAGCGGGCCATCTTTCCCCCACCCCCCAGCTCGCCGCGAGGGAGCTGAGGGAGAACTACTACCTCTTCTGGTCGACGGAGACGCGAGCGCATCCGCAAGACGGCGGTACTCCCCGCCGCTTTAACTGGCCCCGACCGGGTATCCCTTCTTCGCGCTTCTTCATCTGCGGGCTCTGCCCGCTTTCTCTGAATTCTTCTGTGACATCATGAACACCTACGGGTTCCGCCTCCTTGATTTCACCCCCAATGCCGTTCTGACCATGGCAGTTTTCGCACATCTCTGCGAAAACTTTGTCGGAGTCCACCCAAACGCAGCCCTTTTCCGCCACTTCTTTATACCCCGTGTTGAGAGAGGGGAGCCTCTTGCCTGAGGAATCGCTTGGATCTCGAGGGTCGGCAAGAAGGAAGCCTATCTGGAGGGAGAGCTCCGTAGCAAATTGGAGGAATGGAGGGCAGATTGGTGCTGGATTGGCGAGGAGAACCCGCAGCCATTTACCGCCCAGCGCCAAACCCCAGTGGTGCGCGGCTACGATTGGAGCAATCTGGCCCCGGAAGACGCTAGGCTGAAGATAGCAGTCACCCGAATCCTTCGCCTTAGACTTGCCGGGCTTACAGTAGGCACCGTTGGCGCAGACTTTCTTCGCCGCCACAGACGCTTCTTGCAGGAGAGGAGGAGGCCTGCACGGGAGTTTGAGCGGTAGATATCATGAGGCTGCGCCAGGCCTCAACTTCAACTTCATCGTCTTGGAGCTTGACGCGATGCTCTTGGAGCTGTTCAAGCCCGATCCTGATCATCCAGAGATGTTTAGGTTGCCGAGGGGCGTCGTTCCGCTGTGCAACAATTCCGCGCTTGACCGCGTCCGTGCAATGATGCCGTCGTGCGACTCACATGGAATTGTCCCAACTTGGCAAGAGCCGGCAGATGACGTCGTCGGCAGTTCTTTGACAATCTGGTAGAAATGCGGTCCACCCGATGAGCAGAGGGGCCTCACCATGACACCACCGATGATGAGATGCAGCAGACGCCACCAGGCTGGAAGAGGCGGCAGCAGCCGCTGCCGCGGGCGAGTTTGGCTTCACCGTGGAGGAGGCAGAGGCAGCAGAGGCGGCAAGCCTTGTCGAGCGAAAGGAGTTTGCCGACGAGGAGGAGCTTGCCGAGCCTGAAGCTGAGTCGAGTGAGCCCGCCGAGGGCGCATCCTTCCCACCTTCAAGCAGCTTGTCATGAGCGGAGCCCCAGCTCCACCAAGAAGGCGTCTTCGCAAGGCCGGAGATGTAGCGGGCGGCAGACGGGCCAACAGCCGCAGCGAAGGCGACAGCCTCAGCGGCAAGCATTGTTGCCGCTGGAGCACCTCACGCGGCTGCGGCAAGCGGAGCGGGGCCCTCGCGAGACCACGGTTCTGCTCCCGCCAAGCGTCAGGGAACCCACTCCTCCGCCTTCGTCGTCTGGGCGGGCGAGTCGATCTCTCCGCGCTCAGCTCCGACGAGGAAGAAGAAGAGTAAGATTTTTTACTGTACTTGTAATTCTTCGATTTGTTGCTTTGTCTTGTATCTGATTTGCTTTACCCTGAACCCATTCCTTTTCAGGACGCTGGCCCAGAGGATGTCGAAGAGAGCCAAGACCCCGGTGATTGTCGTCGAGGCGAACCCATCGCGACGGCAGGAGGCACGCCCAAGACTACCTTGCCGGATGCGGCAACTCTTCTTCAAAGCAGCCCCAACGCAGCCCCAGCGTAAGTATATGGTCTACCGCTGTTCGGGCGTGCATGGGTGCTCTTTTCTTTGCCGATATCTCGATCGTTGATTTGTGTAGGAGCGAGCAGCCTCATACGCTTCGACCACGCCGCCAAGGGAGGATTCCCGGCAAGGGAGCATTCTCCGGCAAGGGCAGTTCTCCGGCAAGGACGGCACCAGCGATCCCTTGGCGGCGGAGACCATGACCGCAGACCGCACAGGTAATCTTCTTGCTGAAAACTTCCCTTGTGTTCTTCTTCTGATTTTGTTTTTGAATATTTGCTTCACTTTCTTCATCCATCCGCCACAGAGCCAATGGAGACCGAGGTCGCCGGCGAGGAGGACGTGCGTGGCAACACTGATGACGCCGCCGCCATCGAAGAAGAAACCGGCGCTGACGAGCCCGCCGGCGAAGAGGCTGCCAAAGCTGCCGCCGCAGAAGCTGGCGAGGGGTCTGGCGATCGCGCTGACGACCCTGAGGCCGCAGGAGCGCCAGGTGCTACGCCGACCGCCGATCCCTCCGCCACTGCTGCAGCACAGTTCAAGAGCCCCAGCCCGGCGCCTACTTGAAGGCCGGCGATGGCGTCTTCATCAAGCTCCCATGGGAGTCGAGCTCCAGGGCGCCGGCGGAAGGAGAAGCTTTTGATGAAGAGCTGCTCGCCTCCGCTGGACTGACGCTGGTCAACGCGCCAAGCAGCAGCAGCGGCGAGCCTGAGGAGGAGCAGCTGCTGCGGAAGCTGTTGTCGCTCTACCGCGCCTGACAAGCCAAGCTGGAATCCCGGGAAGTGCTTGTCGCGAAGGCAGGAGCGGACATCGAGAAGCGCGCGGAGGAGCTCCGGGGCCTCAACCAGGAAGCTCTCCGGTCCTTGGCAGAGGAGCGGGAGCAACTCGTTGAGGAGCGCAAGGCCTTCCTCCTCGAGAAGGCTGACGCTGAGGAGGAACAGCGGCTTGCCGCCGAGAAGCTGTCTGCGCAGGAAGGCGAGTTGGCGCAGCGGAAGGTTAACCTTGACAGCCACGAGGAGGATCTTGCCATGCGCGATCAAACATTTGGCGGGGCTCTCAAGGAAGCAAAGGATCTTGCCAGCTGCCGAGGCCGCCAAGAAGGAGCTGGAGACGAAGGTGCCGCAGCTTGGAGGCCAGTCTCAAGGAGAGCGGCGAGGAGCTTGCTGCACTCAAGCCTGGCCGAGAAGGACGCCTACACTCTTGGCGAGCTGCAGGGCCGTCTCGCCGAGAGGAGCAAGGAGCTCAATGCCGCCAAGGACTCCAATGCAGATCTTGAGTTGAAGCTAACTACTTTGACTCAGACGCTGGACGGCGCCAGGGAGCAGGAGGTGGCCTTGAAGGAGAAGATCAAGGCCGACGAGGCTCTGTTGGCGAGTCTTGTTGCCATGAGTGCCTTGAGGGAGAATGTGGAGCACTGGACCGAGGGTCTCGTGAATGTTGCTGCAGCCATCGACGAGGAGCTGGCGTAGCTGGGGATGGTGGATCTTGGATATTCCTCCGACGAGCACCTCCAACCCAGCGCCAAGCTCAGCTTGTTCTTCAAGGGCGTGGTGACAGCCCTCCAGCGACTCCGGGAAGAAGTCCCAAAGCAGCTGGCCGAGGAGTCGCGCCAGATCTGCGCGGGAGCTCTTCAAAAGGTGCTGATGAAGGTGGCCTTCCGCAATCCAGGCCTCAACCTCACCAACGTCGTCAAGTCCTTGCTGCCGGATGCTGACGTGGAGGCGCTCAAGACCCTTGTCGCACCCATCGTGGACAGGGTGAGCGGAATCCAGAGGGTTGAGGGCGATCACGTAGATTAGGCCGCCCGCTTTCTCTTTTCCTTGCCGCTGCTGGTCATTTTAGGATAACAATCTATTAGCGCTGCGACAAGTTATCTTGAAATATAACTTTATTTTGGGTATCAATTGCTATGTTATTTCCTTTACTTGATTCCTTCCTTTGTATGTTTTTGCCCTACGCTTTTAGGGAACTTGTCGGTAGCGAGCACTGAGCATGGCGTGAGTGCGGACGTCAAGAGCTTCTTTGGCGGTGCCGCTTCCGACAAACAAACTTGTCGCAACTAACTAGTCGCAGCTCACTTAAGTTGTTGAGCAGACTCGAAACAAAGTAAGGCGCAACTAGCTACGAGTTGGTTCCTCTGCGCATGAGTTTTCCATACAAAGTACGGTCGTTCGAGGAAGATAACTTTAAAAATTCTAAAACTGATTGCTCAAACTTTGGCAACTTAGCTTTTCTGTCGTTTGCTTCCCGGTAAGGCTAGGCTTCCTTGAGCGGCGCTTGGTCCACACCATTATCTTCTCATTTCCCCCCGGCAAACTTGTGTGCGAGGGAACCTTCCTTTCTTTGAGAAAGAGAAAGAAGAGAAAATAAAGATATGGAGCCTTATGGCTCGTTATCACTTACCAGGGGTAGGTGCTGTACAAAGTGTCAGATAACGTATGCAAATAGAAGTAAAAAGCATGAAATTGACAAGATGTGCGAAGCACGCTAGCTTTACTTATGCACGGGGTCTGCGCCCGGCTTTGTACAAAGGATTACATGCAACAGCGGCAAGACTTGTACAAAAGGTGGTTGCCGGAACAGGTTCCGGCAACCGCGCCCTACGGGTAAAACTTACGAAGATGCTCAATGTTCCAGCAGTTGCTCACGAATGCCATCTTCGGTCTCAAGGCGGACAGCGCCGAGCCTAGTGACTCGTTTCACCCGGTAAGGGCCTTCCCACTTTGGCGTCAACTTGTTGGAATTCTTGGCGGACGGCCGAAGAACAAGGTCGCCTTCCTCGAGACGTCGGCATTGACTTTGCGGCTATGGTAGCGGCGCAAAGCTTGCTGGTATCGAGCAGCTCGTCTGGCTGACTGTAGACGATCCTCCTCAAGGAGCGGTAGCGTCATCTTGTCGCAGCTGCTCTTGCTCAAACTCATCATAGCGATCACTCGAGGTGATCCGTATCTGAGTTCCGTGGGGAGAACTGCCTCTGCTCCATAGACTAGAGCGAAAGGTGTACGGCGGTGGCTCGATTTGGCGTTGTCCTGATCGACCAAAGAACCACCGGCAGCTCCTCAATCCAGTTTCTTCCGCACTTGTGCAGCCTGTCGAAAGTTCTGGTCTTGAGCCCGCGCAACACTTCAGCATTTGCCCTCTCCGTTTGACCGTTGGTTCTCGGATGAGCGACAGAAGCGAAGCAGACCTTGGCGCCAAGATCTTGGACGTACTGCATGAAGGTGCGGCTCGTGAATTGCGTGCCGTTGTCGGTGATGATCCTGTTAGGGATTCGAAAGCGGCAAACAATCGACTGAAGAACTTGATCACGACTATCTTTGTCACCTTCCTCACAGCCTCCACTTCCGGCCACTTTGTGAACTTGTCGATTGCAACGTACAAGTACTCAAAGCCCCGACAGCTTCGGGGAAAGGGGCCGAGGATGTCGAGCCCCTGCACCGAAAATGGCGGGATAAAGGGATCGTCTGGAGAGCTTGAGCTGGCTGGTGTATCTGCTTGGAATGGGCCGCACGCTTCACACTTGGTTACTTGTGCAGTTGCATCCTGGAGGGCTGTCGACCAAAAGAAACCTTGCCGGAATGCTTTGCCGGCAAGTGCTCTGGCGCCAATGTGGTGACCACATATGCCTCCATGTATCTCTGCCAACAGCTTTTGTCCGTCTTCCCGGTGAATACACTTCAATTTCACACCGTTGAGTCTCCTTACATGCAGGTGTCTTTGTCGACAAACTTGTACATACTTGACTGCCGGGCTACTCTTTCCGCTTCTTCTTGCCCTTCGGGAAGTTCTCCTGTCTGAAGGAAATGGACAATCTGCTGCGCCCATGCTGGAGCTTGCGGCTCGACAACAAGGACCAAAGGCACATCTGCTGCTGCGGGAACATCCGCTTCTACGGCGAGAACCTGCGGCTCAGCCGGAGCTTGACATTCCCCGGCAAGCTTGCCGGAGCAAAACTTGTCGGGAGCGTCTGCTTCAACGAAACAAACCCTGCGGCTTGTCGGAGCAGACTGCTCCTCAGCACTGTTGGCGTTGATCTTGGGGACCTTCTTGGCGGCGGCTTCAGGAAGCTCTGCCGGAAAGTAGTCACCAGAGATCAACTTCCTCTTCTTGCTCTGTCCAGTTGATGGTGTTACAGACGGTTGAGGTAGCTTGAGCACAAAAATTCCTGGTTCCACAGGTAACTTAAGCGCGGCGCACTTTGACAGGCCATCAACAATGTCGTTCTGAGCTCTTGGAATATATTCCATCTGTAGGCCGTCAAAGTGCTCTTCCAGCTTCCTCACTTCATCAACATAAGCTTCCATCAACGGACTCTGATAATTCTTGTTCACTTGGCGAATGACAAGCTGTGAGTCACCCACGACAATGAGCTTCTTGATCCCAAGGTCTCTGCGATCTCGAGACCGGCAAGCAAACCTTCATACTCTGCGGTATTGTTTGTTGCTTGCTCCTTGGGAAAGTGCATCTGGACTACGTACTTGAGGTGCTCTCCGGTGGGTGCAACAAGTAGCACGCCCTTACCGGGCGCCTTGCAGCGAAGGCACCATCAAAGTACATCATCCACTCTTTGCTTGCCTCCTTGACGGGTATGCTCGTTACTGGAATTTCTTCATCTTGTGTTGGCGTCCATTCTGCTATGAACTCCGCCAATGCTCTGCTTTGGATAGTTGAAGTGCTCTCAAACTTGAGGCCAAAGCTTGACAGTTCCAGTGCCCACTCGACAATCCTGCCTGTTGCCTCTGGATTTTGCAGTATCCTCTTCAGCGGAAAACGAGTGATGACTGTGATCTCATGTGCCTGGAAGTAATGGCGCAGCTTTCTCGAGGCCATGAGGAGGCCGAAAAGCAATTTCTGCACACCAGAGTACCTTGACCTAGCCCCCTTCAGAAGGGAACTGACAAAGTAAACTGGGCTGCACCATTCTTTCGCATCTTCTCATGCGTCTGCCTTGAGATCCGTCCTTGTCGAGAGCAGAGCTTGCCGGTGAAGCCCCCTGCTTGTCACTGGATGCATCTGCCATGGTTGCTAGCTCATCATCCGCCTCCCTCTCCGCTACTAACGCAGCACTAACCACTTGATTGGTCGCTGCTATATATAGCAGCAACTTCTCTTGTGGCTTAGGTGCGACAAGTGTTGGAGTGGAGGACAGGTATCTCTTCAAGTCCTGCAGCGCAGCCTCCGCTTCGAGTCCATTGCATCGGACCTGCCTTTTTCAAAATCTTGAAAAATGGCAGGCGCCTTCAACAGAACCTAGAGATAAACCTGCTGAGAGCAGCTACATAACCGCAAGCCTTCGTACATCCTTGACGCGCTTTGGTGCTTCAATCTGCTCAATGGCCTTGATCTTGTCGTGATTGGCTTCAATTCCCCGAGACACGAAGAACCCGAGAAGCTTGCGGAAGGGACTCCAAACACACACTTCTCGGGGTTGAGCTTGAGGTTGATCTTGCGCAGATTTGCAAAGGTTTCGTCTAAATCTTGAATCGTGGTCGCCTTTGTCTTTGCTTTTGACCACTCGTCATCCATGTAGGCTTCCACATTTACGTGCATTTGCGGCTCAAAAGCATCATGAACTACTCTTGCAAATGTTGAACCAGCATTCTTTAACCCGAAGGGCATCTGCATAAAGAGTATGTGCCACATGGGGTGATGAATGCGGTCTTCTCCTCATCATCTTATGCCATGAAGATTTGAAGATATCCGGAGTATGCATCAAGAAATGAAAGCAAATCACATCCGGCCGTGGAGTCAACAATCTGGTCGATGCGACAAGGAAATGGGTCTTTGGGACAAGCTTTATTGACATCGGTAAAGTCGATACAAAGCCTCCATTTCCCGTTAGCCTTGCGTACAACTACAGGATTGGCCAACCACGTAGGATGGAGCACTCCTCTGACAAGGCCTGCTGCTTCCAACTTCTTGATTTCTTCTCCGATGAACTCTTGGCGCTCCATTGCTTGCTTCCTGACTCTCTGCTTGACGGGCCGCGCATGAGGACAAACGGCAAGATGGTGCTCAATTACTTTCCTGGGAACACCGGGGATATCAGACGGTTGCCATGCGAACACGTCGACGTTCGCCCGCAGGAAAGCAACGAGCGCGCCTTCCTATTTAGGGTCGAGAGAGGCACTGATGGTGAAGGTACCACCAGTGCCGTCCTCCTTGGCGGACACCTTCTTGGTCTCTGGTGGAGCTGCCATCGTCTTCTTACACTTGCCGGTGGAGCTCGATGGTGCGTCCTCGGCGGTAGTGCAGCACTCAGGAGGTGCGCTTGCCGGAGTGGGCATCGAGCTCTTGCCGGACTTGGTCTTCTTCTTCCCCGGGAGCTTGATGGCAGGTGGCTTGCAATCTGTCTGTTGCAGCTGCCGCTTCCGGTAGATCTTGTCGGCGCAGATAAGAGCATCCTTCTTGTCGCCCGAGGCGGAGATGACACTTATCGGGCCTGGCATCTTCAGCATGTTGTAGGCATAGTGAGAGGCCGCCATGAATTTGGCGAGTGCTGGACGGCCAAGTATCCCATTGTAAGGCAATGGAAAGTCAGCAACATCAAAAGTGACCCTCTCAGTCCTGAAGTTCAACTCGCTGCCAAATGTCACCGGCAACGTGATCTTTCCCTTCGGCTTGCTCCTTCCCGGATTGATCCTTGGAATGTGCGGTCTCTTGAGCTCGCCATCGGGGATCTGGAGTTCTGGAGCACCGCGGAGGAGATCAGGTTCAAGATGGCCCGCCGTCAACTAACATCTTGGTGACCTTGAGGTTGCGGATAGTTGGTGAGACCAACATCGGCAAGCACCCGACCGCGATTCTGCGATCAGGGTGGTCCTCAATATCAAAGATGATAGGCGTCTGAACCATTTCGGAGGCTTGCGTGACTTCGATGGATGGTTACGCTGCATTGACTTCCGCATCCACTTTGCTTGAGTTGGTGGTGTGAAGTATGCGAAGAAGCTTACCGCCGTCAACGCACAGGACCTCTGTGGCTTTCTGGAACTCCTGCTCATCGGTCTCGTCGTCATCCATGTCTTCATCGTCGTCGTCGTCTTCATCCTTGTCGCGGTCGCGGGGAGGTCTGTCTCCTTGCCGCTGCTTGGCCTTGTCGCGGCGTCCTCCTCGGCCGGGACGTTTCTTGCTAGCTCCTCCAGCACCTTCCTGGGCCTTCTCCTTGTCGCGTCGTTCGTATTCAGCCTTCTGTCGCTCGACAAGCTGCTTGACCTTCTTGCAGCTCTGGAGGTCATGGCCCTTGGTGCGGTGGATCTTGCAGTACTGCTTGTTGGAGCCGTCCTGCTTGTCGGCGACCGCCTGACTGGCAGTTGGTGCCAGCGGCAACCTCCTTGCCGGAGCTACCAACTTTGGCTTTCTTGGCGCCACCTCCGTTGCCGGACTGCTCAATAACTAGCACATCTTTGCCTTTCTTCTTCCTATTATTCCGCCGCCGGTTTTTCCTTGCCGGGGCGGTCTCCTCACTATCAGATCCTCCTGCTTCAAAGATTCTCTCCGGAGTCTCCTCCCTTCCTCAAAGACGTGCACACTTGTCGGCGGGGCATATAGCTCACTGGCGTCTCTGATCTTGCACATCGCCATCTCCTCCCGCATCATGCGGTTTCGCACATTCTGATGGAACGCGCTGATTACTGCGGCAGGGTGGACATCTGGGATGTTGTGCTGCACGCGGCTGAATCTCTGAATGTACTTGCTTGAGGGTTCTCCTTCCTTAGGGCGGCAGATGAAGGTCGCTTTCTTGGCCATGGGGCTTGTGGCACTGTAAAGGCGCCGACAAACTGATGGCATAGATCTGCCAAGAAGATATGGAGTTGTCCGGCAAGTGCATGAGCGAGGATGTGACATTGGGCTTGAGCACCGGTGAAGTAGTTGGCAAGGATCTTGTCGTCTCGCCCCGGCAGCTTGCACCGCGATGGTGTAGATGCTGAGGAACTCCGACGGATGCGTCTTGCCGTCGTACTTCTCTGAATGCGTCTCGCTTGAAATTCTTCTTGCTGGGCCACTGGACTTGCCGCAGCTCACGAGTGAACGCCGGGCAACCTACCGCGTACGGCAAGTCGCCTGGTTCCTCTGGCGCATGCATGTCAACAGAGGGGCCAACGCGCTTGTCGGATTGACGCTGCGCTTCTCTTCGGTGCTCGATGCGAGTTCGAGCGTCTTCTTGCTGTCGTTCGTGAAGAACTTGGCGCTGATCGCGACGAGCTCGTGGATCCGATGATGCGGTGGAGTCGCTGTCGAGGTGGATCCGGCAAGTCGGCGATCTTGGCATTCGGGGCAGAGAGTGCATGTCGGTTGCACCCCACGGTCTCGTCGCCACCGGCTCGTGTTTAGCAGTCCTGCCGAGGCAGCGATGTACTTTCGGTTGCCGCGGAGCGTCGCCGTTAAGCGGCCGATGACACTATGAATGGTCGCCCTCCATTCATCGACCTAGTCGGCTGTAGGAGGGTAATCTAGGAAGCGATTGTGCTCTCGCCAAAGCTTCTGCTGGAGTGGTGGGTGGCGATGGCGAACGGCGCGAGGCGGGATATGCTCGGACTTCTAACTATGTTAGAAGGCGAGTATCCCGCCCGGCGACCGTGCCTCGCTCACGCCCGGCATGTTGGCGTGCATGCTGGTTTTGAGCATCCGAGACCCTCGGCTCGATCTTGGTCCAACGGCGTATGGCATTGTGAATGCCACGACGCTGTCGGTCTCGCGCCTCTGAGGCAGGCGCGGTGCGTGTCTGACGCCGAGGTCTGCGCGGCCTTGTCCTTGACTTGGCAGCACCGTGAAACTTCCCGTCGCCGTCCATTCTTCCGCCGGCGTCTACCCCACCACCTGTTTGCTCCGGTGGCGGTGGGTTCGACGCGGACGGAGCTTTTGCCGCCGAAGCCTTCTTCTTTTGTGGCATGTCGATGAAGATGACGAAGATCTAGCTCGCGTGGACGCCGGATCAGGTTCGCACAACCTCGACGCCCCCTACCTGGCGCGCCAAAGATGTCAGGGCAGGCTGATCTGGCCCACGAACACCTATGGGACCGGCGGACCGAGCCCCTTTCGGTTTGGCGGGGAGCAGAGGTCGCACGAAGAGCAGATCGAGGTGAAGCACACGAGGGGTTTACCCAGCTTCGGAGCTCTCCGGAGAGATAACACTCCTACTGCTGCATGTATGGGTGTATTGCGTTCTTGCTCGGGAGCGCTGAGTGCTACAGTACACACAAGCTGCTAACGAGACTAAGCGTGGGGGGGGGGGGACCGACCCTTTCTACGTTGCGCATGGGCCTCCTTTTATATGCTCAAGGGGTCTCCGACAGGTGGCAACGTAGACAAGGGTACAAATGGAAAAGCAGTGGTTGGTACACCTACTTGTACAGTGTACAGTGTACCATACCTAACCCTGACGGCAGGGGACAAAGGCATTAAATGCCTATCTACGTCGCCCTAACAGTGCAAACAGGGACCGTCAGGGGCGCCACCGCTTGCCACGATGGCAATCTTGTCAGCGCCGCGTGCCACCTCGCACCGCTGGCTGCCTGACCTCTCGCCACGCAGCGCTACCGAAAGGTCCTGGCGACACGTTAGCGGATGTGGTGGAGGCGTGGAGTACAGAGTGGTGATGTCAGCGGCAAGCGCCTTGCCGCGGTTGTTGTCTTGTCGCACCCGGAAGCTTGTTGCTCACGGGCCTTCCCGACAAGCTCCTCTTGCGGGCCTTGTCTCCTAGGTGCCTTGGGTGGCCTTCCCGGCAAGCTCCTCTTGCCGGGGCCTTGTCTCCTTGGCTTGAATACTTTGTTCTTGAATGGCTCCACAGGAACCACGGAGGACCTTGGCAGTTACCCGATAAGCCTTGCCGTGGAGGGCTGCAACTGCCCGTGCACAAGTTCGGGATACTAGGGTACCCCTACTCTAGTACACCGACACCGTTCCGGCACCCTTCCGGAGGGGGAACCCATCACCGGTGGCCATCTTCATCATCCCGACGCTATCCATGACGAGGAGGGAGTAGTTCACCCTCGGGGCTGAGGGTATGTACCAGTAGCTATGTGTTTGATCTCTCTCTCTCTCTCTCGTGTTCTCTCTCGTGTTCCCTCTAGGGCACGGTCTTGATGTATCCCGAGCTTTGCTATTGTAGTTGGATCTTATGATGTTTCTCCCCCTCTACTCTCTTCTGATGAATTGAGTTTCCCCTTTTGAAGTTATCTTATCCGATTGAGTCTTTTATGAGAACACTTGATGTATGTCTTGCCGTGTTTATCTGTGGTGACAATGGGATATCATGTGCCACTTGATGTATGTTTTGGTGACCAACTTGCGGGTTCCCCCCATGAACCTATGCATAGGGGTTGGCACACGTTCTTGACTCTCCGGTAGAAACTTTGGTGCACTCTTTGAAGTACTTTTATGTTGGTTGGATGAATCTGAGATTGTGTGATGCATATCAAATAATCATGCCCACGGATACTTGAGGTGACAACGGAGTATCTAAGTGACTTTAGGGTTTTGGTTGATTTGTGTCTTAAGGTGTTATTCTAGTACGAACTCTTTTATAGATCGATCCAAAAGAATAACTTTGAGGTGGTTTCGTACCCTACCATAATCTCTACGTTTATTCTCCGCTATTAGTGGCTTTGGAGTGACTCTTTGTTGCATGTTGAGGGATTGTTATATGATCTATCTATGTTATTATTGTTGAGAGAACTTGCACTAGTGAAAGTATGAACCCTAGGCCTTGTTTCCTATCATTGCAATACCGTTTACGCTCACTTTTATCATTAGTAACCTTGCTGTTTTTATATTTTCAGATTACAAAAACCTATATCTACCATCCATATTGCACTTGTATCACCATCTCTTCGTCGAACTAGTGCACCTATACAATTTACCATTGTATTGGGTGTGTTGGGGACACAAGAGACTCTTTGTTATTTGGTTGTAGGGTTGTTTGAGAGAGACCATCTTCAGCCTACGCCTCCTACGGATTGATAAACCTTAGGTCATCCACTTGAGGGAAATTTGCTACTGTCCTACAAACCTGTGCACTTGCAGGCCCAACAACGTCTACAAGAAGAAGGTTGTGTAGTAGACATCATTCCTCACTGTGTAGGCAATCCGCACTGGCGAATTCCTAACTCCTCAGTCAGAACAAATTCCTCAGAGACCAGAAGAAATTCGTCTCTGTCACTGAAGAATATGACTGAACTGTATGAGATTTCCAATGGCTTCACTCGAAGGGATTGATAGGTGTAGGATTTTGAGTTGAGCATCACATTGAAATTTTTCCTTAGTATTTCCTCGACCCCCTTTAACAGTCCGGTGTTTCCTATGACTCAAGAAAGAGAAAATGAAACTACGAAAACAAAAGTCTTCATGCTTCATGTTCCTCGAATGAATACCAAGTCTTCAAGGTCACGCCAATTTCTTCACTTTCAAAGTCTTCAGAAAGTCTTCAGAAATCCAAAGTCTTCAGTCGAAGAACTTCAATTTTAGGGGTCGACTTTCTCTGTAAATATCAAACTCCTCATAGACTTATAGACCTGTGTATACTCATAAACAAATTAGTCCCTTAACCTATAAGTCTTCAATACAACAAAATCACTAAGGGGCACTAGATGCACTTACACTACTTCATCACTTGTATTTCTTGTTGGGAAACATTGCATGGAAAACAAAAAAAATTCTATGCACACGCAATGATCTATCCATGGAGATGCATAGCAACAAGGGGGAGAGTGTGTCTACGTACCCCCATGGACCGTAAGCGGAAGCGTTTAACTACGCGGTTGATGTAGTCGAACTTCTTCACACTCCAACCGATCAAGTACCGAACGTACGGCACCTCCGCGTTCTGCACATGTTCAGCTCGATGACGTCCTCCGCCTTCTTGATCCAGCAAGACGGCGAGGTAGTAGATGAGTTCCGGTAGCACGACGGCATGGTGACGGTGATGGTGAAGTGATCTCCGCAGGGCTTCGCCTAAGCACTACGAAAATATGACCGGGGGTGTAAACGGTGGAGGGGCGCCGCACACGGTTAGGCAAATGTCTGGTGTGTACTAGGAGCCCCCTCCCACATATATATAGGTGGGAGGGAGGGAGGAGCAGCCAAAGGAGGCGCCCAAGTAGGAGGAATCCTACATCGGGTCCCTCCCAAGCCGCGCCCCCTTCCTTATTTGGAGTGCGGGGAAAGGCAGGGGAGGGTGGCGCCCCCCCCCCCCCTTTCCTTTCTCCCATGAGAGGGAAAGGTAGGAGGGGCTATCCGTCCCCCTTTTCCTTCCCTAGGGCCGGCCAAACAAGGGAGGAGGTGCACCAACCCCCTTGTGGGCTGGTTTGTCCCCTCCTTTGGCCCATAAGGCCCATAACTTGCCAGGGGGGTGCCCGGAACCCCTTTCGGTGACCCGATTCCTACCCGGTATGTCCCGAAACACTTTTAGTGTCCAAATACCATCGTCCTATATATATAAATCTTTCCCTCTCGACCATTTTGACTCCTCGTCATGTCCGTGATCTCATCCGGGACTCCGAACAACATTCAGTCACCAAAACATATAACTCATATAACACTATATCGTCAACGAACGTTAAGCGTGCGGACCCTACAGGTTCAAGAACTATGTAGACATGACCGAGACAACTCTCCGGTCAATAACCAATAGCGGAACCTGGATGCCCATATTGGCTCCTAAATATTCTAAGAAGATCTTTATCGGTCGAACCCTTATGACTACATATGTAATTCCCTTTGTCCATCAGTATGTTACTTGCCCGAGATTTGATAGTCGCTATCTTCATACCTAGTTCAATATCCTTACCGGCAAGTCTCTTTACTCGTTCTGTAATACATAATCCTCTAACTAACTTATTAGTCACTTTGCTTGCAAGGTTTCTTATGATGTGTATTACCGAGAGGGCCCAGAGATACATTTCCGATACTCGGAGTGACAAATCCTAATCCCGATCTATTCTAACTCAACAAACACCTTTGGAGATACCTGTAGAGCATCTTTATGATCACCCAGTTACATTGTGATGTTTGATAGCACACAAGGTGTTGGGGATATAACTATTGGGTATGACCCGCCCCGGGAGGGGCCGGGTCATACCACTGGCGACTTAAAAGATGAAGATGGCGGGTTATGAAGCAAGCCTATTGAATGCCCAAGACCCAGAGGCGACTTCAGGCCCAAGAGGATGAACCGCCATATGTTTAACTTGCATTGTAAGGCAAGCTTAGTTAGTCACCGAGCCGGACACGTTGTGTATGAGCCGGCCGGGACTCTGTAAGCCGTCGGGCATCAACCTATGTATATAAAGGGGTGACCCGGCGGCGGGTTGAGACAAGGAACAAGAGATTGAGAACTAGGTCAACCGTATTCGCTCCCTGGTAATCAAAATTCAAGCAATACAACCCCAAACTGGAGTAAGCCTTTACATCATTGTGAGGGGTCCAACTAGTATAAACTCTTTGTGTCCTTTGTTCCGATTAACCCCTTCAAGCTAACCTAGCTGCGATGGCTCCACACATAAGTCCTCTCGCTAGGGCATCTGCCGTGTTAAGTCCATGACAGTTGGTGCCCACCGTGGGGCCAGCGCACGGTGATTTCGAGTTCTTGAAGGGCAGCTTCGCAGGGATCAAGGGATACGCCATGGGTCGGATGACCAAGAGTCGTCGCGGCAAGCTCTAGATCGACGACACTGGCTGGCGCCCCGAGGCCGGCTCAATCGAGTACAGGTACCGGGTCCCCTTTAGCGGAATCCATGTCTTCATCGGCAAATTCGGCGAGTCAGGGCCTGAGCCGGACATCTGCACCGACATCGTCGAGACGGCTCAGCGCGTATCGGTGTCAAAACTGGCGGATCTCGGGTAGGGGGTCCCGAACTATGCGTCTAAGGTCGATGGTAACAGGAGACAGGGGACACAATGTTTACCCAGGTTCGGGCCCTCTCTATGGAGGTAATACCCTACTTCCTGCTTGATTGATCTTGATGAATATGAGTATTACAAGAGTTTATCTACCACGAGATCGTAATGGCTAAACCCTAGAAGTCTAGCCTGTATGACTATGGTAATGAGTATATCCTCCCTCCGGACTAAGTTCTCTGGTTTATATAGACACCAGGTGGATCTAGGGTTACACAAGGTCAGTTACAAGGAAAGGAATCTACAAATTTGGTTTAGGGTTACACCAGCTTGCCTTCCACGCCAAGGAGAGTCCCAGCCGGACACGGGTGCAGTCTTCGGTCTTCACATCTTCACAGCCCATCAGTCCGGCCCATGGCTAACAGGCCGGACGCCCGAGGACCCCTTAGCCTAGGACTCCCTCAGTAGCCCCTGAACTTGGCTTCAATGACAAGGTATCCGACGCGTAGATCTGTCTTTGGCATTGCAAGGAGGGTTCCTCCTTCCAAACTCCAAGATAGTCTTCGGACGTATTGAATGTGTCCAGACCTATAACACGCACCATACGCAACTGCAAACAGATTATAATTTTATGCGAGTCCAATCTGCTGACAACTTTCTATGACATGACATCACATATGTCCGGTCATAATTTCGAACCGTTTTTCGTCTGCCGCTCCATGTTTCGAGACGCGGTTGCCATTGGCACGTCTTGTCAAAGCAGAGATCGTGTCCCCTTATTATGGGATTCTAATCAATATGGGCGTGGGTAACCCAACCGTGTTGTTTACACAGCCCTTGGGAATAGGCGAGTTTTAGGGCGAGTGGGGAGGCGTTTTAACATTCGCGGCCTTTATAAGGGGATAAGGATTCGTCCTCATTCACCCACACCTTCTCCTTCCTATGCCCATCCATCCTTGAGCTCCAACGCCCAAGCTCTAGCTTTCCCCACCCGAGAAAGCATTCCAAACATGTCCGGATCTGGAGCTGGGGGCAAGTGGCTGGCCTCCTCCGTTGGGAAGAAAGATATCAAGGAGCTCCGAGAGGCCGGATACTTGGCCAAGGAGATCGTTCACCAACTTCTGGCCAAGGGACAGATCGTCCCTACTCCCGAGCCCCATGAGATGGTGGTGTTCCTCGCGCATTTCATCCACGGGCTGGGATTCCCTCTCCAACCGTTTGTCCGCGGAATGATGTTTTACTACGGGCTAGACTTCCATGATCTAGCCCCCAACTTTATCCTCAACATCTCGGCATTTATAATCGTGTGCGAGGCCTTTCTCCGCATCCCACCTCACTTCGGCCTATGGCTGAAGACCTTCAATGTGAAGCCGAAGGTGGTGAGCGGCCAACAAGCAGAGTGCGGACGTGCCATGGTGGGCAAGATGCCCAATGTCACCTGGCTCAAAGGCTCCTTTGTGGAGACGCTGAAGGGGTGGCAATCGGGGTGGTTCTACATCACCGAGCCACGGGACACCAACTGGGCGGTGGCCCCCGAATTCTGATCCGGATTTCCTATGCGGCTCACCTCCTGGCAAGATGAAAGTGCAACTATCCCTAGGTAGTTTTGGTAATTCATAACAACATATAGCTCATCGAGCTAATGCTATTCCAAGACTATTATTTCAGGAAAGCTCAATGAATGGCATGGCATGGATGATGAAAGTGGATCCCTCAAAATACTAAGGACAAAGGATTGGCTCAAGCTCAAAAGCTCAAGACTCTTCATTTTACATTTTAGTGATCCAAGATCACATTGAGTCTATAGGAAAAGCCAATACTATCAAGAAGGGATGATGTGTTGCTTAATGAGACTCTTGCTTCATGTGCTTAGTGATATGCTCCAAAACCCTCAATTACTTTCCCACATCCACAAATGACCTAAACCTAAAGCCAAAATCGGTCACACTGATTCTTTCTATCCGGCGCCACCAATTCCAAAAGTCATAGCCACTACCATAAACCCTAAGCAAATCGGTCTTACCGATAGGGATCTCGGTCTCACCGAGATGGGGTTGCAATCTCTCTGTTTCCCTTCGTAACGTTTCGGTCTAACCGAAGTGAGCGATCGATCCCACCGAGATTGCAATGTAAACTCTCTATTTCCTTTTATAACATTTCGGTCTCACGAAAAGTGAAAATCGGTCCCACCGAGTTTACGACCAACTCTCTGGAAAGCTTATTACCAAATCGGTCTCACCGAGTTTGTATGTCGGTCTCACCGAGATTACGTTATGCCCTAACCCTAACCGAATCGACCTCACCGAGATGCATTTCAGTCCCACCGAAAATCACTAACTGTCACTAGGTTTACTAAATCGGTCCGACCGAGTTTAACGATTCGGTCCCACCGAGTTTGGTAAATTGTGTGTAACGGTTAGATTTTTTGTGGAGCCTATATATACCCCTCCACCTCCTCTTCATTCATGGAGAGAGCCATGAGAACGAACCTACACTTCCAACTTACCATTTCTGAGAGAGAACCACCTACTCATGTGTTGAGGCCAAGATATTCCATTCCTACCATATGAATCTTGATCTCTAGCCTTCCCCAAGTTGCTTTCCACTCAAACCCTCTTTCCACCAGATCCAAAACCTATGAGAGAGAGTTGAGTGTTGGGGAGACTATCATTTGAAGCACAAGAGCAAGGAGTTCATCATCAACGCACCATTTGTTACTTCTTGGAGAGTGGTGTCTCCTAGATTGGCTAGGTGTCACTTGGGAGCCTCCGACATGATTGTGGAGTTGAACCAAGGAGTTTGTAAGGGCAAGGAGATCGCCTACTTCGTGAACATCTGCTGCTAGTGAGGCAAGTCCTTCGTGGGCGACGGCCATGGTGGGATAGACAAGGTTGCTTCTTCGTGGACCCTTCGTGGGTGGAGCCCTCCATGGACTCGCGCAACCGTTACCCTTCGTGGGTTGAAGTCTCCATCAACGTGGATGCACGATAGCACCACCTATCGGAACCACGCAAAAAACGTCCGTGTCTCCAATTGCGTTTGAATCCTCCAAACCCTTCCCCTTACTTTATTGCAAGTTGCATGCTTTAATTTCCGCTGCCTATACACTCTTTGCATGCTTGCTTGAATTGTGTGATGATTGCTTGACTTGTCCTAAAATAGCTAAAATCTACCAAACTCTAAAATTGGGAAAAGGTTAAGTTTTTATTTGTCAAGTAGTCTAATCACCCCCCCTCTAGACATACTTCAAGGTCCTACACAAGAGAAGGGCCTAACCAAGGGTTCTTCGAACGAGCTGACTGGGCTCTAGATGTGCGTCCAGAACATGATAACCAAGAAGATCAAACTTGTCAACATGATCCAGGTTATGCTTATTCTCCAGATCCTTCCGTGCCAACGCCGGACTTGCTACTTGTGGGAGTTCGATCCGGCCAAGCACCAGACGCTACTAGAGCTCTTCGGCACAACACATGATGACATCTGGAAAGTGCTCTTCAAGGCCGCGAGACACCACCGCCCGCGACCGAGGATCGCGGGCTTAGCTTAAAGCGCCAGGCGAATTCGGTAAGTTCATTCATGTTTTCAAGGTATAGCATTTACTGGCATATTTTGAGGAAGGAGTCTAAGCCTTCCTATCAATTTTTTAGGCCTGGACCGACATAGCGGGGCGGATTAATTGCCCGGCCCCGCTACCCGAAGACGAAGAAACCCCACTCCTGACGAGGATGCTGTTTCCGGCGCCTCATGATGTGCCGGAGAAGAAGGCCAAGAAAACGCCCAGAGGGAACAGGAGTGGCCTTCGCCGAAAGGGTGCTTCGGACGTACTGTCCGAAGACGAGACCGACTCTTCGGCCGCCGAAGACGACGATGAGGAGGAAGAAGAAAGCGACTCCCCCCCTGAGGGGGAAGGAAGAAAAGGGGGGCCTCCACAAATCTGGAGGCGAAGGCGCCCAAGAGGGGGAAGGGCTTGTTGGTGTCAAAACCGGCGGATCTTGGGTAGGGTGTCCCGAACTGTGGGTCTATGGCGGATGGTAACAGGAGGCGGGGGACACGATGTACCCAGGTTCAGGCCCTCTCGATGGAGGTAGTACCCTACTTCCTGCTTGATTGATATTGATGATATGAGTATTACAGGAGTTGATCTACCATGGTATGACCCTAGAAGCTAGCCTATGGTATGATTGTTGTTGTCCTACGGACTAAACCCTCCGGTTTGTATAGACACCGGAGGGGGCTAGGGTTACACAGAGTCGGTTACACGGGAGGAGATCTACATATCCGTATTGCCAAGCTTGCCTTCCACGCCAAGTAGAGTCCCATCCGGACACGGGACGAAGTCTTCAATCTTGTATCTTCATAGTCCAACAGTCCGACCAAAGGATATAGTCCGGCTGTCCGGAGACCCCCTAATCTAGGACTGCCTCAGTAGCCCCTGAACCAGGCTTCAATGATGATGAGTCCGGCGCGCAGATTTGTCTTCGGCATTGCAAGGCGGGTTCTTCCTGCGAATACTCCATAGAAGATTTTGAACACAAGGATAGTTTCCGGCTCTGCAAAACAAGTTCCACATACCACCGTAGAGAGAATAATATTTCCACACATCTAATCTGCTGACACGTTTGACAACCTGACAACATACCACGACCCGGTCACTATTCGAACCGTTTTTCTCAACCAGCTACTGCACGCATTGCGAGGCAGTTTTTCTAGGCACGTCTTGTCGAAGCAGAGAACGTGTCCCCTTATCACGGGATTCTCATCAATACGGGTGTGGGTAACCCAACCACGCCATCAATTACGACGCTTGGGGAATAAGCGAGTTTTACCAGGCAGGTGGGGAGGCGTATGCCCCTATAAAGGGACAAGGATTCCTCTTTTTACCCACGCCTTCTTCCTCCTTGCTCATCCATTCTTGCGCTTTTCGAGCTCCGGCACCCAAGTCTGCGCTTTTCCCCTCAAACCACTCCAAGCATGTCCGGAGCGGGAGGCAAGGGGATGGTCTCCTCCATCACGGAGGAGGATGTCACAAAGCTATGGGGAGCCGGATATCTGGCCGCGGACATTGCACACCGGCTGCCAGATGTGGGGCAGATCATCCCCACACCCGAACCCCATGAGAGGGTGGTTTTCCTTACCCACTTCATCCGTGGACTAGGATTTCCCCTCCACCCGTTTGTCCGCGGGCTCATGTTCTACTACGGGCTGGATTTTCATGATCTGGCACCCAATTTTATCCTCAACATCTCGGCATTTATTGTCGTGTGTGAGGCCTTCCTCCGCATCAGGCCCCACTTCGGTCTGTGGCTGAAGACCTTCAATGTTAAACCGAATGTGGTGGTCGGCCAGCAAGCGGAGTGCGGAGGAGCCATAGTGGGCAAAATGCCTAACGTCACCTGGCTCGAAGGCTCCAATGCGGAGACCATAAAGGGGTGGCAATCGGGGTGGTTCTACATCACCAAGCCGCGCGACACCAACTGGGTGGCGGCCCCCGAATTCCGATCCAGAATCCCCATGCGGCTCACCTCCTGGAAAGAGAAGGGTCTATCCTAGGGTTCACCGGTGGAACTGACCGGACTCCACAAATGCATCAAAAACATGATGAGCAAGAAAATCAAGCTTGTCAACGTGGTCCAGGTCATGCTCTTCCGCCGGATCCTCCCGTGTCAACGACGGGCATTCAATTTGTGGGAGTTCGACCCAGCCGAGCACCGGGCAGCTGCGAGAGCTCTTGACCTGACGCACAAGGATGTCTGGAAGGTGCTGTTCAAGGGCACCGAGGTACCTCCTCCCCTTCGAGGACCCGCGGACTCGGTAAAGCGCCATGCCAATCCGGTAAGTTTTTATATCTCACAGGATATTTATTTTCCCCAGTTTAATCATGTGTGGGATCTAAGCTTGGGTAGAGACAGCGGAGCAGATCGATTGCCCAGCCCCCCTGCCTGAAGTTCATGCAGATGAT
Source organism: Aegilops bicornis (assembly GCA_021605145.1). Classification (NCBI taxonomy): domain Eukaryota; kingdom Viridiplantae; phylum Streptophyta; class Magnoliopsida; order Poales; family Poaceae; genus Aegilops; species Aegilops bicornis. The sequence continues at coordinate 675,791,000 of CM038672.1, forward strand.
CTCCTAACGGAGATGCTGGTTCCGGCACCTTACGAGGTGCTGGTGAAGAAGGCCAAGAAGAAGGCCACGGGGACCCGAAAGGGTCTCCGGCGCAAGGTTATATCGGACTCATCATCCGATAACTCCAAGGCGCACTCCTCCCACGAAAACGAGGAAGAGGAATAGGAAAGTTCTCCCCCCCCTAGCCGGGGGAGAAAAGAAAAGGAAGGCCGCCCCAACCGGGGAGGCCGAAGGGTCCAAGAAGGGAAGGACCCTCCTTTTGGACTGCTCCGCGACGGTCGCCTACAGCGAGACGAGTGGTTACCCAGGGACAAGCCCCTGGCGAAGTCGTAAGTATCCCAATACCATAGTAATTCATGGTATGTTTTATTGCACTGCTTATCTTTACGCTGAACATGATTATGTAGTCCGTCCTGATCGCATATCGACGTATCTTCGTCGGATGGTTCTTTGGACCCGTCGGATATGAATAGCGATTCACTTCCGACCGCATCCACTTCTCGCCCTACGGACAATGTCGAGGTGTTGTCTCAAAGGGCACCGAGCCGAGGGGAGGTAGTCCTGGAGGCGCCTCGAGGCGACCTTCCGGACCTTGGGAGCAAGACTCCCATGGGCTCCAAGTTCGGCCCCCAGCCGAACACTGCGCCGGAACCTCCGGAGGTTCCGGACTTCGGCAGGCGACCCCCCGTTAAGAGGGGCAAGCCGCCCGTGCCGGTGGCCTCTGTCCATCCAGAGGCACCAGACAACTTGTTGGAAGCGCTTCGCGGCGCTTCCATTGACGAAGAGCACCGCGCTATCATTAGTGTGGTGATCGAGAAGGTTCTGTCCGCCAAAAATGGACTAACTAAAGCTTGTGCCAGCCTCCTAATAGGCTTTCAGGTAAGTAACAAAAATATAGGAAAATATTGCCGCATAGACAGTAGCTCCTGATGCTCTGTTTGGCGTTCGCGAAGAAAGGCCGAATAGAGGATCAAATATTGACTCAGGAGTCTAATCAGAATATGTCTATGTGCATATGCAGGCTTCACTGGCGGCCGCTTGCCCGCGTCTGCGGAGGTCGCTGCACTGAAGCAGGACCTTGAGCGGTCTGAGGAAGAGCTCAGCCTTGCCAAGAGGCAGCTCGAGGAGAGCAAAGGTAAGCAATACCTTGTCTATGCATTAAAAAGAAATTTGGTTGTAAAATAATATGATCATCATGAATTTGCCAGGGGCCACGACCGAAGTGGCGACCCTGAAGAAGGCGCTGTCCGAGGCCAAATACAAAGCAGCCAAGGAGCGCATCGAGCGAGAAAAGCAAGAAGCCCGGGTAGGCGAGGTGCAGCAAGAGCTCCAGGCTCTCGCCAAAAAAACACGAGTCCTTGGAACTTGACTCTAAGACGCAAGAGTCCGAGCTTGCGAAGGACCTCGAAAGCGCTCAAAACGCCAAGGCTGAAGCCCACAAGGCCCTCCAAGAGATTGATGCGGTGAAGAAGGTGGCAGCGGGCAAGGCATTCATTATGCAAAGCAAGCACGGAAAGGAAACTTTCCTTTTACTTACCCGAGTTCGGAGCTCTCCAGGAGCGTTTGCAGATCTTCCCCGCAGTGTGTTGGATGCTGTGGAGTTTTACCAAGCTGAGGAGGGGATCTCGATGGAAAAGTTGTTCTGGTCTCAGTATACTAGGACCGAACACCCAATGCCCGTGAGCGACCAGCTAAAGCAACTGGTCGAGCTTCACAAGGCGGCCGAACAGGCCATGAAGGGTCTTATACTCCGGATGTGGCCTCGCGATCCCCTGCCTGACAGCTACTTCGGTCTGGTGAGGCGGCTTGTAGATGCCTGCCCACGGCTTGATGTCATAAAGCGGTCCGTCTGCATCGAGGGTGCGCGCAGGGCTTTGCCGGCGAAGGTGCACTGGGCCGAAGCTGGGCCGTGAAGCTGGTGAAGGAGGGGCCGAGGAGCAAGGAGCATCGCCGCCCCGAGATGTATTATGAAAGTGTCCTGAAGGGTTCCCGCCTTGTGGCGGAGGAATGTGCTAAAGATGTAATTTTTTAATGAACGTGCTCATGTGATCCTGTAATGTGAAACTAGTTCATCTGCGCTATGCAACGCTTTTTGAATTTAAAATATTACCTTACATGCAGCCGTTTATAAAATCGATAGTTGGCGTCGGCTTAAACACGCCCCATGTAACTAATCTTGAGGTGTTCGGTATAAACCTGAGCACTCTTTATCCCAATTTTGGGTCCTTCGAGGGAGGTGCTCAGCACAACGAACCAGGCAATCTTACTATAAGGCTTTATCACTCTCACTTAGCCATAGAAGTCTACAATTTTAAATTTTGTCATAGCCCCTAGTATTTGGAAGGCCGAATTTGGGGCACTATATACGCCTAAGTCGGGCAAGGCCAACTCGTTGCCCGAAGCGGAAGAAGTCTTTAAGGACTTGAGACCTCTTGAACAGCGACCAGCTCTCGCCTTATCATGACAGTCAGTTTTCGGCTTTCTCTATTGAGGTGCACGTCCGGAAGAACCGGGACACAATCGCAGTAGTTCTCCTAGTGCTACCTTAGCCGATATAGCGGAACGTAAGGTACCAAAACATGGGAGCCGGGCAAACCCAACTATTGACCTAAAACATGATTCGGAGCTGATGCATATAATGCTATAAGTTCGGGGTGCCGCACTATCGAAAGTGTTCGGACTTCTCGCGCCATATTATGGGGTATACGAAAGCCCCTGGCGTACTAGTCGTACCAGAATGTACGGGTGCAAATTATCGTAAATAAACATATAATAAAATGGATGGATAATGCAATAATAGACTAATGCTATGCATTGTTATTTAGATAATATGTTGAAGCGTACTAATACAAGTAGTGCAATAAGCAAAAAAATAGGACTATTTGACATGTCCTATCCAAGGGCAGGCTGTGTATGGGTATTAAAAAACGGGTATGTCGATTGTTATTAGAGACCACCTGGGGGTTCCCTTTGTACGACTTAGCTTCTTGCCTCCATGGTTGTTCCTTCCTGTAATGTGTCCGGCAATCATACTGCCAGAAAGGGCTTTCAGAGAGTAAGGTCCAGAAAGGAAAAAATGATAAAGGTATGCAGCCCCTAGGGCGGTTGAGCCGCGTTGTGGGACGTGCCCTGATCGTGCCCCCCCCCCCCTATGCCCATGGTATTTTCAGTGCGTAATTATGTACTCGCGGCACAGATTTCGTCGCTTGACTGAGACTAGGACGGGGACCGAATTGCTAGGCGAGCTCTGAACGTGCCAGGCGATCCTGTTGCAGGTTACTCTGGACTCGCTTGACGGTGTCCGGGGGCAGTATCGCCGAATTGGCAGTTTGCCTTAAAAGGCTGCTTTGTGCTTCTGCTGTGAGGGCCGCAGTGTGCTCCTCCGTGCGGAGCAAGCGTTATGTGTTTCCATTGACTGTTATGACCCCCCCTAGGTCCTGGCATCTTGAGCTTGAGGTATGCGTAATGCGGTACCGCATTGAATTTTGCAAATGCGGTTTGCCCGAACAGTGCGTGATAGCCACTGCGGAACGGGGCGATATCGAAGATTAACTCCTCACTTAGGAAGTTGTCCGGAGATCCGAAGACCACTTCCAGTGTGATTGAGCCCGTGCAATGGGCCTCTACACCTAGGATGACACCCTTAAAGGTGGTTTTTGTGGGTTTGATCCTCGAGGAATCTATACCCATTTTGTGCACTGTATCCTGATAGAGTAGGTTCAGGCTGCTGCCGCCGTCCATAAGGACTCGAGTGAGGTGAAATCCGTCAACTATGGGGTCTAGGACCAATGCGGCGGATCCGCCATGACGGATACTAGTGGGGTGGTCCCTGCGATCGAAGGTGGTCGGACAAGAGGACCATGGGTTGAACTTTGGGGCGACAGGCTCCATCGCATAGACGTCCCTTAGTGCACGCTTCCGTTCCCTCTTGGGAATGTGGGTTGCGTATATCATGTTTGTCGTCTTCACTCGTGGGGGGAACCTCTTCTGTCCTCCCGTGTTCGGCGGCCGGGGCTCCTCCTCGTCATCACTATGCAGCCCCTTGTCCTTGTTTTTGGCATTCAACTTGCCGGCCTGCTTGAACACCCAGCATTCTCTGTTGGTGTGATTGGCTCGCTTATCGGGGGTGCCGTGGATTTGACACGAGCGATCAAGTATCACGATCCAAAGCTGGGCCGGGCCCGAGTACTTCTTTTGAATGGCTTTTTCCGCTAACCGGATCTAGAGCCTCTGAATCCGACATTGACTATCGTATCTTCGACGTTATCGGCGTTGTTGCGGCGCTTGTGTCTGTTTCGACGTGGTCTGCCGTTAGCATCTTTAGTATCTGAAGTGCCCAGATTCCTTGATCTGTTGTAGTTGCGAGCCAGCCAGCTATCCTCGCCCGCGCAAAAGTGGGTCATGAGTGTCGTGAGGGCTGCCATAGACTTCGGCTTCTCCTGGCCGAGGTGCCGGGCGAGCCACTCGTCACAGATATTATGCTTGAATGCCGCTAAGGCCTCTGAATCCGGGCAGTCGACAACTTGGTTTTTCTTAGTTAGGAACCGTGTCCAGAATTGCCTGGCTGATTCCCCTGGCTGCTGAGTTATATGGCTCAAGTCATCAGCATCTGGTGGTCTCACATGAGTGCCCTGGAAGTTGTCAAGGAATGCATCTTCCAAATCCTCCCAACTGCCGACGGAGTCTGCTGGCAAGCTATTCAGCCAATGCCGAGCTGGTCCTTTGAGTTTTAGTGGGAGGTACTTGATGGCATGTAGATTGTCACCGCGAGCCATGTGGATGTGGAGGAGGAAATCCTCAATCCATACCGCAGGATCAGTTGTACCATCATACGATTCGATATTTACGGGTTTGAAACCCTCCGGGAATACATGATCCATAACTTCATCAGTGAAGCATAGGGGTGTGCGGCGCCTCTGTGCCGGGCTATATCACGACGCAGTTCATATGAGTCTTGTCTGCTGTATTCGGCCCGGCCGGATTTACTTTTAGTGTATCCGGCGTGGCGGTCATCGTCCAGCGTTGGTGCACGCCCGTGACCCGTATATCGATCTTGCATGTTTTGCCCTGCTTTCCAATACGTCTCGCAGGTCCCGCGTGTTGCCCCGGGCCTTGGTATTTTTGTTTGAGTCACGGCGGGGTGCAGGCTGAAACGCCTCTCTGTCTCGGCCACGAGGTGGCCTATCAGCCGCATCGTACGCTAGTGATGTAGGTTTCAATGCTTCCTCCTCGAGTCGGGGTAACGACATGCGCTTTGGGTAACTCTTGGAGGGGCGTTCGAGTTCGTATTCCTCGGCCGCAAGGACTTTGGTCCATCTGTTTGCTAGCAAATCTTGATCAGCTCGAACATGTTGTTGCTTTTTCTTCAGGCTATTTGCTGTGGCTATAAGCCGGCGCTTGAATCACTCCTTCTCGATGGGATCCTTAGGCACGATCAATTCTTCGTCGCCGAGGCTCACCTCGTCTTCGAAGAGAGGCATCTAATTGTCATCCTCCATTTCTCCTTCTGCTGCACATTACGGAGGGCTAGCTTGTTCACCCTCCGCTCTAAATCGTCTTTGGAGGGATTGTTGTCGTCTTCGGCACTATCAGGAGTTCTATTGTCTCTTGTGCCGGTATCACTTTGCTTTTGCTATGGCGGGACTTAGAGCGGCACCGCCGAGCGTCGATGCTTGGTTGCTTCTTGGAGGGTCATCCTCCATTGTCTTGTCGCCATAGCTTTCTTGGGGGGTCTACACAATATATATATATATATATATATATATATATATATCATATGATGAGGTGGCGGTCCAGCGACCTGTGGGCGGTGGTTCCTGTTCGTCTCCTGCATCGTCATCCATACCGTCGATGTGTTCGGAGTCGAAGTCGAGCATGTCAGTTAAATCGTCGACAGTGGCTACTAAGTGGGTGGTGGGTGGGCAGCGAATTTCTTCGTAGTCCGCATCCCATTCTAGCCGGACATAGTTCGGCCAAGGTTCTCCTAACAAGGAGAGAGACCTTAATGAATTTAGCACGTCGCCGAAAGGCAAGTGCTGAAAGATATGCGCGGAGGTAAACTCCACGATCGGCGCCCGATCGGATTCGATAGGCACGGACGCAGGCGGCTCGGAGTCCGTGGCCGGAGACAGTGGTTCGACAACGCGTCTCTCATAAGGGGTGAAGTCAGTATCCGGCTCTATCGCCACTGAGAGTGCGGCCTCCATGGCGGGGTCTATCCACCCGTCCTCAGATGGCGCAACTCGCTCCGGATTGAGGGCCGGAGTAGTTGCAGGTGTGATCTCCCGAACACTATCCGACAACAGAGCTAAATCATGCTCGTCGTGATCGTGCGGCGCACCTGACATGGGCTCGAATCCGTCGAAGATCAAATCTCCGCGGATGTTGGCAGTGTAGTTCAAGTTTCCGAACCTGACCTGGTGGCCAGGGCGTAGCTCTTGATCTGCTCCAGATGGCCAAGCGAGTTAGCCTGCAGTGCGAAGCCGCCGAATACGAAGATCTGTCCGGGGTGGAAAACCTCACCCTGGACCGCATCATTAACGATGATCGAAGGAGCCATCAAGCCTTATGGTGACGGCACAATGGAACTCTCAATGAAAGCACCAATGTCGGTGTCAAAACCGGCGGATCTCGGGTAGGGGGTCCCGAACTGTGCGTCTAAGGCGGATGGTAACAGGAGGCGGGGGACACGATGTTTACCCAGGTTTGGGCCCTCTCGATGGAGGTAATACCCTACTTCCTGCTTGATTGATCTTGATGATATGGGTATTACAAGAGTTGATCTACCACGAGATCGTAGAGGCTAAACCCTAGAAGCTAGCCTATGGTATGATTGTTGTTGTCCTACGGACTAAACCCTCCGGTTTATATAGACACAGGGGGCTAGGGTTACACAGAGTCGGTTATAAGGGAGGAGATCTACATATCCGTATTGCCAAGCTTGCCTTCCACGCCAAGGAGAGTCCCATCCGGACATGGGACGAAGTCCTCAATATTGTATCTTCATAGTCCAACAGTCCGGCCAAAGGATATAGTCCGGCTGTCCGGTGACCCCCTAATCCAGGACTCCCTCAGGGCTCCCTTGCGGATAACTCCGTGTGGGATGTTGATAATAGTTCGGAGCGAGTGCCCCGGACCAAGCCTCGGGCCGCCTCATAAGTAAAAAAACCGATGCGCATCCAAATGCCTGGCCTTTCCCCTTTGTAATATTAATATATTTAAATTATGCCATTGCAGTTCGGCCCGTGACAGCTCCCCGCGATCCTTAACTGGAGGTTCGCTAGATTCAAAGAAGATGGCCAGCGTGTCACCGCCGCCCGCTCGCTCTCCCCCAGCCAAGGGTAATGAAGAGGTGGTGTCCCAAAGGACCTTCCCAGGTCAGGGGGAGGTTTCGGAGATCGTCGGTGTGGCGCCCAAGGATGACTCCTCGGTTGCCGAACACATGGGGGAGAAAGCCCCCATGGGGACTGGTGATGGGGGCCAAGTTCCATTCGGCCCCCAGCTGGATACCATTCCGGAGACCTACACGGCTTCGGAGTCCAGCTAACGGCCTTCCCCGAAAGGAGGAGGTGTGCTTGTTCCGCCGGTGACCTCTGTCCAACCAGAGGCACCGGATAATCTGCTGGAAGCGCTGCGAGGCGCTTCCATTGTGGATGAACACCGTGTCCTTGTGGGTATGGTGATTGGGAAGGTTCAGTCCACCAAAAGCGGACTGGCCGAAGCCTGCGCTAGCCTTTTAGCAGGCTTTGAGGTAAGTAATGTAATTGTAAAAAGAATATCACAATGTAGACAGTAGCCCCTGATGCCCTGTTCGGTGTTTAGAAGGAAAAAAGCCGAGCAGAGGATCAAAATAATTTTTGTAGGAGTCTAACATAAGATGTCTATGTGAATAAGCAGGCATCACTGCTGGCTACTGCCGCTCATATTGCGGAAGTCTCTGGCCTGAAGCAGAGCCTGGAGTGGGCCGAAGAAGAGCTCGGCCTCACGAAGAAGCAACTGGAAGACACCCAAGGTATGCAGTAACATGCCCGTATATTTAGGAAGGATGAATGTTTCGTGCTGACTAAAGTGTCATGAACTTTATTAGGGGCCACGACCGAGGTGGCGGCCCTCAAGAAGGTGTTAGCCGAGGCCAAGGACAAAGCGGCCAATGAACGCGCCGTGCGTGAGAAGCACGAGGCTCGGGTCAGCGAGGTCCCGCAAGAGCTCCTAGACACCGTCAAGAAGTACGAGTGCTTGGAGTATGATTCTAAGACGCAAGCGTCCGAACTTGCGAAGGCCCACCAGAGCGCACAAGAGGCTCGAGCTGAGGCCCAGAGCGCCCTCAGGAAATCCAGGCGGCCAAGAAGATCGCGGCGGGTAAGGCTTTCATTATGCAAAGCAAGTCTGTGAAGGAAACGTTCCTTTTACTTACCCGAATTTGGAGCTCTCCAGGGGCGTTTATGGATTTGCCGCGCGGCGCTGTCGGATCTTTGCCGAGTTCTATCGAGCCAAAGAAGGGAGTTCTACGGAGAAGCTGTTCTGGTCTCAATACCTCGGACCAGAACATCCGGTGCCCTTCAGCGACCAGCTGAAACAGCTGGTCGAGCTGCACAGGGCAGCCGAGCTAGCCATGAAGGACCTAATAGTCTGGCTATGGCCTACCAAGCCTATGCCTAGCAGCTACCTTGAACTTGTGAAGCGGCTTGTGAGTGTCTGCCGACAGCTTGAAGTCGTGAATCGGTCGGTCTGCATGGAAGGTGCACGGATGGCCTTTGCCCGCGTCAAGATGCACTTGGCGAAGATGGATGCCAAGAAGCTGATGACCGAGGGACCGCCTGAGGGCAAGGAGCACCGTCGACCCGAGCTATATTTTGATAGTGTCCTGGAGGGATCCCGCCTTGTGGCGGAGCAATGTGCGAAGGATGTTATATTCCCATGAAAACATTCATGTTATCCTATCTTGTAATATGAAACAAGGTCGTTATGTAATATAATGCTTGTGACTCTTAAAATTTTACCTCCTGTGCGGCTGTTTATGAAATCTTAGGGCTAACCAGTCGTCGGCTTCTGCCCCCACGTAGATACTATGGGGGTGTTCGGGATAAATCTAAACACTCTTTACTACACCTTATGGTCCTTAAAGTAGGTGTTTAGCGCAACGAACAAGGCAATCAGACTATACAGCTTTTATCGCCCTCACTTAGCCATAGGAGTTTGACAATGAGAATTTTGGCGAAGCCCCTGGTATTCGGAAGGCCAAACCAGGTGTGCTATACACGCCTGGTCGGATAGAAACCGATTCCTCGCATAAAGCGGAAAAAATCTCTAAGGATTTGAAACCTCTCGAACAGCTGACCAGCTCTCGCCGCATCATGACAGTCAGTTTTCGGCTTTCTCTACTGAGGTGCTCGTCCGGAAGAACCGGGACACAATTGCAGTAGTTCTCCCTTTACTACCCTAGCCAATATAGCGGAACGTAAGGTAGTAAGCACAGGAGCCAGGCAACCCAACTATTGACCAAAGACATGATTTGGAGCCGATGCATATAATGCTATAAGTTCGGAGTGCCGAACTATACTATAAAAAGTGTTCAGACTTTATTGTCGTGTTGCGGGGCGTGCTGAAGCCCCTGGCGAAGTAGTACGTACCAGAATGTTTGGGTGCGATTAGTAATAAATACAAAGGCAAGGAAAAAATCAAGTAATAAGCTGACACTGCCGATTAATTTCCCTCGTGATTTGATTAATACGTCGAGGCGTATTTGTGCAAGTAATGCAATAAGTGAGTAAGGCTATTTAACATGCCATGACCAAGAGTGAGCTGCGTGCGGGTATGTAAAACAGGTATAGCGATCGTTAGCAGAGACCACCTGGGCCCTCCCTTGTACGTCAAAGCCCCTTGGTTCCTTGGAGTACTTCATCCTTTGACAAGGCCAGTAATCTGGCCGTTGAAGAAGGCTTATGTAAAAGAAAATCTGAAAAAGGAAAAAAGGAAATGGTGGAAGTATACTTGTATCCGGTATCAGTCGAGCCGAACTATGGATCACAAACTAGTTGTGCCTCCGTCGATGCCAATGTAACTTCCAGTGCGTAATTATGTATGTGTGGTACGAATGCCACTACTTGATGGGGGCTGGGACGGAGGCCGAATTGCTAGTCGAGCTCTTGACGAACCGAGATGTCCTATTGCAGCATAGTATGGACTTTTAACGGTGTCCAGGGGCTCTGCAGCCGGATTACGGTTCTGCTTGAAAAGGCCGCGTTGTACTTCTGCTGCTAGGGCGGTGGTGTGCTCCTCTGTACGGAGGCAGCGTTCCGTGTTTCCGTTGACCATTATAACGCTGCGTGGACCGGGCATCTTGAGATTAAGATAAGCATAGTGAGGTACCGCATTGAATCGAGCAAATGCGGTTCGTCCAAGCAGTGCGAAAGGGGACGATATTGAGGATTAATTCCTCGCTTCGTAAGTTGTCCGGAGATCCGAAGACTACCTCTAGTGTGACTGAGCCCGTACAGCAGGCCTTTATACCTGGTATGACTCCTTTAAAGTTAGTCCTTGTGGGCTTGATCCGTGACGGGTTAATGCCCATTTTGCACACTGTATCCTGATAGAGCAGATTGATGCTGCTGCCACCGTCCATGAGGACTCGCGTTAGGTGGAATCCATCAATGATTGGGTCCATGACTAGTGCGGCTGATCCACCATGCCGGATACTAGTCGGATGATCCCGATGATCAAAAGTGATCGGGCATGATGACCATGGGTTGAATTTTGGGGCGACTAGCTCTATCGCATAAACGTCTCTTTGTGCGAGCTTGCGCTTCCTTTTGGGGATATGTGTAGCATATATCATGTTCACCGTTTTGACCTGAGGGGGAAACTTCTTTTGTCCCCCTGTGTTTGTCTGCCATGGTTCCTCGTCATCGTGCTCGCTCTACGATCCCTTTTCCTTGGTCTCGGCATTTAACTTACCCCTTGCTTAAAAACCCAGCAATCTCTGTTGGTATGGTTGGCTGGTTTTATGCAGGGTGCCATGGATTTAACGCAGACGGTCGATATCACGATCCAAGCGGATGGTCCCTGATTGCTCCTTGTATAAGGTTTTTTCCGCTGACCGGACTTGGAGCTGCTGAATTCGGCGTTGACAGCAGTGTCATCAGTGTTGTCGCCGTTGCTTCGGCGTTTGTGTCTGCTGCGTCGGGGCTTGCCGTTGTTCTTCTTGATCTCAGAGGGGCCTGCCTCACTGGCTGTGTTTTTGCTACGAGCCAGCCAACTATCCTCACCCGCGCAAAACTGGGTCATGAGTGCCGTGACGGCTGCCATGGATTTCGGCTTTTCTTGGCCGGGTGGCAGGCGAGCCATTCGTCACGGATGATGTATTTAACGGCCGCCAGGGCTTCGGCATCCAGACAGTCGACGATCTAGTTCTTTTTAGTTAGGAACCTAGTCCAGAACTTCCTGGCTAACTCCCGGCTGTTGAAATATGTGACTTAAGTCATTGGCATCTGGTGGCCGAACATATGTACCTTGAAGTTGTCGAGAAAAGCTTTTTCCAGGTCCTCCCAGCTGCCAATAGAATTTTCGGGCTGACTGTTTAGCCAGTGCTGAGCTGGTCCTTTAAGTTTTAGTGGGAGGTATTTGATGGCATGAAGGTCATCCCCGCGGGCCATGTGGATGTGGAGAATAAAATCCTCGATCCATACCGCGGGATCGGTTGTTCCATCATATGATTCGATGTTTACGTGTTTAAACCCTTCTGCGAATTCGTGGTCCATTACTTCATCAGTGAAGCAAAGAGGGTGTGCGGCGCCTCTATGTCGGGCCACATCACGACGTAGCTCTGATGGAGTCCGTCTGCGGTTTTCGGCCTCGGCGTGACTAGGTTTGTCACGCTCAAATAGATAGCCGTCCTCACGCGTCAAGGCGCGTCCTCGCGATCCGTAGATCGATCTTGTATCTTCTGCTCTTCTGTCCAGGTCTTGACGGAGGTCATATGTATAGCCCCGAGCTGTCTTATCCCTGCCTTTACGGCGGGGTGGGACAGTCTGGTTTTCGGCTCGGGTTGCTGTTTTATCCGACCGCGCGGTGGCCGATCAGCCGCATTGTGTGATGCTGGTGCAGGGTCTGGCGCCTCATCGTTGAACTGAGGTAGTAATCTGCGCTTGGGGTAACTTTTGGCTGGGCGTTTAAGGCCATATTACTCGGCTGCTAGGACATCGGTCCAACTGTCATTGAGCAGGTCTTGATCATCTTGAAGCTGTTGCTGCTTTTTTTTCAGGCTCCTCGCAGTGACTAATAGCTGAAGCTTAAATCGCTCCTGCTCCAGAGGCTCCTCAGGCATGATGAAGTCTTTGTTCCCGAGGCTCACCTCCTCTTCGGGGGGTGGACGGTAACTACCATCCTCCGAGTCTTCTTCTATGGCCTGTTCGTCAGGGCTGACATGCCATGATTCCCGATTGTCCTGTTCGGCAGTTTGTTCATCGGGTTCTTCTGTGTCTTCGGCACCATCCGGAGTGTTTTCGTCTCCTGTGCCATGATGACCCACAAGTATAGGGGATCTATCATAGTCCTTTCGATAAATAAGAGTGTCGAACCCAACCAGGAGCAGAAGGAAACGATAAGCGGTTTTTAGTAAGGTATTCTCTGCAAGCACTGAAATTATAGGTAACAGATAGTGTTGTGATAAGATAATTGGTAACGAGCAACAAGTAACAAAAGTAAATAAAGTGCAGCAAGGTGGCCCAATCCTTTTTGTAGCAAAGGACAAGCCTGGACAAACTCTTATATAAAGGAAAACGCTCCTGAGGACACGTGGGAATTATCGTCAAGCTAATTTTCATCACGTTCATATGATCCGCGTTCGGTACTTTGATAGTTTGATATGAGGGTGGACCGGTGCTTGGGTGCTGCCCTACTTGGACAAGCATCCCACTTATGATTAACTCCTATTGCAAGCATCCGCAACTACAAAATAAGTATTAAGGTGAACCTAACCATAGCATGAAAGATATGGATCCAAATCAGCCCCTTACGAAGCAACGCATAAACTAGGGTTTAAGCTTCTGTCACTCTAGCAACCCATCATCTACTTATTACTTCCCAATGCCTTCCTCTAGACCCAAATAATGGTGAAGTGTCATGTAGTCGACGTTCACATAGCACCACTAGAGGATAGACAACATACATCTCATCAAAATATCGAACGGATACCAAATTCACATGACTACTAATAGCAAGACTTCTCCCATGTCCTCAGGAACAAACATGACTACTCACAAAGCATATTCATGTTCATAATCAGAGGAGTATTAATATGCATAAAGGATCTGAACATATGATCTTCCACCAAATAAACCAACTAGCATCAACTACAAGGAGTAATCAACACTACTAGCAACCTACAAGTACCAATCCCAGACTTGGAGACAAGAATTGGATACAAGAGATGAACTAGGGTTTGAGAGGAGATGGTGTTGGTGAAGATGTTGATGGAGATTGCCCTCTCCCGATGAGAGTAACGTTGGTGATGACGATGGCGATGATTTCCCCCTCCCGGAGGGAAGTGTCCCAAGCAGAACAGCTCTGCCGGAGCCCTAGATTGGTTCCGCCAAGGTTCCGCCTCGTGGCGGCGGAGTCTCATCCCGAAAGCTTGCTTATGATTTTTCTTCGGATGGAAGACTTCATATAGTAGAAGATGGGCACCGGAGGGCCAACAGGGGGCCCACGAGGCAGCAGGGCGTGCCCCCACCCTCGTGGCCCAGGTGTGGCCCCCCTCTGGTATTTCTTCCGCTCAGTATTTTTTATTATTTTCAAAAATAACTTTCGTGGAGTTTCAGGACTTTTGGAGTTGTGCAGAATAGGTCTCTAATATTTGCTCCTTTTCCACCCCGAATCGCAGCTGCCGGCATTCTCCCTCCTTATGTAAACCTTGTAAAATAAGAGAGAATAGGCATAAGTATTGTGACATAATGTGTAATAACAGCCCATAATGCAATAAATATCGATATAAAAGCATGATGCAAAATGGGCGTATCAACTCCCCCAAGCTTAGACCTCGCTTGTCCTCAAGCAGAAGCCGATAACGATAAATATGTCCACATGTTTAGAGGTAGAGGTGTCGATAAAATAAAATACAGACATGAGGGCATCATGATTATTCTCATAACAGCAACATATATGGCTATTGTCATATGATTTTTTATGCTCAAGTAATAATCTATTCACAATGCAAAGTATGAATCAGAAAATTTATTGAGAACTAACAAACTATAATCTCAGTCATTGAGGCAATCGCAATTTATCATAACATCATAAAGAGTCTATGTCAGAGCTTTCTAGCAAGTCCACATACTCAACTATCATTTATTCTTTCATAATTTCTAACACTCACGCAATACTTGTGGTTACGGAGTTTTAATCGGACACAGAGAAACATAGGGGCTTATAGTTTCGCCTCCCAACCTTTTACCTCAAGGGTAATGTCAACAATAATAGTTCATGCTAACTTACATCCAATTTATATATATATATATCAAGATCTTTCCAACATCCTGTTCTTGCCAAAGGATAAAATGTAAAAAGGAAAGGTGAAGATCACCATGACTCTTGCATAAGGTAGAAGGTAATAATAAAAGATAGGCCCTTCGCAGAGGGAAGCAAAGGTTTCCATGCGCTTTCAGGGTTGGATGCACAAAATCTTAATGCGAAAGAACATCACTTTATATTGCCACTTGTGATATAGACCTTTATTATGCAATCTGTCGCTTTTATTTCTTCCACATCACAAGATCGTATAAAGCTTATTTCCTCCACACCAATCAATCATACATATTTAGAGAGCAATTTTTATTTCTTGCACCGATGACAACTTACTTGAATGATCTTAATCAATCCATAGGTAGATGCAATTGGACTCTCATGGCAAAACTGGATTAAGGGTTTTTGGAAGCACAAGTAGTATCTCTACTTGGTGCAAAGAATTTGGCTAGCATGAGGGGGAAAGGCAAGCTCAACATGTTGGATGATCCATGACAATTTACTTTATCTCATATATAAGAAAAAATAACCCATTACGTTGTCTTCCTTGTCCAACATCAACTCTTTAGCATGTCATATTTTAATGAGTGCTCCCAATCATAAAAGATGTCCAAGATAGTATATTTATATGTGAAACCTCTCTTTCTTTATTACTTCCTATTAATTTCGATGATGACCAAAGCTATGTTTGCCAACTCCCAAACAATTTTAATCATCATACTCTTTCTATGTGAAGTCATTCTTCAAGATCAATATGATCTCTTTGTTTCTTTTTATTCTTTTTCTTTTCTTTTATTCACTCAAGATCAGAGCAAGACAATCAAGCCCTTGACTCAACACTAATCTTTATTATATATAGCTCACTGACTCGATTACATAGAAAGATCATAAAGCAAAACTCAAAACTAGATCTAACCAAAACTTTATTCTACTAGATCAAGATATTACTAAAAGGATCGTACTAAGAAAAACGGTAAAGATAGGAGTGTGATGGTGATACGATATCGGGGCACCTCCCCCAAGCTTGGCAGTTGCCAAGGGGAGTGCCCATACCCATGTGATTATATCTCCTTCTTTGTTGGTGAAGAAGATGATGATTTAGTTGATAGCGTAGGCTTCTTCCTTAATTTGCGCTTGAGGATAGAATTTTTGATCCCTCAGGTCATCAATCTCCTGCTCCAGGCTTAATATCTTTTTGCATAATTTCTGCTTGTTTTCCTGCAAGAGGCGAAAAGGGATAAACTCGATCTTAAATTTCTTTGCTCTATCAGGGAGGCTTGACTTTTTGAACTCCACATGCATGTCCCCAGGTTGAGGTAATGGGACTTCATCTTCATCTGAGCTCGTCTCCTCCTTTCTCTTGGGTTCATAGTCCTGTTCTTCTTCCATAGTCCAACCACAATGCTCCACATCCCCATAGACCTTAGGATCTGCAAGGTAATCAACCACATAGCTTTCTCCTTCCGAATCCTGGGACGACATGTTGCTCTAATCTGCAGCAGGACAGCTCAAAAAAAAGACAGGAGATATTTGCGTGATACGGAGGTCAAAGCCTTCGAGAGATTATATAATGAGTTTTTACCGACCAAAATACGTATCGTGCAAGAAAACAGAGTCCGGAGAGCGCACGAGGTGCCCATGAGGAAGGGAGCGCGCCCATGGGGGTAGGGCGTGCCCTCCACCCTCGTGGAGGCCTCATGTCCACATGGGCGCGCCCTCCACCCTCGTGGAGGCCTCGTGTCCTTCCTGGACTGCTTCTTATTTTTCTATTTTTCTAAATATTCCAAAACGGAGAAAATTTCCATTAGAACTGTTTTGGAGTCGGTTTACTTACCGTACCACATACCTATTCCTTTTGAGTGCAAAATGTTCCGGAAAGTGTCCCTTATGTATTCTTAGGGTTACGGTTTCAATAACATTGGTTTCAACATTTATAGGATTACTTGAGATATAATGTTTGATTCTTTGACCGTTCACCACCTTCGGATTTGTGCCTTCGAGGTTGTTGATTTTTATGGCACCGTAATGATAGACCTCCTCGATAACGTACGGACCTTCCCATTTAGAGAGAATTTTTCCTGCAAAAATTCTTAAACAAGAGTTGTATAGCAATACATAATCACCTGCATTAAACTCATGCTTTTTTATTCTTTTGTCATGCCATCTTTTAACTTTTTCTTTAAACAATTTGGCATTCTCATAAGCTTGGGTTCTCCATTCATCAAGTGAGCTAATGTCAAATAACCTCTTCTCACCGGCAAGTTTGAAATCATAACTGAGCTCTTTAATAGCCCAATAAGCCTTATGTTCTAGTTCAAGAGGTAGGTGACATGCTTTTCCATAAACCATTTTATATGGAGACATACCCATAGGATTTTTATATGCAGTTCTATAGGCCCATAATGCATCATCAAGTTTCTTGGACCAATTCTTCCTCGATCTATTGACAGTCTTTTGCAAAATTAACTTTAGCTCTCTGTTGCTCAATTCTACTTGACCACTAGACTGTGGGTGATAAGGAGATGCAATTCTATGATTAACATTATACTTAGCAAGCATTTTACGAAAAGCACCATGAATAAAACGTGAACCACCATCAGTCATTAAATATCTAGGGACTCCAAACCTCGGAAAAATAACTTCTTTAAGCATTTTAATAGATGTGTTATGATCAGCACTACTAGTTGTAATAGCTTCTACCCACTTAGTAACGTAATCAACAGCAACTAAAATATGTGTGTATCCATTGGAGGCAGGAAAAGGTCCCAAATAATCAAAGCCCCAAACATCAAATGGTTCAATAACAAGTGAATAATTCATAGGCATTTCTTGACGTCTACTAATATTACCAATTCTTTGACATTCATCACAAGATAAAACACACTTACGGGCATCCTTGAAGAGAGTAGGCCAATAAAAACCGGATTGCAATACCTTATGTGCAGTTCTGTCTCCAGTGTGGTGTCCTCCATAAGCCTCGGAGTCACACTTGCGTAGGATCTGTTCCTATTCATGATCAGGTACACAACGTCTAATAACACCATCTACTCCTTCTTTATAAAGATGTGGGTCATCCCAGAAGTAATGTCTTAAATCATAGAAAAACTTTTCTTTTGTTGGTATGTGAAACTAGGTGGTATGAATTTAGCAGCGATGTAATTAGCATAATCAGCATACCATGGAGTAGTCTGAGAAGCATTTATGACATTTAATTGTTCATCGTGAAAGCTATCATCAATAGGTAGTGGGTCATCAAGAACATTTTCTAACCTAGACAAGTTATGCGCAGAACGGGGTTCTCAGCTCCCTTTCTATCAATAATATGCAAATCAAATTCTTGTAACAAGAGAACCCATCTAATAAGTCTAGGTTTATCATCTTTCTTTTCCATAAGATATTTAATAGCAGCACGATCTGTGTGAATAGTTACTTTAGAATCAACAATATAAGGTCTAAACTTATCACAAGCAAATACAGCTGCTAAGAATTCTTTTTCAGTAGTAGCATAATTTCTTTGAGCATTGTCTAGAGTTTTACTAGCATATTGAATAACATTTAATTTCTTATCAACTCTTTGCCCTAAAACAGCACCTACAGCATAATCACTAGCATCACACATGATTTCAAAGGGTAAATTCCAATCAGGTGGTTGAACAATGGGTGCAGAGATCAATGCTTTCTTAAGTATTTCAAATGCTTCTACACAATCATCATCAAATACAAATGGTATATCTTTTTGCAACAAATTAGTCAGAGGCCGAGAAATTTTGGATAAGTCCTTAATGAACCTCCTATAAAAACCGGCATGACCAGGGAAACTTCTTATACCTTTGATGTCCTAGGGACATGGCATATTTTCAATAGCATCAACCTTGGCTTTATCAACTTCAATGCCTCTTTCAGAAATTTTATGCCCCAAAACAATGCCTTCATTAACCATAAAGTGGCACTTCTCCCAATTCAAGACAAGGTTAGTTTCTTCACATCTCTGCAAAACTCGATCAAGGTTGCTCAAGCAATCATCAAAGAGGATCCATAAGCGGAGTAATCATCCATAAAAACCTTACATATCTTTTCACAAAAGTCAGAGAATATAGCCATCATGCATCTTTGAAAGGTAGCAGGTGCATTACATAATCCAAAAGGCATACGTCTATAAGCAAAAGTACCGAAAGGGCAAGTAAAAGTGGTCTTTGATTGATCATCGGCTGACACAGGTATTTGAGAGAAACCAGAGTAACCATCCAGAAAGCAAAAATGTGTATGTTTGGATAATCTTTCTAGCATTTGATCAATGAAAGGTAGGGGGTAATGATCTTTTTAGTAGCTTTATTTAATTTGCGGAAATCAATTGCCATTCTATAACCTGTAATAATTCTTTGCAAAATCAATTCATCTTTATCATTAGGAAAGACGGTAATACCTCCCTTCTTAAGAACACAATGGACATGACTTACCCACTGACTATCAGCAACGGGATAATTATACCTACCTCAAGGAGCTTTAGTATTTACTTTCTTACCACTTCTTTCATCTTAGGATTCAGCCGTCTTTGGTGATCACGAACTGGTTTGGCATCTTTCTCCAAATTTATTTTATGTTGACATAGAGTGTGACTAATGCCCTTAAGATCATCAAGAGTATATCCAATAGCAGCGCGGTGCTTCTTCAGAGTTTTCAATAATCTCTCTTCTTCATGCTCTGAAAGTTCAACACTAATAATAACGGGATATATCTTCTTCTCATCAAGATAAGCATATTCAAGAGTATTAGGTAACGGTTTGAGCGCAAACACGGGATCACCCTTGGGTGGAGGAGGATCCCCTAGGATTTCAACAGGCAAATTGTGTTTTAGGATGGGTTCCTGTTTAAAGAATACTTCATCTATTTCCCTTCTTTCATTCATAAACATATCATTTTCATGGCCTAGCAAATATTGTTCTAAAGGATCACTAGGAGGTACGGCAATAGAAGCAAGACCAATAATTTCATCCATACTAGGAAATTCCTCTTTAAGGTGTTGTCTACTAAATTTAGAGAAATTAAACTCATGAGACATATCATCCAAACCAATAGTAACAATATCCTTTTCACAATCTATCCTAGCATTTACAGTGTTCAAGAAGGGTCTACCAAATATAATGGGGCAAAAACTATCTTGTGGGGAACCAAGAACAAGAAAATCAACAGGATATTTTAATTTTCTCACACAAGCCTTCAACATCTCTAACAATTACCATGGGTGAAATAGTATCTCCATTGGCAAGTTTAATTGTGACGTCAATATCTTCTAACTCAGTAGGTGCGATATCATGCATAATTTCTTTGTATAAGTCAATAAGTATTGCACTAGCACTAGCACCCATATCACATAAGCCATGATAACAATGATCTCCTATTTTAATTGAAATAACAGGCATGCCTACCACATGTCTATGTTTATCTTTAGCACAAGGTTTGGCAATTCTAGCAGTTTCATCACAGAAATGAATAACATGTCCATCAATATTATCAGACAAGAGATCTTTAACAATAGCAATATTAGGTTTAACTTTAACTTGCTCAGGAGGTGTATAGGTTCTAATATTGCTTTTACGAACCACAGTTGAAGCTTTACCATGATCTTTTATCCTAACAGGAAAAGGTGGTTTCTCAACATAAGCAGTAGGAACAATTGGATCATTATAAGTGATAGTCTTTTCTTCAACTTTAATAGGTGCAGCTACTTTTAC
Source organism: Aegilops bicornis (assembly GCA_021605145.1). NCBI lineage: Eukaryota > Viridiplantae > Streptophyta > Magnoliopsida > Poales > Poaceae > Aegilops > Aegilops bicornis. The sequence continues at coordinate 675,811,249 of CM038672.1, forward strand.
TTCTATGGGAGGATGATATTTAAACCACTTCTCCTTAGGGAGATCAACATAAGCAGCAAAAGATTCACAGAAAGAAGTTACTATCTCAGAGTCAAGTCCATATTTAGTGCTAAATTTACGGAAAACATCGGTGTCCATAAAAGATTTAACACAATCAAACTTAGGTGTCATACCTGACTCCTTACCTTCGTCGAGTTCCCAATCTTCAGAGTTGCGTTTAATTCTTTCCAATAAACCCATTTGAATTCAATAGTCTTCATCGTAAAAGAGCCAGCACAAGAAGTATCGAGCATGGTGCGATTGTTATCAGAAAGCCGAGCATAAAAATTTTGAATAATTATTTCTCTTGGGAGCTCATGATTGGGGCATGAATATAACATTGATTTAAGCCTCCCCCAAGCTTGACCGATCATTTCACCTTCGCGAGGCCAAAAACTATATATATAATTGCGATCACGATGAACAAGGTGCATAGGATAAAACTTCTGATGAAATTCCAAATTCAATCGTTTGTAGTTCCATGATCCCATATCATCACATAGCCTATACCATGTCAATGCATCTCCCTTCAAAGATAAAGGGAAGACCTTCTTCTTAATAACATCATCGGGCACACCTGCAAGCTTAAATAATCCACAAAATTCATCCAGATATATTAGGTGCTCATCAGGATGCATTGTTCCATCTCCTGCAAAAGGATTAGCTAGCACTTTTTCTATCATACCTGAAGGAATCTCAAAGTAGACATTTTCATTTTCAATAGGTTCATTAGGTTGAGTAGGTTGAGGAGCAAATCTTTGCTCTACTGGTCGGGGTGAAGATACCCCGAACAAGCCCCTCAGAGGATTACTTTCCATAGTAAAAAGTGACAGTAAATTTCAGTACACTATATAAATTTTTTCCTTACCAAATTCCACCTACCAAAGGCGCTTCACTCCCCGGCAACAGCGCCAGAAAAGGGTGTTGATGACCCACAAGTATAGGGGATCTATTGTAGTCCTTTCGATAAATAAGAGTGTCAAACCCAACGAGGAGCAGAAGGAAATGATAAGCGGTTTTCAGCAAGGTATCCTCTGCAAGCACTGAAATTATAGGTAACAGATAGTTTTGTGATAAGATAATTGGTAACGAGCAACAAGTAACAAAAGTAAATAAAGCGCAGCAAGGTGGCCCAATCCTTTTTGTAGCAAAGGACAAGCCTGGACAAACTCTTATATAAAGAAAAATGCTCCCGAGGACACATGGGAATTATCGTCAAGCTAGTTTTCATCACGTTCATATGATCCGCGTTCGGTACTTTGATAATTTGATATGTGGGTGAACCGGTGCTTGGGTGCTGCCCTTACTTGGACAAGCATCCCACTTATGATTAACTCCTATTGCAAGCATCCGCAACTACAAAAGAAGTATTAAGGTGAACCTAACTATAGCATGAAACATATGTATCCAAATCAGCCCCTTACGAAGCAACGCATAAACTAGGGTTTAAGCTTCTGTCACTCTAGCAACCCATCATCTACTTATTACTTCCCAATGCCTTCCTCTAGGCCCAAATAATGGTGAAGTGTCATGTAGTCGACGTTCACATAACACCACTAGAGGATAGACGACATACATCTCATCAAAATATCGAACGAATACCAAATTCACATCACTACTAATAGCAAGACTTCTCCCATGTCCTCGGGAACAAACGTAACTACTCACAAAGCATATTCATGTTCATAATCAAAGTATTATTAATATGCATAAAGGATCTGAACATATGATCTTCCACCAAATAAATCAACTAGCATCAACTACAAGGAGTAATCAACACTACTAGGAACCTACAGGTACCAATCCCAGACTTGGAGACAAGAATTGGATACAAGAGATGAACTAGGGTTTGAGAGGAGATGGTGCTGGTGAAGATGTTGATGGAGATTTCTCTCTCCCGATGAAAGGAGCGTTGGTGATGACGATGGCGATGATTTCCCCCTCTCGGAGGGAAGTGTCCCCGATAGAAACAGCTCTGGGAGCCCTAGATTGGTTCCGCCAAGGTTACGCCAGCGTGGCGTGAGTCTCGTCCCAAAAGCTTTCTTATGATTTTTCTTCGGACGAAAGACTTCATATAGCAGAAGATGGGCACCGGAGGGCCAACAGGGGGCCCACGAGGCAGGGGGCGCGCCCCCCACCCTCGTGGCCAGGATGTGGGCCCGCTCTGGTATTTCTTCCGCTCGGTATTTTTTATTATTTCGAAAAATAACTTTCGTGGAGTTTTAGGACTTTTGGTTGTGCCGAATAGGTCTCTAATATTTGCTCCTTTTATAGCCCAGAATTCTAGTTGCCGACATTCTCCCTCCTTATGTAAACCGTGTAAAATAAGAGAGAATAGGCATAAGTATTGTGACATAATGTCTAATAACATCCCATAATGCAATAAATATCAATATAAAAGCATGATGCAAAATGGACATGCTGCGGCGGGATTTTGAGCGGCGCTGCTGACACCGGCGCTTTGGTTGTGTTTTAGGAGGGTCCTCCTTTGCTGGGATTTTCTTTGTCATCGCCTCTATTATTTTTCGGCGTATCCACCATGTATACGTCATATGAGGAATTGGTCGTCCATCATCCAGTGAACGGCGGGTTTTGGGCTTCCTCGTCTCCGGCATGGTTATCCATACCGTCGATGTCTTCGAGTAATAGTCCACCGTGTCGGTTAAGTCTTCGACAGTGGCTATGAAGTGGGTGGTGGGTGGGAAGCGAAGTTCTCCCCCGTCATTGGCCTCTAGTTCGAACCGGACATAATTCGGCTGTGAGTCCCCCACCATGGACACATTCTTTAATGAGTTTAGCACATCACCAAAGGGTGAGTGTTGGAAGATGTCTGCGCTGCCGAATTCGAAGATCGATAAATGATCAAGTTCAGCGTCTGCGGGCTCATATGGTTCGGAACTTATGACCGGAGACGAGTCCGGAGTTCCGGTAACGCAGATGTCCCATGAGTTTAGGTCCATGTGTGGCTCCAACGCCGCGGGATCCGTGGCCTCCGTGGCGGGGTTGATCTTCCCGCCCTTGGATGGCGCACGATGCTCCGGATCTAAGGCCGGAGCAGTTACAGGAGCTATCTCCTAAAAGCGGTCCGACGACAGATTTAGGTCATGTTCGTCGAGGTGACCAGGAGCGGTCGCCGCGGTCTCGAACCCGCCGAAGATCAAATATCCATGGATGTCCGCGACGTAGTTCAAGCTCCCAAATCTGACCTGATGGCCAGGGGCGTAGCTATCGATCTGCTCCAGATGGCCAAGCGAGTTAGTCCACAGTGCGAAGCCACCGAACACGAAGATCTGTCCGGGGAGGAAGGTTCCTCCTTAGACAACGTCATTGTTGATGATTAAAGGGGCCATCGAAACCTTTTCAGGGACGGCACAGTGGAACTCTCAATGAAAGATGTCACGACCGGTTTTTCAATAAAAATATTTATTGAACAACTGACCTATGAAGTACAATATGAGGAAAATCCTTCATACCAGTAGACAAAACTTTGGTACAAGAAGCCAGTAGCATTACAATATTACAGGGTCGGACTGAAGATGCCCAACCAATTATTACAAACACGCCAATAATTATACATGATGGCGGATATGACACAATGGTGTGGGGTGGAAATAATCTTGACTCGAGATATGCGTGGTTGGTGGAATAACACAATGGGGTGGTTAATAAGTCTCTGACCTTTGGCGGCTCATCGAGCGTCTAGGTGAGGCTCGATGAATTTATTTGGGTAGCGGAAGCGGATATATCACAATGACTCATCCAGGGGTCGCACGAGACTGACTGGGATTCCTCTAGGCGTCGGACTCGCTATCGGATTCTTCATCCATGAGATCGCCTTCACAAGATCTCGCCAAATCAACAAGCCAGGTGAGTACTCTGAAAGTACTCGTAAGACAGTTCGGACAAAAGATATAACAAATGAATGCATGAATGCGTCATGATTAATTTTAACAATGCTCAATTAAATCAGTATACCAAAATAAATAAGAAGGGAATCGGCGGTAGTCCGCTCGAAAACCCAAAGAAGATAAACTCAAAACCGATCGAGTGTCTGAAGTGACGCCTCGATGGGTGAATATAAGTAAAACATGCCACAGTCGGGCGTCTAAGCGACACCTCATAAAGGGCTTATATTAAAGGAAAAATACATACGTGCCGCAGTCCGACGTCGGAGCGACATCACAGAAAGAGCTTATAATAAAAGTAAATAATAACAATGCCACAGTCGGACGTCTGAGCGACATCACAGAAAGGGCTTATAATGAAAATAAATAACAACAATGGCGCAGTCGGACGTCTGAGCGACATCGCAGAAAGGGCTTATAATGAAAATAAATAACAACAATGCCGTAGTCGACGCCCGGCGACATCACAGAAAGGGCTTATAATGAAAATAAATAACAACAATGCCGCAATCGGACGTCTGAGCGACATCACAGAAAGGGCTTATAATGAAAATAAATAACAACAATGCCGCAGTCGGACGTCTGAGCGACATCGCAGAAAGGGCTTATAATGAAAATAAATAACAACAAATCCGTAGTCGGACGTCTGAGCGACATCGCAGAAAGGGCTTATAATTCATTATTCATAACTGACAAGATATAGTGCTCACGGAAAATATTCATCACAAGACAATAAGCGGGTTTGTCCATTCACAGGAAAATAAATATTTAATACTCAAATGGTTCTCAGGAGTTTCTGTCACTGAGACTGACACTTGACAAGACGGGGTGAACATGGTACTAGGATATGAATAAGATGGATTCAAGAATTTTGACTCTGCAGAGTTTGTACCAAAATTTTCCACGGCCAACGGATTTCCGTAGTCACGAAGGACTAGTTCCGTTTACGGTATTTCGGAAGAAACACAACTAGCTAGTACACACCCATCATACCTCACGTTGCCAGGAATCACCCTAGACAGCGTTTAAGAAAAACTTTGAGACGGGGAGATCACAATCTCGAATAGCATGGGATCAAATTTATTCTGGCACGCTCTAAGGGTGCCCCCTCTCGGTCCCAACCGGAAACACCCATGCCCCTGACCGGATGAAAGGCTTTAATCCAGGGCCATGGAACCTTCATCCTGGCCTCTCGATTTGGTGTGTACCAGAAGTGGTTTGCAACTTACTAAGCCGTATCCCTTGCGGAAACAGGTGGTAGTCTGAAAGGGAGGACGGACGAGTCTCGACCGATTTATGTTGACACTGGGTCAACGATATGGCATAAGCACGGCATGCTACAACACTGCCATCTTACCCATACTCATGCCAACTCATGGCCATGCAACAAGTTTCCAACAACTCACGGATTTACCGAGCTCATTTGCCTCAATGCTCACGAGATAAACTATCATCGAAATGCTCATGAACGTGCCATGATACAAAAATAATGCAAACATGCCCAGACACTCATCATATCAAAATTTCAAACTTTTCTTGCCTGGTTCGGAGTAGTCGGAGTCTAGCTCGGCGAAGTTCGCGGTTCCGTCACCTCCTTCGGTATCTACGGTACACAAAATACACGTGCTAACGTAAATACCCTGGGGTACAGAAAGTTGATCCAAATATTTTTCAACTAAATATGATAAAAAAAACTAGACAAAAATTTGATGAGGACAGAAAAAGAATCACTCAAAAATTCCTTTCTGTTAAAAAGTTATAAGGGTTTTAGTCCAAGGACCCATCTGTAATGAAACAGAAAACTTCCAGGGGCTTTGCAGAAAAATCCAGAAAAACGGTTCAGAATGGAAGCGTATTTGCCAAAGTACGCTTTCAGTAAACGATTCAAAAAAACAAAAGAGAGGCTGACGGGCGGGTCCCACCCGTCAGGTTTGAAATTTCAAACGAGGGAGTCGGGGCTCGTCGGCGCCCGAGGGCCGCGGTGGTCGCCGGCGGCGATCCACGGCGAGGCAGGGAGATCGGAGAGTACCTCCGTGTTCAGGGCGCCATTCCGCGTCTGTGGGAGGTGGTGGTGGTCGCCGGCAGTACCACGTCGGCGGCGACGCTTGCTCCGGCGGACAGCGATTTGGGTGGTCGTGGATCTCGTCGGAGAGAGCTGCGGAGGTGGAATTGAGGAGGGGGTTAGACTCGTGATAGCATGAGAGGGTATCTGACGAGGTTAGGGCGCCGGAGACGACCTCACCAGCGTGAATCGCGGTGGAGGCCGAGGCGGAAGGAAGCGGCCAGAGTCGAGGAAGAAGAGCTCCTCGTGGCCCTTCCAGGGGCTTGGCGAGGTTTGGGGAGGTAGTGGAGGTGTGCGGGGGCGAGCAAGCTCGGGGTGCTATATATAGCCGGCCCGAGGCGGTTGCCAAGAACGGGGTTCTCCGGCGAGGTGATTACGGCGGCGCTGTGGTTGCACGGTCGGCTTAGGAGCTTGAGCATCGACTAGACGGAGAACTGGTGCCATCCCCGTGTCCAACTCAGCAAGGTGGGCGCGGTTACGGCCTGTCCTCGACGGAACGGCCGCACGGCCCGTCGGCGGCAGAGAACGCGCTCTGCGCATGCCAGGACACGGCGATGGTGCTGCATGCGTGCGCTGGCAAAGAAATGGCCACGCGGAGCCACCAGGGGGTTTGGGCGGCGCCGAACGGTGTTATGCCACCGTTATGCTCCCTGTCGGCCGCTACGGTGGTTCGGCCACCGCAAGACACACCGGCGCAGGCGGGCCAGGGTGCCACCGATGCCAGGAATGCGCCAAGCACGCGTGTGAGGCTCCGGACAAGCAAGCTAGGCCGCGAGCAACGTGCCAAGTGCACTGTGACTATGTGACTGAATTTACGGCGAAGATCGACAATCGAAATTACGAACTTAGCGAAGATGAATGTAAGCAGTGCATGCAAGGTGTTCGAGAATGATCCGGGCATGTAGGGATTTTTCCTTGAGCTGGTTTTTAGTGGAGGGGCCTCTCATTGCATCTAGAGGCTGCCTGAATATTTGTGGAATTTTTGGAGAATTGTAGATATGAATTTCACCAAATTTGGCAAATCTGGTCCAAACTTGCAGAGACTATAATTTGAAATTTTTTAACCGAAGAGGAGTGGATCTTGATTGATCTGGGTTGTGGGTACCAAGGACTATCCAAGGGAGTTGGTTTGAGGTCAAAACTCAAATGCATTTAGGTACTTGCTTTGCAAATCACCTAGGCTCAATATAATAGATAGAAAAGATTTGGGAGGGGAAATAATTGAAATAAAATTCAGAAAATGGTTGAGCTTGTTGGGACAGAATGTTTGGATTGCCCAAAGTGGAAGGAAAATTTTTTAGGAAGATTTTACCATGTGGTGCATGGCCAAATCATGAATGGTTTCAAATATTGGAGAGGATGTAAAATTCCTAGAGTTTCTTTTTGAAAGAAAATAAACTCCAAAGATTTTTCTTGTGATTTTGAGAAGAGGGCAATCAGAAGAAAAATTTAAAAAAACCAAACTCCAGAGTTGAAGGAGATGCAAAAATTAAAATATTTTGCTAAAGGGAAAAAGCTTTTGAGAGAGATTTTTGGAAGGGTTTTGAAGACCTTCTTCCAATCCAACAATTTTTTTGAAGAAACCAAAAGAATATTTTTGGAGTGTCACAACACCTACCCCCTTAGGAAAAATCTCGTCCCCGAGATTCCAGTTGGTCCTCAAATAATTGTGGGTGCTCTGTTCGAAGGAAATCCTCTCTTTCCCAAGTGTCTTCACTCTCGGTGTGGTTGCTCCACTTAACTTTGAAGAACTTGATGGTTTTCTGTCGGGTTCTCCTTTCTGACTCGTCCAAGATTTGTATCGGATGCTCCCGATATGTAAGGTCTGGCTGCACGTCAATGTTTTTATGGGGTACTTGTTTCTCTGGATTGCTTACGCACTTCCTCAATTGGGAGACGTGAAATACGTCGTGGATGTCGGATAATTCTTCGGGTAAGTCTAGTTGGTAGGCCACCGTGCCTCTTCGTGCTACTACGCCGAATGGTCCGATGAATCTTGGTGCTAGCTTCCCTTTAATCTTGAATCGGTGCAGACCTCTCATAGGGGATACTCGTAGGTACACAAATTTACCGGGTTCAAAATGGACTCCACGATGCTTCTAATCGTAATAACTCTTTTGTCGACTTTGGGCTGTCTTGAGTCGGTCCTTAATTACCTTGACTTTATCTTCAGCCTCTTTGAGCAGGTCTGGGCCGAAGATATGACTGTCTCCGGTTTCCGACCAATTTAGCGGGGTATGACATCTTCGTCCGTACAGAGCTTCAAATGGTGGCATTGGCAGGCTGGACTGGTAGCTGTTGTTATATCCGAATTCTGCGTATGATAAGCTCTCTTCCCAACTGGTCCCATAGGTGAGGACACATGCTCTCAGCATATCTTCTAGAATCTGGTTTACTCGCTCAGTTTGCCCATCTGTATGGGGATGGTATGCGGTACTGAATGCCAGCTGAGTTCCCAGAGCTTGTTGTAAGTGATCCCAAAATCGGGAGACGAATTGTGTGCCTCTGTCCGAGATTATTTCCTTTGGGACTCCATGTAAACAAACGATACGGGAAAGGTAGAGCCTAGCAAGCTTCTGAGTGGTGTGGGTTGTCTTCACGGGGATGAAGTGTGCTACTTTAGTCAGTCTATCAGTGATGACCCATATGGCATCATGTCTGTGTCGTGACCGAGGGAGTCCAACAATAAAATACATTCCAATCTCGTCCCATTTCCACTCGGGTATCTTATTTGGTTGCAACAGCCCGGCCGGTTTCTGGTGCTCGGCCTTGATGCGTTGAAAAGAGTCACAACATGCAATAAACGTGGCTATGTATCTTTTTATACCATGCCACCAAAATGTTTCCTGAAGATCTTTGTACATTTTTGTTCCTCCAGGATGGATTGAATATGGAGCGGTGTGGCCTTCAGCCAGGATTTGTTGTTTAAGGTCATGGATATTTGGTGCATAAAGCCTATTCCCCTACCACAATATTCCTTGCTCATCAATAACGAATTCCGAGGCCTTGCCCAACTTCATCTTCCGCTTTATGCCTTCAATCTTTGGGGTGTCCACGTTGAGCCTCTTTAACCTTCTCTATCGGGTAGGCTGTAATTCTAAGTTCGACACACCGCCTTCGGTGATCGCCATCGATTGAGCCTTGTGAATTCTGCTGGAATTCAGGTCTTAAGTTTGGCATGTTGTCGTTGTCGGTGGGGTTCCGACTCGGAGCATCTGCTACAGCATTTGCTTTGCACGGGTGGTAGTGGATCCCAACATCATAATCCTTTACTAATTCCAACCAAGCGTCGCTGCCGTAGAATTCAGTTCTGGTTGTGTCAAAATATACTTGAGGCTTTTGTGGTCCGTGTATATTTGACAACGATTACCAAGTAAAAGTGTCTCCATTCCTTGAGTGCATGAATAAGCTGCTTTGCTAATTCCAGGTCATGTGTAGGATAATTTTCCTCATGTTTGCGGTTGTGCGGAAACATATGCGACAACCTTGCCTTCTTGCATCAATACGCACCCGAGGCCCTTTCGAGATGCGTCACAAAATACCTCAAAAATTTTGTATATATCTGGCACAATTAGCACTGGTGCTGTCGTCAGTTTCCTCTTAAGTTCCTGGAAAATTTTCTCGCAAGCTTCCGTCCATTCAAACTTCCTGTCTTTCTTGAGGAGTTGCGTCATTGGCTTTGCTATGGTGGAGAATCCTTCAATAAATCTCCGGTAGTATCCTGCCATTCCCAAGAAACTTCGTACATCCGTCACGCTGGCTGGTGGCTTCCAGCCTAGTACGGCCTTGACTTTTTCCGGGTCTACGGCGATACCTTCTTGGGTCAGTACGTGGCCCAGAAAACCTACTTGCTTTAGCCAAAATTCACACTTGCTGAATTTGGCGTACAACTGATGTTTCATGAGTTCCCCTAGTACAATTCGGAGATGTTCAGCGTGCTCTTCTGGTGGTTTGGAGTAAACCAGAATATCATCGATAAATACCACAACAAACTTATCCATAAACTTCATGAATACTTTGTTCATGAGGTGAACAAAATATCTTGAGGCGTTTGTTAGTCCGAATGGCATTACGGTGAACTCATACAATCCGTATCTGGAGGTGAAAGCTGTCTTGGGAATATCTTTGGTTCGCACTTTCAGTTGATGGTATCCCGATCTCAAGTCAATCTTTGAGAACACCTTGGCCTTAGCGAGTTGATCGAATAAATCATTTATTCGTGGCATCGGATATTTGTTCTTGATTGTGACCATGTTTAGTGCTCGATAGTCTATGCACAATCTCGTGTTCCATCCTTCTTTTGGCAAACAAAATTGGTGAACCCGGGGTGAGGAACTGGCTCGAATGTACCCTTTTTCCAATAATTCCTTTATTTGCTTCTTGGTTCTACCAATTCTAATGGTGCCATCTGTATGGTTTCTTGTATATGGGAGCGGTTCCGGTGCTAGCGCAATGCTGAATTCTATCTCTCGATCCGGTGGCATGCCCGGTAGTTCTTGAAACACATCCGGAAATTCACACACTACTGGAACTTTGCTCAATTCAGAAATATCCACCTTGTTCAATCTCGGTTGCCGGCATATTTATCTTTCCTTGGCTGAAACCTTTATGGTCTTCCCGTGGTGATGGGTGAGAATTACGGTCCTGTTGAAGCAGTCAATAAAACCTTTGTTGGTGGTTAACCAATCCATCCCTAAGATGACATCCAGTCCTTTATTTTCCAACACGATAAGATTTGCGTGAAACTTCAACCCTTCAAACTCGATAATCACATCTTGGCAATAATTCTGGGTAACTTGCTTAATTCCAGGGGACTTGACGATCATAGATTTTCCCAAGGGAAGCATCGAAAAATTATTTTGCAAAGCAAAACTTTTCGAAACGAATGAGTGAGAAGCTCCAGAATCAAACAAAACCATGGCAGGTATTGTGTTGACAGGAAACGTACCGAGTATGATATCTGGGGCATTTTGCGCTTCCTCTTTGGTCACGTGGTTCAGATGACCCTTCCTGTGGTTGTTATTTGGGTTGAAATTGTTGCGCTTTGGCGCCGAATTATTGCTTCCGTTTGTCGACTTTGGGGTCGAGTTCCTTGGCTTGGGGCCTTTGTTTGGCATAGTGCCCTTCTTCTCCACAAGCGTAGCAGTAACGCTTTGGGCGGTATGTGAACTCCTTGTCCCCGCATGGAAATTCTTGATTGGGCGTGAGACGCTTGTCGTGGGTTTGGGTGTCCAGTTTTACGAACATCTGTCTTGCTGCGGTGGTTGCGGTGTGTTTAGTCTGGTCCCTCTTCCGCTATGGAAATCTTCTAAGCTGCGTCTCTCATTTTCCAAGGTAATGGCCTTATCCACCAGCGTCTTAAAATCTGGAAAGGTGTGTACGACCAATTGGCATTTAAGCGCGGGTGTCGAGACCGCCCAGGAATTTCTCCATCTTTTGTTTTCGACATACGCTCCTCGTTGGCGTAGCGAGACAGCAGGGTAAACTGACTGTTGTATTCTGACACTGTCATTGTCCTTTGCTTGAGGTCATCAAATTCTCTCTTTTTGATCTTCATAAGACTCTTAGGAATATGTGCCCCACGAAAACCTTCTTTAAATTCCTCCCATGATATATTATTTTTGTTGGGGCACATGTGTAGGAAATTTTCCCACCACGATGCGGCTGCTCCAGTGAGATAGTGCGGAGCATAAAGCACTTTCTCAAGATCTGAACACTGGGCAATGATTAATTTTCTCTCCATGTCTCGAAGCCAGTCCTCGGCTTCAAGAGGTTTGTCAGTGTGAGAAAATGTTTGGGGACGTGTCTTCTGTAGCTCAGATAATTTTGATTTCTGCTGATACTATCCATGGTGATTTCCCATATTGATGACTTGGTTCAGTATTTCCTGATGTTGCTGCTGACTTTGTTCATAAAGACGGCACATTTGGGAAAGTGCCGTTTCACTGTTCTGTTGACTTGTCTGCCCCTGTGTGAAATTGTTGCCTGGGGGTGTGCCATAATTTTCCTCTGTCGGAGTTGGCATGGAGCGCGTCCAAGGATGAGACATAGTTCACTCTGGGGATATATTGTGAAACACTCATAAGAAAAGAAATTGAGCCGCAAAAATCAATAAATTCAATAAGATGCAAAAAGTTGCAAATGCTCCAAGATTTTTCAAGAGAATACATGTTTGCGCACGGAGAAGGACTGTCCATTACATATCTTACACGCAAGCAGTAATTATACAATACATCACTCAGGATATGCGTACATAATCCTGACATGTTATTTAGTCTAGTGCACTTCTCCAGATCCTACATGATGCACAAACAAGCTACTTCTCACAGCCTATTTACATATAAACATATCGTATAAGTCGGTACATCCCATGGCGGCTAAGCGTACTTAGTCGGAGATGGTAAGGATTTCCCTTGGCCTGCCAAGGGTGAGGCGTAGAGAGGTTGGGGACTCAACCTCCTCTTCGGAGATAGGCTCCAGACGAGAGGTGTTGCGCGGAGTTGGTGGAGCAGGTGCCCTGTGCGGAACAACTCGAACCTGAGCGGGCACGAGGGGTGGTGCAGAACGAACCGAAGTAGGCGCAATGACGTGGTTGTACTCCTCCGTGGTAGGCAGGCGACGAGTAGCGGTGCGAGCAGTAGGAGCAAACGATGCTGAGACGAGACGAAAGTCAGTGGCGGTGCGACGCGTAGGAGCTCCCTCCTATTGGCGGCACAGCCATGGACTGAGTCCATGCGGGCAGCTACAAAGTCGTCCACCAGGTTGTCGAAGGCTGCCTCCAAAGCTCGGAGATACTCGATAAGCATCTCAAAAGCTTCGTCCCGTTCTCCTCTCGGGGCAAGAGAACAGCGTAGTGGCAGGTATATGGCCCGTGACATGGCAGGTAGCGGTAGCGACGAGTCTTCATCGAAGGAAGGATATCCCTGAGACGAGCTATCGCCTCACGGGCTGCCATCTGCAGTGCATCTCTGTGGGCATGGCTCTACCCACGAACCGGTAGCGCTCAACTCGTCCTCTCTTGAATTCCACCGCGGCTTGGTGCATGGTTAGACGGTCATTGACCTTGTGCTGACAGAGAGAGAGAAGACTGGGCGCACATCTGGCCCCATCGCGACTTGGACGATGAAGTTGAGAAGCTTGACGAACCCATCGGGCATGTTGGTGAACATCTGCGACTCGCAGTCGTTGCCAGCCATCTACAAAAGTAGGCAAAAATCCTGAGTAGTCAAATCATAAATTTATGCTGACTGTCAGAAATTGTCTACATTTGTGAAAAAAAAATTAATAGCTCTATTATGCTAATAATCGATTAGCGATCGCACCTAGTGGCTTCCTACAGATCGGCTGGCTCACGGTACCAAGCTTGTCACGACCAGTTTTTCAATAAAAATATTTATTGAACAACCTACCTATGAAGTCCAATATGAGGAAAATCCTTCATACCGGTAGACAAAACTTTGATACAAGAAGCCAGTAGCATTACAATATTACAGGGTCGGACTGAAGATGCCCAACCAATTATTACAAACACGCCAATAATTATACATGATGGCGGATATGACACAATGGTGTGGGGGTGGAAATACTACTGACTCGAGATATGCGTGGTTGGTGGAATAACACAATGGGGTGGTTAATAAGTCTACTGCACTGGAGGCTCATCGAGCGTCTAGGTGAGGCTCGATGAATTTATTTGGGTAGCGGAAGCGGATATATCACAATGACTCATCCAGGGGTCGCACGAGACTGACTGGAATTCCTCTAGGCGTCGGACTCGCTATCGGATTCTTCATCCATGAGTTCGCCTTCGTCCGCATCTGGCCAAATCAACAAGCCAGGTGAGTACTTTGAAAGTACCCGCAAGACAGTTCGGACAAAAGATATAACAAATGAATGCATGAATGCGTCATGATTAATTTTAACAATGCTCAATTAAATCAGTATAGCAAAATAAATAAGAAGGGAATCGGAGGTAGTCCGCTCGAAAACCCAAAGAAGATAAACTCAAAACCGATCGAGTGTCTGAAGTGATACCTCGAAGGGTGAAAATAAGTAAAAGCGATGCCACGATCGAGCGCCTAGCGACACCTCATAAAGGGCTTATATTAAAGGAAAAATACATACGTGCAGCAGTCGGACGTCGGAGCGACATCACAGAAAGGTCTTATAATAAAAGTAAATAATAACAATGCCGCAGTCGGACGTCTGAGCGACATCACAGAAAGGGCTTATAATGAAAATAAATAACAACAATGCCGCGATCGTAAGTCCGAGCGACATCGCAGAAAGGGCTTATAATGAAAATAAATAACAACAATGCCGCGATCGGACGTCCGAGCAACATCGCAGAAAGGGCTTATAATGAAAATAAATAACAACAATGCATGATCGGACGTCTGAGCGACATCGCAGAAAGGGCTTATAATGAAAATAAATAACAACAATGCCGCAGTCGGACGTCTGAGCGACATCGCATAAAGGGCTTATAATGAAAATAAATAACAACAATGCCGCAGTTGGACGTCTGAGTGAGATCGCAGAAAGGGCTTATAATTCATTATTCATAACTGACAAGATATAGTGCTCACGGAAAATATTCATCACAAGACAATAATCGGGTTAATCCATTCACAGGAAAATAAATATTTAATACTCAAATGGTTCTCAGGAGTTTCTGTCACTCAGACTGACACTTGACAAGATGGGGTGAACAAGGTACTAGGATATGAATAAGATGGATTCAAGAATTTTGACTCTGCAGAGTTTGTACCAAAATTTTCCACGGCCAACGGATTTCCGTAGTCACGAAGGACTAGTTCCGTTTACGGTATTTCGGAAGAAACACAACTAGCTAGTACACACCCATCATACCTCACGTTGCCAGGAATCACACTGCCATCTTACCCATACTCATGCCAACTCATGGCCATGCAACAAATTTCCAGCAACTCACGGATTTACCGAGCTCATTTGCCTCAATGCTCACGAGATAAACTATCATCGAAATGCTCATGAACGTGCCATGATACAAAAATAATGCAAACATGCCCAGACACTCATCATATCAAAAGTTCAAACTTTGCTTGCCTGGTTCGGAGTAGTCGGGGTCTAGCTCGGCGAAGTTCGCGGTTGAGTCACCTCCTTCGGTATCTACGGTACACAAAATACACGCGCTAACATAAATACCGTGGGGTACAGAAAGTTGATCCAAATATTTTTCAAATAAATATGATAAAAAAACTAGACAAAAATTTGAAGAGGACAGAAAAAGAATCACTCAAAAAGTCCTTTCTGTTAAAAAGTTATAAGGGTTTTAGTCCAAGGACCCATCTGTAATGAAACAGAAAACTTCCAGGGGGCTTTGCAGAAAAATCCAGAAAAACGGTTCAGAATGGAAGCGTATTTGCCAAAGTACGCTTTCAGTAAACGATTCAAAAAAACAAAAGAGAGGCTGATTGGCGGGTCCCACCCGTCAGGTTTGAAATTTCAAACGAGGGAGTCGTGGCTCGGTGGCGCCCGAGGGCCGCGGCCGCGGTGGTCGCCGGCGGCGATCCACGGCGAGGCAGGGAGATCGGAGAGTACCTCCATGTTCAGGGCGCCATTCTGCGTCTGTGGGAGGTGGTGGTGGTCGCCGGCGAGTACCACGTCGGCGGCGACGCTTGCTCCGGCGGACGGCGATTCGGGTGGTCGTGGATCTCGTCAGAGAGAGCTGCGGAGGTGGAATTGAGGAGGGGGTTAGACTCGTGATAGCATGAGAGGGTATCTGATGAGGTTAGGGCGCCGGAGACGACCTCACCGGCGTGAATCACGGTGGAGGCTGAGGCGGAAGGAAGCGGCCGGAGTCGAGGAAGAAGAGCTCCTCGTGGCCCTTCCAGGGGCTTGGTGAGGTTTGGGGAAGTAGTGGAGGTGTGCGGGGGCGAGAGCAAGCTCGGGGTGCTATATATAGCTGGCCCGAGGCGGTTGCCGAGAACGGGGTTCTCCGGCGAGGTGATTATGGCGGTGCTGTGGTTGCACGGTCGGCTTAGGAGCTTGAGCATCGACTAGACGGAGAACTGGTGCCATCCCCGTGTCCAACTCAGCAAGGTGGGCGCGGTTACGGCCTGTCCTCGACGGAACGGCCGCACGGCCCGTTGGCGGCAGAGAACGCGCTCTGCGCGTGCCAGGACACTGCACGGTGCTGCATGCATGCGCTGGCAAGGAAATGGCCACGCGGAGCCACCAGGGGGTTTGGGCGGCGCCGAACGGCGTTATGCCACCGTTCTGCTCCCTGTCGGCCGCTACGGTGGTTCGGCCACCGCAAGACACGCCGGCGCAGGCGGGCCAGGGTGCCACCGACGCCAGGAACGCGCCAAGCACGCGTGTGAGGCTCCGGACAAGCAAGCTAGGCCGCGAGCAACGTGCCAAGTGCACTGTGAGCATGTGACTGAATTTCTGACGAAGATCGACACTGAAATTCTGAACTTAACTGAAGATGAACAGAAACAGTGCATGCAAGGTGTTCGACAGAATGATCCAGGCATGTAGGGATTTTTCCTTGAGCTGGTTTTTGGTGGAGGGGCCTCTCATTGCATCTAGAGGCTGCCTGAATATTTGTGGAATTTTTGGAGAATTGTAGATATGAATTTCACCAAATTTGGCAAATCTGGTCCAAACTTGCAGAGACTATAATTTGAAATTTTTGAACAGAAGAGGAGTGGATCTTGATTGATCTGGGTTGTGGGTACCAAGGACTATCCAAGGGAGTTGGTTTGATGTCAAAACTCAAATGCATTTAGGTACTTGCTTTGCAAATCACCTAGGCTCAATATAATAGACAGAAAAGATTTGGGAGGGGAAATAATTGAAATAATATTCAGAAAATGGTTGAGCTTGTTGGGACAGAATGTTTGGATTGCCCAAAGTGGAAGGAAAAGTTTTTAGGAAGATTTTACCATGTGGTGCATGGCCAAATCATTTCAAATATTAGAGAGGATGTAAAATTCCTAGAGTTTCTTTTTGAAAGAAAATAAACTCCAAAGATTTTTCTTGGGATTTTGAGAAGAGGGCAATCAGAAGAAAAATTTAAAAAAACCAAACTCCAGAGTTGAAGGAGATGCAAAATTTAAAATATTTTGCTAAAGGGAAAAAACTTTTGAGAGAGATTTTTGGAATGGTTTTGAAGACCTTCTTCAAATCCAACAATTTTTTTGAAGAAACCAAAAGAATATTTTTGGAGTGTCACAAAAGCACCAATGTCGGTGTCAAAACCGGCGGATCTCGGGTAGGGGGTCCCGAACTATGCGTCTAAGGTCGATGGTAACAGGAGACAGGGGACACAATGTTTACCCAAGTTCGGGCCCTCTCTATGGAGGTAATACCCTACTTCCTGCTTGATTGATCTTGATGAATATGAGTATTACAAGAGTTGATCTACCACGAGATCGTAATGGCTAAACCCTAGAAGTCTAGCCTATATGACTATGGTAATGAGTATATCCTCCCTCCGGACTAAGTCCTCTGGTTTATATAGACACCAGGTGGATCTAGGGTTACACAAGGTCGGTTACAAGGAAAGGAATCTACAAATTTGGTCGCCAAGCTTGCCTTCCACGCCAAGGAGAGTCCCATCTGGACATGGGTGCAGTCTTCGGTCTTCGCATCTTCACAGCCCATCAGTCCGGCCCATGGCTAACAGGCCCGACACTTGAGGACCCCTTATCCCAGGACTCCCTCAGCGCACACGACCCGCCAAGGTTCAAGTTACCATGAAACACACCTTTGTTGGTTTCATCCATGGGGCGGTTCTTGAGGAAGGATCTGCATCCAGGGGAGAGACGGTAATCTGTTCTGATGGTGAGTCTTCAACTGGTGAGACCGATTCAATGTATCAACTGCAAGACGGTAGGCTTAGGGGTTGTTCCGATGGTGACAGTGTTCCGGACCCCTATGAGCCGCCGAATAGGGTTGCAATCTTCATGGCCGGTACGCAACCGGTGCTCGGTTCGACGACTGCTGTGGCAATGACCTCTAGCTCAACGGCTGCAGCAACGGCTGGTGCTAGCCGCTCTGCGCGCCCGCCGGCTCAGGTGTTATCCAAGCTCTTGGAGGCTTTGGCAACCTTATTGGCTGCGGAGCTGGCGCGAGAGAATCAAGAACATCATAAAGTGGATGTGGCGAAATTGCGAGATGAGGTAGCTCAAGCCAAGGTGGAATTCAATGGTGAGAATGCTAGGATGACAACAGAATGAGAAGCTTTGGACGCTCAGGCACAACGGATTCAGGCAGAGTCTTTCTGGCTTACCTTGGATCAAAAAGCTTCAAACGCCATTATGAGGAGGAGGCACCAGACCCATGTACCCACAGAGTCTGAGGCTAGGAACCTTTTCAACACACCTGGGCAGGGACCAGCACTACAAAAAAATACACTTCCGTGATGATACGTGTTTGTTACAGTAGGTCACGTTTTCTGTCACGCATGTACATCCATGACAAATTTATGACAGAATCAAGATAGTCATACCTGTGCTGTCATAGAAGTGTTCCATGACATTACCAAAATTATCATCACGGAAGTGTCCACTTCCATGACGATAAATCGCGCGTCACAGAAGTGCTTTCGTCAAGGGTGACCGACACGTGGCATCCACCATAACGGAACGTCGTTAAGCTATCAGGTCCAGTTTTGGATCCGATAACCCGTTAACAGCCCCGACCAATGGGGATTTTCCACGTGTAAAATCATCATTGGCTGGAGGAAACACGTGTCAGCTCACCGTTGGGATAGACGTCATCCACTCATTGGACCCAAAGCGCCTATGATACGTCGACACATGGCACGGCCCAACAGAGGCCCATTCTTGTGAAAAGGCCGGCATGTTTGACTTGGTCAAAAGGTGGCGGGCCGGCCCACGGTAAGCCTCTTAACGGCATGTTCGCATATAGCCCATTTATAGCCCGCTAACCCAGGGCCCGTTTACGGCCTATCTGAATTAGGCCCAGTAGCGTCATCTAGGCCGTCCAATATAATTCCAGCCCGTTTTAACTTCCGGCCCATGTATGGCCCATGACGTCTTTCGGCCCATATGAGGCCCTTAGTAACCCTCGGCCCATTAATGGCCCGTGGTAAAACTGGCCCGTAATGAACAGTGTATCACTTTATACCCATTAACGGCCCATTATTACGTTGGGCCGTTTCCCATGTTATCTTCGGCCTTCTTAGGGCCCATTTATTCTTGGGCTCATTTCCAAAGATTCGTTTACTTCGGCCCGTTCTTGTCATTTTTGCTTGTGGGCCAAATACTGACTGGTTCTGATCGGCCCATTTGTGGCCCGTTAATACATTGGGCCGTTTTCATAGCGTCATCAACACGGCCTATTAACGACGGCCCGTTATGGTCGGCCCAGAATGCATTTATTTCAACTCTAGCCCATTTACGTCCATAATGTGGTTTTTTATTGGCCCATGTTTGGCCAACCGGTCATACGGCCCGTAGAAGGCCCATTGATGATACGGCCTGTAGAAGGCCCATTGTGTCTACGCCTCGTAGAAGGCCCATTGTGTCTACGCCCCGTAGAAGGCCCATTGTTTCTACGGCCCGTAGGAGGCCCATGTTAACTACAGTAAATATGTAGCCCATTGTTAATGTGGCCTAGTTTTAAAAAATAGGTTATTCCGGCCACTAGCAAACCGCGGAAAAAGAACTACACTGACTACAAGAAAACAAATAAACAAGACAACGGAAATAAATAAGCAAGTAACTTACGCTAGGCTATCACGGCTATTACACATATTACATCCACTGGGCATCAAAGTTAGCCACAAATGCAAATATAGGGAACAAAGCAGCATATAAGCGTCAGACAAAACAAGTCCGGCTGAAACCACTTGAAGAGCTCAAGAAACAATATCACAGGTACCCATAATGTTGGCAAGATGCTTTAGCAAGCTTAGTAACTTTCTCTTGTTTGGCGCTTAAATCCTCCAAAGCACTTGCTGTTGCACCGTAAAGTATACATCTGAATTCTCTGAGGACTTCCTCACCCTTGACTTTCTCGTCAAGATAACATCTGATCGATGTCTTTCAACTTGAAGTTGAGACTCAAGAAGCTGAACTGATTCAGGCAGCGAGTACGAAGAGCTGGTGCCAGCAGTAGTAGCCAGTAACTCGAACACTACATCAAGACAGGACTTTGGGGTTGTCTCAGTGTCTTCAATATAGTTTTTATCAGCTTTCTTGGAGAACAACAGGGATGTCTCACTATATTGAACCTGATCTGCATTACTTCCTTTACCATTGCATAACGGGGTACTCTTCTCCAATATTTTATCCACATTCTAAAGGAGAAACAAAAAAACACATCACAGGTTTACAATGTAGTATATGAAACTCATTTTGGTAAACCAGTTCAGTAGTAAGGTGGACAGGATAACAGCATGAAGCAAACATATATCTATGTAGTATGGTCACTGTATGGTCTATATCATTCTAGTTTATGTTGCCAAATCAAGATAGATACAGTTCGAATCATGTCTATTTAAGACAAAGTAGCATAGACAGAATAAAAGTGTGGGAAACTACACAGCAATAACAACACTTGTAATGTGCATGGCATGAGAACATAACTGTTTATTCAATTGAAACTGAAATCAACATAGAGCAAGTTACAACAGCAAACACGTTAAAGAAACAGGTTTAGGACATACCTGTTGCGCCATTGGAGTTTCAATTGCATCCTTCAAATTTGAAATTTGTTGGTATGAGTAAATACAGTGATGCAAGAGCAAAGTAGTATGAACCATAGCTACGGAACCTGACCTGAGAACAATTCTTCTTCTGCTTTAAGCGTTGACTTGGGGTTCGGAGTGGTGGTCCTCGTGCTTTGGGCACTGCAGGTGCCTTACTAACTGCTCGTGTTTGGGTGTGGTGTTGTGTAAACGGGAACTGGGTTACTATCTGTTGGGGTTGGGGTTAGAAGGGGTTTAGCTGGTTCTCTGTCCAACTGGGTAGGGCTACAATCTACATGAGTCTGGGTTATGTGTGGTGGGGCTGGTTCTTGGGCAAGTACAACCATGGTTCTATCTCCATCGACAGGTAGCACGATTGTCGGTGTCAAAACCGGCGGATCTCGGGTAGGGGGTCCCGAACTGTGCGTCTAGGCGGATGGTAACAGGAGACAAGGGACACGATGTTTTTACCTGTGTTCGGGCCCTCTCGATGGAGGTAATACCCTACTCTGCTTGATTAATATTGATGATATGGGTAGTACAAGAGTACATCTACCACGAGATCAAGGAGGCTAAACCCTAGAAGCTAGCCTATGGTATGATTGTTGTTCGTCCTACGGACTAAAACCCTCCGGTTTATATAGACACCGGAGAGGGTTAGGGTTACACAGAGTCGGTTACAATGGTAGGAGATCAACAAATCCGTATCGCCAAGCTTGCCATACACGCCAAGGAAAGTACCAACCCGACACGGGACGAAGTATTAAATAATGTAAATTCAAAGTCTATGAGTCCGGCCGTGGCGATGATAGTCCGCTATCCGGACACCCCTAGTCCGGGACTCCTCGGTAGCCCTCGAACCAGGCTTCAATGACGACGAGTCTGAGCGCATATTGTCTTCGGCATTGCAAGGCGGGTTCCCGAATACTTCATAGAAGGTTTTGAACACAAGGATAGTGTCCGGCTCTGCAAAACAAGTTCCACATAACACCGTAGAGAGAATAATTTTTGCACAGATCTGCTGACGTATTCCGCGGCGTGACATCACACCACGGCCAGGCCTTTATATGAATCATTTTTTACTGTTCCACCTCAGCGTGTTTAGCGAGGTAGTTTCCTTGGCACGTCTTATCAAAGCATAGATCGTGCCCCCTTATTCCGGGATTCTCATCAATACGGACGTGGGTAACACATCCGCGCCATTGATTATGGCGATTGGGAAATAAGCGAGTTTTACCAGGCTGGTGAGGGACGCATAGCATCGTCCGTCCATATAAGGGGATGAGGATCCACCTTTTCACCTACGCCTTCTTCCTCCTTTGCTTATCCATTTCCGCGCACTCGAGCTCCAGCGCCCAAGTCCGCACATCCCACCTCAACCTTCTCCAACCATGTCAGGAGCGGGAGGGAGGTGGATGGCCTCCTCCGTCACGGAGGGGCACATCGCAAGGCTGCGGGAGGCCGGATACTTGTCCGGCAACATCGCGCACAGGCTTCCCGACGAGGGGCAGCTTATTCCGACCACAGGCCCCATGAGAGGGTGGTGTTTCTCCCCACTTCCTCCATGGACTAGGTTTTCCTCTTCACCCATTTGTCCGGGGCTCATGTTCTACTATGGCACTGACTTCCACGACCTGGCCCTCAATTTCATCCTCAACATCTCGGCGTTTATCGTCGTGTGCGAGGCCTTCCTCTGCATCCAGCCCCACGTCGGCCTATGGCGAAAGATCTTCAACGTCCGGCCGAAGGTAGTGGGCGGCCGTCAAGCGGAGTGCGGAGGCGCCATGGTTGGCAAGATGGCCAAAGTCCCATGGCTCGAGGGCGCCTTCGTGGAGACAATAAAGGGGTGGCAATCGGGGTGGTTCTACATCACCGAGCCCCGCAACACCAAATGGGTGGCGGCCCCGAGTTCAGATTCTGGCTTCCCCACACGGCTCGTCATGGAAAGAGACGGGCCCGACGTGGGGGAATTCGACGAGACATTCGGACTTCAAACATGCGTCCGAAACCTGGTGGCCAAGAATCTTAGGCTTGTCGACGTAATCCAGGTGATGCTCATCCGCCGGATTCTCCCATGCCAACAACGGGCCTTCAATTTGTGGGAGTTCGATCCGGCACAGCACCGAACCTTGAGCCGGCTCTTCGACACTACGTACGAAGACGCCTGGAAGGTGTTGTTCAAGGGCGCCGAAGCCCCAGCATCCGCTACCAAAGATCACGGATACAGCTCGCGGCGTCCAGCCGGCGAGGTAAGTTATTTTACCCTTTACGGGACTCTTTTTTCATAGATTGACTCTACGTGGGATCTAAAACTCCCTAATCTTTGACAGGACTGGCTGAAGACGTCCGGACAGATTAACTGTCCGGCTCCTTTGCCGGAAGATCCGGAGGACGCCCGATTAGCCAGGGGCTCTTGGCTCCGGCGCGTCGTGGTGCCGGAGAAGAAGGCCAAGAAGGAGGCCACGGGAACTCGAAGGAGCTCCCGACTCCAGTCTTGTCGATTCTGAAGCAGAATCGTCTCCACGAAGACGAGGAGGAAGAAGAAGAAGCTCCTCCCCACGGAGGAGAAGAAAAGGAAGGCCGCCTAACCGGGAGGCCGGCGGGTCCAAGAAGGGAAGAACCCTACCTCCGGATTTCTCCACCAACGCCGACGACGATGAGGAGGATTGGCCACGAGGGCCAAGCCCTGGCGAGATCGTAAGTGTCCGGATACCCATGGCTTTTATTATCGCAGAGTGTTCTCTAATGTCGAACAACCGTGCAGCCCGCCTAAGGGCGAAGTTCGCCGATTCATCGGCGGGTCCACAGGCTCGTCCGGAAATGGAGAGTGCCGCTTCCGACCGCCTCCTCGCCTCACACTGCGGATGACACTGCAGTGGGGCCCCAAGGGGGGCTTGGTCAAGAGGAGGTAGCGCTGGAGGCGCCACAAGGCAACCTCCCGGACTCTAGGCGCGCGGGGGGCAAGACCCCCAGGGGCTCTAAGCCCGACCCTCGTCCGGACTCCATGCCGGAACCATCAGCGGTTCCGAAGTCCGGCCAGCGGATCCTTCGCAAGAAGGGTAAGACGCCGGTGTCCTCCGTCCAACCGGAGGCACCGGATAGCTTACAGGAGGCGCTTAACAGCGCTTCCATCGAGGAGGAACACCGCACTGTTATGAGTGCGGTGATCCGGACAGTTCAGTCCGCCAAGAGCGGACTGACCGAAGCCTGTACCAGCCTTCTAACAGGCTTTGAGGTAAGTTTAGAATATGTAAAAATATTACCGCATAGGCGGTAGCCCACGATGCTTAGTTCGGTGTTCGGAAAGAAAAGCGGACTAAGTATCTGAAAAAGATATCTGACGAGTCTAACATAAGTATGTCAATACGGGAATGCAGGCTATTGCTTACCTCTGCCAGACCGATCATGGAGGTCAATGCATTGAAGGTAACCTCGAGCGGTCCGAGAACGAGCTCGGACAAGCCAAGAAGCAGCTCGAGGACAAGGAAGGTAAGTAATACCTTATTAAAGAAGTACCTTATAGAGAAGGTTTTGGTTGCAAAAAATAACAGGAATAACTTGGGTACTACAGGGGCCACGAACGAGGTGGAGACCCTGAAGGAAGCGGTGTCTGTGGCTGAAAACAAAGCTGACTACTAACGCACCGAGCGAGAGAGAAGGGGAGGCGCAGCTGGCTGAGGTGCGGCAAGAGCTCCAGATTCTCGTGAAAAAACACGAGGGTTTGGAGCGTGACTCGAAGACCCGAGAGTCCGAGCTTGCCTCGGCTCTTGAGAGTACCAAAGCTGCTAAGGCCGAGGCCCAAAAAGCCCTCCAAGAAATTGAAGCACTAAAGAAGATAGAGGCGGGTAAGGCATTCTTTATGCAAAGCAAGAATGTAAAAGTCAATTACCTATTACCTACCCGGATTCGGAGCTCTCCAGGAGCATTCGCAGATTTGCCCCATAGTGCGTCTGATGCTGCCGCATTCTACCGCGCCCAGGAGGGGAGCTCCACGGAGAAGGTGTTCTGGTCTCAGTATGCTGAGGCCGACCATCCGGTGCCCCTGAGCGACCAGCTGAAGCAGCTGGTCGAGCTCC
The DNA here is from genome assembly GCA_021605145.1 of Aegilops bicornis. Lineage (NCBI taxonomy): Eukaryota > Viridiplantae > Streptophyta > Magnoliopsida > Poales > Poaceae > Aegilops > Aegilops bicornis. The sequence goes on from CM038672.1 coordinate 675,836,035, forward strand.
ATAAGGTCGCTGAACAGGCCATGAAGGGCCTTATAAGCGCCGTGGCCATTGGAGGCCATGCCTGGGAGCTACTTCGGCTTGGTGCAGCGGCTGGTGGACGCCTGTCCACGGATTAAAGTCGTCAAGCGCTCCATCTGCATTGAAGGGGTCCGTCGGGCCCTTGCCCGTGCTAAAGTGCACTGGGGCAAGCTGGATGCGGAGAAGCTTGTGACGGATGGGCCACCGAAGGGCCATGAGCATCGCACGCCCGACATGTATTATGAGGGCCTCTGAAGGGTGCCCGCGAATAAGCGGATGAGTGCTCCAGAGATGTAATTTTTGAATAAACTCGCATTTGTTATCCTGCAGACGCTGAAAACTTGTTCATATGCACTAAGCAACGCTTGTTAATTTAAAATATTACCTTACATGCGGCCGTTTATCAAATTTGAGAGATGGCAAGTCGTTGGCTTCAGCCCCCATGCCACGAAAGTCTTTGGGGTGTTCGGGATAAACTTGAGCACTCTTGTTCCCATTCTTGGGTCCGTCTAGGGAGGCGCTCAACACAACGAACAAGGCAACCGGACTTATAATGCCTGAACACTCTCACTTAGCCATATAATTCTATAATTTTAAATTTCGGCGAAGCCCCTAGTATTCGGAAGACCGAGTTCGGGGCGCTATCCACGCCTTGGCCGGACAATTTCGGTTCCTCGCTCTAAGCGGCATAAGTCTTTAGGGACCTGAAAAAACCTCTCGAACAGCGACCGGCTCTCGCCTTATCATGACGGTCAGTTTTAGCTTTCTCCACTGAGGTGCTCGACCCAGCATAACTGGGGCACAATCGTGATGGTTCTCCGGTGCTACCTTAGCCGATATAGCGGAACGTAAGGTACCAAAACACAGGAGCCGGAAAACCCAACTATTGATCCAAGACATGATTCGGAGCCAATTCATATAATGCTATAAGTTCGGGGTGCCGCACTTGTGAAAGTGTTCGGACTTATCACACCATAATTTTGGGATACTTAAGCCCCTGGTGTATCGGCTGTACCAAAGTGTACGGTTGCAACATGTCGTGAAATGAACATATGTATATATAAATGAAGTAGAGCAATAATAAGCAAAAGCTATGTATTGTTTATTCAAAGAGGTACTGCAATGGAAGCAGAGCGATACAAATAGTGCGATAAGCAAGGGATGGGACTATCTAACATGTCCCCCTCCAGGGGTAAGCTGCGGGATGGTATGTAAAACAGGTATAATGCTCGTAATAGAGGCCACCTGAACACTCGACGTGGCTTTCCGCTTCCCTGGTTGTTGCATCGTGAGTTCGGTGATTCTAGTGCCGGACAGGACTTCTCAAAGACGGAGTCCTAAAAAAGGAAGAAAAGAGGAAAAAGAAAAAAAGAAATGACACAAACGGAGCCCTGGTGCGGTCGAGCCGCATTCTTGGCGTGCCGTTGTCTTGCCCTCCCCATATGCCCATGGTATCTCCAGAGCGTAATTATGTAGCGTAATACTAGCTTCGCAATTTCGCGAGGGCTAGGGTTGGAGCCGGATTGCTACTCGTGCTTGAATCGTGCCAGGTGGTCTTGTTGTAGGTTACTCCGGGCGCGCTTGACAGTGTCCGGATGCTTAGTGGTTGGACTCAGGAATTGCTGTGAGAGGCTGCTTTGTACCTCCGCCGCGAGGGCCGCCGTGTGCTCCTCCGTTCAGAGAGAGCATCCGGTGTTTCCATTGACCGTGATTACTCCTCAAGGGCCTGGCATCTTGAGCTTGAGGTATGCGTAGTGCGGCACCGCATTGAACTTTGCAAATGCGGTTCGTCCGAAAGCAAAGGATGCATGATAGCCGCTCGGAATGGGACGATGTCGAAGATTAACTCTTTGCTTCGGAAGTTATCCGGGATCCGAAGACCACTTCGAGTGTAATCGAGCCCGCATAACTAGCCTCTACACACGGTATGACGCCTTTAAAGGTCGTCTTTGTAGGTTTAATCCTTGAGGGGTCTATGCCCATTTTGCACACTGTGTCCTGATAAAGCAGGTTCAGGCTGCTGCCGCCGTCCATCAGGACTCTGGTAAGGTGAAATCCGTCGACAATTGGTCAAGTACCAATGCGGCAAAGCCGCCGTGACGGATGCTAGTGGGGTGGTCCCTTCGATCGAAGGTGATCGGGCAGGAAGACCATGGGTTGAACTTTGGGGCGACTGGCTCCATCGCATATCGCCCCTTTAGTGCACGCTTCCGCTCCCTTTTGGGTATGTGGGTTGCGTATATCATGTTCACCGTCCGCACTTGTGTAGGGAAACCCTTACATCCTTTATTGTTCGGGCCGGGCTCTTCCTCGTCATCGCTATGCAGCCCCTTGTCATTGAGTTCGCACTTAACTTGCCTGCTTGCTTGAACACCCAACAGTCCCTGTTGGTGTGATTGGCTGGTTTTTCGGGTGCCATGTATCCGCACAAGCGATCCAAAGATTCGGTCCAAGTTGGACGGGCCTGAGTATTTCTTTTGAATGGCTTCTTCCGCTGACCGGGTTTAGAGCCTCTGAATCCGGCATTGACGGCCGTATCTTGATGTTGTCGCCGTCACGCGGCGCTTGTTTTTGTTATGACGCGACATGCCATTGCTGTCCTTGGTATCCGAACTATCGGGATGTTTGGCCAAGTTGTTGCTTCGAGCTAGCTTGTCCTCTCCCGCACAAAAGCGAGTCATGAGGGTTGTGAGGGCTGCCATAGATTTCGGCTTTTCTTGTCCTAGGTGCCGGGCAAGCCACTCGTCACGGATGTGATGTTTGAAGGCTGCAAGGGCCTCTGCATCCGGACAGTCAACGATTTGATTTTTCTTTGTTAGGAACCGAGTCCAGAATTGTTCGGCCGATTCTTCCGCTGCTGAAGTATGTGGCTAAGGTCATCGGCGTCTGGTGGTCGCATATATGTGCCCCGGAAGTTATCAAGGAATGCGGCTTCCGGTGTCCTCCCAACAACCAATTGATTCTGCCGCAAGCTATTGAGCCAATGTCGAGCTGGTCCTTTAAGCTTGAGTGGGAGGTATTTGATGGCATGTAGATCATCACCACGGGCCATGTGGATATGGAGGAGATAATCCTCGATCCAGACCGCAGGATCTGTGGTACCATCGTATGATTCGATGTTTACGGGCTTGAATCCCTCGGGGATTTGATGATCCATTACTTCATCTGTGAAGCACAGTGGGTGTGCGGCGCCTTTGTATTGGGCTATATCTCGACGTAGCTCATATGAGCTTTGTCTACTGTGTTCGGCCCGGCCGGTTTTGCTGTATCCGGTGTGACGGTAATCATCCCGCCTTGCTGGGCGCCCACGCGATTCGTAGATCGATCTTGTATGTTTTGCCTTATCCTCCAATATATCTCGCAAGTCCAGCGCGTTTTCCCGTGCCTTGGTACTTTTTGAGCGGCGTCGGGGTGTGGCTTGAGCGGAGGGCCGAGAGGCTTCTCTGTCGCGGCCACGAGGTGGCCGGTCTGCCATGTCGTGCGCCGGTGACTTGGGTGCTTCCAACTCTAGTCGAGACAACGGCCTGCGTTTGGGGTAGCTTTTGGAGGGGCGTTCGAGTTCATACTCTTCGGCTGCAAGGACTTCAGTCCATCCGCCGCCCAGCGTGTCTTGATCAGCTCTAAGATGTTGTTGCTTTTTCACGAGGCTGCTTGCCGTGGCTATAAGCCTGCGCTTGAAACGCTCCTGCTCGGGCGGATCCTCAGCACGACAAATTAAATTCGTCGTCGAGGCTTGCCTCATCTTCGGAGGGAGGCGCATAATTATCGCCCTCGACCTCTCTTTCTGCAGACCTTGTCGTGCAGACTTGCTTCTCCCTCCTCCCGCGCCGAGTCCTGCCGAGGGGGTTCTCTTCGCACCTTGTCCGGTGTTATTATCTCCCATGCCGGAATCACCGTTTTTATTGTGGTGGGATTTAGAGCGGCGCCGCTGACGTCGGCGCTTCGGCTGTTTCTTGGAGGGGTCATCCTTCGTTGTTCCATCGCCGTTCCCATCTTTTGGGATGTCCACCATATATATGTCATATGACGAGGTGGCCTTCCAGTGTCATGTAGGCGCTAGGTCTTGGTCGTCTCCGGCGTCGTCGTCCATATCGTCGACGTCTTCGGAGTCGAAGTCGAGCATGTCGGTTAAATCATCGACAGTGGCTACAAAGTGGGTGGTGGGTGGGCGTTGAATTTCATCGTCCTTATCCCAACCTTCCTGTCCGCAGTCCGGCCAGGGCTCTCCGGATAAAGAGAGAGAGACTTTAGTGAATTCAGGATGTCGCCAAAGGGCGAGTGCTGAAAGATGTCCGCGGCAGTGAACTCCATAACGGGCGCCCAATCGGATTCGAGTGGCAGGGGCGCGGGGGGTTATGAGTCCGGAGAGGAGTCCGGCACCTTGGAGTCGAGGTCTTCGCAAAGGACAGGGATGGAGTTCGGCTCGATCACCGTAGAGATTGTAGCCCCCGAGGCGGTGTCCAATCACTCGTCCTCGATCGGGGAATCCGGCTCCGGATTAAGGGTCGGAGCGGATACTGGTGATGGCCAAGCGAATTGGCCCGCAGTGCAAAGCCGCCGAATACGAAGATCTGTCCGGGGAGAAAAGTGTCGCCCTGGACCGCGTCGTTGTTGATGATCGAAGGAGCCATCGGTCCTATCGGTGACGACACAGAGGAACTCTCAGTGAAAGCACCAATGTCGGTGTCAAAACCGGCGGATCTCGGGTAGGGGGTCCCGAACTGTGCGTCTAGGCGGATGGTAACAGGAGACAAGGGACACAATGTTTTTACCCAGGTTCGGGCCCTCTCGATGGAGGTAATACCCTACTCACGCTTGATTAATATTGATGATATGGGTAACACAAGAGTAGATCTACCACGAGATCAAGGAGGCTAAACCCTAGAAGCTAGCCTATGGTATGATTGTTGTTCGCCCCACGGACTAAAACCCTTCGGTTTATATAGACACCGGATAGGTTAGGGTTACACAGAGTCAGTTACAATGGTAGGAGATCTACATATCCGTATCGCCAAGCTTGCCTCCACGCCAAGGAAAGTCCCATCCGAACACGGGAGGAAGTCTTCAATCTTGTATCTTCATAGTCTTGGAGTCCGGCCGTGACGATAGTCCGGCTATCCGGACACCCCCTAGTCCGGGACTCCCTCAATGATCTTTTCTGAAGACCGTGTTTTTACTCCCACAGATATTGCCATCACCCCCTCCAATTGAAATGGCTGATAAACAAGAAAAGTAATTGAATGTACATACATTGTAAGATAGACAGGTGCAATGGATAGTAGGGAAGAAAACAGGGCATGAAATAATTCACATTTATGTTGTCTAACCAAACAGAATAGTAGGACATAATTTCAAATATATGATGGCTAATTAAAAAGGATAGCATGACACAATTTCACATGTATGATGGCTAACTAAACAGGATAGAATGACATACTTCAAAATATGATGACTATGTAAACAGGATGACATGATATAACTATACGATGTGTCTATTAAAGTGGTTGGCATGCCATAAATCACTAACATGTCGTCGATGGAAACATGATGGCATGATATAATTCACGGATAGAATGACATAATTCAAAATATGATGACTATGTGAACAGGATGAGATGATATAACTATATTATGTCTTTAGAAAATGGGTTGGCATGCCATAATTCAGATACATGTTGTCTATGTAAATATCATGGCATGATATAATTCAAATATATGACTTACATACTAAGGAAGTGAGCAGAGGGCAATCGCATATATGATGTGTCAACTAAGGAGATGGCATTCAATATCGTGTATATGATGTAAAAACTAAGCATTGCAATACGACATATGCATGATATGAGTAATATAGCCCTGCCAAGTTTGAGCATACACCTCAGGGGGATAATAGGACTGGTCATCTGCCTCTGAATCCTCCTCTGAAGAGCTATCTGTAACCAGCAACATATCTGCTTCACCAGGTAGCATTGTTTGCTCTGAAGACCTTGTTTTCACTCCAGATTTCTCCATCACCAATTCAAATGGTTGATGCACAGGAAGAGCAGTTGAATATACAAACATTGTCGACAAAAGCAATGAGAAATACAAAAAAAGGACGGCATGATATAATTCACATATATGACGCTTGGCTAAACAACATGGCATTGCATAATTCACATATATAATGCCTTGCAACAAGATAGCATTGTATAATTCACATATATAATGTCTTGCAAAAAGATGGCATTGCATAATTCACATATATGGTAATTAGACACTAAACAGGTGGCATTCACACAAATCATGTCTAAACTAAGCAAATGACATAGCAATGCAAGATACCATACGCACGATATGAGCAACATAACCTTGCCGAGTTAGAGCATGCACCTCGGGGGGGGGGGGGGGGGGGAATAGGACTGGTCATCTGTCTCTGAATCCTCCTCTGAGGAGCTATCCGTAACCTGCGAGATATGCGCTTCGTCAGATAGCATAGTTTGCTCTGAAGACCTTGTTTTCACTCCAGAATTTTCCATCACCGTGTCAAATGGCTGATGCACACGAAGAGTAGTTGAATTTACTAACATTGTTGACAAATGTAATACGTAAGGAAAAAAGGATGGCCTGGTATAATTCACATATAAGATGACTGGCTAAGCAGGATGGCATTGCAAAATTCACATATATGATGACTGGCTAAACAAGATGGCATTGCATAATTCACATAAACGATGAATAAACTAAACAGATGGCATTCACACAAAGCATGTCTAAACTAAGCAGTTGACATATTTAATGTATAAAGTAAGCAATGCAAGGCACCATATGCATGATATAACCAACATCAGCATGCCAAGCTAGAGCGAAGACCTCATGGGGTAAATAGGAGTGGTCTTCTGCTTCTGAATCCCCCTCAGAATAGTTACCTTCCTCTTGATTACGACCCGAAATGGGTGGAGGGGGGTTGCCTTTGCGCCACCATGGAGCGACGTCTGCATGAAATTTTATTGCCACGCAAGGCTCGTCTCTTTTGCTCTACATGTTCAGTTCCATTGTGTACAATAACTGACATTCATAGGAATAAAACATAGTGAGATTATGTAAGGAGTGCATGCACAAATCCAGAGTGATGGTAGCACACTGTGGAATAGACCCAAAACCAATGATAGCAGGCAGATAATAGCTTTAGTTAAAAAATATAGATAATGGATCCTTTAATCTTTGTTTGCACCCAACATGAAACTCATAGTAGACACCCGAGATTAACCAGATAGTAGACAGATAGTACTGATTGCTGCCCCAATATGTACCCCACAACCATTTAAAAACTCAAGTTTCAGCATAAGTTTGGACATGAGTCGGAGTCTAATAGGTGAACACGACGATAAAGTAGCATGTCATCATATTAAGTGATGCATAACGTAAGCAGACACGAAAGATTGTGACCTCTCTTGCGGACCCGTGTAGTCCTCAAGGTCATCTGCTCAGTTGATGATGGTAATGCAGTTGTCGTGGCTGCCGGCAGCGGGGAAGAAGATCTGAGGCGCTGAAAGACAGTCTGGAGAGCGGATCCCTGCTGCGGTGAACCCTTCCGTCATTGGAGCAGCTGAGCTAGGGTGGAACACAGCACCGAGGAGCAAGACAAACCACACAAGGTTTTCTTTGACACATATCTGTAACAGAAGTAATTGTGTAAGGGCTTGTTTGAATTTGAGGATCTATTATATACTTAAAACGATAGAAAACGAAGGGTGATGATTTGACAGTCTAAAACCTAAGACGTATCAACGGTGAAGATTAGGCAAATACTACACATAAAAAAACTGAAACATGCTTTGTATTTCCTCCTAGAAAAAAAAAACAGGGAAACCAAAAAAGGAACACGACGATGGTTTGGAACACTGCATATCTTCACAATCCTAACTGAACACGCTTTAAAAAAGAATCCTAACGAGACAGGCCATCACCTGTAGACAACGGGCCGTAGCAACCCCCGTAGGAGATCTCTTCTCATATATAGACTTTTATATATACTTAAAACGATAGAAAACGAAGGGTGATGATTTGATAGTCTAAAACCTAAGACGTATCAACGGTGAAGATTAGGCAAATACTACACATAAAAAAACTGAAACATGCTTTGTATTTCCTCCTAGAAAAAAAAACAGGGAAACCAAAAAAGGAACACGCATACGATGGTTTGGAACACTGCATATCTTCACAATCCTAACTGAACACGCTTTAAAAAAGAATCCTAACGAGACAGGCCATCACCTGTAGACAACGGGCCGTAGAAACCCCCGTAGGAGATCTCTTCTCATATATAGACTTTTATATATACTTAAAACGATAGAAAACGAAGGGTGATGATTTGACAGTCTAAAACCTAAGACGTATCAACGGTGAAGATTAGGCAAATACTACACATAAAAAAACTGAAACATGCTTTGTATTTCCTCCCTAGAAAAAAAAACAGGGAAACCAAAAAAAGGAACACGCACGATGGTTTGGGACACTGCATATCTTCACAATCCTAACTGAACACGCTTTAAAAAATAATCCTAACGAGACAGGCCATCACCTGTAGACAACGGGTCGTAGCAACCCCCGTAGGAGATCTCTTCTCATATATAGACTTTTAAAGGGAAAATAAAAGGCAAGTTAGAGCCGATGGTACATATAACATCGTAACGGAATCTCATCTTAGCAGGCGGCGCATGCATGTGTGGCTCCAGGCCGGTGCTGGGCTCTCGCAAGAAACGCACAGGCAAGAACGCACAGGCACACACGCACTTATGGGAACTATTGTGCGTGTCGTCCGCCGATGAGGATCTACCATGGCTGAGCAGGTCGCTGTCGTTGCGCTTGATGAAGTTGAGGATATCATGATCAACAGTGCATCATAGCAAGAAGCTCTCTTAGAAAAACATCATGCCTCATGCCGCCGATAGGTGATCGGACACACAGCCATGCATGTTACGTACTGACTGGCTAGCACGTAGCAGGTAGGCTATCTATTGATTGCCCTGCGTTTTGCTTATATACTTGGTTGCATTGGTTAAAATGGTGCAACGTAATTATGGCAAACATACAGAAAAAATCATTGGTTTACTTTTGTCCTACTGATTGATAGTTGTAGGCTTTAGGTTGCTCTAGGAAAATCACATTGTTCGACAACCCTGAGTGTTGTTTCCGGTCAGTATCTACTGATTACGGCTCCGCTTTGGCATTGTTTCCTCACTTTTTACCCGCTTTATCATGTCTTATGCAGATGGTCCAACGGATGCGCGTAGCTTGTCAAATAATATTAGACCTGAGTATATGGCGAAATAGACACAAATTTTCAGAAAAGGAGATTTACACCATCACCGGCGCATACTACTAATCCAACAATTCCAGTGTGATCCATGTTCACCGAAGACCAAAAGCTTTCCTTTGCAGTCTTTCAAGCAAAACAAAAAAACCGTGGATGTCTGGGAATGCCAGCATGTGCGCATAGATGGAACCCAATTCTACATGGAGGATCCATGGTTCCAGTTGTACATGCACGCATGCATTGACTACTCCAGGCTTGAATGCTCAATTGTGAATTTCCAGAAAAGTATAATAGGATTATGGGCAGCAGATGCAGGCACTGACCGTTGAGAATCAAGTATGGTATTTTGTATCTCGCGTTTGTGCACCTATGATTCACCTTGCATCACCAGAGCAGGGCTGTCGTTGCTCTAACTATCGCCGTCGACAATGTCCCGTGAGGCTATTCATTGCACAAGGAGCGACACTCTACATGTTATGGGATTCAAAGTTTCAATTGACTGTAGGCAAGAAACTAGGGGTCGTCAAAAAAAGAAGGTACGAGTAGCAGATCATCGGATTTAGAGATTTTCCTTATTGTTGGCAAGAATTTGGATGGATGTGTATGCGTGCGTGATCAAATGCGATTTGGCAGAAGTACAGAAGGTGCACGTAGATAACTTTATCAACATTGTGCATGAGGGATAGGACACTTGCAAGTTTGATATTAACTAATTTCAGTGTAGATTAACTACGATTGCTCAGAACAGAAGACATGTATTTTTTTGTTAATCCTTAGCTGCTTGAATTTCACAAAATAAAAGATAAATCAAAACTTCATTTCTTGGCCAGAAAAGTGTCAAGCGATACTAAACAGTTTAAAGTAGTCATAAATATGAAATTACTATAATATAAGTTTCCAAAACATAAATAACTATTAAAAATGTAATTAAATAGAATTCAAGTCTAGCCGCGCAAATGCGCGGGTAACACCGCTAGTTCTAACAATGCATGGATAGGAAATAGACAGGAATAGGATAGGAATGAACGTGCAAAACAGAGAATTTAAAAAACACAGGATTTCTGCTAATTTTGGGTGTTGGTTCACAAGAATTGGAAGATCACAGGATGCAAAGAAGCATGGTGAGATTAAGTCAAACCACAAGAAGTGTACAACCCCTTTGGCGAAGCCATGTCGATCTCAGCGTGATTGGGTTGGCCGTTGAGGATGCTCCGGCTAACTTGGCTGTCGGAGGAGGGGAAGAAGATCTTAGGCGTCTGGAGATGGAGCCCGAGGTACTGCTCCGCTGTGATGGAGGGTTTCGTCGTTGGAGCAGCTCCGGTGAGTTGTACGACGCCGAGGCTGAAGCAGGACAAGAGAGACAATGTTAACCTGAGTGGAATTCTAATAGCATCTCCAATAGATGACGTAAAATACATAACCACAAAGTGCTAGATGTATACATCAGCCGCTCGTCACTGAACTTAACTATCGAAACTGAATTTAACTGCCGAAACTGAACTTAACTGTCGAAACTAAATTTTGCTATCGAAACTAAATTTTACTGTCGAAGCTAAACGCACTAGAGGTGAGGCTACATGTCAGTCGACTGACTTTTTCATCTCTGGTCAGTCGATTTTGCAGCCGTTGGATACGAAATCAAGGGCCTGCAATTCATCTTCAACCTCCACCCCCCTGAGCGGCCAGCCACCACCGGCCAAACATCCGCCCCGCTTCATGCCGGTGGTGCGCCGCCCGCCCTCGAAACACTCCCCACCGGGGTCCACCGCCGCCCGGCCATCCCTCTAGCCCCGTGCCGAAGCTTTTACTCCGATCCCCACGCCACCGCCCACCACCGCCGGCGACCACCGCCCCCACCCTGAACCCTAAGATAGATAGTGGGGTAGTTCTCTGGCAAGCCCCCCTCCCCGCTGCGGCTGGTTCTTCCTTAACTCCGGCGAGCCCCTCACCCCCTGAAAATCGACCGACCCAAAAGTCGATTCAGTCGACTGAAGTGTAGCTAAATCGGAGCAGCAGCGCGAGCAAGAGCAAGAGCAAGAGCAGACCAGGCAGGGGACCGAGAGCAAGAGCAGAGCAGCAGCACGAGTGAGAGCTAAAGCAGCAGCAGCTCCTACTGATGTGGACGTCGCCGCCGAGGGAGTGACGCCGTGGAGGAAGTGGCCGGCGATGCCGCGGTGGATGGAGCCACGCCGTGTCCGGCAGCACCATGAGATCGAATCAAGAAGAAAATGCGGCAATTAGTGTACAACCTCTTTGGTGGCGCCGATTAGGCCGCAGCTTCATCCGAGGAAACGGTGATGCTGATGCTCTTCCGCCGGTGGTGCAGGTGAAGACGGCGGTGTGGGAATGGAGGTGGCGCGAAAGACGAGGGGAACATCGGGGCAGCTCCTTGGAGGTGGAGGACGGGGTGGCTGAACCGGCGGGACGACCAGATCGACGACGGATCCTCATCCGGTACGGTGGATGAGCGACGTCGAGGTGTTGCTGTGGACGACGTCGTTGGCGAAGAGGCTCCGGCTGGGTGGCGGACGGAGGAGGGTGTGGGGCTCCGCGGGTTTTCCCGGCCTCGGTGTACGAATTGGTGGGCGGATGGGATGGGAGTGGGGAACCATGGCTCAGGGACGCGCTTGTCCGAAATGTGGGGTAAGTTACGAAAGTACCCCCACCGATTTGAGACGGTTCTTTCAGTTCAGGTGTATCATGAGCATTTCGTGTATCGGGATTTCATAGGAGGTGGGAGTTTTTGCGCGCGTTGTAATTTTGGAATAGCAAGGCGCGGGTTGAGATGGAGGGAGTTGTCGGAGCACAACGAGACAAAGATATATCTTAAATATTTCGGGCTAACAAGGCGCGGGTTGAAATTTCCGGACAAGCCTAACGTGTATTGTACCAAATGAATTCGCACTACAAATGTCATTCAAAACTTTGAATTCATGTTATGTTCAATTAAAATATTTCTCTACGTGTATAATGCATGCAACCTAGTACTCAAATTAACGTTTTAGCGCATTCCAAACGTATATATTACCGCTTCAATATGAACTAAATTTGAATTCGTTTCTCTATTTGAATAAGATCAACAATAATGATTGTTGTGAAGTCAAAGCGTCTGAATTCGTTTCTCTGTTTTAATAAGATCTACAGTCGTCATTATTGTCAAGTTAAACCATCGTTTGTGTATTATCTTCACAGCACACCACATGATTAGTCTCAAGTTACATATGAACTATGTGTACTATATGAACTCGAACTCGGTTTTTTGAATCCACTTTATTTTGATTTCAAATCATAGTACATTTCAAGCTCTAGCTAGATCTTCACAAACTAAACCATGTCTCATATGTATAATGTGTTTATCACATTATGTATGGTGCCCCGCCCCCTACGCCTACAAGTATTTAGATGTGAGTTGCAAACACCACACATTACCATAAATTCAAATAAAATGTGAGAATGTTCGATATATAGTATTGTTTAGATTGTACGATATTTAGTTGTAAGCTGCAAACGCCACACATTATCACAAATTCAAATAAAATGTGAGATTGTTTGATGTATAGTATGGTTTAGATTGTTCGACATTTAGCTGTGAGTTGCAAACACCATGCATTATCACATTATTGTATAACATGTGTAAAACCACAAAACGCGTATCACTGCTATATTCATGCATGCATATGTTTAAAACACTATGATCTCCTATTCAAATATATGAATCCACTTTCATATCAAATTACGATCTTTGTTAGTCTCTTACACCCACACAATCCTCTAACCTTTGTAGCTACCACTAACTTTATCTCGTGCATGCACACGCCCTCCTCGCCCTCCCCCTCCCTCAGCATTCTATCCATCGCGCACATTCATTTTTTTTATTTAGGTCATTCTCCCATAGTCTCCACAACTCCTTTCCGACACACACCGATCGATAAACCTCTCCAGCGATGTTTGCCTACAACATACACACGCACCTTCAATATCCTCCTTTGTGTGTCCTTGCCTCGTGTCTCTCATACGGTCCCACACACGTGTAAACTCTCGCCCCTCTTTTCATCGATATCACAACTGCACACTCCTCCCCCTATCTAGCTAGTAGCTGGGCCTCTCGCACCACCTCCTAGCTCCATTCTCTCTGTCTATCCGTCTCGCCGGGCCTTATTTGCCTCTAACAAATGGATGTACACCGACCGATCTCCCGCTATACTTATAGCAAGCTAGGTCCTTATAACTCGTTTTTTCCCATGCGTCGATCGATCTACCTCATTAGTTATGTCTCTCTCTTCCTCCGACAAACAACAATTGATCTACCGATCTAGTTAGGTTTGCTTACCAAACACATGGTTCCCCTTCAACATCCATGGATGTGTCCCGACACATCTATCACGCACAAGCACACACACAAACACATCCCCACTCTTATATCCCACCATCTTCGAGAAGCAACTCCATCACCCATCCAACACTCTACCCCTCTCCCTCCCTCTCTCTCTCCTCTCTCTCTCTCTCTGTCCCATCCTATTTCCCGTCCTTCAGTTATGTATGGATGTCGACCAATCTCCCTCAAGACATAGTTGGGTCTCTCCTTCTCAACACATATACGAGTCGTTCTACCTCTATAGTTAGGCCTCTGCCTACCCCTCCCCCCACCCCCTCGCACACACACACACACACACTAATACACCGAGCTCTCTAGTCATGTCTCCCTGCTACACACAAACTTGACATGTGCCCTCTGACGTTCCGGTAGCTAGGTCAGTCGCCCTATATCTTTGACTTGCACACACACACACACACACACACACACAATTTCGATGGCCCTCTTCATCGATCTCGCACCCACCCACTTGATCCTCTCTTCGACTCTATCGATATCTATGACCCCTTCCTCTCTTCTCGTGGATCGCCCGACCCTCTATATATGATATGGACAGGCCTCCATTTCACACACATTGCATGCAAAATTTTGTTTGAGATGTCATGGACACATATTCCCACATATACATTCACGGAATCAACCTCCCCCCCCCCAAAACAAAAACCACTCACGAACGCACAAGCCATTTGTCTAGGTTTGTATCTCTCACACACACCCACGTACGTGGGGGACGTGCATGAAGAGAAGAGGTGCACACTGGGCGCACGTACTCCCGTCTCTTTCCCAACCACACCCGCGCGGGTACACGGTGGAGCTCATTTCTGTACGAAAAGGCAGCCCACGTGGTAATTTGACCGTGTACTGGTTGTCCACTTGGTGGAGGGAGGATCGTCTACCACGGGTGAACAAACAAATTGTGACCAGACGCGTTATGTTAAAAAAGAGGCAAACCATGTGGGGCCTACCTTAGAGGCAAGGCTCTATACACTACAGTACTTTTGATGTGTCCTGTCAACTCGCAGAACGAGGAGAAGCTTGCTTAGTATGCCATCTCCCCCGCCCACGGGCGCGGTGGCTCGCAGGATGAGGTGAAGCTTGCTTACTACGCTTTACGCCCGCTCCCTCGCCCACGCGCGCGGTGGCTCGCAGGACGAGGAAAAAAAATACTAGTACTCCCTCCGTTTACTGCTCGTCCCTACCTTGGTTAGAGAGATTATCATATTGTTTGGAATATATGTCCTTTAGTAGATTTCAATATGAACTACTAGTACATACTCCAAACACTGATATATATAGACGTATTTTAGAGTGTAGATTCACTCATTTTGCTCCATATGTAGTCCGAAACGGACGTAATAGTACGCACTCTCCCTCGCCCCTCGACCCTTGCCACATGGTGGACGTGCAGCAATTCATTCGGTCTCATATAGCCAGAACGATATATACTGCAGTACCATTATTGCTCGACTTCCCGAAGAGGCGAAGAGCCAATTGCAAGGTTAATAGTTTGGAGATGCCAAGCGCAAGGTTTATAGGAGAACGAGTAGTAGGTGCCACGTAATTTATAAATAAAGTTTTCTTTTCTTGATGCACGACGCAATATAAATTGGTTCATTTGGATAGAAAAGTAAACCGCTCCACTATATACATAGGCAGGACGAGCCTACACGGTTGCTTGCTGGGGTTGCTCTCTTCAGTTTTCACACTCTCTCGCACAAAACCACTGTGGCCACATCTCTAACATCCCGGCGGATCACGTCCGCCAGGGGAAGGGGTGGATGCTTAGTGTAGATGCGGTCGCCGTCGCCGACGGCGAAAACCCACTGTCGGCATGTCCCGATCAGGGGTCCCCGCCATTCTCTCTCACAAAGCCGGTGAGGTTGCCTTCGTCCATTGCTCACTGCCGCGACGTGGGTAGTTGCCTCCTCCCGCCGCCCTCCTCTAGGTTGAGCTACGTCCCGACATCCCTCAGGTACAACTCCCTTTACAACTGGCTTGCACCACTGCTCCAGCTGCCCACATCACTCCATGTGGATATTTCAATACTTCTTTGCCCTTTTATACCTCTACTGGCTTCTACGTACTGTATTTTTTATGAGTTTATGTCTCATCAACTAGTCCCAGTAATCTTATTCTAATCACGCTTCTTCAATTTATTTGCCACAGGGATGCTCATCTTGATTTTGGTGAAACTGCACAAAATGATCCGATGGTCAAAGGGTTGCAAACTTCATTTCTTAGGAAGCGCCGACGTTGCCAGCAAATTAAAGCCTGGTTAGGGTTTACGGTTCAAGGGCTAGGGACTGCATGGATCGTTTTTTTCTTTAGTTGTCTCTGTTTCAATGGCTAGGGACTGCATGACTAGTAGTAGTACTGTACGCCTTACGCCCGTCCCTCGTTCACGCGCGCGATGGCTCGCAGGACGAGGAGAAAGCTTTACTACTCCCTCCGTTTACTCCTCGTTCCTACTACCTTGGTTAGAGATATTATCATATTGTTTGGAATATATATATATATGTCCTTTAGTAGATTTCAATATGAACTACTAGTACATACTCCAAACACTGATGTATATATACGTATTTTAGACTGTAGATTCACTCATTTTGCTCCGTATGTAGCATAAAGTTGAGACACTTATTTTGGAACGGAGGGAGTACATATTTGCTATGATCTTTCAATCATTGAGATGCAATAGCATGCATGTTAGTCTCCTTTGTATTTGATGAAATGTTGCAACGGGCAACCTTGGACGCAAGATACATGTAACAGAAGCTGGAAGCTTCATAGCATTGTACTATCTCGCTGATAAATTACAGTATGTACTATACAAGTACTTCCTTCATTCCTAAATATAATTCTTTGTAGATATTTCACCATGAACCACATACAGATGT
Organism: Aegilops bicornis; assembly: GCA_021605145.1. Lineage (NCBI taxonomy): Eukaryota > Viridiplantae > Streptophyta > Magnoliopsida > Poales > Poaceae > Aegilops > Aegilops bicornis. The sequence goes on from CM038672.1 coordinate 675,852,623, forward strand.
ATATAGATGCATTTTAAGTGTAGATTCATTCATTTTGTTCCGTATGTAGCCCACCTAGTGGAATCTCTACAAAGACTTATATTTAGGAACAGAGGGAGTACTATGTAAAGAGTTAGGTGTCGCACGGTGTCCAGAAAATATGGTGATAGTGTGAGGTGGGCCATGTAATCACTGAGCCTACGTGTTTTCACTGCTCTTGCACTCCTCCGTCGTAAGAATGGAGAAAATTGTAATCTAGTAGTACCTCCTTTCGCCGAAAGCGTGGGACATCCAGCAGTCCTACCACCTCAGTAATAATGACCAATGAGCCTTCAAATCACATAGACCTAGCAGTAAGTTGGACGGATGAAGCAACCATCACTCTTGAATCCTCTTCTCCCTTCAATGCAGGCGCTAGTGAGAGGTCACGTCCGCTCTGCCCGGGCATGAATGCGGCACCGATTCTTTTGGAGTCTGCTTGACCGTTTGGGGGAAGCCTTGGAAGCGATGGAGGGGCTTTGGGTGGGCCAGGCTGGTCAAGAGCGGGCGTGGCAGCTGTCCGCCTGTCCCTACCGGATGCACGGAAAAGAGAGGATACACCGACTCTCACGGCTAAAATCATACACTACACACCATCTCTCTATAGGAGTAGGTTGATATGTCGCTCTCTCTAACACATACATGATGTTAAACACACACACGCACACGCGCACGCACACATAGGTTAATAGCATAGGAAAATCGTGCAAGTGCGAAGCCACAGGAAGTGAGATACAAATGGAGTATGTACAAGAAGAGAAGAGGTGACGAATATTCCATCAAACCTGGACTGAGGAGTAGTACTCCCTCCGTCTAGGTGTTAAGTCATCCTACGGAAATCAGATATTCCCAAAATGTTTAGGCGTCGTTGAGGGAGTCCTGGACTAGGGGGTGTCCGGATAGCCGAACTATCATCGCGGCCGAACTCCTAGACTATGAAGATACAAGATTGAAGACTTCGTCCCGTGTCCGGATGGGACTTTCCTTGGCGTGGAAGGCAAGCTTGGCAATGCGGATATGTAGATCTCCTACCATTGTAACCGACTCTGTGTAACCCTAACCCTATCCGGTGTCTATATAAACCGGAGGGTTTTAGTCCGTAGGACGAACAACAATCATACCATAGGCTAGCTTCTAGGGTTTAGCCTCCTTGATCTCGTGGTAGATCTACTCTTGTACTACCCATATCATCAATATTAATCAAGCAGGAGTAGGGTATTACCTCCATCGAGAGGGCCCGAACCTGGGTAAAAACATCGTGTCCCTTGTCTCCTGTTACCATCCGCCTAGACGCACGATTCGGGACCCCTACCCGAGGTCCGCCCTTTTGACACCGACATTGGTGCTTTCATTGAGAGTTCCTTATGTCGTCACTGATAGGCCCGATGGCTCCTTCGATCATCAACAACGACGCGGTCCAGGGTGAGACTTTTCTCCTCGGACAGATCTTCGTATTCGGCGGCTTTGCACTACGGGCCAATTCGCTTGGCCATCTGGAGCAGATCGAAAGCCACGCCCCTGGCCGTCAGGTCAGATTTGGAAGTTTGAACTATACGGCCGATGTCCGCGGAGACTTGATCTTCGACGGATTCGAGCCACAGCCGAGCGTGCCGCACTGTCTCGATGGGTATGATCTAGCTCTGCCGCCGTCAAAGGCCACGAGGCCGCACCAAAGATCCGCTCCGACCCTTAATCCGGTGCCGGATTCCCCGATCGAGGACGAGTGGTTGGACACCGCCTCGGGGCTACGATCTCTACGGGCGATTGAGCGAACTCCATCCTCGCCCTTTGCGAAGACCTTGACTCTGTGGTGCGGACTCCTCTCCGGACTCCGAACCCTCGCGCCTCGCCAATCGAATCCGATTGGGCGCCGGTCATGGAGTTCACTGCCGCGGACATCTTTCAGCACTCGCCCTTTTGGCGACATCCTGAACTCACTAAAGTCTCTCTCTTTATCCGGAGAGCCCTGGCCGGACTACGGACAGGAACGTTGGATACGGACGACGAAGAAATTCAACACCCACGCACCACCCACTTTGTAGCCACTGTCGATGATTTAACCGACATGCTCGACTTCGACTCCGAAGACATCGACGGTATGGACGACGATGCCGGAGGCGACCAAGACCCAGCGCCTACGAATCGGAAGGCCACCTAAATCATACGACATATACATGGTGGACATTCCAAAAGATGGGAACGGCGATGGAACAACGGAGGATGACCCCTCCAAGAAGCAACCAAAGCGCCGACGTCAGCGGCGCCGCTCTAAATCCCGCCATAGCAAAAATGGTGATTCCGGCACGGGAGATAATAACACCCCGGACAGTGCCGAAGACAACCCCTCCCAGGACTCGAGGCGGGAGGAGGGAGAAGCAAGTCCGCACGACAGCGGCGGCAAAAGAGAGGTCGAGGGCGATAATTATGCGCCTCCCTCCGAAGATGAGGCAAGCCTCGACGACGATGCATTTGTCGTGCACGAGGATCCCGCCAACAGGAGGCGTTTCAAACGCGGGCTTATAGCCACGGCAAGCAGCCTCAAGAAAAAGCAGCAGCTTAGAGCTGACCAAGACCTGCTAGGCGGCAGATGGACTGAAGTCACGGCAGCCGAAGAGTATGAACTCGAACGCCCCTCCAAAAGCTACCCCAAACGCAGGTCGTTGCCTCGATCAGAGGAGGAAGCACCCAAGTCACCAACAAGACGACATGGCAGATCGCCACCCGTGGCCGCTGACAGAGAAGCCTCTCGGCCCTCCGCTCAACCCACACCCCGATGCCGCTCAAAAGTACCAAGGCACGGGAAAACGCTACCGGACTTGCGTAGATATATTGGAGGATAAGGCAAAACATACCAGATCAATCTCACGGATCGCGTGGGCGTAACGACTCAGGATGATTATCGTCGGCGCCGGATACAAAGAAACCCGGCCGGGCGAACATAGTAGACAAAGCTCATATGAGCTACGCCGTGATATAGCCCAATATCTGAGGCGCCAAGAAACCCACTATGCTTCACAGATGAAGTAATGGATCATCAAATCCCGAGGGCTTCAAACCCGTAAACATCGAATCATACGATGGTACCACAGATCCTGCGGTCTGGATCAAGGACTATCTCCTCCATATCCACATGGCCCGCGGTGATGATCTACATGCAATCAAATACCTCCCACTCAAGCTTAAAGGGCCAGCTCGGCATTGGCTCAACAGCTCAAGCTTAAAGGGCCAGCTCGGCATTGGTTGTTGGGAGGACCTGGAAGCCGCATTCCTTGATAACTTCCAGGGCACATATGTGCGACCACCAGACGCCGATGACCTTAGCCACATAATTCAGCAGCCAGAAGAATCGGCCAGACAATTCTGGACACGGTTCCTAACAAAGAAAAATCAAATCGTTGACTGTCCGGATGCAGAGGCCCTTGCAGCCTTCAAACATAACATCCGCGACGAATGGCTTGCCCGGCACCTAGGACAGGAAAAGCCGAAATCCATGGCAGCCCTCACAACACTCATGACCCGCTTTTGCGCGGGAGAGGACAGCTGGCTAGCTCGAAGCAACAACTTTGCAAATCACCCTGATAGTTCGGATACCAAGGACATCAATGGCAGGTCGCGTCGCAACAAGAACAAGCGCCGCATTAACGGTGATAGTGACGAAGATACAGCAGTCAGTGCTGGATTCAGAGGCTCTAAACCCGGTCAGCGGAAGAAGCCATTCAAAAGAAATACCCAGGGCCCGTCCAACTTGGACCGAATACTCGATTGCTTGTGCCAGATACATGGCACCCCCGAAAAACCAGCCAATCACACCAACAGGGATTGTTGGGTGTTCAAGCAAGCAGGCAAGTTAAGTGCTGAACTCAATGACAAGGGGCTGCATAGTGATGACGAGGAAGAGCCCCGGCCGCCGAACAATAGAGGACAGAAGGGCTTTCCCACACAAGTGCGGACGGTGAACATGATATACGCAACCCACATACCCAAAAGGGAGCGGAAGCGCGCACTAAGGGACGTATACGCGATGGAGCCAGTCGCCCCGAAGTTCAACCCATGGTCTTCTTGCCCGATCACCTTCGATCGAAGGGACCACCCCACTAGCATTCGTCATGGCGGTTTTGCCGCATTGGTTCTTGACCCAATTATTGCCGGATTTCACCTCACCGAGTCCCGATGGACGGCGGTAGCAGCCTGAACCTGCTTTATCGGGATACAAGGCGCAAAATGGGCATAGACCCTCAAGGATTAAACCTACAAAGACGACCTTTAAAGGCGTCATACCGGTGTAGAGGCCAATTGTACAGGCTCAGTTACACTCGAAGTGGTCTTCGGATCCCGGATAACTTCCGAAGCAAAGAGTTAATCTTCGACATCGTCCCGTTCATAGAACGGCTATCATGCATCGCCGGACGAACCGCATTTGCAAAGTTCAATGCGGTGCCACACTACGCATACCTCAAGCTCAAGATGCCAAGCCCTCGAGGAGTAATCACGGTAAATGGAAACACCGAACGCTCTCTCCGAACGGAGGAGCACACGGCGGCCCTCGCGACAATTCTCGAGTCCGGCCACTAAGCGTCCGGACACTGTCAAGCGCGCCCGGAGTAACCTACAACAAGACCGTCTGGCATGATTCAAGCACGCGTAGCAATCCGGCCCCAACCCCAGCCCTCGCGAAATTGCGAAGCCAGTACTACGCATACATAAATATGCTCTGGAGATACCACGGGCATAAGGGGAGGGGCACGACCACGGACGCCTGCACGCGGCTCAACCGCACTAGGGCCCCGATTGTGTCATTCTTTTTCTTTTTCCTTTTTCTTCCTTTTTCTTACTTTCAGGACTTCGTTTTCCAGAAGCTATGTCCGGCACTAGAATCGCCGAACTCACGATGCAACAGCCAGGGAAGCAGAAAGCTACATCGAGTGTTCAGGTGGTCTCTATTACGAGCATTATACCTATTTTACATACCATCCCGCAGCTTACCCCTGGAGGGGGACATGTTAAATAGTCCCATCCCTTGCTTATCGCCCTATTTGTATCGTTCTGCTTTTATTGCAGTACCTTTTTGAATAAACAATACATAGCTTTTGCCTATTATTGCACTCCTTTCTTTATCTATATATATGTTCATTTCACGACATGTTGCACCCATACACTTTGGTACGGCCAATACACCATGGGCTTATGTACCCCAAAATTATGGTGTGATAAGTCCGAACACTTTCACAAGTGCGGCACCCCGAACTTATAGCATTATATGCATCGGCTCCGAATCATGTCTTGGGTCAATAGTTGGGTTTGCCCGGCTCCTATGTTTTGGTACCTTACGTTCCGTTATATCGGCTAAGGTAGCACTAGGAGAACCACTCCGATTGTGCCCCGGTTGAGCTGGGTTGAGCACCTCAGTGGAGAAAGCTAAAACTGACCGTCATGATAGGGTGAGAGCCGGTCGCTGTTCGAGAGGTTTTTTCGGGTCCCTAAAGACTTATGCCGCTTAGAGCGAGGAACCGGAATTGCCCGGCCAAGGCGTGGATAGCGCCCCGAACTCGGTCTTCCAAATACTAGGGGCTTCGCCAAAATTTAAAATTGTAGAATTCTATGGCTAAGTGAGAGTGTTCAAGCATTATAAGTCCGGTTGCCTTGTTCGCTGTGTTGAGCACCTCCCTAGATGGACCCAAGAATGGGAACAAGAGTGCTCAAGTTTATCCCGAACACCCCAGCACTCGTGGCTTGGGGGCTCAAGCCAACGGCTTGCCATCTCTCAAATTTGATAAACGGCCGCACAGAAGGTAATATTTTAAATTAACAAGCGTTGCTTAGCGCATATGAACAAGTTTTCAGTGTACAGGATAACAAATGCGAGTCTATTAAAAAATTACATCTTTGGAGCACTCATCCGCTATTCAAGTGGCACCCTTCAGAGGCCCTCATAGTACATTTCGGGCGTGCGATGCTCCTTGCCCTTCGGTGGCCTGGGTCTGTCACAAGCTTCGTGATCCAGCTTGCCCCAAGTGCACTTTAGCATCGGCAAGGGCCCGACGGGCACCTTCAATACAGACGGAGCGCTTGATGACTTCAACCTGTGGACAAAGGCCCACCAGCCACAGACTAGCCCAAAGTAGCTCCTGTGCATGGCTTCCAACAGCCATACCGAACTATGAGGCCCTTCATGGCCTGTTCGGCGACCTTGTGGAGCTCGACCAGCTGCTTCAGCTGGTCGCTTAGGGGCACCGGATGTCTGGCCTCAGCATATTGAGACCAAAACACCTTCTCCGTCGAGCTCCCCTCCTTGGCGCGGTAGAATGCGGCAGCATCATTCACACTACGGGGCAGATCTGCGAATGCTCCTGGAGAGCTCCGAATCCAGGTAAGTAATAGGTAATACACTTTCACATGCTTGCTTTGCATAAAGAATGCCTTACCCGCCGCTATCTTCTTTAATGATTCAATTTCTTGGAGGGCTTTTCGGGCCTCGGCCTTAGCAGCTTTGGCACTCTCAAGAGCCGAGGCAAGCTCGGACTCGGGTCTTGAGTCACGCCCAAACCCTCGTGTTTTTCACGAGAGCCTGGAGCTCTTGCGCACCTCCGCCACCGCGCCTCTCCTTCTCTCGCTTCGTACGCTCCATGGCCGCTTTGCTTTCGGCCACGGACACCGCTTCCTTCTGTGGTCACCACCTGCTCAGGGCCCTGCAGTACCCATGTTATTCCAGTTATTTTCGCAACCAAACCTTTCTATAAGGTATTTTTTAATAAGGTATTACTTACCTTCCTTGTCCTCGAGCTGCTTCTTGGCAAGGCCGAGCTCGTTCTTGGACCGCCGAGGCTCGCTTCAATGCATTGACCTCCTGAGTCACAGCAGAGAGGTCAAGAAGCAGCCTGCATTCCCATATTGACATACTTATGTTAGACTCCTCAGATATCTTTTTAGATCCTTAGTCCGCTTTTCTTTCCGAACACCGAACTAAGCATCGTGGGCTACTGTCTATGCGGTAATATTTTTACATATTCTACACTTACCTCAAAGCCTCGTTAGAAGGCTGGTATGTGCTTCAGATCTGAACTTTTCTGGATCACCACACTCATAACAGTGCGGTGCTCCTCCTCGATGGAGGAGCTGTTAAGCGCCTCCAGTAAGCTATCTTGTGCCTCCGGTTGGATGGAAGACACCGGCGTCTTACCCTTCTTGCGCAGGGACCGCTTGCCAGACTCCGGAACCGCTGAAGGTTCCGGCATGGAGTCCAGACGAGGGTCGGGCTTAGAGCCCCTGGGGGCCTCGCCCCCCACGCGCCTGGAGTCCGGGAGGTTGCCTTGCGGCGCCTCCTGCGCCACCTCCTCTCAACCAGGCCCCCCTTGGGGCATCACCTCAGTGTCGTCCGTAGCGTGAGGAGATGAGGCGGCCGGAAGTGAAGTACTCTCCATTTCCGATTTAACTCGTGGGACCCGCTCAACGAGGCGGCGAACTCGCCCTTGGGCGGGCTGCATGATTGTTCGGCATTAGAGAACACTATGCAATAAAAAAGCCATGGGTATCCAGACACTTACGATCTCGCCAGGGGCTTGGCCCTTGTTGGCCAATCCTCCTCGTCGTTGTCGACGTTGGTGGAGAAGTCCGGAGGAAGGGTTCTTCCCTTCTTGACCCTCCGCCTCCCGCTTAGGGCGGCCTTCCTTTTCCGCCTCCTCCCCGCTGGGGAGAGGCTTTTTTCCTCCTCCTCGCTCTCGGAGAAGATTCTTCTTCGAATCGACGGCACCAAAGCGCCGGGAGCTCCTTCGAGTTCCCGCTGCCTCCTTCTTGGTTTTCTTCTCCGGCACCACATGAGGTACCGGAGCCAGCAGCCCCGGCAATCGGGCGTCCGTTGGGTCTTCTGGCAAAGGAGCCGGACAGTTGACCTGTCCGGACGTCTTCAGCCAGTCACGTTAAAGGTTAGGGAGTTTTAGATCCCGCATAGAGTCAAACTATGAAAAAAGAGTCCCATAAAGGGTAAAATAACTCACCTCGCTGGCTTGACGCTGCGAACTGAATCCGCGATCTTCGGTAGCGGATGTGGAGCCTCGGCGCCTTGAACAAGACCTTCCGTGCATCTTCGCACGTAGTGTCGAAGAGCCTTTTCAGAGTTGGGTGCTGTGCCGGATCGAACTCCCACAATTTGAAGGCCCGTTGTTGGCATGGGAGAATCCGGCGGATGAGCTTCACCTGGATTACGTTGACGAGCCTGAGATTCTTGTCCACCAGGTTTCGGATGCATGTTTGGAGTCCGGATAGCTCGTCCGAATTCCCCCACGTCAGGCCCGTCTCTTTCCATGACGAGAGCCGTGTGGGGAAGCCAGATCTGAATTCGGGGGCCGCCACCCATTTGGAGTCGCACGGCTCGGTGATGTAGAACCACCCCGATTGCCACCCCTTTATGGTCTCCACAAAGGAGCCCTCGAGCCATAGGACTTTGGCCATCTTGCCAGCCATGGCGCCTCCGCACTCCGCTTGGCGGCCGCCCACTACCTTCAACCACAAGCCGAAGTGGGGCTGGATGCAGAGGAAGGCCTCGCACACGATGATGAACACCGAGATGTTGAGGATGAAATTCGGGGCCAGATCGTGGAAGTCCAGGCCGTAGTAGAACATGAGCCCCCGGACAAATGGGTGAAGTGGAAAACCTAGTCCGCGGAGGAAGTGGGGAGAAACACCACCCTCTCATGGGGCCTGGGGTTGGAATGAGCTGCCCCAAGGCCGGGCAGCCGGTCTTGTGATGTTGCTGGACAAGTATCCGGCCTCCCGCAGCTTTGTGATGTGCCCCTCCATGACGGAGGAGGCCATCCACCGCCTCCCGCCCGGACATAGTTGGAGAAGGTTGAGGTGGGATGTGCGGACTTGGGCGCCTGGAGCTCGAAAAGTGCGAAAATGGATGAGCAAAGGAGGAAGAAGGCATAGGTGAAAAGGTGGATCCTTATCCCTTATATGGACGGACGGGTTATGCGCCCCCACCAGCCTGGTAAAACTCGATTATCTCCCAAGCGCCGTTATCAATGGCGCGGATGGGTTTCCCACGTCCGTATTGATGGGAACCCCGGAATAAGGGGGCACGATCTATGCTTTGATAAGACGTGCCAGGGAAACCGCCGCTAAACGCTACCGAGGTGGAACAAAGAAAACGATTCATGTGAAGGCTTGGTGGTGTGATGTCACCGTTGTGGAATACGCCGCCAGATCTGTGCAAAAGTTATTCTCTCTATGGTGGTATGTGGAACTTGTTTTGCAGAACCGGACACTATCCTTGTGTTCAAAACCTTCTATGAAGTATTCGGAGGAGGAACCCGCCTTGCAATGCCGAAGACAATATGCGTGTCGGACTCGTTGTCATTGAAGCCTGGTTCAGGGGCTACTGAGGGAGTCCTGGACTAGGGGGTGTCCGGATAGCCGAACTATCATCGCGGCCGGACTCCTAGACTATGAAGATACAAGATTGAAGACTTCGTCCCATGTCCGGATGGGACTTTCCTTGGCGTGGAAGGCAAGCTTGGCGATACGGATATGTAGATCTCCTACCATTGTAACCGACTGTGTAACCCTAACCCTATCCGTGTCTATATAAACCGGAGGGTTTTAGTCCGAGGATGAACAACAATCATACCATAGGCTAGCTTCTAGGGTTTAGCCTCCTTGATCTCGTGGTAGATCTACTCTTGTACTACCCATATCATCAATATTAATCAAGCAGGAGTAGGGTATTACCTCCATCGAGAGGGCTCGAAAACATCGTGTCCCTTGTCTCCTGTTACCATCCGCCTAGACGCACAGTTTGGGACCCCCTACCCGAGATCCGCCGGTTTTGACACCGACAGTCGTCCATTAACTTCGCAACTCAATCCCCTCCTACCCTCATTGCTAGCGAGTGTTGTTTCTTAGGGAGCGTTTGGATCCTTAGCAAGAACAGCTTATAGCATAGCCGGACAAGGTTAGGCGTTTGGAAATGTTAAAATATGTTAGCTTTTGTGTGCCAGCTAGCTTGGGTGGGCTAGAAAAACCTTGCTAGCTCAGGAGAGCCAGATTGGTTCGCTCGACAAAGAACTACAGTAGTAGTAACATAGACTAGTAACATATGCATGTTGTACTAGTCAAGTTACTCGCCACTATGACCAGCCTAAGCAATGTAACCAAACGCTCCTTAATACTCTGCCTTGTTATCTCCCCGGGAAACCCAATGCATGGAGCGCAACTACGCGTTGATTAGTCAAGAAATCAAAGTCGTCTTGCATGTGAGCTAATACGTGGCCCTGCATGGTAGCTAAAACGGCATCTCTTAGTTGTTTGGATTAATTGTTGCATTTAGAGACAGAAATCAGGACTTTGATTGGAGGAATGACCGGTCAAGTTTCTCCTTCTCCTCCCATCTGCTTGCACCTTGGTCCCGCTGCACCACTGTGGATAGTCTTACCACCAAAGCCACATGATACGATTATGATTGAAATCCCAATGACTCCCACACACACAAAAAAACACGGCATGCTTGTCACACGAATGCAGGAATGTATAAAAGGTTATTTTCCTCTCGTTGAACATAACGGGAGGGTTGTGTAGTTGGTTAGCCTGCTCGCTCATCAAACTTAAGGTCTCCGGTTCGATAACTACACTTGAGCATAATTCGTGCCAGGAGGATTCTTTGACTAGTCAAAATGGATGGATACGGAGCTATACGATCTTGTACTGACCGTATAATCACCTCATCACATATAAGCTGTAGCCTCGGCGCTTGTTTTCTATGTTTTACACTCTTCACACTATCTCCAGTATATATATACACGCTGGAGCCTCAGCGCTTGTAGTTTCTCTCTTCACACTCTCTCACCCTCTCCAGATCTAAACAAGACTTCGCTGGCCTCTCTCTCTCCCTTCACTGCTGGTCAAAGAGCCGGCAGGATCCGTCCGCCGGGAAGGGAAGGAGGCTTAACGTTGTCGCTGTCGGCGAGAGAGGGAATCCACTACGACGCAGTTGTTCACTTTCACCCAGCGGCGGCGCGGGAGGGCCTCCCACCCCTTCTTCTTTGCCGACGTACATAGTGTGGGTCGAACGGCTTCCGGTCGCCCCCCGAACCACACCCCAAGAACCTTAAGGTATAATTTACTCATTCCACATGCATTGCTCTAGCTGCATGTGGGCTTTTTCCGCTTCTGCACTCGAGTCTAGGTGTTGGATCAAACAGGAAAGTAGTGGGGAAAGTTGTATACCATGAATCTAGGACGTGGTTCAAAGAGGAAAGGAATGGAGGAAAGTAGTGGGAAAAGTCGTATAGCATGAATCTAGGACGTGGTTCAAAAAGGAAAGGAAGGGGGAAAGTAGTGGGGAAAGTTGTATCGCATGAATCTAAGACGTGGTTCAAAGAGGACGGGAGTGGGGGAAAGTAGTGGGGAAAGTTGTATAGCATAAATCTAGGATGTGGTTCACAGAGGAATGGAAGTGGGGAAAGTACTAGTACAGACTGGCTATCCAGCACCTATGTTGGTCGAAAAGGGAAAACAATGACAAACGCAGTACGCACATCTGTAACGTACTGATCTTTTGTTTTGGGGGACAAGGTTGTAGAGTTTGAGCAGGACTAGATTTGCTGCGCTCACATAGGGAAAGGTGTCTAAAGATAACAAAACTGGGACCAACACAAATATGCTCCTTGGTTGTTTGTTCTCTGTTGCAACAGACTGTGCATCACCCCAGTACATCGGTAGATGCACATGGTGCTGGTTCGTCCACTATCCCGTGCAACTCTTTAGCTATTGTTAATCTAAGGCCTTGTTTGGTTAAAAACTCCCTAGTCCCTACCTGCTTGGTTCCAGGGACTAAACATGGACTAGAGGTTATTAAATGACATGCTAAAATACCATGTTACCCCTAGTAGTGAACTAATAGAGACATGGTGTGATGCGTGGCAGGGGCAACTATTGGAAAAAGTCCCAAAGACTCTCCCTTGGGGTCTTCTTTCTTTAGTCCCAAATGCCCACTTTTAGTCCCTAAAAGTCCCTCCTGTTTGGTTTAGATGGGACTGACATGGAGTTTTTTTAGTCCCTCCACCAAAATGTCCCTATAAACAAAAGCCCTCTAATAATGCCGCTGGAAAATTGATGCAATGCCACAGTTAAAAGCAAATTACATGTTTAACAAATTTTATTGTTAATATAATCTCTCTATTAATATTAATCAATGCCACCGATGAGAAATGCTAGTGTCTTGCTTTCTTTCCCATTTAGATAAGGTAGATGCTTCTTTTTGTTGGCTTCTGTGTCATCCACCGTTATTGACCACTAGTTGTTTCCTTTGCACCTCTGTGTAAACAGGATTATCTATTTTCACCTCGTTGCCATTGTGACCTTTTGTTGCAATCGCACAAAACACTTTTGTTTTAAGAGTGTTTTGTGCAGTTTAACCAAAATGTCACAATCGACAACGTTGTTTGATTGCTTGATCTAGTGGAACCGCACAAGAGGAGATCTTACTTCCTATCCGTGTTGGCAAATCTGGTTCAGATCTTCTTCTTGTGAGTTGTTTGAATTCCGGCCATGAGAGGTCAAGATTAGCCTTCTTTCACATGATTCTGCAGTGTGCTTTCATATGTTGTGCTACTTGTACGGTAATGTTGCTTGAATTTAGTGAACTGCACAAATGGAGACAAGACTTCCAATCTGTATGTGCACCGTAATATCGCATTGAGGTAAGATAAGTGTCTTTCACAACTGTTGGCCTGTATTTTGCCACTTTCATCAGAAAATTAATGTCATTGTTTAGTGCTATACTTGTGCAACCTAATTGACATGCCAAATCTTACATTGAAGGCGAAGCTTGTCTGTATTGAACCAAGTGATGAAGGGGAAAAACAAGCGGTAGAAAAACAAAAATCAACTTCTGGTGCTGTAATGAAGCAGTGGAACTGTGATGACACAAGTAATGATATAGTTTTGCATCTTAATATATTGCTATGGCTGGAACGAGCAATTGTTTTGCTACTGATTTGATGCCACTCCTAATGTAATACGTAATTATCTCTACTTGTGCAAACAGGGATCTTCTTTGAAGATACCATATATTTTAGTGGAACTGCACAAGAAGATGTTGGAAACATTAATCTAATCGAGGAGTATATAGTAAGCATGGCCACCACAGTAGATAGCAACAGATGGTTCTGCAGAAGTGCTTCATATGTATGCTCTACACAATAAGCCTCCTGACAAAGGTTGGTACTTGCCCACTGATTTCATCCATATGATTGAGCTTTGTCATCTCTATTGGTGTTGTGCTACTGTTTAGATGTTGTCATAAAAAGTGGTATTGTCCCTGAGAAGTGCTTCATCTGTGCTGTTTTAAATATTTCCTTTCCTTTTTTTCGAGCAAACAAGGATGCTAGTCTTTAGTTATCCTCTAGTCTTTGCACAGCAGGATCATCCTCCTCTGAAGAAGAATATGGAGTACGTGAAGTGACTAGTTCCGATTATGCCAGGATGAAGAAGCCATGTCTATCTTCTCGTCAGAAGGAGCACTTGAAGGATGGTTACATTACCCCCCACAAGACCAAACAAACTTCAGCTCAGAAGGACTAACAAATCTCCATTTTCTTGATGTGATGCACGAGTACAATGTTGTTCTAGGATTCTTTCCGGTGAGTTCCATTTTTGTAAAAGTGTGCTCTACATAGACCATGTAGGTGCCTGTTTAAACTGTCAATTCATAGTACAGTTTGCTTTATACTAATCACTTTTTTTGTATTTGTGCAAACAGGGGTGCTCAGCTTGATTTCATTGGGAACTGCACAAAATGTTCATGAATACATCGAATCATTCATTTCCACCACAAGAAAGGAGGTGCTGATAAGTTCAAGGCGTTGCAACATATAAGGGAGAAATCATACAAGCTACGCGCGAATTTGGTTGATTTTGGTGGAACTGCACAAAAAGAACAGCTGGTTTATTTAGCACGAGGTGCCATGTCAATGTCCGTACTGATGGCAAACAATGCCCATTCCACAATCGTAGGCATTTGATATTTTGGAATGGGAAAACCTTGTCAAATTTTGCTCATTGATTTTAGCAAGAAGACATGCGTTTGATATTTTCGATCGACGCCTTTGCTGTCGCCAGCCGATCCATTTTTTCTTTATTCTTTAGTAGTGAAGTAAATATTGGCTCGACATGTGAATCGCTGAGATGCATAATCATCGATTGTTTTGAATGTTCTCTATGACATGTGAATCGCTGTGATTGCAATGTACAGGAACGCTAAAAAGCTGCTCAAACTCTTTGTACTCCTTCTCTTCCTTTTTACTTTGCACATTGTCCGGTAGCATACAACTGAAGTGCTCAAGTTCTCTAGCAAATGACTGTATCTCATGAGCTTGCTCAACCACGGAGCGCTCTTCAATCATCCTGTAATCATAGAATTGCTCCATGATGTGCAGCTAAGTGCCAGCAACCGGAGGGTAGCAGCGGTGGCCTTACTTGGACCCGAGCGGCGGTGACCTACCGTGTTCTACTCTTCCTCGTTTTCTGTGTGGCACGGCCTCGTTGGCAGCGGGGCGGGGCCTCGGCGGAGCCGGCGATGTCCTCTATCTCGTTGCCGGCGGGCGGCGCCTCGGTGGAGCGGGGGGAAATCATCCCCCTTGTTGCCGGCAGGGTGGGGCCTCGGCAGAGCCGACGGTGTCCTCTGCCTCGTTGTTGGTGCCGCAGGGCCTCGGCGGAGCAGGGCCTCTTCGACGCCAGCGGAGTGAGGACAATAAAGAGCCGACTGGGTTAATAAAACTAAGAAAATTAACTCGGAAAGAAATTTTTTGGAAGCTCCGTTGCGGTATTCAGACCTAACCATTCAAGGAGAAGCAGTGGGAACGACAGAACCTATGATTCCATAGGATTTTATTGAAAAGAATCTCGTCGGAGCCGGGATTGTCCTCTGCCTCATCCTCGGTCTCGCCAAACAGCGCCTCGGCCACTTCATCGCCCTCTTTGTAGGCGGCTGCAGCCTCCGCCACCCGCATGCGGTACCGCCAGCACTCGTGGCGGCCCTCGCGGGCGGAGCAGTACGAGTCGAGCAGTGCCTCCTGCTCCGCCCGCTTCGCGGCGATCTGCTCCTCCGCCTGCAGGTGCTCCTGGAGGAGATGGTGGTTGTAGGCGACGTAAGCCTACGCCTCCCGGAATTGCTCCTCACGCTTCTGCCTCACCGTGTCCATATATTGGGCACGGGTCTCGCCGATGATCATGGTGCAATGCACCAGCGAGGATGGCGCGGAGGAGGGGGTTGGCGTCGGATCATCGACTACCATGTTCTCCATTGGGACGTAGTCGTCCTCCGGCTGCCTGCCGGCCAGCCAGTCGGCAGCAATGACTGCCATCTCCTTGTGGTCCATCATCCGCCCGTCCTGAAGAGCGCTGGAGCGCGAGGAAGCCATGGTGGGCAGTAGTGGTGTGGACAGGAGAATAGGAACGGATGCGGATGACTGCGACTATGGCCGGCGCAGCAGTTTATATAGCAATGGTGGGCGGTGGAGGGACGGACGTGTGGCGCCGGAGTAGCCGCCTCGGCAACCATGTATCATTAATGTGGGCAGCAGAAGGACGGACGGACGACACTTGTGTTGTTTGAAGGCGGAGCAATCGCATGCACCGGGAAGCGGGGCGGGCGGCGCTGACCGTTTCGGGCGGAAAGCGCGCGCGGGCGAGGGAGGCGGTCTGGGTGGGCCAGGGCAGTCAGACTCGTGCTTGGCAGCGGGTCGGTCCAGCAGCCGGACATGCTGGCTCGCCAGCTACCTCGCCACCAGGAGCTGGCGCCACTTTCCAAGCCGGTTCATGTCGTGTTCACCATAGAGCAGGTGCGGCAGCACTTCGACACCCTAATGGCGGAAGAGATACCAGTGCAGGCGGACCTATGCTGTGATAACCCACAAATATAGGGGATCGCAACAGTTTTCGAGGGTAGAGTATTCAACCCAAATTTGTTGATTCGACACAAGGGGAACCAAAGAATATTCTCAAGTATAGCAGCTGAGTTGTCAATTCAACCACACCTGGAAACTTAGTATCTGCAGCAAAGTGTTTAGTAGCAAAGTAATATGATAGTGGTGGTAACGGTAACAAATGTTAAGACAGCAAAAGTAATGTTTTTGGTATTTTGTAGTGATGATAACAGTAGCAACGGAAAAGTAAATAAGCGTAAACCAGTATATGGAAAACTCATAGGCACCGGATCAGTGATGGATAATTATGTCGGATGTGGTTCGTCATGTAACAGTTACAACATAGGGTGACACAGAACTAGCTCAAGTTCATCAACGTAATGTAGGCATGTATTCCGTAAATAGTCATACGTGCTTATGCAGAAGAACTTGCATGACATCTTTTGTCCTACCCTCCCGTGGGAGCGGGGTCCTATTGGAAACTAAGGGATATTAAGGCCTCCTTTTAATAGAGAACCGGAACAAAGCATTAGCACATAGTGAATACATGAACTCCTCAAACTATGGTCATCACCGGAGTGGTCCCGATTATTGTCACTTCGGGTTGCGGATAATAACACATAGTAGGTGACTATAGACTTGCAAGATAGGATCAAGAACACACATATATTCATGAAAACATAATAGGTTCAGATCTGAAATCATGGCACTCGGGCCATAGTGACAAGCATTAAGCATAGCAAAGTCATAGCAACATCAATCTCGTAACATAGTGGATACTAGGGATCAAACCCTAACAAAACTAACTCGATTACATGATAAATCTCATCCAACCCATCACCGTCCCAGCAAGCCTACGATGCAATTACTCATGCACGGCATTGAGCATCATGAAATTGGTGATGGAGGATGGTTGATGATGACGACGACGACGAATCCTCTCTCCCGAGCCCCGAACGGACTCAAGATCAGCCTCCCGAGAGGGATTAGGCTTGGCAGCGGCTCCAGATCGTAAAACACGATGAAACTTTCTCTCTGATTTTTTCTCCCGAAAGCCAATATGTGGAGTTGGAGTTGGCGCCGAGGGCCACTAGGGGCCCACGAGGTAGGGCGGCGCCTGTGGGGAGGGCGCGCCCACCCTCGTGGACAGGTTGTGGGCCCCGGTCTTCATCTTTGGCGAGGATTTTTATTATTTATTCTAAGATATTCCGTGGAGTCTCGTGTCATTCCGAGAACTTCGCTTTTCGCACATAAAACAACACCATGGCAATTCTGCTGAAATCAGCGTCAGTCCGGGTTAGTTCCATTCAAATTATACAAGTTAGAGTCCAAAACAAGGCAAAAGTGTTTGGAAAAGTAGATACGACGGAGACGTATCAACTCCCCCAAGCTTAAACCCTTGCTTGTCCTCAAGCAATTGAGTTGACAAACTGAAATAGAAAAAGAAAAACTTTTACAAACTCTATTTGCTCTTGTTGTTGTAAACATGAAAAGCCAGCATTCAAGTTTGAGTAGTCGCAACATCAACAAACTGTATTGACGCACCTCCTCGGACCAAATTTGACAAATGACGGAAGAATCTATTGATGTTTGTGTCGCTTGATAACCCACAAGTGTAGGGGATCGCAACAGCTTTCGAGGGTAGAGTATTCAACCCAAATTTATTGATTCGATACAAGGGGAGCCAAAGAATATTCTCAAGTATTAGCAATTGAGTTGTCAATTCAGCCACACCTGGATAACTTAATATCTACAGAAAAGTATTTAGTAGCAAAGTAGTATGATAGTAGTGGTGATGGTAACAAAAGAGTAATGAAAGCAAAAGTAATATTTTTGGTGTTTTGTAATGATTGTAACAATAGCAACGGGAAAGTAAATAAGCGTAAACCAGTATATGGAAAGCTTGTAGGCATTGGATCGGTAATGGATAATTATGCCAGATGCGGTTCATCATGTAATAGTCATAACATAGGGTGACACAGGACTAGCTCCAATTCATCAATGTAATGTAGGCATGTATTCTGAATATAGTCATACGTGCTTATGGGAAAGAACTTGCATGACATCTTTTGTCCTACCCTCTCGTGACAGCGGGGTCCTAATGGAAACTAAGGGATATTAAGGCCTCCTTTTAATAGAGAACCGGAACAAAGCATTAGCACATAGTGAATACATGAACTCCTCAAACTATGGTCATCACCGAGAAGTATCCCGATTATTGTCACTGGGGTTGTTGGATCATAGCACATAATAGGTGACTATAGACTTGCAAGATAGGATCAAGAACACACATATATTCATGAAAACATAATAGGTTCAGATCTGAAATCATGGCACTCGGGCCCTAGTGACAAGCATTAAGCATAGCAAAGTCATAGCAACATCAATCTCGTAACATAGTGGATACTAGGGATCAAACCCTAACAAAACTAACTCGATTACATGATAGATCTCATCCAACCCATCACCGTCCAGCAAGCCTACGATGGAATTACTCACGACGGCGGTGAGCATCATGAAATTGGTGATGGAGGATGGTTGATGATGACGACGGCGACGAATCCCCCTCTCCGGAGCCCCGAACAAACTCCAGATCAGCCCTCCCGAGAGGTTTTAGGGCTTGGCGGCGGCTCCGTATCATAAAACGCGATGATTTCTTCTCCCTCATTTTTTTTCTCTCCGAAAGCAAATATATAAAGTTGGAGTTGGCGTCGGAAGGTCTCCAGGGGGCCCACGAGGTAGGGGGGCGCGCCCTAGGGAGGGGGGGTCCCCCACCCTCGTGGACAGGGTGTGGACCCCCTGGTATTCATCTTTGGCGAGGATTTTTTATTATTTTTTATAAGAGGTTCCGTGGAGTTTCAGGTCATTCCGAGAACTTTTGTTTTCTGCACATAAAACAACATCATGGCAATTCTGCTGAAAACAGCGTCAGTCTGGGTTAGTTCCATTCAAATCATACAAGTTAGAGTCCAAAACAAGGGCAAAAGTGTTTGGAAAAGTAGATACGACGGAGACGTATCAACTCCCCCAAGCTTAAACCCTTGCTTGTCCTCAAGCAATTCAGTTGACAAACTGAAAGAGAAAAAGAAAAACTTTTACAAACTCTGTTTTCTCCTGTTGTTGTAAATATGTCAAGCCGGCATTCAAGTTTTCACAAAAGATTATAACTAACCACATTTGCAATAATTCTCGGGTCTCATGTTTACTCACATCAATGGCATAATCAAGTAGCGAGTCATAATAATAAATCTCGGATGACAACACTTTCTCAAAACAATCATAAAATGATATAACAGGATGGTATCTCGCTAGCCATTTCTGAGATCGCAAAACATAAATGCAGAGCACCTTTAAAGATCAAGGACTAACTAGACATTGTAATTCATGCTAAAAGAGATCCAATCATAGTCATACCCAATATAAATTAATAGTAATGAATGCAAATGACAACAAGGCCTCCAGCTAGTGCTTTTTAATAAGAGGGTGATGACTCAATATAAAAGTAAATAGATAGGCCCTTCGCAAAGGGAAGCATGGATTTGTAGAGGTGCCAGAGCTCGGTTTTGAAATAGAGATAAATAATATTTTGAGCGGTATACTTTCATTGTCAACATAACAACTAAGAGATGGCGATATCTTCCATGCTACACACATTATAGGCGGTTCCCAAACAGAATGGTAAAGTTTATAATCCCTCCACCAACAAGCATCAATCCATGGCTTGCTCGAAACAATGAGTGCCTCCTACAAACATCAGTCCTGTGGGGAGTTTTGTTTGCAATTATTTTTGATTTAGTTTGCATAAAGCATGGGACTGGGCATCCCGGTGACCAACCATTTTCTCGTGAGTGAGAAGCGGAGTCCACTCCTCTTGAGAATAACCCGCCTAACATGGAAGATAAGGGCAGCCCTAGTTGATACATGAACTATTCGAGCATACAAAACAGAATGTTTATTTGAAGGTTTAGAGTTTGGCACATACAAATTTACTCGGAACGGCAGGTAGATACCGCATATAGGAAGGTATAGTGGACTCATCTGAAATAACTTTGGGGTTTAAGGGATTGGATGCACAAGCAATATTCCCGCTTAGTACAAGTGAGGGCTAGCAAAAGACTGGGAAGCGACCAACTAGAGAGCGACAAATACCATGAACATGCACTAAAATTAATAAACATAGGATGCAAGCATGAGTAGGATATAATCCACCATGAACATAAATATCGTGGAAGGTTATGTTGATTTGTTTCAACTACATGTGTGAACATGTGCCAAGTCAAGTCACTTAAATCATTCAAAGGAGGATACCACCCCATCATACCACATCACAACCATTTTAATAGCATGTTGGCACGCAAGGTAAACCATTATAGCTCATAGCTAATCAAGCATGGCATAAGCAACTATGATCTCTAATTGTCATTGCAACCATGTTTATTCATAATAATCTGAATCAAGAACGATGAACTCATCATATTTACAAAAACAAGAGAGGTCGAGTTCATACCAGCTTCGCGTATCCCAATCAATTCATCATATATCATCATTATTGCCTTTCACTTGCACGACTGAACGATGTGGATAATAATAAGAGTGCACGTGCATTGGACTAAGCTGGAATCTGCGAGCATTCAATAAACAGGAGAAGACAAGGCAATATGGGCTCTTGGTTAAATCAACAATAACGCATATAAGAGCCACTTCAACAATTTAATCATGGTCTTCTCCTATCGACCCCCAAAGAAAAGAAAGGAAATAAAAACTATTTACACGGGAAAGCTCCCAACAAGCAAAAGAAGAATGGGAAATATTTTTGGGTTTTCTTTTTAATTATTACTACTACAGCAGGAAATAAAATACTACTACTTTTTTTTCTAAGGTTTATTAAACACACAAGAAGAAAGCAGGAAAAAAGGTAATAAACTAGCATGGATACTACAGTGAAAGAGTATGAGCACCGACATCTAGCAATGAGTGTGTGTGAGCATAAATGTAATGTCGGTAAGAAATACGATTCCCCAAGCTTAGGCTTTTGGCCTGTTGGTCTATTGCCGTGGATAGCCCGGCCGATATCCGTAGGGTGTAGCGGGGTCATCTTGTGACGCAGAATAGTTGGGATCATAATGTGATGAAGAGGACTCTGATTGCCATCGGTCGGGCAACCGCCTCAGGATCCCAAGAATAAACAGACATTCGTGGAGGCTCATCTTGTGGCTCCGGTTCCGGTTGGTGCGGATTCCGATAGGCTTGAACAGCCACTAACAATGTAAGGCCCTGTAGACAAGTTAAACAAAGAGGGAGCAAGCAAAGTAATAGTCTCAGGGTGATGTTTATCAAAGTACAATTTATATTTAAGCTCCCCTTCGCGACTCTTAACAAAAAAATCATGCGCTATCATACTCTTATAATCTAAATAAGCATGGGGCAGCGCTGTTTCTTCTTTCTCCTCATGCCTAATAGGTATTTCAAAATATTCAGCAAAGCGTGAAGCATAAATGCCTCCAAAGACGGGGCCTTTAGTACGGTTCAGACTTAACCGTCTAGCAACAATTCCACCCATACTAACAGAGTTATTGTGTATAAACCATGGAACAAAATAATAATATCTGGAATACTAAGGTTCCCACAGTTCCCGCGTCCAATCAAGCAACGACTAGCTAATAAGGCAAAGTAACATAAAACAGGAAAATGTATGCTAGTAATTCTTGCATCAGAAACCTTCCTGGTTTCTCCCACAGTGATAGTGTTAATAAAAGCTTCCACTTCATTACGGTGTGGTTCATCTAAGGTGCCCTCAAAAGGTATTTTGCAAACCTCGCAAAATTCAGCTAATATCATCTCCTTAACAACGTCATATAAATGGAACTCTACTGTTGGAGGTGATTTCTTAGGGAAAAAGTAGAAGTTCTGGACAAAAGTATTTGTGAGTAAGAGATACTGATGACGTTGGTCGCGGAGGAAGTTGGTGAGGCCGGCGTTCTCAATCAATAGATAGAAATCCTCATAAATCCCGGCTCTCCTCAAGAAGTCATCGGAAGGCCATTCACACGGCCGAACCTCCGCGATACGAGGCAAATTAAATTTGGGCTTCTGTTCTTCTTCCTTTTGTTTCTCCTTAGAGCTTCGGCTCGACGAGCCCCTCAAAAACCTCTTCATTATTTCTGAAACAATCTGAAATTTTTAGTAACTTCAAATAAAAGTGAACCAACTTCAATAAAACTGATAGCAACTACTCATACAAATGCCTAGAGCATATATCAAGCATTAGAACTACTTGGAACCATATAAATTTGACATGCAAGCTCAAGAACATGGTCACCTATGCAGAAGAAATTTGGAATGAATAAAGCACTAGAACAAAAACTAGTTGGACCAATGGAGGAGTCACATACCAATGAACAATCTCCCCAAGCAGTTTTGCGAGAGGTGCTTTGAGCAAGGAGATCGAAAATCACAACAAAAGCGGCCTGGAACACGAGCTTGAGTTGGTTTTTCGGGTTTGTGTGAGGAAGAGGAAGAAGATGAGTGCAGGGATAAGTGGAGGAGGGCCACCGTGGGCCCACGAGGCAGGGGGCACGCCCAGGGAGGTAGGGTGTGCCCTCCACCCTCGTGGCCAGGTGGCAGCTCCCCCCGCGGTAATTTTTGCACAGTAAATCCTCAAATATTCACGAAAATATCATATTAAATTGGCATGGCATTCTGAGGACTTTTATTTTCGGGATTTTTTTATAATGCATAGATAAGTCGGGAGACAGACAGAAAAATACTATTTTACTTTATTTTTACTAAATAACAGAGAATATAAAGAGGGTACAGAAGGTTGTGCTTCTAGTTTCATCCATCTCATGCTCATTAAAAAGAATCCACTAACAAGGTTGATCAAGTCTTGTTAACAAACTCATTCCGATAATCATGGAACCGGAGAAATTTCGAATAACACTACGTTACCTCAACGGGGATATGGACATCCCCAATAATAAGTATATCATATTTCTTCTTGACAGTAGGGAGAGGAAATTCAAAACCTCCAAATATAATCAATGGAATTTTTCCAATAGAGTTGATACTATAAACTTGAGGTTGTTTCCTCAGAAAGTGTACCGTGTGCTCATTACCATTAACATGAAAAGTGATATTGCCTTTGTTGCAATCAATAACAGCCCCGCAGTATTAAGGAAAGGTCTTCCAAGAATAATAGACATACTATCATCCTCGGAATATCAAGAATAACAAAGTCCGTCACAATACTAACATTTGCAACCACAACAGTACATCCTCACAAATACCGGCTGTGTATAGCAGTTGATTTATCAGCCATTTGCAAAGATATTTCAGTAGGTGTCAACTTATTCAATTCAAGTCTACGATATAAAGAGAGAGCCATAACACTAACACCGGCTCCAAGATCACATAAAGCAGTTTTAACATAATATTTCTTAATGGAGCATGGTATAGTAGGTACTCCTGGATCTCCAAGTTTCTTTGGTATTCCACCCTTAAAAGTGTAATTAGCAAGCATGGTGGAAATTTCAGCTTCCGGTATCTTTCTTTTATTTGTAACAATATCTTTCATATATTTAGCATAAGGATTTATTTTGAGCACATCGCTTAATCGCATACGCAACAAGAGAGGTCGAATCATTTCAGCAAAGCGCTCAAAATCCTCATCATCCTTTTTCTTGGATGGTTTGGGAGGAAAAGGCATGGGTTTCTGAACCCATGGTTCACTTTCTTTACTATGTTTCCTAGCAACGAAGTCTCTTTTATCATAACGTTGATTCTTTGATTGTGGGTTATCAAGATCAACAACAGGTTCAACTTCTACATCATTATCATTACTAGGTTGAGCATCATCATGAACATTATCATTAACATTTCCACTAGGTTCATGTTCATTACCAGATTGTGTTTCAGCATCAGACATAGAGATATCATTTGGATTCTCAGGTGGTTCAGCAACTGGTTCACTAGAAGTTTGCACAGTTCTATCATTTCTCTTTTTCTTCCTTTTAGAAGAACTAGGCATATCAATATTATTTCTCTGAGAATCTTGCTCGATTCTCTTAGGGTGTCCTTCAGGATACAAAGGTTCCTGAGTCATTCTACCAGTTCTAGTAGTCACTCTAACAGCATAATCATTTTTCTTACTATTCATTTCATTAAGCACTTCTTTTTGAGCTTTAAGTACTTGTTCTACTTGAGTGGTAACCATAGAAGCATGTTTGCTAACAAGTTTAAGTTCACCTCTAATATTAGCCATATAATCACTCAAGCATTTAATCATAAAGGTATTCTATTTTAATTGTCTACCAAAATAAGCATTAAAGTCATCTTGCTTAAACATAAAGTTATCAAACTCATCCAAGCACTGACTAGCAATTTTAGTAGGAGGGACTTCAACTTTATCATATCTATAGAGAGAATTTACCTTTACTACCTGTGTCGGGATATCGGGAGGTTCTTCAGTAAATAAGTAATTGAGATCATATACTTCTTCAACAAAGTGTAAATTAAGACCATGTATTTCTTCAATAGGAGGGAAATTCTTAACATCTTCAGCTTTAATACCTTTTTCTTTCATAGATTTCCTTGCCTCTTGCATATCTTCGGGACTGAGAAATAAAGCACCTCTCTTCTTCGGAGTTGGTTTAGGAATAGGCTCAGTAATTGGCTCTGGAGCTGGCTCGGGAGTTGGCTCAGGAGGTGCCCAATTATTTTCATTTGTCAACATATTATTTAATAAAATTTCAGCTTCATCCGGTGTTCTTTCCCTGAAAAGAGAACCAGCACAACTATCCAGGTAATCTCTGGAAGCATCGGTTAGTCCATTATAAAAGATATCAAGTATTTCAGGTTTTTTAAGAGGATGATCAAGCAAAGCATTAAGTAACTTGAGAAGCCTCCCCCAAGCTTGTGGGAGATTCTCTTCTTCAATTTGCACAAAATTATATATATATATATATATATCCCTCAAAGCAGCTTGTTTCTTATGAGCAGGGAAATATTTAGCAGAGAAGTAATAAATCATATCCTGGGGACTTTGCACATAACTAGGATCAAGAGAATTAAACCATTTCTTAGCATCACCCTTTAATGAGAACGGAAATATTTTGAGTAAATAAAGGTAGCGCGATCTCTCATTATTAGTAAACAGGGCAGCTATATCATTTAACTTACAAAGATGTGCCACAACAGTTTCAGATTCATAGCCATAAAAAGGATCAGATTCAACCAAAGTAATTATATCTGGATCAACAGAAAAATCATAATAATCCTGATCGGGAACACAGATAGGTGAAGTAGCAAAAGCAGGGTCGGGTCTCATCCTATCTCTAAAAGATTCTTTACTCTATTTAACTAGCAACCTCTTAAGTTCTAGTCTATCACGGCAAGCAAGAATGGCTGTCAGAGATTCAAAGATCGAAAAGATAGCCCTCGTGAATAGCAGGCATATTATCATCATTACTAACATCATTGTGTTTAGTTTCAATAATTTCTCTTTCTCTAGACCTAGAAATTTGTTCATCTAGAAATTCACCAAGGGGCACATTAGTATCAAGCATAGAAGTAGTTTCATCATAAGTATCATGCATAGCAGAAGTGGCATCATCAATAACATGCGACATATCGTAAGCGAATAGCGTAAGCAGGTTTAGGTGTCGCTAGCTTACTCATAATGAAGGTGAATCAAGTGCAGAGCTAGATGGCGCTTCCTTACCTCCCCTCGTAGTTGAGGGATAAATTTTTGTCTTAACGTCTTTCAAGTTCTTCATAGTGTCCAGCAGATATAAATCCCAAGTGACTCAAAGAATAGAGCTATGCTCCCCGGCAACGGCGCCAGAAAAAGGTCTTGATAACCCACAAGTATAGGGGATCGCAACAGTTTTCGAGGGTATCACTAGTAGAAAACAGGGATTTCGTCCAGGCCAGTTTAGCCCATTAGTCCCGGTTCAATCCAGAACCGGGACCAATGGAGCTATTTGCCCTGTTCGCGTGAGCCTGGGGGCCGGCCGGGCCACGTGGGCCATTGGTCCCGGTTCGTCCGGACCTTTTGGTCCCGGTTGGTGGGACGAACCGGAACCAATGGTCCTCGCTCCTGGCCCACCACTATTGGTCCCGGTTGGTGGCATGAACCGGGACCAAAGGCTTCCCTTTAGTCCCGGTTCAAGCCACCAACCGGGGGCTAATGGTGCTGCCTATATATAGCCCCTCGCGCAAGAGCAGAGCACACCGCCTGCTTTTTCTGGCCGAGGGGGAGAGGGCTTGGTGGTGCTCTAGCTCACCTCCTATGCACACAACGTGTTCGATGGAATGCCCGAGCCACACTACTTAAGGTTTCTCCTCTCCAAGCTCGACCGCCAAGCTCCATTTTCTTCAATATTTATCTAGGTTTAGCGGTCCGTCACGCCCCGTCCCCGTCTTCATCGTCGTCGATCACCCGCGCCGATCTCATCGCCGGCACCACCGTGGTGAGCCTCTTGTTCTTATCTTCTTTCTGAAAGGAAAAATATTATTACTTGTTTGTTTAGATAGATACTTGTATTATTTTCTTACTTTTATTATTGCATCTTATATAGTGCGATGGTTTTGGTATCCGCCCGTCGGCCCCTCGTCATGTCTATGATTCGGATGTGGTATATATTATCTTTTCATAACTATTGGTTCATTTATTGTTTATGAAAATTATGCCGACCAACGTGACATAGATTTTATTTATCTAGGAGGTTGTTGAACCGAAATTCCAACCGACCCTATTGTCGAGAGGTTAAATTTAGTTGAAGAAGAAAACAATTTCTTGAAGGAAAAATAAAAAACTTGAGGAGGAGAAGATGATATTGGAGTTGCATGTTGCGGATGTCGCCGATGATCACAAGATCAAGATGGATGCAATGCGCTTGAAGATGAGAAAGATTAGAAAATATGCCATTCATACCGAGGCTTGGTATCATTATGCCGTTGGATCAGTTGTTACCTTGGTTGCGATTATGATCAGATTTGTTTTCGCATTGAAATGTTTTACATAGTTTCAATGTATGGTTTAATTAATTTAGATGCTCTGCAGAGCTTTATGTTGTTAGATGAGAACTATGTATGTACTTTGGTTTTTATGTGATGATGAACTTCTATTAATTTAATCACTTAATTATCTATTCATGATGTTCTGTAATGATTTTTGACACACTTAATTATATATAATGCACGCAGATGAACCGGCAATGGATGTACGGTGATGCATACACCTCCGAGTACATTAAGGGCGTGCATGATTTTCTCGAAGTGGCTGAGGCAAACAAGCAGAATGGTTTTATGTGTTGTCCATGCCCTATATGTGGGAATCTGAAGTCTTACTCTGACCGGAAAATCCTTCACACCCACCTGCTTTACAAGGGTTTCATGCCACACTATAATGTTTGGACGAGGCACGAAGAAATAGGGGTTATGATGGAAGACAGCGAGGAAGAAGAGTACGATGATAACTATGTGCCCCCTGAATACGGTGATGCTACTGAACATCAAGATGCACCAGACGATGTGCACGATGGTGCTGGAACGGGCGAAGCTGCTGAAGATCAAGAGGAACCAGATGATGTGCCCGATGATGATGATCTCCGTCGGGTCATTGTCGATGCAAGGACACAATGCGAAAGACAAAAGGAGAAGCTGAAGTTCGATCGCATGTTAGAGGATCACAAAAAAGGGTTGTACCCCAATTGCGAAGATGGCAACACAAAGCTCGGTACCGTACTCGAATTGTTGCAGTGGAAGGCAGAGAATCTTGTGCTCGATAAAGGATTTGAGAAGCTACTGAAAATAATGAAGAAGAAGCTTCCAAAGGATAACGAATTGCCCGACAAAGACATACGCAACAAAGAAGGTCGTATGCCCTCTAGGGTTGGAGGTGTAGAAGATACATGCATGCCCTAATGATTGCATCCTCTACCGTGGTGCGTACGAGGATTTGAACGCATTCCCGGTATGCGGTGCATTGTGGTATAAGATCAGACGAGATGACCCTGGTGATGTTGACGGCGAGCCTCCCAGAAGAGGGTTCTGCGAAGGTGATGTGGTATGCTCCTATAATACCACGGTAGAAACGTCTGCTCGTAAACGGAGAGCATGCCAAGTTGATGCGATGGCACAGTGAGGACCGTAAGAAAGACGAGAAGTTGAGAGCACCCGCTGACGGGTCGCAGTGGAGAAAAATCAAGAGAAAGTACTGGGATGAGTTTGCAAAGGACCCAAGGAACATATGGTTTGCTTTAAGCGCGGATGGCATTAATCCTTTCGGGGAGCAGAGCAGCAATCACAGCACATGGCACGTGACTCTATGTATGTATAACCTTCCTCCTTGGATGTGCATGAAGCGGAAGTTCATTATGATGCCAGTTCTCATCCAAGGCCCTAAGCAACCCGGCAACGACATTGATGTGTACCTAAGGCCATTAGTTGAAGAACTTTTACAGCTGTGGAATGTAAACGGTGTACGTACGTGGGATGAGCACAAAAAGGAGGAATTTGACCTAAAGGCGTTGCTGTTCGTGACCATCAATGATTGGCCCGCTCTCAGTAACCTTTCAGGACAGACAAACAAGGGATACCACGCATGCACGCACTGTTTACTTGACACCGATAGTATATACCTAGGAAGCTGCAGGAAGAATGTGTACCTGGGCCATCATCGATTTCTTCCGACCAACCATCAATGTCGAAAGAAAGGCAAGCATTTCAAAGGCGAGGCAGATCACCGGAAGAAGCCCGCCATGCATCGGTGATCACGCATTTGCTATGGTCAATGATTTACACGTAATCTTTGGAAAGGGTCCCGCAGACTAGCTGTTCGAATGACGCCGAGAATCACGCACCCATGTGGAAGAAGAAATCTATATTTTGGGACCTACCCTACCGGAAAGACCTAGAGGTCCGCTCTTCGATCGACGTGATGCACGTGACGAAGAACCTTGCGTGAACCTGCTAGGGCTTCTTGGGCGTGTATGGGAAGACAAAAGATACACACGAGGCACGAGAGGACCCGCAACGCTTGTACGAAAAAGAGGGCATGCCTCCAAGCATATGAAGGTCCCGCCAGCTACGCTCATTTAAAGAAGAGAAAGAAATATTCTTTCAATGCCTGCTCAAGATGAAGGTCCCGATCGCTTCTCGTCGAATATAAAGGGAATAATAAATATGCCAGAGAAAAAGTTCCAGAACCTAAAGTCTCATGATTGCCACGTGATTATGACGCAACTGCTTCCGGTTGCATTGAGGGGGCTTCTACCGGAAAACGTCCGATTAGCCATTGTGAAGCTATGTGCATTCCTCAATGCAATATCTCGAAGGTGATCGATCCAGAAATCGTATCAACGCTAAGGAGTGATGTGGCGCAATGTCTTGTCGGTTTCGAGCTGGTGTTCCCACCATCCTTCTTCAATATCATGACGCACGCCCTAGTTCATCTAGTCGACGAGATTGTCATTCTAGGGCCCGTATTTCTACACAATATGTACCCCTTTGAGAGGTTCATGGGAGTCCTAAAGAAATATGTTCAGAATCGCTTAGGCCGAAGGAAGCATCTCCATGGGCCATCAAACGAGAGGATGTCATCGGGTTTTGTGTTGACTTCATTCCTGGCCTTAAGAAGATAGGTGTCCCTAAATCATGTATGAGGGGAGACTGACCGAAAAGGCACGCTTGGAAGAGACTCAATAATATGCGAGGACGGATATTCTTGGTCTCAAGCACACTACAGCTTCTACGTAACTCTACCTTGGTGACCTCGTATGTCGATGAACACAAGAACAGTCTGCGCTCCAAACACCCGGAGCAAGGCGACGATCGGATTACATGTGAACACATCGGGACTTTCAGCAGTTGGTTGGAAACACGCCTCTGAGGTGACAAAGACTGCTTGTGATGAGCTGTACTTGTTGTCCAGGGGACCATCTTCGATTGTAATGATTTGGAAAGGATACGAGATAAATGGTAATACATTTTACACGATTGACCAAGATGAAAAGAGCACAAACCAAAACAGCTGTGTCCGCTTTGATGCAGCAACCGACAAGTGAAATGACACATATTATTGTTACATAGTAGACATATGGTAACTTGACTTCGGAATATATTTTAATGTCCATTTGTTTAAGTGCAAGTGGGTCAATCTGTCAGAGGCGGGTATGTGTAGACCCACAAAGACGGAATGACAACAGTGGATCTGAAAAATCTTGGGTACACTGACGAACCGTTCGTCCTAGCCAATGATGTGGCACAGGTTTTCTATGTGAAGGACATGTCTACCAGACCGAGGAAAAGAAAAGATAAGGAAGCGAATACATCATACAATGAGCCAAAGCGCCACATAGTTCTTTCAGGAAAAAGGGACATCCTGGGAGTGGAGGGCAAGATGACATGTCTGAAGAGTATGAAAAGTTTCATGAAATTCCCCCCTTCAAAGTCAAGGCTGACCCAAGCATCATGATAAACGATGAAGATTATCCATGGTTACGGCGCAATAAGCAAACGACACAAGCGAAGAAAAAGTGAAGAGTTTCTCCCGCAACTATTATGATGATACCATGCCAACTTTGTAACAGACGAGTATGATACCATTGTCCGTTTTGTACATGCACATGCTATGCCAACTTTTTCAGAGTTCATTTGAAAACTATGAATTTGAAACCTCGCCAAATCAAGGGCGCTCACACCGTTTATAAGCCCGTCCCTCTACACACCGCTTTTGTTGTAAGCGTAAACAAAATAAAATAAATAAAGCAACAAAGAAAATAAAAAAGTGTTTTCAAATTTGAAAACTAATGGCACTAACAGAAAGTTTATAATTTTTCTAAAACTAAAAGCAAAAAGAATTAAAAAATAAAGCAAAAAACAACAAAAACTAAATAATGCAGAAAACAGAACAAAAAACTAAAAATAAATAAAAATAGCAACAATAAGTATTTTGTTGTAAGTAGAAACAAAATAAAATAAATAAAGCAACAAAGAAAACAAAAAAGAGTTCTCAAATTTGAAAACTAATGGCACTAACAGAAAGTTTATAATTTTTCTAAAACTAAAAGCAAAAAAGAATTAAAAAATAAAGCAAAAGACCAAAAGAAAAATAAACCAAAACCAAAATAAACTAAATAAAGCAACAAATAAAACAAAAAAAAGTGCCACCTACTGGGCACCCACGGCCTGAATACGACTAGAAACCCTACCATGGGCCAGGATTCAGGCCCGCGGGAGGCCCAGTAGGCCCACAGGCACATATTGCATGTTTAGGCCCGAAAGCCTACTTTAGAGAGGAGCTCGAGAGGGAAGGCGCACCGCACCTTATAAACTGCGGCTCCCTCTCAACTAGCGAGGTGGGACTAAACATTTTGGCGCGGGGCAGCACAAGGCCTTTGGTCCCGGTTGGTGGCACCAACCGGGACTAAAGGGGGCATTGGTCCCGGTTCGTGGCACCAACCGGGACTAATGCCCCCCTTTAGTCCCGGTTGGTTCCACGAACCGGGACTAATGCCCTTGCTATATAAGAAAACACTTAGAGTTTTTCACTTCATCTCTGCAGTTGCCGCGACGACGCCGCCAGTTGCCCGATTCACACCCGCCGACGCCGCCGCCGTCGCCGCCGTCGCGCCAGCGTTACCACCAGCGCCGCTTCGACGCCGTCGCCAGGCGCCAACCCGCACTGTCGTCGCGGTCATCTCCCGCGCCACCCAGCGCCGTTACCGCCCATCGCGCCCGACGCCTTCGCCCGCCGCCGACGCCGTCGCCGCCACTCCCAGCGCCCTACTCGCCCAGCGCCGCCCGCCGCTTCGCCCTGCCTGCCCAGCAGCGCCCTTGTGAGCACAGCGCCCACAGCCCGGCCGCCGCTTTTTTTAGATATGTGTATTTTTACATATATGTATTTCTTATGTATGTTCATATATGCATTTTTTAGATATATGTATTTCTTATGTATGTTCATATATGTATTTATGTATTCTTTTACATGTTTTTGTATGATTGTATGTATTTTAGGTTAGTTTCGTTGTTAGAAAAGTTTTATATATTTAGGAAGAAGGAAGAGAAGGAAGAAGGAAGAAGAAGAAAAAGCTTTATATATGGAGTTACATTTTTTGAAAAGTTTTATATATCTAGCTAGAAAGAAGGAAGAAGAAGAAAAAGAAGGAGAGGAAAAAGGAAAATAAGAAGAGGAAGAAAGGAGTAGAAGAGGAGAGGAAGAAGAGGAGAAATAAATAAGAAGAGGAAAAAGAAGAAGAAGAGGAGAAGAAGAAGAAATAGAGAGAAGAAGAAAAATAGAAAATATTCTATTTTTCTTCTTCTCTCTATTCCTTTCTTCTTCTCCTTTTTTTTTTTTCTTCTTTTTTTTCTTCGATCTTCTCCTCTGTCATCGTCGATATACCCCTCCCGATAACTTCAACACGAGGGGGGGGGTCCATATACCCCCTCCCGATAACTTCAATACGTGAGGGGCGGGGGGGGGGGGGGTTCGTCGATATACCCCCTCCCTGATAACATTAATTTCCCGTGTATGTATCTCGTTGTTGTCGATATTACCCCCTTGAAGCGTTGTCGAGGGATCGAGAGTTCTAGGGTCGAGGGATCGAGGGTTCCAGGGTCGTCTAGGGGTCGAGGGTTCGAGGTCGTCGAGGGTTCAAGGGTCGAGGATCGCCGAGGGTCGAGAGGTTCCTAGTGTCAAAGTATTGAAGAAATCCATGGCTTCATCATTAGCCGGAAGTAACCATGGCATAATAGTGCGAAGTCCTCCAAAGTTATTCGGAATGGAGTCCGGATAGGATAATTTGCCTTTTGTACAATTTCAGCAAAGGCCTTTCAAATAACGATATTCGGAAGGTTCTTGCTGAACTTTGTACCAGAAAGTGAATTATCCTATCTGGGACTCCGTTCCAAAATAACTTTGGAGAACTTCGTACCATCATGCACCTATTACTTTCGCCTAATGATGAAGACATGGTTTTGTTGAATCCTTTGACACTAGGCAACCTTCCGACCCCTCGGCGATCCTCGATCCCTTGACCCTCGACCGCTCAGCAATCCACGACCTTCTACCCAACCGCGGGCGTCGATGCCCACGTCACTTGTGGGACATAGATGTAGTGTTCAACGCCGACCCCCTCCCGATAGCTTCAACACGTGGGGGGGTCGATATTACCCCCTCCTTGAAGCGTTCTCGAGGCCACCCCTAACCCTTGAAGCGTTGTCGAGGCCACCCCAAACCCTAGAGAAGCAGCGTCGAGGCCACTAATATGATTCCTTATTGTGATTAGCTAGCTAGTTCTACGTTTGCCACTAATATATCCATATCTGTCATGTTTGAATAATAATTGCCATGTTGTAAATATTTGTAGAAATTATGGACACCCCAGACGAAGCACAAGAAGCGTTGTTGAGGGACATAATCGCACAAGGAAGTGATGCCGTCTGCCGTTGATGTTTCTCAACGACAACGATGGTCCGGAAGGAGAGGGTGAATAAGCAGCTGGCTATGATTTACATGGCTCTGGCGACCCAATGCCGGTGCAAGAAGGAGAGGGTGAAGAAGTAGACCGTGAGGACGGCTCCGTTGATCACCAAACCGAGTCCGCCAGGTATATATATTAGTTAAGCCTGTCTTTGACTAGCTCTCGTCTTTGTTTTGGTATGTACACATATTAATTAACTCTCGTCTTTGTTCTTTTTCTAGCCCTCGGATCGAAAGCACAACTTCGTAAAGAGACGAGGCCCAAGAAAAAGTTGAGCTCGGATGAAAAGTTTGAGATCATACAAATCTGCTGACGGCCAACCGATTGAACCCTACCGGACAAAGAAGGCATTTGTTGCTCGGTGTGGGGTTACGGTTAGGGACAAGATCCCGATCAGCATCCACCAATGGTATAAGCCTAAGAACGAAGACCCGAGGTGTCTTGTGTCAATGATATGCAGAAAAATGATCTTTGGACTGAGCTGAAGTCAAATTTTACCCTACCGCTAGAGGATGATCCGGAGAAGCCAGTAATAGAGCCATTAATCAAGTCTTTTGCTCTTAAGAAGATGGCAGAACTATTCAGGAATTGGAAGAAAGAACTCAATACGTATGTCGAAAAAAATGAGACACCAGAATTCAAGGGCAAATATGAGAAGATCAGAGATGATTGGCCCGCATTTGTGGCCTACAAGACATCGGAAAAGAGTAAAAAGATGTCGGCGACAAACAAGAGAAATGTTGCGAAGAAGAAGCTTCACCATCGCACGGGGTCGGTGGCTACCTCGTAGTCTGCCTAAGTGGGCCAAGGCTGAGAATGATCTCGCTTGATAAAGGGATCGAACCGTAGACAATGAACTGGCCAGACCGTTGCGGACTTGGTTCTTCGGGCAGCGGATCCTTGGACCCTATAACAGGGAAGTGCATTTGGACGGACAAACAATTGGACATATCACCAAGAGGCTTCAAAGAATATATCGAAGCAGCGCAGCAGCAAGGGAAGTTCGTTCTGCATGGGAGAAGGACGAGCTCACAATGGCCCTCGAATCTCGAGCACCCTAGACGGACACGAGGCACGCCAGCTCGCTTTCGTGGAAGGCTGGATTTCGGACGCAGGGGGTTACAAAACCCATGAGAGGAGGAAGAAACTGGAGCAGAGCCTAATGCAGCGCTGCACGAAAGGGTAATGGGGCTAGAGGAACGAGAAGAGGAACGAGAAGCAGCAGATCACAACGAACGACCTCCGAAGCTTCCCCGGTTACCCCGCCATCTCAGCGGAGAAGCAGCGTGGCTTCCACCGAGCTGCTTCAGCCAGAGCAGCATGCCTTGACGGCTCCTGCCAGCTATCCCGCGGATGCTATCACGGATGCTGAACATTGCCACCTTATGGCGCAATGGAGCAATTTGAAGGTCAAGGCGGCTGTTGGCTCTGTTTATCCTACTAAACCCGACTCAACTTTTCACTACCGGCCGATTCCAGAAGGATATGCTAAGGTGATGGTCGATGAAATAACGGAGGGATTTGAGGACCTCGGCTTGACCACCCTATCGGTGAAGGGGAGTATTGGCTGGGTTACGCTCACGAAGACTCCATGCCTATGGCGGAAGGATCTCATCAACCTTCTCGAATCTGGACGCCTCCGCCTCCTCCTCCTCCTCCGGCGAGTTAGGGCACTCCGCCTCCTCCACCGCCTCCTCCGGGCGAGTGACGATCAGGGCACTCGGCCGGCTCCTTCTCCAAGACGTGGCGGCACTCCGTCTCCTTCTCCGCTTGCACCGTGGCGCCGAGCACCAGCCTCCTCCTTCGCGCCTCGTCGGCAAGGCGGAAGAGACCCGCCGCCCGCTCCGGCTGCTCCGGCGTCGTAGTCCTTCTCCTCTGCCTCGTAAGCAAGGAAAGAAGACATCCGCTACGCTCTGCTCTGCCGGCGTCTAGCAAGACAGCCAAAGGCGGGAGGAGATACAGATTCGGTCCTTCTCAAGACTCGGAGAAGTTACCGTACGAGAGGAGCGAGGAGGAAAACGCGAAGATCGCGCAGACTGAAGTGGATGACTGGTTTCAAGGGTTGAAAGCAAAGAGACATCCACCTACGGAGGAGAAGGTAGATCCGGTCAAAGCGAAGCGCACTCTGGCTGCCCTGACAAAACCACCCAAGTCTCCGCCGAAAGGCAACTATGAGCGCATTATTGGAAAGCCATTTGTCAAGCGGAGAGATCGGGAAATCTTGTCGGTGATCAAAGGATGAAAGAACGACGAGCTGGGAAACAAATTGCCCAGCTCGGCGAACAAGCCGGGCAATCGTGCCCCCGCTCAAGGTGCTCGCTAGCGACATCGTCGATCCGAGGATGGTGCCGGTTATGGCAATCCTGCAGATTACCTACCCGACGATGTACATTATGATTTCTTGGAGGTGCAGATACAAAGATACGAGTACGGGAAGCCTCTCACAAAGATGAAAGCTCTCTATCAACGATGATGCGAAGATTGCATGATTGGTACATGAAAACCTGCAAAGAGTCTGAGGGGAGGAGTACTTTGTATGTGAGAGTTAAGAAGGAGCATGACCTCCTTGGAATTGAACTGTTGCCTATTCCATTTGAGGAGTTCTATCAGTTTTTCAATCAATTGGCCCTCGATAAAGCAACGATCACCTGTTATCGTCTGTAAGTAGTACTACTTCTGTCATTAAGTATCTCTATATAACTCAGCTCTTTCATTGCATGTATTTATAAATAACCTCACTATATTATGCAGATTGAAGATCGCCGAAATGAAGAAAAGACAAGTGGGTGGTATTGGGTTCATTAACACATATCTCATAGATGCAAATGAGGTTAAATATCGTGCCGACGAAACCGAGGCCAACTTGCTACGATCGTTGGAAATAAATGAACACAAAAATATAATACTCTTTCCTTACAACTACGCGTGAGTGTTATTGTCTTGTGGCATATTCGGTTTCCCTTATTAGTCCAGGTTATAGTAATGTAATATTGATGAGTTATGCATGCGTGCGCAGTTACCACTATATTCTCCTAGAGATTAAGCTTGAGCAGGGAGTAGTAACTGTGTTAGACTCGAGATGAAAAGATCCCAAGGAGTATGCGGACATGACTGAAATGCTCGAGAAGTAAGTTAAATCGATCATTATCCACCATATCAGCAACTTTGTTCATTTCTTATATCAAGTAATTGTTTTCTTTGTATGGCAGGGCTTGGGGAAAATTCACCAAAAAAGCTCCGGGACTACCGAAGAAGCTGCAATTTAGACACCCGAAAGTAAGTACTATATAGTAGCATATTCCACGCGCATCTCCTAGTGATTCAAGCGCTAGTTTCATCAATACCATTTAGCATGCTTGCTAATTATTAGTTTGATTGACCTCTGTTTCTTGTAAAGTGGTTGTGGCAGGAACAAGGGAATGATTTCTGTGGATACTACGCTTTGCAGTCCATCCGCCACACGACACTGTGAGCGGGGCTACTCCGACAAACAATATTAAGTGAGTAAATAAAAATATTCACAATTTTATTTTATTACCATCATTTGTGTTGAGTTTCATTCATTCATTCATATATATATATATATATATATATATATATATGTATGTATGTATGTATGTATGTATTGACCCCTTTCTTAAAATTAGATGTTTGAAGCGGGATGAACTCCTAGCACCAGATCGCATGCGAGCAATTCAAGAGGAATTGGCGGCATTCTTTCTTGACCACGTGATCGCTGAAGACGGAGAATACTATGTGGACCACGCGTCCGTATTGTAAAAGATAATTATTGTATATATGTAGCCGGTAGTGTCGGATAGATATACCACGTGTCCCGATTATTGTCACTTCGGGGTTGCCGGATCATAACACATAGTAGGTGACCATAGACTTGCAAGATAGGATCAAGAACACACATATATTCATGAAAACATAATAGGTTCAGATCTAAAATCATGGCACTCGGGCCCTAGTGACAAGCATTAAGCATAGCAAAGTCATAGCAACATCAATCTCAGAACATAGTGGATACTAGGGATCAAACCCTAACAAAACTAACTCGATTACATGATAAATCTCATCCAACCCATCACCGTCCAGCAAGCCTATGATGCAATTACTCACGCATGGCGGTGAGCATCATGAAATTGGTGGAGGATGGTTGATGAGGACGACGGCGACGAATCCCCCTCTCCGGAGCCCCGAACGGACTCAAGATCAGCCCTCCCGAGAGAGATTAGGGCTTGGCGGCGGCTCCGTATCGTAAAACGCGATGAAACTTTCTCTCTGATTTTTTTTCTCCCCGAAAGCCAATATATGGAGTTGGAGTTGGCGTCGAAGGGCCACCAGGGGGCCCAGGAGGTAGGGCGGCGCGCCCAGGGGGGAGGGGCACGCCCCCCACCCTCGTGGACAGGGTGTGGACCCCCTTGTCTTCATCTTTGGCGAGAATTTTTTATTATTTATTCTAAGATATTCCGAGGAGTTTCAGGTCATTCCGAGAACTTTTGTTTTCTGCACATAAAACAACACCATGGCAATTCTGCTGAAAACAGCATCAGTCCGGGTTAGTTCCATTCAAATTATACAAGTTAGAGTCCAAAACAAGGGCAAAAGTGTTTGGAAAAGTAGATACGACGGAGACGTATCATGCTGCAACCTTCGTCTCCTCAACGAGCACCGGTGAACAAGCGAACGACAATGCCGTCGCGGACATGTGTCCCTATGATCCTGGCTTCTCGAATGAGCCGCGGGCGCTGTATCAAACCATCCGTAGGGCCCACGAGGCTCTCTCCTTCGTCCTTTCAGTTGTTGCGCTCGCCGTGGCGCCGCCGTCTCGCGTTGTCAACATGGTCAACGGACATGAGGATGAGGAGATGACTTTACTTGGAGAGGATGACAACAAGTGCCTCCTTATTAGTATATAAAACTATAATATTTTTTGCTTCCTCCTGGTTTCCTGACATCACGGTCCCACACCATTGTCAACCTATGTAGTCAATAAACGAGAGAATTGCACAAGAAGCGGCCGACAGCTGGGACCAAGCAGCTCGAAAGCAAGATTTGTGTTTTTGAGGTGTGAGCACTGCAGAGTTTTTCTTGAGCGATGTTTAGCCCAGATATTAATTTTTTCTCCTCTAAAAACAACGAAAACATCCCTGCAGCTATTAATCTGGCTGTGGGTCTGCCTAGCCCAAAGCCGATATCCAGCCCAGATATTAATTTTTTTCAAGCTGAAAATGGCTAGCCCAGCTATTCTTTTTTTAGGAATACCCAAGCAAGGACAAGTTTTTATTCTCCGCCCGCTGGGCTGCAAATCTTTCCTAGAAGGGATGCATTAGGCTTAACAAGAAAATGGGCTTTAAGAAATAATAAATGGGATGTAATTATAAAAACTGGGCAGTAACTATAAAAAATGCACCAAACACGTAATTACTTTATAAAATATTATTTTTGGATATTGAAAATTTTAATTTCATTAATTGTTGTGAGCGCAATGTTTCATTGAATTTTTACATAATATAAATTTATATTGAAATTGTACTTAATCTGACTAGAAATTTCGGGATAAAAATATTTCGGATCCCATCAAAATGTCGGTAATTTATTGAATTCTGTTTTGAACGGTTGGTTGAAATGGGTTGTACTTCTAACAAAATGTGAATGGGTTGTAGTAAATTCCATTATAATTCAAAAATTGGCTGCACATTCTTACAATTCACAAATGGGATATAAGTTCTCTGCCACACACTTGTGGCCTTACTAAGTTGACGTGTCCCCTCAAAAAAAAAGAGTTGACGCATATGCAAGGCTTTGTCAACTTATAGTCAACACACGGTTCTAGCAGCAGTGGCCGTTGGATGTCCATCCAACGGATGCCGTGCTTCTTCTTCAATCTCGGATATTCTACCTTCACCGGCCCAAAAAATGATTCCTTCCCTTGACATCTGGGGCGCACCATTTCGGAAGCTGACCTGTGGGCCTACTAAGTTGACGCATACCAAGGGTTTTGTCAACTTAGTCAATATAAACGATTCTAGCTGCAGTGACCGTACGATGTCCATCCAACGGCCGTAGTGCTTCTTCAACCTCTGGTCTTCTTGCTCCAGCCGCCCAAAGCAACGCCGGTTGTGCCACATGCTCCTGCCTCCCGTGGCGGGTCAGGTTGCCGCAGAGGCCTCACCGCCCCTACTATTCCCACCGCTGGCCAGCCCTGCAAGCAACGGCAGCCTCACACCGCATACACGAACGTTGAACCTCAGATTCTTCTCTGCTGGCTTCCTTTGCCGCGTCTTCCCGGCTCCACGTCGTCCCCTTCCTAGGCCTCGCTTGCCGTCCACCGCCTGGTGCTCTCGGGCGGCGTGGTCAACGTGGTCAAGGAATGGCTTCCATCGTACGTGGACTGTATGTGGAGAGGCTAACAGCTGGGTCCACGACGGCAGTAAGGAAGTGCCTCCTTATTACACGGAAAATAATGATTCCTCCACCTGACAGCAGGGACCCACCGGACGGGCCACCGTATTTCCCGAATAAACGTTTCCCCCCTGACTGCTGGGACCCATCGAACGGGCCACCGTATTGCGTGAAAAAAATGTTCCACCGCTGTCAGCTCGGACCCACCGGAAGTGCCTCCTTATTACACACAAAAAAAATGAATACTCCCTTTGCTGGTTGGAACCCACCTTGGTGGGAGGATGACTTGTGGGCGTACTAAGTTGACTGGGACGGAGTGCTTTGTCAACTTAGTCAATATGAACGATTCTAGCTCCAGTGACCACACGATGTCCATCCAACGGCCGTAGTGCTTCTTCAACCTCTGGTCTTGTTACTCCAGCCGCCCAAAGCAGCGCCGGTCGTGCCACACGCTCCTGCCTCCCGTGGCCGGCTGTGCTACCGCGAAGACCTCACTGCCCCCTACTATTCCCACCGCTGGTCAGGCCCTGCGGCGACGGCAGCCTCACACCACAGTCGAACCAGTGAACCCTTGTACTCCTCTCCGCGCGGGTTTCCACTGCCACGTATTCCCCAGCTCCGCGTCGTCCCCTTTCTAGGCCTCGCCGTCGTCCACCGCCATGGTGCTCTCGGAGCGGCGTGGTCAACGTGGTCAAGGAACGACTTCCATCAGAATAGTACTGTACGTGGAGAGGCTGATAGCTGGGTCCACAGCGGCCGCAAGGAAGTGCCTCCTTATTACGCGCAAAATAATTATTCCTCCACCTGACAGCAGGGACCCACGGGACGGGCAACTGTATTTCGTGAAAAAAAAACGTTCCCCCTGACTGCTGGGACCTACCAGCTACATCTTCATAGGCAAGGAAGTGCCTAACAGTCGGGACCCACCTGGTCGAAGCATACGTAGCATTGTCATTCTCGTCAACGTACGTGTACGTACATACTGGTCGATGTAGAGGCGCATATGTGTCGTAGTAGAGGCGCGCACGTAGCATGTACACGTACGTACAGCGGCCAGTGTGCAAGAAAGAAAATACGGCCACGTACGTACATATGGGCAGGGTCTCGAACGCCTACTCGCGCATACGTACGGCCAGGGCTCGTGTACATGGCTGGGTCGGAACGGAGAAACAGCGTCGTCGTCGTGTTCATGGGGAGCCAACCGGCTGGGTCGTAACGGAATGTGTCGTCGTGTTCATCGGGAGGGCTTGGACGGAACAGCTGATGGAAACGAGGCCTGGCGTACCGCAGAATGGAGGAAACGGCCTTGTGTTCGACCAGCCACATTCGAAACGGGATCATGTTCATCGGGAGGGGTCTGGCGTACCGCAAAACGGAGGAAACGGACCTCCTATGGTCGAAACGGAGGTCCTTTTGATCGGGAGGGGTGTG
Source organism: Aegilops bicornis (assembly GCA_021605145.1). Classification (NCBI taxonomy): domain Eukaryota; kingdom Viridiplantae; phylum Streptophyta; class Magnoliopsida; order Poales; family Poaceae; genus Aegilops; species Aegilops bicornis. The sequence continues at coordinate 675,893,883 of CM038672.1, forward strand.
GCGTACCGCAAAACGGAGGAAACGGACTTGTGTTGGAGCGCTACGATCGAAACGGGGGTCCTGTTCATCGGGAGGGGTGTGGCGTACCGCAAAACGGGACTCCATGAGATATTGTTCGTCTCCACCGTCGACCCCCTCCAGCCTCCACGGGCTACTGTTCATCCATCGTCGACCTCCTCCAGCCTCCACTGTGGATCGCTCATCCACGGGCTCCTGTTCATCCAGCCTCCACCGCGCGCTACTCCACCAGCTACTGTTCAACTAGCCCTCTCCATGGGCTCCTGTTCAACCACCCCTCCATGGGCTACTGTTCATCCAGCCCTCCACCGTCTACTGTTCATCCTGCCCTCCACGGGGTCCTGTTCATCCAGCCCCAACCGACTCGAACGATCGGGGTCCTGTTCATCCACCCTCACCGGGAACTGTTCATCCAAACCCCCCAAAGAACGCCACTTTGTTCATCCAGAGGCAACGCCACGGGGTCCTGTTCATCCACCCCCACCGGGAACTGTTCATCCAAACCCCCCTAGAAACGCTCACTGTTCATCCAGAGGCAGCTTCAATCGTCTTCAGTTAGCAGCAGTAGCGAAGGAATCGCTCGATCGGGTTCAGTTAACAGCCATCGATCGATCGCTCGGGTTCAGTGACGCATAGCCTGCAGTGCAATCGCTCGGGTTCAGTTAGAGCCCAACGCCTCGCACTCCACGCAGCGTGCGTGTACGAGAAAGCAGCGCATCGCTCGGCCCCGACCACCCACCGTAATCGGAACACCACGATATTTTCCTCGCCCTTGCTTCTACTATGGTTTTTTCCATCATGGACGGCCCAAAGAATGTCATGCACCGCGACTCCAGCCCGCCTGTGACGAAAAATCCCATTTTACATCATGATTTTTGTCATAGAAGTAGGACTCCACCACATCTATGATGATACCGGGTTTTGTCACAATTATCGTCATAGAAGTGTCATAAGTATGACAGAAAAAAATTCGTTCGGCCCAAAATGTCACGGATGTGTCTTTTTTTGTAGTGCAGTGACCCTCCTGTCATAAATCGGGTTGTTGAGACGCCCATGACCGGAGCGCCGGTTCAGCCACACGCTATGGACCCGCCTCGTTTGAATTTGACTCTGCCTCGGCATGTTTCGACACCGCCGGGTCATTATTCTAACCCTCTGGACAATATGATCGCCGTGGCGACACGATTGGCGGCTCTCCTTATTGAAGGCCAGTCACCAACCACGATGGAGATACGGAGAGCCAGAGAGTTTCTTCAAACAGCGGTGGTGCAGCATGCGGCTTATTCATAGAGTCGTGAACGGATTCATTCAACCCCGCGTCCAAGCCGGAGTTATAGAAGGCGTATTGATTCGCCAGCAGTTTCAAGCAGTGAGCGGCAACGTAACCAGCCCCGTAGGCATGACCCGCCACGTACGGACAATAATGCCCAGGCTTTGGTGGATCAGGGCAGGGCACGTCAACAGGCAGAGCTGGCGGCTTAGTTGGCGGCTCAACAGCAATCCCTAGTTTACCCATCAGTGTCTGTGGAGGCAGGAGTGACCTCTAGAACCCTTGGTGTGCCATGTTTGGTGCCGGCTCTACGTAACAAGCGCCTGCCCAAGGATTTTAAAGGCCCCCGTAAGGTGCCTAATTACATGGCGGATCAACCCCCAGAGGCCTGGATTGAGAGCTATGAGATGGCCATGGAGATGTTGAATGTTAGTGATGTTGTGTGTGCTAAGTACTTCACCATGATGTTAGATGGGCCGGCTCGTACTTGGTTGAATGGATTGCCCGCTAACTCTGTTAGGACATGGGCAGAATTGAAGACGCGTTTTATCCAAAAATTTAAAGATACATGCAAGCAGCCTGTGTCGATTCTTGATTTAGACTCTTGCGTTCAAGGTGAGGGCGAGTCAACAACCAATTGGGTGCGCCGGATTTCAGCCATTATCCATTCATCGGACTGTATCAATGCCGGGTCAGCAGTCCTGATGTTGGAGAAGAATTTTCGGTTCCTTCTCCTTAAGCAGAAGTTGGGGCGGCTTAAGCGTCATTGCAATGATATGGGGAAGCTCATGGCGGCTCTTGTCAAATATGCCGACTCTGATAGTACGAAGGACCCTAAGTCTGATGAGGAGAAGGCTGGCAAGGGGAAGAGGAACGGCAACTCCAAGGGGCAGCACAATATGGCGGCTCAAGGTAACAATGGTAAGCGCAAAACCAATAATAATTCAGACTTTGTGGCTAATACCAATGCACAGAATAATAATCAGCGTCGTAAGGGGAAGGCGTCAACGCCCCGGTTTGGCGGACCAAAGTTCAACCTTGAGGCGATGATGAATCAGCCTTGTCCGAAGCACAGTACGCAAGATAAGCCGGCCAGCCATCTGTGGGAGGATTGCTTCATCATGAGGGAGTATAGAAATTCCAATTTCTTCCAGAATAATCATGGCCCGAATTGCGGCTCAGGATACGGCTCTCACGGACCTGGCTTTGGAGGCGGCGGTTCAAGCTCTGGTTTTCAAGGCCAAGGCAGTCAAGGTGGTTTTAATCAACAATCTGGTCAAGGGAATCAGCAGCAGCGGTCTGGTTATCAAAGTAATACGAAGCAGCTGAATAGTGGGCAGTATCATGTGTTCACCACAAGTTTATGCAAACGAGACCAGAAGGTTCATAAAAGGCCAGTGAACGTAGTTGAGCCGGCGGTCACTCTTTACTTGATATGGTCTGAACATCCTATTGTCTGGAGCCGGGAGGATAACCCGCCCCGGGTTGACAATCTGGGTTGGTTTGCTTTGGTGGTCGCGCCCCAGGTTGGAGGGTACTCCCTCCGTCCGGGTTTATTAGGCCTAAAGACAACTTCTCTTAGACCAAGGCACATAGTAATTTTCTCACATTAATTTTCCATTTCACTCCCAATACACTCTCTCACATGCATGCAACCAATGAAAAAACACGCATGAAGTGTATTAATTTTCCAGCCATGGCACCAACAACAATGACTTTCAATAAAACTAATGAAATTTTTGCATGCATGCACCTTTCCAAAGCGAGGCCTTATAAAAAGGGACATGCTTGTGATGCTGAGAGGCCTAATAAACCCGGACGGAGGGAGTACAAGTTTACTAATGTGCTCATGGATGGAGGCAGCATCATCGATATCCTTTACTATGACACTTTTTGTCGTATGAATTTGACTGATAAAGTTCTTAAGCCGTCTTCTACTGTTTTTCATGGAGTGTTGCCTGGTAAGTCAGCGTACCCAGTGGGCAAGATAGCTTTGGAAGTGGCTTTCGGTGATGATCATAATTATAGAGCTGACACATTGACTTTTGAGGTGATCAAGATCAAGAGCCCTTATCACACTTTATTTGGGCGCCCGGCTTATGCTAAGTTTATGGCGAGACCTTGTTATGTTTATCTGCAGCTTAAGATGCCGGGTCGTAAGGGTACCATCACAGTGCATGGGAACAGGAAGATAGCCTTGGAGTGTGAAGAGGGCGATGTTGCTTATGCTGAGTCTGTTTGTGCAACAGAGGAGTTGAAGTATTACAAAGATAATGTTGACCCGGCAGATATGACACCTTTGAAGAAGCCAACTACAAAGCATGACCCTTTGTTGAATTTTAAGTCGGCAGATGACACTAAGCTAGTTGACTTTGTTCCTGGCGACTCATCCAAACAGTTCAGTATCAGTGCTAATATGGATCCAAAATAGGAAAGCGCGCTCATCGAGTTCCTCCGTGAGAACCGGGACATCTTTGCATGGAAGCCTTCAGACATGCCACGTGTACCGAGGGAACTCACACTAAGCACACTCTCAACGTTGATCCAAAGTTTAAACCGGTCAAGCAATTCATTCGTCGTTTTAATGAAGAGAGGCGCAAGGCCATTGGTGAAGAAGTGGCCCAGCTCTTGGCGGCTGATACGTCCATTTTGCATCATGCTTTTATATCGATATTTATGGCATTATGGGTTGTTATTACACGTTATGTCACAATAATTATGCCTATTCTCTCTTATTTTACAAGGTTTATATAAGGAGGGAGAATGCGGCTGGAATTACGAAATTTGGAAAAGGAGCAAATATTAGAGACCTATTACGCACAACTCCAAAAGTCCACGAAACTCCACGAAAGTCATTTTGGGAAATAATAAAAATATCCAGCGGAAGAAGTTCACGAGAGGGCCCCACTGCCACGAGGGTGGGGGCGCGCCTACCCCTGGCGTGCCCCCTACCTACCGGGCCTACAGTGAAGGCAATGGGAAGTAATAAGCAGATGATGGGTTGCTAGAGTGATGAAGCTTAAATCCTAGTTTATGCGTTGTTTCGTAAGGGGCTGATTTGGATCCATATGTTTCATGCTATGGTTAGGTTTACCTTAATACTTTTGTTGTAGTTGCGGATGCTTGCAATAGAGGTTAATCATAAGTGGGATGTTTGTTCAAGTAAGAACAGCACCCAAGCACTGGTCCACCCACATATCAAATTATCAAAGTACCGAACGCGAATCGTATGAACGTGATGAAAACTAGCTTGACGATATTCCCATGTGTCCTCGGGAGCGCTTTTCCTATTATAAGAGTTTGTCCAGGCTTGTCCTTTGCTACAAAAAGGATTGGGCCACCTTGCTGCACTTTATTTACTTTTGTTACTTGTTGCTCGTTACAAATTATCCTATCACAAAACTATCTCATTACCACTTATTTCAAGACTTGCAGAGAATACCTTGCTGAAAACCGCTTATCATTTCATACATTCCTCGTTGGGTTCGACACTCTTACTTATCGAAAGGACTACGATAGATCCCCTATACTTGTGGGTCATCAAGACTCTTTTCTGGCGCCCGTTGCCGGAGTGAAGCGCCTTTGGTAGGTGGAATTTGGTAAGGAAAAATTTATATAGTGTGCTGAAATTTACTGTCACTTGTTACTATGGAAAGTAATCCTCTGAGGGGCTTGTTCGGGGTATCTTCACCCCGACCAGTAGAGCAAAGAGTTGCTCCTCAACCTAATGAAACCTACTGAAATGAATATGAAAATATTCCCTTTGAATTTCCTTCGGGTATGATGGAAAAACTGCTAGCTAATCCTTTTGTAGGAGATGGAACAAAGCATCCTGATGAGCACCTAATATATTTGGATGAAGTTTGTGGACTATTTAAGCTTGCGGTATACCCGATGATGTTGTTAAGAAGAAGGTCTTCCCTTTATCTTTGAAGGGAGATGCATTGACATGGTATAGGCTATGTGATGATACGAGATCATGGAACTATAGAAGATTGAAATTGGAATTTCATCAAAAGTATTATCCTATGCATCTTGTTCATCGTGATCGCAATTATATATATGATTTCTGGCCTCGCGAAGGAGAAAGCATCGCTCAAGCTTGGGGGAGGCTTAAATCAATGTTGTATTCATGCCCAATCATGAGCTCCCAAGAGAAACAATTATTCAAAATCTTTATGCTCAGCTTTCTGAAAACAATCGCACCATGCTCGATACTTCTTGTGCTGGCTCTTTTATGATGAAGACTATTGAATTTAAATGGGATTTATTGGATAGAATTAAACGCAACTCTGAAGATTGGGATCTCGACGAAGGTAAGGAGTCAGGTGTGACACCTAAGTTTGATTGTGTTATATCTTTTATTGATACCAATATTTTCTGTAAATTTAGCACTAAATATGGACTTGACTCTGAAATAGTAGCTTATTTCTGTGAATCTTTTGCTACTTATGTTGATCTCCCTAAGGAGAAGTGGTTTAAATATCATCCTCCCATAGAAGTAAAAGTAGCTGCACCTATTAAAGTTGAAGAAAAGATTGTCACTTATAATGATCTTATTGTTCCTACTTCTTATGTTGAGAAACCACCCTTTCCTGTTAGAATAAAGGATCATGCTAAAGCTTCAACTGTTGTTCATAAAAGTAATATTAGAACTTATACACCTCCTGAGCAAGTTAAAGTAGAACCTAATATTGCTATTGTTAAAGATCTCTTGGCCGATAATATTGATGGGCATGTTATTCAATTCTGTGGTGAAACTGCTAGAATTGCTAAACCTGGCGCTAAAGATAAACATAGACCTGTGGTAGGCGTGCCTGTTATTTCTGTTAAAATAGGAGATCATTGTTATCATGGCGTATGTGATATGGGTGCTAGTGCTAGTGTTATACCTTATACTTTGTACGAAGAAATTAAGCATGAAATTGCACCTGCTGAGATAGAAGGTATTGATGTTACAATTAAACTTGCCAATAGAGATACTATATCAGCTGTGGGAATTGTTAGAGATGTTGAAGTCTTGTGTGGGAAAACTAAATATCCTGCTGATTTTCTTGTTCTTAGTTCCCCACAAGATAACTTTTGTCCCATTATATTTGGTAGACCCTTCTTGAACACCATAAATGCTAAGATAGATTGCCAAAAGAATGTTGTTACTGTTGGCTTGGATGATATGATTCATGAGTTTAATTTCTCTAAATTTAGTAAACAACACCGTGAAGAAGAATTGCCTAGTAAGGATGAAATTACTAGTCTTGCTTCTATTGTCATACCTCCTAGTGATCCTCTAGAACAATATTTGCTAGACCATGAAAATGATATGTTTATGAATGAAAGAAGGGAAACAGATGAAGTATTCTTTAAACAGGAACCTATTCTGAAACATAACTTGCCTGTTGAAATCCTAGGGGATCCTCCTCCACCCAAGGGTGATCCCGTGTTTGAGCTTAAACCGTTGCCTGATAATCTTAAATATGCTTATCTTGATGAAAAGAAAATATATCCTGTTATTATTAGTGCTAACCTTTCAGAGCATGAAGAAGAGACATTATTGAAAACTCCGAAGAAGCACCGTGCTGCTATTGGATATACTCTTGATGATCTTAAGGGCATTAGTCCCACTCTATGTCAACGAAGGTTGAATCCTAAGATGAAAGAAGTGGTAAGAAAAGAAATACTAAAGCTTTTGGAGGCAGGTATAATTTATCCCGTTGCTGATAGTCAGTGGGTAAGTCGTGTTCATTGTGTCCCTAAGAAGGGAGGTGTTACTGTTGTTCCTAATGATAAATGAATTGATCCCACAAAGAATTATTACAGGTTATAGGATGGTAATTGATTTCCACAAATTAAATAAAGCTACTAAGAAAGATCATTACCCCTTACCTTTTATCGATCAAATGCTAGAAAGACTTTCCAAACATACACATTATTGCTTTCTAGATGGTTATTCTGGTTTCTCTCAAATACCTGTGTCGGCTAAGGATCGATCAAAGACTACTTTTACATGCCCTTTTGGTACGTTTGTGTATGGACGTATGCCTTTTGGTTTATGTAATGCACCTGCTACCTTTCAAAGATGCATGATGGCTATATTCTCTAACTTTTGTGAAAAGATTTTTGAGGTTTTCATGGACGAATTTTCCGTCTATGGATCTCCTTTTGATGATTGCTTGAGCAATCTTGATCGAGTTTTGCAGAGATGTGAAGAAACCTATCTTGTCTTGAATTGGGAAAAGTGCCACTTTATGGTTAATGAAGGTATTGTCTTGGGGCATAAAGTTTCTGAAAGAGGTATTGAAGTTGATAAAGCGAAGGTTGATGCTATTGAAAAGATGCCATGTCCCAAGGACATCAAAGGTATAAGAAGTTTCCTTGGTCACGCCGGATTTTATAGGAGGTTCATTAAGGACTTCTCAAAAATTTATCGGCTTCTGACTAATTTATTACAAAAAGATATACCATTTGTCTTTGATGATGATTGTGTAGAAGCATTTGAAATACTTAAGAAAGCATTGATCTCTGCACCTATTGTTCAGCCACCGGATTGGAATTTACCCTTTGAAATTATGTGCGACGCTAGTGATTATGTTGTAGGTGTTGTTCTACGGCAAAGAGTTTATAAGAAATTAAATGTCATCCATTATGCTAGTAAGACTCTAGACAATGCTCAAAGAAATTATGCTACTACTGAAAAAGAATTCTTAGCAGTTGTATTTGCATGTGATAAGTTCAGACCCTATATTGTTGATTCTAAAGTAACTATTCACACTGATCATGCTGCTATTAAATACCTCATGGAAAAGAAAGATGCTAAACCTAGACTTATTAGATGGGTTCTCTTGCTACAAGAGTTTGATTTGCATATTGTTGATAGAAAGGGAGCTGAGAACCCGCTGCGCATAACTTGTCTAGGTTAGAAAATGTTCTTGATGACCCAATACCTATTGATGATAGCTTTCTTGATGAGCAATTAAATGTCATAAATACTTCTCGTAGTACTCTATGGTATGTTGATTATGCTAATTACATTGTTGCTAAATTCATACCACCTAGTTTCACATACCAGCAAAAGAAAAAGTTCTTCTATGATTTGAGACATTACTTTTGGGATGACCCACATCTTTATAAAGAAGGAGTAGATGGTGTTATTAGACGTTGTGTACCTGAGCATGAACAGCAACAGATCCTACGCAAGTGTCACTCCGAAGCTTATGGAGGACACCACGCTGGAGATAGAACTGCACATAAGGTATTGCAATCCGGTTTTTATTGGCCTACTATCTTCAAGGATGCCCATAAGTTGTCTTGTCTTGCGATGCATGTCAGAGAATTGGTAATATTAGTAGACGTCAAGAAATGCCTATGAACTATTCACTTGTTATTGAACCATTTGACGTTTGGGGCTTTGATTATATGGGACCTTTTCCTGCCTCTAATGGATATACACATATTTTAGTTACTGTTGATTACGTTACTAAGTGGGTAGAAGCTATTCCAACTAGTAGTGTTGATCATAGCACCTCTATTAAAATGCTTAAAGAAGTTATTTTTCCAAGGTTTGGAGTCCCTAGATATTTAATGACTGATGGTGGTTCACATTTTATTCATGGTGCTTTCCGAAAAATGCTTGCTAAATATGATGTTAATCATAGAATTGCGTCTCCATATCACCCGCAGTCTAGTGGTCAAGTAGAATTGAGTAATAGAGAACTCAAATTAATTTTGCAAAAGACTGTCAATAGGTCTAGAAATAATTGGTCCAAGAAACTTGATGATGCATTATGGGCATATAGAACTGCATATAAAAATCCTATGGGTATGTCTCCGTATAAAATGGTTTATGGAAAAGCATGTCACTCACCTCTCGAACTAGAGCATAAGGCTTATTGGGCCATTAGAGAGCTCAACTATGATTTCAAACTTGCCGGTGAGAAGAGCTTATTTGATATTAGCTCACTTGATGAATGGAGGACCCAAGCTTATGAAAATGCCAAGTTGTTTAAAGAAAAAGTTAAAGATGGCATGACAAAAGGATACAAAAGCGTGAGTTTAATGTAGGTGATTATGTATTGCTATACAACTCTCGTTTAAGATTTTTTGCAGGAAAACTTCTCTCTAAATGGGAAGGCCCTTATGTTATCGAGGAGGTCTATCGTTCCGGTGCCATAAAAATCAATAATTTTGAAGGCACAAATCCGAAGGTGGTAAACGGTCAAAGAATCAAACACTATATCTCAGGTAATCCTATGAATGTTGAAACCAATGTTATTGAAACCGTAAACCCGGAGGAATACATAAGTGACACTTTCCGGAACGTTTCAGACTCCGAAAATGAGTAGGTATGTGGTACGGTAAGTAAACCGACTCCAAAACAATTTTTAAGGCAATATTTCTCCGTTTTGGAATATTTAGAAAAATAGAAAAATAAGTAGCAGTCCGGGAAGGACACGAGGTCCCCACGAGGGTGGAGGGCGCGCCCTACCCCCCTGGGCGCGCCCCCCTACCTCGTGGGCACCTCGTGTGCCTTCCGGACTCTGTTTTCTTGCACATTACGTATTTTGGTCGGTAAAAATTCATTATATATTCTCCTGAAGGTTTTGACCACCGTATCACGCAAATATCCTCTGTTCTTGTTTCGATCTGTTTTCTGTCAGGGTTGTCAAGGCCAGGCATCATGTCATCCCCCTCCTCCAATAATGGTAACAAAGATGCTTGGCTAATGAAGATAGAGCTGAAGAGGGAAGAACCCATGGAGATCAACAAGGATGAAGGGATCAAGAAGGCCACAGAGGACCAAGCTCCTTCAGCAGGAGACACCCTTCAACTTGATCACAACTTTCTCACCCCAACTGAAATCGAAGCTTTCAAGATGGTTGAGTTAGCTCGTATTCAAAACAAGTATCTCACAAGTGAAAATATTTTGTTGAAGGAGCATATCGTTGCACTCAAGGGCATTATTCGCAAGTTGGAGGACCTCTTACGCTCGATGTGCGACTATCCAACACTTCCACCTTCTTCACCAGCAAAGGAGACATAATCACATGGGTATGGGCACTCCCCTTGGCAACTTCCAAGCTTGGGGGAGGTGCCCCGGTATCGTATCACAACCACATCTCCTATCTTTACCGTTTTTCTTAGTTCGATCCTATTAGTAGTATCTTGATCTAGTAGAATAAAGTTTATGGCATGATCTAGTTTTGAGTTTTGCTTTATGATCTCTTTATGTAATCGAGTCCGTGAGCTATATGATAAAGATTAGTGTTAAGTCAAGGGCTTGATTGTTTTGCCATGATCTTGAGTGAATAAAAGAAAAGAAAGATAAAAGAATAAAAGAAACAAAGAGTTCATATTGATCTTATTGAGAGTAATGACTTCACATAGAAAGGGTATGATGATTGAAAGTTGTTGGGAGTTGGCAAACATAGTTTTGGTCATCGTTGCAATTAATAGGAAGTAATAAAGAAAGAGAGGTTCACATATAAATATACTATTATTGACATCTTTTATGATTGTGAGCACTCATTAAAATATGACATGCTAAAGAGTCGATGTTGGACAAGGAAGACAACGTAATGGGTTATGTTTTCTTATATCTGAGATAAAGTATATTGTCATGGATCTTCCAACATGTTGAGCTTGCCTTTCCCCCTCGTGTTAGCCAAATTCTCAACACCAAGTAGAGATACTACTTGTGCTTCCAAAAACCCTTAAACCAGTTTTGCCATGGGAGTCCACCATATCTACCTATGGATTGAGTAAGATCCTTCAAGTAAGTTGTCATCGGTGAAAAGCAATAAAAATTGCTCTCTAAATATGTATGATTGATTGGTGTGGGGAAATAAGCTTTATACGATCTTGTGATGTGGAAGAAATAAAAACGACGGACTGCATAATAAAGGTTCATATCACAAGGGGCAATATAAAGTGTCGTTCTTTCGCATTAAGATTTTGTGCATCCAACCATAAAAGCACATGGCAACCTCTGCTTCCCTCTGCGAAGGGCCTATCTTTTATTATTATCCTCTACCTTATGCAAGAGTCATGGTGATCTTCACCTTTCCTTTTTACATTTTATCCTTTGGCAAGCACAGTGTGTTGGAAAGATCTGATTGATATATCTAATTGGATGTAGGGGTTCATGAGTTTTTATTGTTGACATTACCCTTGAGGTAAAAGGTTGGGAGGCGAAACTATAAGCCCCTATCTTTCTCTGTGTCCGATTAAAACTCCGTAACCACAAGTATCGCGTGAGTGTTAGCAATTATGAAGGAATAAATGATAGTTCAGTATGTGGACTTGCTATTAAGCTCTGACATAGACTCTTTTCGATGTTATGATAAATTGCAATTGCTTCAATGACTAAGATTATAGTTTGTTGGTTCTCAATAAAGTTTATGATTCGTACTCTGCATTTTGAATGGATTATTACTTGAACATAAGAAATCATATGACATTTCCTATATATGTTGTTGTTATGAGAATAATCATGATGCCTTCATGACCGTATTTTATTTTTATCGACGCCTCTACCTCTAAACATTGGGACATATTTATCATTATCGGCTTTCGCTTGAGGACAAGCGAGGTCTAAGCTTGGGGGAGTTGATACGTCCATTTTGCATCATGGTTTTATATCGATATTTATGGCATTATGGGCTGTTATTACACGTTATGTCACAATACTTATGCCTATTCTCTCTTATTTTACAAGGTTTATATAAGGAGGGAGAATGCGGCATTTGGAATTACAATTTGGAAAAGGAGCAAATATTAGAGACCTATTCTGCACAACTCCAAAAGTCCTGAAACTCCACGAAAGTCATTTTGGGAAATAATAAAAATATCTAGCGGAAGAAGTTCACCAGAGGGGGCCCCACCTGGCCACGAGGGTGGGGGACGCGCCCTACCCCCCTGGGCGTGCCCCCCTACCTCGTGGGCCCCATGGTGGCCCTCCGATGCCCATCTTCTGCTATATGAGGTCTATTGTCGAGAAAAAATAATAAGCAACCTTTCGGGACGAAACTCCGCCGCCACAAGGCGGAACCTTGGCGGAACCAATCTAGGGCTCCGGCAGAGCTGTTCTGCCAGGGACACTTCCCTCCGGGAGGGGGAAATCATCACCAACGTCATCATCAACGCTCCTCTCATCGGGAGAGGGCAATCTCCATCAACATATTCACCAGCACCATCCCCTCTCAAAACCCTAGTTCATCTCTTGTATCCAATTCTTGTCTCCAAGTCCGGGATTGGTACTAGTAGGTTGCTAGTAGTGTTGATTAATCCTTGTAGTTGATGCTAGTTGGTTTATTTGGTGGAAGATCATATGTTCAGATCCTTCATGCATATTAATACGCCTCTGATTATGAACATGAATATGCTTTGTGAGTAATTATGTTTGTTCCTAAGGACATGGGAGAAGTCTTGCTATTAGTAGTCATGTGAATTTGGTATTCGTTCGATATTTTGATGAGATGTATGTTGTCTAGCCTCTAGTGGTGTTATGTGAATGTCGACTACATAACACATCACCATTATTTGGGCCTAGAGGAAGGCATTGGGAAGTAATAAGTAGATGATGGGTTGCTAGAGTGATGTAAGCTTAAACCCTAGTTTATGCGTTAGCCGTAAGGGCTGATTTGAATCCATATGTTTCATGCTATGGTTAGGTTTACCTTAATACTTTTGTTGTAGTTGTGGATGCTTGCAATAGAGGTTAATCATGAGTGGGATGTTTGTTCAAGTAAGAACAGCACCCAAGCACCGGTCCACCCACATATCAAATTATCAAAGTGCCGAACGCGAATCATATGAACGTGATGAAAACTAGCTTGACGATATTCCCATGTGTGTCCTCGGGAGCGCTTTTCCTATTATAAGAGTTTGTCCAGGCTTGTCCTTTGCTACAAAAAGGATTGGGCCACCTTGCTGCACTTTATTTACTTCTGTGACTTGTTGCTCGTTACAAATTATCCTATCACAAAACTATCTGTTACCACTTATTTCAGTACTTGCAGAGAATACCTTGCTGAAAACCACTTATCATTTCCTTCTGCTCCTCGTTGGGTTCGACACTCTTACTTATCGAAAGGACTACGATAGATCCCCTATACTTGTGGGTCATCAGCGGCTGGGTTTATTGTGGAAGTTTTTCAACCTGAGTGGTTGGCTAACCCGATGCTGGTACTTAAGAAGAATGGCACTTGGCGTATGTGTGTGGATTACACAGACCTTAATAAGGCTCGTCCGGCTGATCCTTTTGCTCTCCCCCGTATTGATCAAATCATCGATGCTACGGCAGGTTATGAGCGTTTGAGTTTTTTGGATGCTTACTTTGGTTATCATCAGATCAAGATGGCAGTTAAGGAACAAGAGAAGACAGCTTTCATCACTCCCTTTGGAGCCTTCTGCTATGTGTCTATGCCTTTTAGGCTCAAGAGTGCCTAGGCGACTTATCAGCGGTGTGTTCAGAATTGCCTCCATGATCAGATTGGACGCAATGTTCATGCTTATGTGGATGATATTGTTGTGAAATCCAGGAATGAGACTTTTATAGATGATTTGAAAGAGACCTTTGATAATCTCCGGGTCTACAAGATGATGCTTAACCCGGCCAAGTGTGTCTTTGGTGTGCCAGCAGGCAGGCTTTTGGGTTTTTTGGTTTCTGAAAGAGGCATTGAAGCTAACCTGGAGAAAATCAAGGCTATCAATTCGTTGGCTATGCCGGCATGTATTAATGATGTCCAGCGTCTGGCGGGTCATATTGCGGCCTTAAGCCGTTTTATAAGACGTTTGGGTGAAAAGGCTATCCCTCTGTACCAGATGATGAAGAAGACATATCACTTTGTCTAGAGTGATGTTGCTGATCAGGCGTTTAAGGCATTGAAAAAGCAGCTAGCTGAGCCGCCAATCCTTGCTGCTCCTATTGATAAGGAGCCCTTACTGTTGTATGTGGTTGCTAATAGTCGAGCCGTCAGTGTGGCAATTGTTGTGGAAAAGAAGGAATCAGGCAAGAAGTATCCGGTTCAGTGGCCGGTTTATTATGTCAGTGAAGTACTCACTGAACCTAAGCAGAGGTACCCACATTGGCAGAAGCTGGTTTATGGGGTGTTCATGGCTAGTCGTAAATTGAAGCAGTATTTCTTCAGTCATCCCATCACTATGATCAGTTCTGCTCCCTTAGGGGATATTATTCAAAACAGAGAAGCCACGGGTCGGGTAGCCAAGTGGGCCATTGAGCTTGGACCCCACGGTTTGAAGTATATGCCTCGGACAGCTATCAAGTCTCAAGCACTTGTGGATTTCATTAATGATTGGACCGAGTTGCAGACGCCTGAGGAGGAGCCGGATAGCACATATTGGACTATTCACTTTGATGGATCCAGGCAGTTGGAGGGCTCGGGGGCTGGAGTTATTTTGACTTCCCCACGAGGTGATAAATTTTGCTATGTTTTAAGGTTGATGTTCCCTTGTACTAACAATGCAGATGAGTATGAGGCCTTCTCCATGGTCTTCGGATGGCTAAAGAGATGAACTTAAGCCGGGTGAGGTGTTTCGGTGACTCAGATTTGGTGGCTCAGCAAGTTTCAGGCACTTGGGATTCCAAAGATCCACTCATGGCGGCTTATCGCCGGGAGGTTGATGTTATTGCTAGTCATTTCAAAGGTTATCAAGTGGAACATGTTGATCACAGGAAAAATGAGGCGACTGATGCTTTAAGCCGGCTAGGGTCCCAGCATAAGCCGGTACCACCTAATGTTTTCCTTGATATTCTGCATAATCCTTCAGTCAAATTGCCTACGGAGGAAGATCGGGATGTTCTTGACCCGGAGGCGCAGTTGGTGGCGGCTCTTCATGCTATTCCTGATTGGACAGTTCCATATTTGGCTTATATGACCCGGGGCGAGTTACCTGAAGATGAAACTTTGGCCAGACAGATAACCCGGCGGTCTAAGTCAATGACTATTGTCAATGGAGAGTTGCACTAATGTTGTGTCACAGGGGCGTTTCAACGTTGTGTTTCTCCTGAGGAAGGCTGTGAGATTCTACGAGAGATTCATGAAGGAGATTGTGGCCATCATGTCGGCTCTAAGTCTCTCGTGGCCAAGGCTTTTCATCATGGGTTTTATTGGCTGATGGCTCATGCTGATGTAGAGGATTTGGTCAGTAAATGTGATGGTTGTCAGAAATTTTCAAGACGAGCTCATGTGCCGACTCAAGAATTGAGGATGATTCCAATTAGTTGGCCATTTGCAGTCTGGGGGCTGGATATGGTTGGACCTTTTAAAAGATCCAAGGATAAAAATACCCACCTTTTGGTGGCGGTTGACAAGTTTACAAAGTGGGTTGAGGCAGAGCCGGTCAGTAAGTGTGACGCGGCGACGACGGTTCAATTCATCAAAAAGGTGATTTTCCATTTTGGCTACCCTCATAGCATTATAACTGATAATGGCACTAATATGTCTAAAGGTGCTATGAAAGAATTTTGTCAACGAGAGCATATTCGTCTTGATGTGTCATCAGTGGCTCACCCCCAGTCCAATGGCCAAGCTGAAAGAGACAATCAAGAAATCTTGAGAGGCATAAAGCCCCGGCTTATGGTCCCTTTGTGGAGGACGCCGGGTTGTTGGTTTGAGGAGTTACCTTTAGTGCTTTGGAGTATCAATACCACCCCCAACATATCTATGGGTTGCACGCCTTTCTTCATGGTTTACAAAGCAGAGGTGGTTCTCCCAAGTGACATCCATCACGACTCGCCCCGTGTGGTGGCTTATGTTGAAGATGATAATGAAAAAGCACGTCAAGATGCTCTTTACCTTCTGGATGAGGAGCATGACCTTGCGGCGGCTCGTTCGGTGATTTACCAGCAAGATCTGCATCGCTATCATAGCCGCCGGGTTAAAACTCGAACCTTTCAAGAAGGTGGCTTGGTGCTCCGGCTCATCCAGGATCAAACAGACAAGCACAAGTTATCCTCACCTTGGGAAGGGCCCTTTGTGGTCAGCAAAAATCTAAACAACGGTCATACTACCTCATTGATGTTCGAGAGCACAAAGACTCACGTAAGTCTGAGGAGGAGACCCGCCGGCCATGGAACATTGCTCATCTTCGGCCTTATTACACCTGAGCCACCGGCTCTTGTGTTGTAGACATTTGTATCCTTGTATATATTATGATCAAGTATAATAAAGCCGGCATCCCTGATAATTCAGGGCGTCTGTCGTTTCATTTTTGAGTATCTGAGTCTTTATTGTCAGTTCATAAGATCACTTGGGGGCTTCCTGCTTATTGAGCATAGCTATGACTACCCTCTTGATCTGGCTTGCACGCCTTGTTACAACCATGACATAGGGGCTTCCTGCTCATTGAGCATAGCTATGACTACCCTTTGATCTGGCTCATACGCCTGGTTGCAAATAACTTAGAATTCCTAAAGTTAAAAGGTTACCAAAGAGAACTTGTTACAATGTACAGTTCAAACATAGGTAACCTGCCTTGATGGCTTGTTGAAAAAATCACTTGGGGGCTTCCTGTTCAATGAACATAGCCTTATTTACCCTTTTGATTGTCTTGGATGCCAGGTGTATTCACCAAAACTCCGGGTTATCCTGCCTTTGTATGCCTGCCACTCCAACCAGGTAATCCTGGAACGACTCACCGAACTCTTGACAGTCAATCTTATAAAGACCCTGAACTTGTCAAAGTTAAAACGGTGATTGGTCATGTGAGGCCCGGCTTACAGGTTTGCATAAAGGTTTAACTCAGTGGTTGTACGGCCATTGAATAGCACTTGATGTTGAAGCGGCAGCCTTTGAAGGCCTTGTTTTCCTTATTTGTATTTACTTTGAACATTTTTTGGGGTTCATCTTGTGTACCATATTGATTTATGGTTTAAAATTGGTTCGGGCCATGTTGCCTTGATCCTTATGATTCATATGTGAATCTATCCGGAGTTCTGATAACCCGGCCTGGCTTTGGATGATAAGTCGCCGTGTGTGTTGATTACATGCTTGGAGATCTGCGCTCTAAGTTTTTGGGATATTACCCTTGCTGCATATGGCGTTGTATGCCGGCAGTATGAATAAATTGCACAGGGCGTTGCGCTCTAAAGTCTTTGGGCTATTACCCTTACTGCATATGGTGTGATAAGCCGGCGGTATGAACAAATATCACATGTATGATATTTACTTGTTATAAATATATGAGGTTTTTGATAATCCTGCCCTCGTTATGGACTATACAGTCACCAGTGGATTTTCTATGGGGTATTATGACCCGGCCTGGGGTAAACCGCCAGGGCACTTGTTATCCACTTGTGTGTAGGGAAAATGATAAACATGGTCCGTATGATTGATGATGTTATAAGCATAAGTGGCAGATCTTCACTAATCAGATTGGCGGCTCAAAAGTATTATGCAAATCAACATGCACGATGGCATGGTAGATCATTGTTTTCAAGCTAGCCTATTACAAGGCATCGAACGGCCCAAAAGAATAAGCCTTTTTATGCACACAACATGACATGCTATGGATGATAAGCCGTTCCTTGATCAATCATCTTGGCCCTGGCGTGTTGA
Source organism: Aegilops bicornis (assembly GCA_021605145.1). NCBI lineage: Eukaryota > Viridiplantae > Streptophyta > Magnoliopsida > Poales > Poaceae > Aegilops > Aegilops bicornis. The sequence continues at coordinate 675,911,745 of CM038672.1, forward strand.
GGATTCTGGGTTATCTTGTGCCGGCTCTTCTTCTTCATCTTCATCACCCGTTTGTTGGAAGTCAGATGTGGCCCAATTGATCCCAGTCAAAGCCCTGAAAACAGCTTCCTCGTCTATAAGAGTTGACGGGTCAATGTTAGGGGCAAAGGTATGCTTACGGGTTGGAGGGATGAGGTTCACAGCCTCATGAACCGGCGCCTTCACTTTGGCATTTTCTGCATCATAAACCGGATGGTACTTTGAGAGGTCTGTCTCTTCAGCAAATTTTCTTGTCCAAGGACGCATCTCCCTTACTATTTTGGTGAAGTCATCAGCACTGAAGGGAGTCCCGTCTTCTTTTAAGCTGGGGTAGCCGGTTGCTATCTCTTCCGGGTCAAGTTCAGCTTGCCACGCTTTTTCCCGGCTCAAGGCAGTGATGGCGCCGGCTCTGGCGGCTGACTGCTTCAAGTCCTCAACCCTTTGTGGCAGCATAGACAGTTTTTCCAATGTATCCTTGATGAGGGACGGTGGTTGTCTCTTATGAGATGCAGCAGAAATAGCTCATTGCGCGCCAGTATATAATTGCTCTACAAGAGTGTAGACGGCCTTCAGCTTCATGCGCATATCGGAGCCAAGATGGGAAATTCTGGAGCCTGCATTATCAAAGAATTTGATAAGCCGGATGAATGATTATTCAAGGCATTGATGATGATAGGTTGAAACACAGTATTACTTACCAAAGATGGCGGCTGTCATGTTGTTAATTTAATGTTTTAAACCAGACAACTCCTCAGTCACCGGTTTAAGGACAGCTTCGGCATCTTCTGCTATTTTCATTAGAGCTGCCTTCTCGGTCTCCCAGCCGGTTCTCTTAGCACTGAAGTCCTTTTTTAGCTTTTCAATATTTTCCAAAGCGGTCTTCAGTTCTGATTTGGCTTTGGACATCTCCTCTTGCTGGGATTGAATGTTTTGCCTCAAATCAACCACTTGGGATTCTTTCATATTCAATTCAGCCTACAAGATAAGGCGAGTTAGCAGCAATGTATGGTTATGATGCTCATTTTATTTGAAGTCCCAAGCACAATACAAGTATTTCATTTGGCATTTGGGGGCTAATGCACATTGTTCTTTTTTGAAGACAATTATATGATGACCCGGCTAAACTGTTATGACTATAGCCGACTCATGGGGGCTACATACTTGGATTTTATTCACAATTATGGTGATAAGTCCCGGCTTATCCATGCTGATTAAGCCGGCCCTTGGGGGCTACAGGTGCAAAGTTGATCACTACTATTTGAAGTCCCGGCTTAGCCATGCTGATTAAGCCGGCCCTTGGGGGCTACCGGTGCAATATTGAGTATTGCCAGTTTAAGTCGGCCCTTGCGAGCTATATGTGTGAAATTAAAAACTATTTTGGAAGACTCGATTTTGGCTATGCAGCTTAAAGCCGGCCCTTGGGGGCTACTTGTGTTGATTCTGCAGTTCTGACATGCTATGACATGGCTATTAAGATTAACAAGGATATTTAAAGTCTACAACATATTCAAGTTTATCATATCCACTAGACTTAGTGGCTGGCAGCGATATGTTTGTATGGAGAAGATTGTAGAGTTTACCACAAAACGTTCCTTCATAAGATTGACCAGGCCGGCTTCGAAGTCACGGCTGGTGTGAAGGCGGTTTGAGTAACCAGAGTGAATCTCTTGAGCGTTGAACTGGGCATAGCTTTCCAAGTCCACTTTCCACTTGTCCTTGTTTGGCGCTATGTCTGGATAGGGCAGTGGGGTTGCCTGGAGCTGTATAAGCTGTGCCAGTAATCATTATGTCGTCAGTCTCTTGAGCTGGCTAAGCAGGACTGGGCGGCTTGGCAGGTTCCGGGTCAATGTTCATGGGATCCACGGTGACCGGGTGTTCTGGTGGCGGATCATCCATGGCTGCCTCTGAACTTTGATGCAAAGACTCAGATATTGTTTTCTCCGGATCAGCATCTTTGGCCTGTTTATTGACCTTCAGCTTCTTGTTGGGTTTGGCCATAGCACTGCAAGTAAACCACATAATGAGATTAATATGTCAATTGGCTATGAGTTGAAGCAAACAAGTTTAAAGATATTTACCCAGGGACAGTCTTGAAAAGAGGGACCTGAGTCCCAGTTGAGTCGCCAGAGGAAGAATGAGAGGTCCCCTGATAGTTTTATTCAGACGGATTAAGAGGTTGTCGAAAAAGACCCGCCTTGGGGTAAGCTAAGTCGGAAATATTTGAAACCTCTAGACGGCGCTTGCGAGGAGCCGGCGTGTTCGGTAAGCCGGAGGAGAGAATCCCGCCACCGTTGTTCCGGGTCGTGCGGCGAGCTTCATGTTGCTTCTTCTTCAAAATAAATTTGGGGTCCAAATAAGTTAAAGGATGAGAAAACCTTACTTTCCGGCTCACTTGACGAACTTTCTGTCTTGGCAGAGGTTTTGAGTCAGAGGAAAGGATAGTTACCTCTTCACCATCCACGTGGCTGCCTTCCGCTTCATCCTGATAGTGATCATTGTCAACAAGATGTACAAAAAATGAGCCAAGGCAGTCAAGTTCTACCTCCGACTCAATATCATCCTAGTCAAATAGCTCGGAGGTGTTGGTCTTCTTCTTGGCAGGTTTTTTCTGGGCCTTATTCTTCGTCTGGGTCTTCTTGACCGGCTTATCCTGCAGCTTCCTATTCCAAAAAGGTGAATCGGCCTGCAAAAATCAAATGAGTATAAGAGGGTAGTTTAAGTGAGGAAATGATTAAACCAGAAATTGTTTAAAAGCTTACAGCCGACGGCTTGTTGAGGGCGCAGAAAGGATTCAACCTAGTTTTGCTACAATCTGCTAAGCTCTCATTCAGCAGAGACTTGGTCATGTCATTGATATCGTCATTGGTTAGTTGTATCTGGCAGTGGTGTTGCGGGTCTTTTAAGTCTCCGGTGTACTCGTACATAAAGACGGGGCGACGACTTAAGGGCAAAACTCTCCAAGCGACCCATCATCAAACCAGATCGATTTCGGTCAGACCATTGGCTATTAAAGCTCTAATCTTCAAAAATATGGGCATATATTTGGCCCGTTCAGCTGTGCTGATCCGAATGGGGAGGGGGTGCCTGTTGCTGAGCCGGCTGTCATGATAACCCGGTAGAGGGTTTTCCCCTTCTGGAGAGGTGTCTTGACAGTAAAACCATGTTTGATTCCAGTCCTTGGGGTGACTGGAGAGTTTGGTGGCTGGGAAGGTGGCATCTTTCCGCCTCTGAATAGAAATGCCGCCTAATTCCAGGCTCGGCCTGTCCGTGAATTCAGTCTGGCGGTTTAAATAATAGAACTCTCTAAATACTTCTACGGTAGGCTCCTGTTGAAAGTATACTTCGCAAAATACTTGAAAAATGCAAATGTTTGTGACAGAGTTGGGTCCGATGTCTTAAGGATGGAGTTGGAAGAAATGCAGCACATCACGGAAATTTTTTTGAGCCGGGCAGAGTCAACCCCTGGAGCATGTGATCAGTGAAGACAACAACTTCGCCATCTTTTGGCTCAGGGATGGTTTCCGTTCATGGGGCTCTCCAATGAATGTCATTCTTTGCAGCTAACACGCTTACTTGAACGTGTTCACTCAACGTTTGTTCGGTAACCCGGGAAGCGACCCAGCTTCATGAGGTGACAGTCTTGGTCATTTTTGAGGAGGAAGATCTAAAAAAAGGGATATTGCCGGTTTAAGATTATGCTATTAAGCCGGCCATTGATTCAAAAGTAAGTGCTATAAAGAGCCAACATGTTAAGCCGAAAGATAATACTGAGTTATGCGGGTATATATATTGGCGGCTTAAAAAGGGACTAATGGTACATGGCAAGTTATGGTTTATCAGTTAAGCCGCCCGAATAAGTTGCTACTTTTCAGATCTATAAGGATTTGTTAAGTTATGACAAACAGATTTCACAGACTGGTGCTACAATTTTGGATCTACAGCAATTCAGAAAATAAAATAAATTTTAAACCTAAGGTGGCGGTAGCAGCAGAGCTCGTGTGCTCAGATGATATCTGTTACAGAGGGTGTTGGGGATATAACTATTTGTGTAAGCCGCCCAGGAGGGGCCGGGTTACGTAAAGAGATTACCAGACAGAAGCCCAAGTCCAAACATGAAGATGGCGTCTCAACAAAGGACCTAAGGCCCACAGGTGACTTAAGGCCTGTTGTAGTAAACCGCCATAATGGCAAGACTTGTATCATAAGGTAGACTTGACTAGTCACCGAGCCGGACATTGTTTATAAGCCGGCAAGGACTCTGTGAGCCCAGGCGTCAACCCGTGTATATAAAGGGGACGACATGTTGGCGGCTTAGGGCAAGAAACAACCAATCGAGAACCGGGCATAGCGTATCTCGCTCCACAGTTTATCAAAACCTCAAGCAATAACAACCTAACTAGGCGTAGGCTTTACCTTCACCGTAAGGGGCGAACTAGTATAAAACCTCTCGTGTCCTTTGTCCCGATTAACCCCTTTAAGCTTCCTAGTTGCGATGGCTCCACGACTAAGTCCTTGCAAGAGGACATCCGCCATGACAATTCCACGACAGTTGGCGCCACCGTGGGGCCAGCGCAGTGGATTTGAGTTCTTGAAGGGCAGCTTGAAGGGCTCAAGGGATCTGTGATGGGCGGATGACCAAGAGTCATCGCAGCAAGATCTACATCGACAATGAAGGCTGGGGCCCGAGGCTGACTCAATTGAGTCTGGTGCGGGTCCCCTTTGGCGGAATCCACGTCTTCATCGGCCGGATTGGTGAGCCGGGCCCAGAGCCGGACAGCTGCACCGACCTCATTGAGACGGCTCAGCGTGCGAGACCCTCCCGGGTTCAACCTACCATGAAGCATGCCTTTGTGGGCTGTATTCACGGAGAGGCACCTTCTGAAGGATATAAATATGGCGAAGAGACGGCTGTCCCATCAGATGATGATTCGTCCTCCGGTTCAATAGATTCTCTGTATCAGGTCCAAGAAGGCATCTTTGGGGGCTGTTACAGCGACTCTAGCGTTCAGATTGCTATGAGCCGCCAAGCTGGGCAGGAGTCTTCATGGCTGGTACCCAACCCGGCCAAAACTCGACGGCTGCGACAGCAATAACGTCCGGGTCAGGAGCGGCCAGGGCAGGAGGCCCCGTGTGCCCGCCGGCTCAAGTGCTGATAGATCTTATGGACAAGTTGACGGCCCTGTTAACCACCACGGTTATTCCTGCAAATCCAGATGAGCATAACACGGAGGTGGCAACGGTGCGTGAGAAGATAGCCCTGGCCAAGGAGGCCTTGGCGGCTGAGGACACCGAGCTAGGCGTGGGCGGGCGGCTTTGGATGCACGGGCGCAGCGACTCCAGTCAGAGGCTTTCCAGCTTAACATGAGTTTGAATGCGTCCAATGAGGTGATGAGAAGGAGACATCAGAAGACCCAGTCCCGTCTGCCTCCGGAGCAATCCGCCCGAAGCCAATCAATTTATGACACCCGGAGCTGGAGGGCCAGTTCAGCCTCGAGAGATGGCACCTCTTCACGGGAGCATGGCCCGCCCGATACATACCGACACCTCCGGGCCACTTCTCCAACCCCATGGAGAACTTGATAGCAACATCGGCGCGTCTGGCGGCTCTTCCGGTGGGCGGTGATGACCCGGCGGCGGTGGAAACCGGAGGGTTAGGGATCTTCTTGAGACGGCCTTGGCACGACAAGAGACCTATTCTTACGGACAGCGACAGATTCATTCCACTCCTCAGCCTTGGATAGCACCTCTCGTCCAAACCGGAGTCCGAAGTTACAGGCACATGGAGTCGAAGCTTTGTCAAGCAATGCCGCGTCGTAACCAACCCGGTGGCTATAACTTTGGTGCGGGATCGATTGCGTCGGGGAGGATGAGCAGGCGGCTCAATTAGCGGCTCAGCAGACGGCATATGATGGTCTCCCAGAGTATCCAACGACTACTGTTGGAGCAGGAGTGGCCACTAGAACCGGTGGTGTCCCTTGTCTGGTGTCGGCTCTGCGAGATGTGCGTCTGCCTAAGGATTTCAAGGGACCTCGAAAGGTGCCGAATTACACGGCCAACTTACAGCCGGGGGCATGGATTGAAAGTTACGAGATGGCCATGGAGTTATTGGAAGTCAGCGACGCGGCAATGGCTAAGTATTTCACCATGATGTTAGATGGAACGGCCCGATCTTGGTTGAAAAGTTTGCCTCCCAACTCCATCAGTTCATGGGCGGAGCTAAAGGCCCGGTTTATCCAGAACTTTAAGGATACTTGCAAGCAATCTATGTCCATTGTGGACTTGACCAATTGTAGGCAGGAGGAGGGTGAGTCCACAACTCATTGGGTGCGCCGGGTCAAGGAAATAATACACTCATCTGATAAGATGGACGCCGGCTCTGCGGTACTTATGCTCCATCAGAATTGTCGTTTTGAGCCGCTGAAGCAGAAGCTGGGGCGCCTTAAGCGTGATTGCAATGACATGGGTACTTTGATGGCGGCTTTGGTTAAATATGCCGATTCTGATACTACCGATGATCCCGCGTCTGAGGAGGAAAAGACAGGGAAAGGAAAGAAGAACGGCAATGGAAAGGGTCAATGACATCACCGGTAAGCCAAGGTGGCAACAAGCGTAAGCCGGATGGTAACCGGCGTTTGTGGCCAATACTAATGCCCAAGGTAATAACAAGAAGCATAAGGAGAGCACCCCTCGATCTGGTGGCTCAGTCCATCTCTTGAGCAGCTTCGAATGAGCCTTGTCCCGAACCACGGTACTCGGAAAATCCTGCCACCCACTTATGGAAGGACTGCGCGATCATGAAGGCTTTCAAGAATTCAAACATGTTTGATGGCAATCATGGATCGGTGGCGGTTCGAGAGCAGGTGGTTTCCATGGCCGGGTGGCGGCTCAAGTTCCGGTTTTCAAAGGCGGTCAAGGTGGCTATAATCAGTGATGCGGTCAAGGAGGACGGCAGCAGCAGTCAGGTTATCAGAGCCATCCAAAACAGTTGAACGATGGGCAATACCATGTGTTTACCACTAACTTGTGTAAACGTGATCAGAAGGTTCATAAAAGGGCTGTGAATTCGGTTGAGCCGGCAGTTCCTCGTTATCTGAGGTGGTCAGAGCAGCCTATCATTTGGAGTAGAGAAGTTCACCCCCTCCGGGTTGATAACCCGGGTCAGTTGGCCTTGGTGGTGGCCCCTCAGGTTGGTGGATATAAATTCACTAAGGTGCTCATGGACGGAGGAAGCAGCATCAATATTCTTTATTATGAGACCTTTCGCCTCATGGGTTACGTGATAAGGACTTGAGGGCGTCTAACACTGTTTTTCATGGGGTGGTACACGGTAAGTCGGCATATCCAGTTGGAAAGATCGATTGGAAGTGGCTTTTGGAGACGAATATGATTCTGTGGCTGAGAAGCTGACGTTTGAGGTAGTCAAAATCAGGACCCCATATCACGCTCTGTTTGGACGGCCGGCTTATGCCAAGTTTATGGCACGGTCGTGTTATGTTTATCTACAGCTCAAGATGCCGGGTTACAAGGGCACCATCACTGTGCATGGGAGTCGAAAGGTGGCCTTGGAGTGGGAGGAAGGCGATGCGGCTTATGCTGAATCTGTTTGTGTTGAAGAGGAGCTGAAGTTTTATCAAACTAATGTTGACCCGACAGATATGACCTCTTTGAAGAAGCCAACCACTGAGCAAGACTCGGCGTTGAAATTTAAGTCGGTCGCCGAGACAAAACTGGTTGACTTCACTCCAGGCGACTCTTCCAAGCAGTTCAGCATCAGTACCAATTCGTATCCCAAATAGGAAAGCACGCTCATCGAGTTCATCCATGAGAACCGGGACATCTTTGCATGGAAACCTTCTGACATGTGGGTGTCGAGAGAACTCATGAGCACACTCTTAATATTGATCCAAAGTATAAGCGGTCGGGCAGTTTCTCCGGCGATTCAATGAGGAAAGGCGAAAGGCTATAGGGGAGGAGGTCACTCGGCTCTTAGCGGCCGGGTTCATCGTGGAAGTCTTTCACCCGGAGTGGTTGGCTAACCCGGTGCTTGTGCTCAAGAAGAACGGCACCTGGCGGATGTGTGTGGACTACACGGACTTAAATAAAGCTTGTCCGGCTGATCCTTTGCTCGCCCGCATTGATCAAATCATCGATGCTACAGCGGGTTGCGGCGGTTGAGTTTTTGGATGCTTACTCTGGTTATCATCAGATCAAGATGGCAGTTAAGGACCAGGAGAAGACGGCTTTCATTACTCCATTTGGAGCCTTCTGCTATGTGTCTATGCCGTTTGGGCTCAAGAGTGCCCAGGCGACTTATCAGCGGTGTGTGTAGAATTGTCTCCACAATCAGATTGGGCGCAATGTTCATGCTTATGTGGATGACATTGTGGTGAAGTCCAGAGAGAAGGAAACCTTGATCTCCGACTTAAAGGAAACCTTTGATAATCTCCGGATCTACAAGATGATGCTTAACCGGACAAGTGTGTATTTGGTGTACTGCGGGCAAACTTTTGGGATTCACGGTCTCAAGCAGGGGCATTGAAGCTAACCCGAGAAGATCAAGGCGATTACCTCTCTAGCTAAACCGGTGTGCATCAATGATGTTCAGCGGCCCGGGTCGCGTTTACGCTTTAAGCCGATTCATAAGCCGGCTAGGGAGAAAGGCTCTACCGCTATGTCGGATGATGAAGAAAACAAACACTTTTATGCAGGTGAGGCTCTTGATGCTGCCTTTGAAGATTTAAAGAGACAATTATGCGAGCCGCGGTTCTCGCGGCTCCAATTGATAAAGAGCCATTGCTATTGTATGTTCTTGCTAACTCACCTTATTGTTAGTGTGGCCATTGTGGTGGAAGCGTAAGGAGACCGGCAAGGAGCATCCAGTTCAGTGACGGTTTATTACATCGATGAGGTGCTCATAGAGTCCAAGCAAAGGTATCCGCATTGGCAGAAACTGGTTTATGGGGTGTTCATGGCGAGCCGGAAGCTAAAGCAGTACTTCCTGGGTCATCCTATAATGGTGGTAAGTTCAGCCCCCTTGGGAGACATCATCCAGAACAGGGAAGCCATAGGACGAGTTGCCAAGTGGGCCATCGATCTTGGGCCTCACGGTTTGAAGTATATGCCACGCACAGCTATCAAGTCTCAAGACCTAGTGGACTTTATCAATGATTGGACGGAGTTGCAGGCACCATAGGAGAAGCCGAATAACACATATTGGACTATTCACTTTGATGGGTCCAGGCAGTTAGAAGGCTCGGGGGCTGGAGTCATTTTAACTTCCCCCCGAGGTGACAAATTTTGTTATGTGATCCGGCTTATGTTTCCTTGTACTAACAATGCAGCTGAATATGAAGCTTTACTCCATGGCCTCCGGATGGCCAAAGAGATGAATTTGAGCTGGGTAAGATGCTTGGGCGATTCAGACCTCATCGCGCAACAGGTGTCAGGCACGTGGGATTCTAAGGATCCCCTTATGGCGGCTTATCATCGTGAAGTTGATGCGGTGGCTGGGCACTTCAAAGGTTATCAAGTAGAGCACGTTGATCGAAGGAAGAATGAGGCGGCTGATGCTTTAAGCCGGCTAGGGTCTCAGCGTAAGCCGGTGCCGCCTAATACTTTCCTTGACATTTTGCATAACCCTTCCGCCGAGTGCCTACAGAGGAAGAGCTTGCGATGCTGCACCGGGCGCAGCTGGTGGCGGCTCTCCATGCCATCCCGGATTGGACGGTCCCATATTTGACCTATATGACCCGGGGAGAGTTGCCTGAGGACGAGACCTTGGCAAGACAAATCGTCAGGCGATCCAAATCCATGACGATTGTTCATGGCGAGTTGCATCACCGCGGTGTCACTGGGGCGTTTCAACATTGTGTATCACCGATGGAGGGTCAGGAGATACTTCGTGAGATTCATGAATGTGATTGCGGTCATCATGCCGGTTCAAAGTCTCTGGTAGCCAAGGCCTTTCGTCATGGTTTTTATTGGCTGACGGCTCATGCTGATGAGGAGGATCTGGTCAGCAAATGTGACGGATGTCAAAAATTCTCACGACGAGCTCATGTGCCGGCTCAAGAATTGAGGATGATTCCGATTACTTGGCCGTTTGCAGTCTGGGGGCTTGATATGGTTGGACCTTTCAAAAGGTCTAAGGATAAGAAGACACACCTGTTGGTGGCAGTGGACAAATTCACCAAGTGGGTTGAAGCGGGCGGTCAATAGGTGTGATGCAGCCACGGTTCAGTTCATCAAAAGGTGATCTTTTGTTTTGGTTTTCAGCGCAGCATTATAGCGATAATGGTACTAATCTCTCCAAGGGTGCCATGGAAGAGTTACATCAACAAGAGCACATCCGGCTTGATGTCTCGGCTGTTGCTCACCCCCAGTCTAATGGTCAAGCAGAAAGAGCTAATCAAGAGATCTTGAAAGGTATCAAACCCCGGCTCTTAGTTCCCTTGCAGCGAACTCCGGGTTGTTTGGTGGAGGAGTTGCCCTCTGTGCTATGGAGCATCAACACAACGCCTAACAGGTCTCCGGTTATACACCTTTCTTCATGGTGTACGGAGGCAGGCGGTTACGCCTAGTGATATCCGGCATGATTCACCCCGGGTGGCGGCTTACGTTGAGGCTGATAATGAAAAAGCTCGTCAGGATGCACTTGACTTGTTGGATGAAGAGCGAGACTTGGCAATAGCCCGCTCGGTGATTTATCAGCAAGACCTGCGCCGTTATCATAGCCGCCGGGTCAGAAGCAGAACTTTCCAGAAAGGCGATTTAGTGCTCCGGCTCATCCAGGATCAATCTGATATGCACAAGTTGTTCCCTCCTTGGGAAGGACCTTTTGTGGTCAGCAAGAATCTCAACAACGGGTCATATTACCTCATCGATGTTCGAGAGCACAAAGACTCACGTAAGTCGAAGGAAGAGACCCGCCGGCCGTGGAACATAGCGCATCTCCGGCCCTACTATACTTGAGCCACCGGCTCTCAGAGTATATTTGCTTTTCTTTTTTAACAATGTATATATTATATAAAGCAATAAAGCAGGACCTCTTTCCTTTCCTTCCTACAAGATTTATGTGTTTTCTTTATCAGGTGGTGGAAAAACTAACAGGGAGCGGATCATATCTGAATCTGGTTTTCCCTTTGGTCCGGCTTATGATCATATCTGAATCTAGCCATGGTCACTTGGGGGCTTCCTGTTCAAACATAGGTCGTATTCGAACCAAAGAGAACATATTGTCGATACCCAATTGATTGGCACACCGCCAAACCCACTTGGGGCTTCTTGATCATATTTGAATCATAGCTTAACCTCTTTGGGTCCGGCGTGGATCGTATTCGAATCAGCGTCATTAAACAACTCTCATGGTCACTTGGGGCTTCTGTTCAAACATAGGTCGATTCGAACCAAAGAGAACATAGATGTCGATACCCACTTGATCAGCATCGCCAAAGCCATTGGGGGCTATATGATCGTATCTGAATCTTAGCTTAACCCCTTTGGAACGGTTCTACTGATCGTATTCGAATCAGAGGCCTTTAATCATGAACCGGCTGATACTTATGATGTTTTGATTCATACTCCGGGTTAACATTATTTTACACGACCCCGGATGTGGTGAGACGCCAAAGGAATTTTTTGTTTTTATACACAAGGTAAAGCAAAAAGCTTTTGGATGTTAACAAGCAATTCATGCAAGCCGGCAGTATACAATGATAGCGGCTTGAGACATTGCTAAGCACCACAAACATGCGCGAAGGCATGACAGAGTTAAGAAGTTTTTATACCCTATTACAAGACTCCCCGAGTCTGAATAATGAGGCATTATTTTTTCAAAGACTTAGTGTCAGGCGGGTTACTCCTTTGGCGAGCTTGACGACTCCGGGTTATCCTTTTAGCCTCTTAAATGCATTGCTTTGTCACCGGAAGGTTGACTAGGTCGAGTCAATGCCGCTTAAGGCTTCATATTCAGATTAATCATCTATTAAACTGGCCGGGTCAACTTCAGGAGCAAAGGTATGCTTACGAGTTGGAGGGATCAGGCTGACATCATCGTAATGCGGAGTTGGAATCCTCCGGTTCTCGTTGTCATAACCCGGCTGATACTTCGTAAAATCAATATTGTTGCCAATGATGGTGGCCATAGGACGTACGACTCTCACACAGGTGGTGAAGTCTGATTCATTGAATGCAGAGCCGTCCTCCTTCAAGCTAGGATATCCAAGAGCAACATCGGCTAAGTATAGCTCTGGAACCAACGCTTTAGCCCGGCTTAAGGCAGCTATGGCCCCGGCTCTACCAGATGCCCGCCTTAACTCCTGAATCCGTTGAGGTAACACCACAAGCCGTTTGAGCACATCCTGCAGGAGATAAGGAGTATCATTTGATAAAGCCACCACGGCCAAAGCACGTTGTGACCCGGTGTACAGCTGTTCCACTAAAGTGTATACCGCCTTAAGCTTGATCAGCATATTATGCTTCAGGTTGGTACTCCTGGGACCTACGTTTATACATATAAGATTAAGCCGGAGATAATATCTGAAATAGTTATCAAATAAATCATGGTGATGTTCAAAAGTTACACATAGTAACTTACCGAAAATTGCTGAGACCCTTTGGGATATCTGGTGCTTTAAGCCGGACAGTTCGGCAGTTGCTTCGGCAAGAGCTGCGTCTGCTGTCTAGGCCCGGGTCACAAGTGATGATTTTTCATCTGCCCAGGCCTTCTTCTCCGCGTCAAAATCCTTCTTCATTTTTTCTTGCTCAGAGATGCTGAATGCAAATTTGGAGTCGGCTTTTTGAATCTCAAGGTCTTGGGCCGCCCGGTAAATCGTCGGTCGACAATCTGCAATTCAAATTGGTGGTGGAAACCTGCAATAACGTCGGGTTACAAGTAAGGTTATGGTAAGGTATTATTAAAGTCTCAAGCACTTTACAAGTAAAGACCCTTGACACTTGGGGGCTAATGTATCTTTGAAGAAAATTTTACTTTATAATGTCAGATTATGCATATTAAAGTCTCAAGCACTTTACAAGTAAAGATACTTGACACTTGGGGGCTAATGTGTATCGCTTGTTTTAAGTTGCTACATTATAGCCGGGTTAAATATCCTTTCTTGTAAACCGGGTGAACTAACAGTAAGCCGGTATCTAAGTCTGACATATTTATCTATAAGCGATAGACTTGGGGGCTGGCTGATAAGTAAGATTCAGGAGAAATAATATAAGTTATACCTCATATTAATGTTGTATCTGTTTCACCATGTCAATTTCCAGGTCGCGGCTGTTATGCACTTGGTTCAGATAGCCTGAGACTATATCGCCAATGCTTAAGTGGGTGTAATCAGCGATGTCCTGTTTGGTCTTCCGGCTTTTGACAAGTTCTTCCTTAGCGGTACATCTGGCAAGAACAGTAGGCTGCCCCGGTTCAACGTACTGGCTTTTCAAGAATTCAACTTCCGGCTCAGCCGTCCGGACCGGGCTAGGAATTTCCGGCTTATCGGAGCTATCAAGAGTGTCTTCTTGAGGCGGGTCGGAAGATGGTGTCGAAATTTCATGGGCCAGCTCAGGAGGAGGTTGATGAGTAGAAGCATCGAGGCGGTGGTTAGGGTTCCGCTCCGTTGCTACCGGGTCTTCAATCGGCTTATTCCTTTTGCCCTTTTCTTGGGCTTCACACTGCTTGTGGATAAAACAAAGGGATGAGTACAAAATATGAGTAAGGCAAAGCATGAGGATAACAAAGGTACATTACCTAGGGGCAGTCTTGAAAGCGGCATGTTGGATTGCATAGACTCGCCAGAGGAAGGAGAGGTATCCTGATAATTGGAGTCAGATGAATTGAGAGGCTGACGAATTAAACCCGCCAAAGGATAAACAGAACACAAAGCGGAGATGACCTCAGTTCAACGCTTCCTACTCACATCAGGTAAGCCGGAAGAGAGCTCTACATCTTTACTTGTCCGGGTTTGCCTCCGGCTCTCAAGTTGTTGTTGCTTCAAAAGAAAATGAGGATCTTGATAAGCTAAGGGATGTGAAAATCTTACTTTCCGGGTCACCACTTGGTTTTGTGCTTTGGCAAAGGCTCTGAGTCGGAGGAGATTATAGTTACCTCTTCGCCATGAGCTTCGCTGTTTCCAGTGTCTTCCTGAAAGGCGGAAGTATTAATAAAATAGTAACAAAGGAGTTAAGAGAATAAGGGATTACCTCTTCCTCATCTGAAGAAGAGTCAACCAGTTTGAGCAATTCGGAGGCGCTAGGTTTCTTCTTTTTTGAAGTCCCCGTCTTGGCGTTTTTCCTTTCATTTTCTTGGCTGCTTTCTGGCTTGTTGGGCGGCCTCGTGGTCATATTTGACTTTCGAAATCATCACCAGCCTGTGTAAAAGATAAGGAATTATAAGTACAAAGAGGCAAACATATTAAAGAGTATTTATTAAGATTGGTAACTTACTGCAGGGGCCGGGTTCTTTTTGCAGAAGGGAAGTAACCCGAAGGTATTGTTGATAACAGTACCCTCCTTCAGCAGTGACTGGGTTGTAGCATCTGCCACATCATCTGGTAAGTCGTCAGAACTATGGCTCATTGGGTCTTTACATTACTTTGTATAGGTGCACATTAAGCGGAGCGGCGGCTTAATGGGAGTATCATAAAGTGACCCAGACCCGGACCAAGTCGATGCCATTTAAACCATTTCCCGAAGAGCTTTAATCTTCTTGATGGTGGGGTTGAGCGTGACGTTCAACAATTGATCGGTTTATCCGCCAATGATGGTTGGACTCAAAGCGCAGGCGCGAAGTCGGCGAGGCGGCTCATCAGCCGAAGAAGTATCTCGATAGTAGAACCATGACTGGTTCCAATATTTGGGGTGACTCGGCGACTTAGCATAAGGAAGCAGACAGTATCTCCGTATTTGGATCGAGATACCGCCAAGTTCAAGACTCGGCCCGTTGGCACGCTCATTCTGCCGGTTCAAGTAAAAAAGTTCTCTGAACAAAAGCAGGCTTGGCTCCTCTCCCAGGTACACCTCACAGAAGACTTGGAAATTGAAAAGATTGGACACTGAATGGGTCCAATGTCTTGAGGTCTAAGGTCAAAGAAATTTAAAACTTCTCTGAAGAACTTTGAGCCGGGAGGGGAAAATCCCCGGCTCATGTGATCCGTAAAAACTATTACCTCCTCTTCTTTGGGTTGAGGCTTCTCTTCAGATGGGTCAGGGACGCGATAAGACATGACCTACTTTTTTGGCAAATGGCCAGACTTCACGAATTCAGCTAGTTTGCTCTTAGTGACAGTGGATGGGACCCAGTTGCAGGTTACAGGAGCTTTGGTCGACTTAGGCGCCATGACAACGGATTGGCCTATTACAAAATAAGAAGTTCCGGTTTAAATTTTAACCTGGAAGAAAATATCCAAGTTACTGAAGGTAGCGGTTTAAAGGGGCCTAATGACATAAGGATAATTAAGCAACATTATTTAAGCCACTACAAGTGTTAGCAACAGTTCAAAAGTTTTAAAGACCTGAGAAGGCGCCAAGGTTCACAGATCAAGTGGAATGCATTTAAACCGGATACCTGGACAGTTATGTTAAAAGCATTTAACATAAGAAGTTTTCCGGGTGATAAAAACAGGTTTCATTATCTTCTGCTATGATTTGAGATCAAAGATCTGTTCTGATAAGAAAGTTTTTCTAGACCTAAAAACTGACGCAGTTGCGTTCATGAGCTCGAATAAGGCCTTCATACAGAGAAAGAGATATGTTTCGTATCCAAGATAAGGGCAAAACAACTACCGCAGCTGTTTTATATCATTCTCGGATCAGAAGTGGCATCTAGGAGAAAAAAAACTAACAAGGAGTTGACTCTAATGGTGATGAATTGTGACGCCCCGAGACCGATGCTCGAGAAGACTTCCATATATTCCGGGTTTCGCCGTGTGTTTCATTTGTGCCTGCCCTTTTTATTTTTGCATTGCATCATGTCATCATGCCATCATCTCATAAATCTTTTGCAACTCAACTAAATAAATGGCATGGATCTTTGATCCATTTAAATCGAGGAATTCACATGGTGATTCTCTTTTAAACATATCCTCTCGATATTTAGAGAGCTATAGTAAATATTCCAATTATTTGGATTTACCGCAAACACACTTGCAAATAAATCCCAATGCCTTTGTTATCTCAATTCTTGTTTTCCAACCTTGACATACATTCTTTTATCATCTTCCGGAGCTCCACCAAAAATCCTCAACATTTTTGGACCTTCCTTTTATCAAGTCCCAGTTCAAACCCATTTGAATTAAATTCATATGAGTATGAATTTACATTTTTCAATCATGGCTTTTTCTATTTTCTCGGAACAAGCACATTTTTGTGAGTCCGGGAAAATAATCCCCATGTCCAACTTCTTTCCCTAACCCTCTCTTTCTTTTCTTTCTCATCTCTGTTTTGTTTTTATTTTTTTAGAGTGAGAGAGAGCCCACCAACCAGCCGCAGCCTCCTCCTTCCTCGATCTCCCCTGCCACCCAGTCCCGTCGATCCATCCCCAACCGGCAGCCTCCACCTTGCCCCGATCCAAATCCACCGAGTCCACCCGCGTCTGAACCAACCAGCACCCGATCTCCTCTGCCCGAGCGCTCGTTCCCAAGCGAGCTCTTGCTCGATCTATGCCTCCACCTCCCGAGCACATCGTCCCTGGTCTCCTCCTCGCCTCACCGTCCGACGACTGGCGCCGCCGTCGGCAATCACCAGGGGACCTCCATGGACGAACCCCATGGCCGCCCGGGGCCTTCTTCTGCCTTGATGCAGCTCCATCCTCCGTGCCCGACGAGGTCTGCACCGCCGCGCGCCTGCATCCGCGAGGGAGACGACGTCGATGCCTCCATGCTTTCTCTGCAACGTACCCCCTGCCTCGACCGGGTCCTCCGTCCCAAGCCATCGTCGTCATGCTTCTCGCGCCGCCCGATTCTGGAGGAGCCGCCACTGGATCCCATCCTCCTCGACTCCAGCGAGCCCCACCGGAGTTCTTCCGATGGCAGCACCCGCAGGTCATGTCGCCGTGCCTGTTTCCTCTTCTCATGTTCTGCTTTTTCTCCCTGTCTCCCCTCTCTGAACTCTCTTGCTCCCTGAATTTCTTCAAAGGAGCACATCCCCGAGCCGTCCCCGACCTCCTGACGCCCATTGCCGCTCGCCTCCGTCCGCCAAGCTTCTGCCCCGCCGCGCCTTCTTCCTCGGCTTCTGCATCGAGCAGGAGGAGGACGCCCCTGCCTCTGCTTCGAGCGTTGACCGCGCCCCCTCCCCTCGTTCGATCCAAGCTCAAGCCGGCTCGAGCCAGATCCGGCCTCCCTGCCTCCTCCACCGAACTGGGCCTAGCCCAATGTGAGCAGCCCAGATCCTTCTATTTTGGCCCGTGTTATGTTTTTTTTTCCTGTCCAGCAATTTTAGCATTATCCGGTGATTTACCGTTTTACAGAAAAACCCTCAAATATCATGCATATAATAACTCCACAACCGTGCATCGGATTAAAATGTTCCATATATGAAAAATGCTTGGTTTTTCATCTAGTTTCATAATATGCAACTCTCATCCATGTTTAAAATGTTTAAACTTGCTGATTGTTTAAATTTGCTTAAATGCCATGTTAAATGTTTTATTTTCATAACTAAATAACCGCAGCTCCAATTCTAATAAACTTTATATGTAAATGGGGTGGAAAAATGCCTAGTTTAACATGGTATACTTTATTTTGCTGTTTAACAAAACTAAAATATGTTTTAGGGCAGAACAGTACCAAATTTTCGAAATATGCGCATGGGGATTTTCCGGAATTGTTGTTTGTTGTTCCGGCCTCATTTAAACTTGCCTAAATAGGTAGTTTAATTATGCTTCACCTTTTGCCATGCTTAACCACATTTAATATTGTTGAGTACCTAACCGAGAGTGAACTAAATAATTGATGTGGTGTTTCGTCAATATGCAACTCGTTGCATATTGAGCTCCACTTAACTTGTAGTGTTGTTTGTGCATATTGCCATGCCATGCCTCATTAAACCGGACATGCATCATACTTGTTTGTGCATCATGACATGTTTATGCTTGTGTGTTTACTATGTTGTTTGTTTCTTTCCGGGTTGCTTCTCTCGTTAGCTTCGGTTTCGTTCCGGAGTTGTGAGGATTTGTTCGGCTACGTCCGTTTGTCTTCTTCATGGACTCGTTCTTCTTCCTAGCGGGATTTCAGGCAAGATGACCATACACTTGAAATCACTTCTATCTTTGCTTGCTAGATGCTCGCTCTTTTGCTATGCCTATGCTACGATGCCTACCACTTGCTTATCATGCCTCCCATATTGCCATGTCAAGCCCCTAACCATCCTTTCCTAGCAAACCGTTGTTTGGCTATGTTACCGCTTTGCTCAGCCCTCTTATAGCGTTGTTAGTTGCGGTGAAGATGAAGTTTGTTCCTTGTTGGAACATGTTTACTTGTTGGGATATCACAATATATCTTCTTTAATTAATGCACCTATATACTTGGTAAAGGGTGGAAGGCTCGGCCTTATGCCTGGTGTTTTGTTCCACTCTTGCCGCCCTAGTTTCCGTTATGTTTGACGTAGGTTGTTCTAGGATCACTTCTTGATCATAGTTGTTCGACCGTGCTTTTGCCTTCTCTTCTCGCTCTCATTTGCGTATGTTAGACACCAGATATGCTAGTAAACGCTGCGGCTCCACCTCACTACCTTCTCCTACCCATAAGCTTAAATAGTCTTGATCTCGGGTGTGAGATTCTTTGAGTCCCCGTGATTCACAGATACTTCCAAAACCGGTTTGCGGTGCCGATGAAACCGTGCGGGTGGCCTTTTGAGTTCAAGGAGGAGCTCGATGAAGATCTTGTTCATTGTGTTGTTTCGTTTCAATTGATCGATAGTGGAGCCCAGTTGGGACGATCGGGGATCTGTGTAGCATTTGGGGTAGTCTTCTTTTATTTTTGGTTCTGTAGTCGGACCTTGATTGTATCTATATGATGTAATGCTTTACTCATGTATTGTGTGAAGTGGCGATTGTAAGCCAACTATGTATCTCTTTCCCTTATGTATTACATGGGTTGTGTGAAGATTACCTCACTTGCGACATTGCTTTCAATGCGGTTATGCCTCTAAGTCATGCTTCGACACGTGGGAGATATAGCCGCATCGAGGGCGTTACATGAACTACGACGAACTCGAAGAAGTTCTAATGCA
Source organism: Aegilops bicornis (assembly GCA_021605145.1). Classification (NCBI taxonomy): domain Eukaryota; kingdom Viridiplantae; phylum Streptophyta; class Magnoliopsida; order Poales; family Poaceae; genus Aegilops; species Aegilops bicornis. Next base: position 675,930,990 of record CM038672.1, read on the forward strand.
GATCTAGCCAGGGAAGGAAAGGAAACTTACAGTTCTGGAGGAGCTGCGGAGGTTCGCCGACGTGTTTCTGGTCCGATTCAGGTTGATGCGGCGGCCTGGGTCGGTGAAGACGAGAAGCTTGATGGCGGCGGCGGAGCTCGAGAGGAGGCAAGAGGAAGAAGACGGCGGAAGGGTGAAAATGAAACCTAGGTCGCGCCTATTTATAAGGAGAGCATAAGCGAGGCAGCGGGAAACAAGGAGATAAGAATTATTATCCAGTGGCCCCGACGCCTCGATTTCCGGAATGGACAATAAAGACAGAGATCCATTGGGCGATACGGCGGAATAAAAAAGGAAGATGACGTCATGACGGGCGGATCCAAAGAATGACGTCACGGCGGGTTAAAGAAAGTCTTTGCGCGATCGGAAGGCGAAGATTTATGTTTTAAGTTATTTTAAGATTGACATGAGCGAGTTCAAATCAATCGGGGCCTAATGTTGGGGATATAACTATTTGTGTAAGCCGCCCGGGAGGGGCAGATTACGTAAAGAGATTACCAGACAGAAGCCCAAGTCCAAACATGAAGATGGCGTCTCAACAAAGGGCCTAAGGCTCACAGGCGACTTAAGGCCCATTGTAGTAAACCGCCATAATGGCAAGACTTGTATCATAAGGTAGACTTGACTAGTCACCGAGCCGGACATTGTTTATAAGCCGGCCGGGACTCTGTAAACCCTTGCGTCAACCCGTGTATATAAGGGGACGACCCGCCGGCGGCTTAAAAAAAGAAACAACCAATCGAGAACCGGGCATAGCGTATCTCGCTCCCTAGTCATCGAAACCTCAAGCAATACCAACCTAACTAGACGTAGGCTTTACCTTCACCGTAAGGGGCCGAACTAGTATAAAACCTCTTGTGTCCTTTGTCCCGATTAACCCCTTTAAGCTTCCTAGTTGCGATGGCTCCACGACTAAGTCCTTGCAAGAGGACATCTGCCGTGACAATTCCACGACAGAGGGGATATCTTCTGCTATTGAAAATTAATGCTAAAATGATTGTCGCACAACTTTGACACCAATTCAGATCTGGTTTTGCAATCTAAGAGAGGAAGAGGAGGAACAGCGAAGAACTTCGATGAACACGGAAATCCTAAACGCAGATCTGATGTAAGTTAAGACAAGTACCTAGAGGTGCTGATGAACAGCAGAGAGGCGTCGCGGTGCTCTGGTCCATTCAGGTTGATGCAGCGGCCGGAGTTGAGGCAGTTGACAAAGGACGACGGCGGCAGAGCTCGGGCGCGCGTGGGGGTTGCGAGGACGAAGACGAGGAGGCAAGGGAGGAAAATGAAAAGGACCCATGTCTCTATTTATAAGGAGATGGATAAAAGGCATGAGCGGGAATCGAGGGGTCAAAAAATTATTATGTGGTTGCACGAGCGCCTCAATTTTCGGGAGGTTCATTAAAAACAAAGATATGATGAGATATTCTCGGTTTCGTGTGAAGTTAATGCGAGATGACCTCATGGCGGGTTTACACAAATCTGTGAGCTGATGTCATGGCGGGTTACAGCAAATTCATAAAGTAGATGATGGAAGAATCTGTTAAGACAAGTACTGAAGATTGATGTGAACAAGTTCAAATCAACCAGGGGCCTAATGTTGGGGATATAACTATTGGGTATGACCCGCCCCGGGAGGGACCGGGTCATACCACTGGCGACTTAAAAAATGAAGATGGCGGGTTATTAAGCAAGCCTATTGAAGGCCCAAGACCCAGAGCCGACTTAAAGCCCAAGAGGATGAACCGCCATATGTTTAACTTGTATTGTAAGGCGGGCTTAGTTAGTCACCGAGCCGGACACGTTGTGTATTAGCCGGCCGGGGCTCTGTAAGCCGGCGGGCATCAACCTATGTATATAAAGGGGTGATCCGGCGGCGAGTTGAGACAAGAAACAAGAGATCGAGAACTAGGTCAAGTGTATTCACTCCCTGGTAATTGAAATCCAAGCAATACAACCCCAAACTGGAGTAAGCCTTTACCTCATTGCGAGGGGCCGAACCAGTATAAACTCTCTATGTCCTTTGTTACGATTAACCCCTTCAAGCTAACCTAGCTGCGATGGCTCCACACCTAAGTCCTTTCACTAGGGCATCTGCCGTGTTAAGTCCACAACACCAGGTATTCCTCTGGTATCCGGGAGTTGCATAATCTCATAGTCGAAGGAATATGTATTTGACATGAAGAAAGCAATAGCAATAAACTGAACGATCATTATGCTAGGCTAACGGATGGGTCTTTTCCATCACATCATTCTCCTAATGATGTGATCCCGTTATCAAATGACAACACGTGTCTATGGTTAGGAAACCTTAACCATCTTTGATCAACGAGCTAGTCTTGTAGAGGCTTACTAGGGACACGATATTTGTTTATGTATTCACACATGTATTTAAGTTTCCGATCAATACAATTCTAGCATGAATAATAAACCTTTATCATTAATAATGAAATATAATATAAAATAACAAATTTATTACTGCCTTCAGTCTCCCACTTGCACTAGAGTCAATAACCTAGTTCACATCACCATGTGATTTAATACCCATAGTTCACATCGCCATGTGACCAACACCTAAAGAGTTTACTAGAGTCAATAATCTAGTTCACATCGCCATGTGATTAACACCCAAAGAGTATTAAGGAGAGATCATGTTTTGCTTGTGAGAGAAGTTTAGTCAACGGGTCTGTCACATTCAGATCCGTATGTATTTTTGCAAATTTATATGTCTACAAAGCTCTGTATGGAGCTACTCTAGCTAATTGCTCCCACTTTCAATATGTATTCAGATTGAGACTCAGAGTCATCCTAATTGCTCCCACTTTCAATATGTATTCAGATTGAGAGATCATGTTTTGCTTGTGAGAGAAGTTTAGTCAACGGGTCTGTCACATTTAGATCCGTATGTATTTTTGCAAATTTATATGTCTACAAAGCTCTGTATGGAGCTACTCTAGCTAATTGCTCCCACTTTCAATATGTATTCAGATTGAGACTCAGAGTCATCCGAATCGGCATCAAAGCTTGCATCAACGTAACCCTTTATGATGAACTCTTTATTACCTCCATAATTGAGAAATATCTCCTTAGTCCTCTTAGGTAACTAAGGATAATTTTGGCCGATGTCCAGTGATCAACTCCTGGATTACTATTGTACCCCAACAGGTTTGATACACGGCATGGCATACTTTATAGAACCTATGGCTGAGGCATAGGGAATGACTTTCATTCTCTCTTTATCTTCTGCCGTGGTCGGGCTTTGAGTCTTACTCAACTTTACACCTTGCAACACAGGCAAGAACCCTTTGTTTGACTGATCCATTTTGAACTTCTTAAAAATCTTGTCAAGGTATGTGCTTTGTGAAAGTCGTATTAAGCGTCTCGATCTATCCCTATAGATCTTGATGCCCAATATATATATAAGTAGCTTCATCGAGGTCTTTCATTGAAAAACTCTTATTCAAGTATCCTTTTTATGCTATTCAGAAATCTTATATCATTTCCAATCAATAATATGTCGTCTACATATAATATCAGAAATGCTACAGAGCTCCCACTCACTTTCTTGTAAATACAGGCTTCACCATAAGCCTCTATAAAACCATATGATTTGATCACCTCATCAAAGCATATATTCCAACTCCAAGATGCTTGCACCAGTCTATAGATGGATCGCTGGAGCTTACGCACTTTGTTAGCACCTTTAGGATCGACAAAAACTTCTGGTTGCATCATATACAACTCTCTTTTAAGATATCCATTAAGGAATGCAGTTTTGACATCCATTTGCCAGATTTCATAAACATAAAATGCGGCAATTTCTAACATAATTCGGACGGACTTAAGCATCACTACAGTGAGAAAGTCTCATCATAGTCAACCCCTTGAACTTGTCGAAAACCTTTTGCGACAAGTCATGCTTTGTAGACAGTAACATTGCTATCAGCGTCAGTCTTCTTCTTGAAGACCCATTTATTCTCTATAGCTTGCCGATCATCGCGCAAGTCCACAAAAGTCCACACTTTGTTCTCATACAAGGATCATATCTCATATTTCATGGCCTCAAGCCATTTATCGGAATCTAGGCTCATCATAGCATCTTCATAGTTCGTAGGTTCGCTGTTGTCCAACAACATGACTTTCAGGACAGGATTGTCGTACCACTCTGGTGCGGAATGTGTTCTGGTCGACCTATGAGGTTTAGTAGTAACTTGATCTAAAGTTTCATGATCATCATCATTTGCTTCCTCTCTAGTTGGTGTAGGCATCACGGGAACGGATTTCTCTAATGTGCTACTTTCCAATTTGAGAGAAGGTACAATTACCTCATCAAGTTCTACTTTCCTCCCACTCACTTCTTTCGAGAGAAACTCCTAGAAAGGATATATTCTCGACAACAAAGATCTTGCCTTCGGATCTATAGTAGAAGGTGTACCAATTGTTTCTTTAGGGTATCCTATGAAGACGCACTTCTCTGATTCGGGTTCGAGCTTATCAGGCTGAAACCTATTGACATAAGCGTCGCATCCCCAAACTTTAAGAAACGACAGCTTAGGTTTCTTGCTAAACCACAGTTCATACGGTGTTGTCTCAACGGATTTAGACGGTGCCCTATTTAACGTGAATGCGGTTGTCTCTAATGCATAATCCCAAAATGATAGCGATAAATCGGTAAGAGACATCATAGATCGCACCATATCTAATAAAGTACGGTTACGACGTTTGGGCACACCATTACGTTGTGGTGTTCCTGGTGGCGTGAGTTGTGAAACTATTCCACATTGTTTTAAATGAAGGCCAAACTCGTAAATCAAACGTTCTCCTCTGCGACCAGATCGTAGAAACTTTATTTTCTTGTTAGGATGATTCTCCACTTAACTCTAAAATTCTTTGAACTTTTCAAATGTTTCAGACTTGTGTTTCATCAAGTAGATATACCCATATCTACTCAAATCATCTGTGAAGGTTAGAAAATAATGATACATGTCGCGTGCTTCAACACTCATCGGACTGCATACATCGGTATGTATTATTTCCAATAAGTCATTAGCTCGCTCCATTGTTTCGGAGAACGGAGTTTTAGTCATCTTGCCCATGAGGTATGGTTCGCAAGTATCAAATGATTCATTATCAAGTGACTCCAAAAGTCCATCCGCATGGAGTTTCTTCATGCGCTTTACACCAATATGACCTAAACGGCAGTGCCACAAGTATGTTGCACTATCATTATCAACTTTGCATCTTTTGGCATCATTATTATGAATATGTGTATCACTATGATCGAGATTCAGTAAACCATTCACATTGGGTGTATGACCATAGAAGGTTTTATTCATGTAAACAGAATAACAATTATTCTCTAACTTAAATAAATAATTTTATTGCAATAAATATGATCTAATCATATTCATGCTCAACGCAAACACCAATAACATATATTTAGGTTCAACACTAATCCCGAAGGTAGAGGGAGTGCGCGATGGTGATCGTATTAACTTTGGAATCACTTCCAACACACATTGTTACCTCGCTTTTAACTAGTCTCTATTTATTCTTCAACTCCTGTTTCGAGTTACTAATCTTAGCAACTGAACTGGTATCAAATACCCAGGGGCTACTACGAACACTAGTAAGGTACACATCAATAACATGTATATCAAATATACTTCTGTTCAATTTGCCATCCTTCTTATCTGCCAAGCATTTGGGGCAGTTACGCTTCCAGTGACCATTTCCTTTGCAGTAGAAGCACTCAGTTTCAGGCTCGAGTCCAGCTTTGGGCTTCTTCATGGGAGCGGCAACTTGCTTGCCATTCTTCTTGAAGTTCCCTTTCTTTCCCTTGCCCCTTTTCTTGAAACTAGTGGTCTTATTAACCATCAACACTTGATGCTCTTTCTTGATTTCTACCTTCACCGATTTCAGCATCGCGAAGAGCTCGGGAATCATTTTCGTCATCCCTTACATATTATAGTTCATCACGAAGTTCTAGTAGCTTGGTGATAGTGACTAGATAATTTTGTCAATCACTATCTTATCTGGAAGATTAACTCCCACTTGATTCAAGCGATTGTAGTACCCAGACATTCCGAGCACATGCTCACTGGTTGAGCTATATATTCTCCTCCATCTTGTAGGCAAAGTACTTGTCAGAAGTCTCATACCTCTCGACATGGACATGAGTCTGAAATACCAATTTCATCTCTTGGAACATCTCATATGCTTTGTGGCTTTCAAAACGTTTTTGAAGTCCCGGTTCTAAGCCGTAAAGCATGGCACACTAAACTATTAAGTAGTCATCATATCGAGCTTGCCAAACATTCATAATGATGCGGCTTGAACTACGTCGGTATTTCCCCAAAGAGGAAGGGGTGATAGAGCACAGCTACGGTAGGTATTTCCCTCAGTGATGAGACCAAGGTTGTCGAACTAGTAGGAGAACCACGCAACACCATGTAAACATCTCATGCACACAAAGAACAAACACTTGCAACCCGACGTAAGAGAGGGGTTGTCAATCCCTCACGGGTAAAAAGATAGGTAAAATTGTAGTAGATTGGATAAATAGATCTCGCGGAAACGCGAGATAAAATAAATAATAATAAATTGCGGCAAGGTATTTTTGTATTTTTAGATTAGATATCTGAAAATAAAAATAGATCGTGAAGGCAAATATAACAAAGAAGAGACCCGGGGGCCGTAGATTTCACTATTGGCTTCTCTCGTGGTTTGTTGTGCTTGTAATATAGGTTGTCCACCTAGTTGCGTATCTAGACAACCTACTTTATTGTTGAGCCTCAAATTTGTTAGTCAACTAAGCACCCCCCCCCCTCTTTAGTCGACCATACCGATCCTTTCATGAAGTTAGTTAGCTTTCTAGGCTCTCTCTCTCTCTCCCTCTGATGAACGTCCTACAAGTTATGCGGAAATCTATGTAGATTAGATTTTTATGTTTAAGTCGTATATAATTTTTTTTAGAAACGGGCAAGAGCTCTTGTATACAATAGATACCAGATGAAACCAAGCGTCCAGATGAGCGTACCAAATAAACAAATGGTATGTAATCATAACTGAATTGGTTATATGATTATGTTCACGGAGGGTCAGTGATATTTCAGTACCATGCATATGTTGAGCTTACTATAGAATCTAACTTGCAACACATTTGCAAATGATACAATTTACACAAAGGTTCTATAAACGTGCACATCTAGTAATACACTAGAAACCACTTTAAGATAGGATGCTCATAACTAGCGAACATTCTCCAGGGAGGTGGCACATGCGAACGCTTTAGGTGGTATTTTTAATTCTGAGGGGTGGCAATTTTTTCATAGAAGACATTTTTCGTTTAAAAACTCTCGTCATTTGATTTTTCTTCATAGCTAAAACAGCTATCAAATAGCGCTTGTGACCCCTCTCCTAGAGAACAACTGGGTAACATCATCGTTAAGATATTATTTGGATATTATTTTTTAGAAACCTCTAGCATGATATTTTATGAAACTAAACAATAAATTAACATATGGCATACATACAAATACGTATTGTGCACTATATAATTTGTGTAATTGTCACAAAAATCATTAAAATATAATTTATGTTACACCAGTTAATTTAAATTTAGTATAAACAAAGTGATCAGTGATATATGTTACAATCGATAACAATAAACATTGGTTAACTATGTCAACTAAACTATGTGGTTAAATATATCAACTAAATAATAAACTTTATAATGCTTAATATTGTAGTATGATAAAAATAAGTATAAAATTTTGTTATAAAAACTATTTATTTGACCTCCAGCAACAACATTGACTGACATATGATGATCGCTACATTGTCTTCATGATTGTGGCCAGGTTGTATTGGCTCGTTCGCTTTTACAATGGGCAAGGTTATTTTCAGATGATGTTCGAAAATAATAGGTTATACATGGACGATCCATATGTCATGTTGACTGATTTCGATGCAAACCATAAGAGAATCTCAGGGGGAGGGGGATACAGCTGAGAAGCTCGGGGTTCGCTTGTCTAGGAAGGGGTTCGATGCCATCCATGGTTACTCGGGGCCAGCTCAGCGTCTGTAGCCAAAGGGGTTCTGGCTGGGCATTGGCAGATTTGTCACCCTGATTATGGAGGCCAAATACAGCGAGATCCTCCGGCGATGTTGCATGTCATTTGCAGCGAGATCCTCCGGCGATGTTGCATGTCATTTGCAGGAAACTTCAAATACCAGACGCTTGGAGGTGAGGGCGCAGACCATCAAGTGCATCACTGGCACTCCAACTGTGAAAAGTTGATAGCTCATATTGTCGAGGGGCATGATAACAAAGAAGAGATGCAAGAAACTAAGATGATGATGGTCGATCTCCTGATGTTCTCTGTGGATGCTTGCTAGATGGGGTTCTTTCGTCACAGCCCACTACCTCCGCTGCCAAGGAAGGACACATGGGAGGCAATCGACACTAGGTCTGGTGACCCCAGGAATCGCCATCCCAACATGTTGGCACGTAGCTGCCAAAGAAACCTGCTTCGATGGTGGCCACAAAGTATGGTGCAGACCAACCGAAGAGAAATGTACTGAGAGGAGGAGGTCCTGGAGGCAGTTCAGAGGCGCCGCAATGGTTCACCAATTGGAGGCAAGGCAAGAACAATGTAAGCTTTCTTCTTCCTTCCCCCCATTGCATTTGAATTTTACATCAGCTTACATAAACTATTAGAAACTCATCGGATTCCTAATTCATTGTAGGAAAATTAGTGCAATTTAGTGTTATTCGAGGCAGAAAGGATGGGTTTAAACTTCGTCGAGGAGGAACTTTTCTTGAAGAAGAGAATTGGGACAAAGAAGTTCTCCCCTAGCTATACCAAGACTGCTAAGAAGAACTACAACAAAACCAAAGGGAGAACAACTCCAACAGCATGGAACAACAACTACAGTAACATCAGCACCAGGAGAACTGCAGCAGCAACAACACCAGGAAAACATCAACACCATGAGAACAACAACAGCAACATCATCAACACCACCAATATCTCAAGCGCTACCAACACAGGGAAGATACCCGACACTCATAGCACCAAGACCTCCAGCAGCAGAAACTCCACGAGCAGCGGCACCGGCACCAACGATATCTTGGCAGGTGTTATACAAGAACTGAAGGTCCCATATTTATGAGTGATAGCATCCTTAATCAATTCTTTGACAACTTATCGTACTTGGTTGTAAGAGAAGCGTGGATACGATTCATCTTATTGCACACTCTGCGCAGATCCCACTTGAACATGGAGTTGACCTAGCATCACTTGACTTTGTCTTGCTGTCAATGACAACAAGGATCATGAAGCTGTAGGCAGGACCCATTGGTACCTGGTTGTGTTCGATGACACTCAAGAGCGACCAAGTTGGTGCACCATGATAGTGTTGGCAGTAGAAACATCCGGGCAGCAATCCGGCTGGCGGCTTCTCTTCAGCACCTCTACCCTGGAATGGAGGAACAAGTCGTTCAAGACCCTGCAACAAGAGAATGGTTGGGACTATGGAGTTTATGTGATGGATTGCAAGAACCATCATGCGTTGGTGGTCCAAGGGTCCAGGTGGCACTTGGGTTGACAGATTGTTGAAGAAGTGGACTCGGAGCAAATGAGCAACTCAGGGCAAATCTTGTGAGATTGCTGATGGGCGAGATTGTGTTTCAAGATCTTGTGTAGGTTGTTGCTGGACAGATTGATTCTTCGTTGATTGCTTCAGGCAACTACCATCTGAAGATGATGTACTGCTATAATGAAGTACTTATGTCAGGTTTGATGAGATGAGAGAAGGTAGTAGTTTGGGAGACTGTGTTCTCATGACGCGATCTCTGGGAAGTTTGCTTCTTTCCGTTGATGTGTAGGAATAGATCATGACCTATGAGGAAGGTCTATAGCAACACCATCCCTACAGATTCTGCATTTTTCTCTTTGTTGCAGTTAGGTGACATTGTTAGTGATGGCTGATACGGCTTGAACTATGTCGGTATTTTCCTAAAGAGGAAGGGATGATGCTGCATAGCTACGGTTGGTATTTCCCTTAGTGATGAGACCAAGGTTAGAACCAGTAGGAGAACCACGCAACACCACGTAAACAACTCCTGCACATAAAGAACAAATACTTGCAACCCGGCGTAAGAGAGGGGTTGTCAATCCCTCACGGGTAAAAAGATAGGTAAAATTGTAGTAGATTGGATAAATAGATCTTGCGGGAACGCGAGATAAAATAAATAAATAAAAATTTCAGCAATGTATTTTTTATTTTTGGATTAATAGATCTAAAAATAAAAGCAAATAAAAATAGATCGCAAGGCAAATATAATAAAGAAGAGATCGGGGGCCGTAGATTTCACTAGTGGCTTCTCTCAAAAAAATAGCATACGGTGGGAATACAAATTACTATTGGGCAATTGATAGAACTTCAAATAATCATGACGATATCCACGCAATGATCATTATATAGGCATCACGTCAAAGATTAGTAGACCGACTCCTGCCTGCATCTACTACTATTACTCCACACATTGACCGCTATCCAGCATGCATCTAGTGTATTAAGTTCATGGAGAAATGGAGTAATGCAATAAGAACGATGACATGATGTAAACAAGATGTATTTATGTAGAAATAGACCCCATCTTGTTATCCTTAATAGCAACGATACATACGTGTCGGTTCTCCTTCTATCACTGGGATCAAGCACCAAAAGATCGAACCCATCACAAAGCAACTCTTCCCATGGCAAGAAAAATCGATCTAGTTGGCCTAACTAAACCAAAGATTTGAAGAAGAATTACGAAGCTATAAGTAATCATGCATATAAGAGATCAAGAAGACTCAAATAACTTTCATGGATAAAAACATAGATATATTCATAAACTCAAAGTTCATGGGATCCCAACAAACACACCGCAAAAGGATTTACATCAAATAGATCTCCAAGAGACCATTGTATTGAGAATCAAAAGAGAGAGAGAGAGAGAGTAAGCCATCTAGCTACTACTACGGACTCGTAGGTCTACAATGAACTACTTACGCATCATCGGAGAGGCACCAATGAGGATGATGAACTCCTCCGTGATGGTGTCTAGATTGGATCTGGTAGTTTTGGAACTTGCGGCGGCTGGAATTGATTTTCGTCGACTCCCCTAGGGTTCTGGAACTATTGGGGTATTTATAGAGCAAAGAGGCGGTCCGGGAGGCCACCGAGGTGGGCACAACCCACCTGGGAGCGCCTGGGCCTCCAGGCGTGCCTTGGTGGGTTGTGCTCCCCTCGGAGCACCCCTCAGGTACTTTCTTGGCACATCTGGTGTCTTCTGGTCCAGAAAAAATCCACAAAAAAATTTGCTGCGTTTGGACTCCGTTTGGTATTGATTTCCTGCGATGTAAAAAACAAGCAGAAAACTGCAACCGGCACTGGGCACTATGTCAATAGGTTAGTCCCAAGAAATGATATAAAGTTGCTATAAAATGATTACAAAACATCCAAAAATGATAATATAACAGTATGGAACAATAAAAAATTATAGATACGTTGGAGACGTATCATGGCACGTGCTCTTCGACGCCTTTATCATTGAAGAATTTCTACCTTACACACTCTCGTTATGTGCTTTTCCAAGGCTTTTTTTACCTGATGAATGGGAGTTATAAAGTGAAAATTTTGAATTTCGTGACTATTTTTCTTCTTTTAAGTTCCTCCGGATTGTAAGGTGGCATCCCCAGAATGAACCTTGTTTGCTTTCTACTCCCTTCGTTATAAAATAAGTGTCTCAACCTCGTCCTAAATTATAAGATGTTTCGTTAGTCTATTTTAGACTACCAAAACATCTAATTTGGAACCGAGGAAGTATAAAGCAGGGCGCTAAGCCTTTTCTCAGTAAAAAAAGCTGCGAAAGTGAATCTAATCCTTCGCATGAATAGCAGCACTGCACAAACACCTAGTGCTACAGTATCTCACGCTTGACAAGAAGAACAAAATCAATTCAGATCGAGCACACTTTGACATAGAAAATTGGATCACCATCTCCCATTTTGGGATGTGATTGGAGTTAATATTTTTTCTGACAAAAGGTGAATTTTATTGTCTTAATAAAGGATCAAGAGGATATAAACATAATAAACACACACCTGACCTCTGTAAAGTTAGGATGCACACAACCAACACCAACATATGCATACAAAAACATGCCGGCAATAGCACAGTCATTTAAAACTAAAACTATGTGTAAGCGAAAAAAAAACCCAAAGTGATCTTACCTGCAATTTGTAAGCTACAACAATGACTATATCCGCACCAACTATTTTTTGATACCACACAGATGACGATATTCTTCAATAGCAACGCCTTCAGGAAAGGAGTGACGCTTAAACGCCGTCTTCACCGGATCCAACCATCCATGGTCAGAATCTAGGTTTTCACCCTAAAAAACAGTCCGAGCATATCCAAGCAGTGCCTGACTCGAGTTGATATATGGCCCAAACGTTGCATCTTGTTGATAAATTGCTAGTTAAATTTGTACGCTGCTGTATATTTCCAACCACATGTACGTATTTTCTTACGCACGACACTATCAATCTGTATTTGAAAGTTGTCTACTCAACAATTGCTGCCTCTGTTTGGCTTGGCCTTTAGTTTTTGTGGAATCTTTGTGAATTTGAGTTTAGAGTTAGGCCTCACTTTTGTAGAAGAGTTAGCTCTAAGGAAAGTCCAATAGCCATTGGACATTTATGTGACGTCTAACTTGGGTGCTGAAATCTCTATTGAAAAAAAATGTAAGGTTCCCATTTCACCTTTCTTCTCACCACCCTTCCGTCCAACAATTCATGTATATGATAACCAATTACCTTAATTTACTTACCCTCTGAATCAATTTCACTTTAATTTATTTATCAAACTTCTCATCAAAATATAAGGTAATTCACGGTTAAAATTTGATGAAGATTTATTTACACAATCGCATTATTATTGACAGGTAAATCACAAGCTAACATAGTAGAATATTTATATCCCGTTGCAACGAACAGACATTGTTCTAGTAAGGCAAAAGACATGAACAATCATACAAGGGAATGGCCATATTAGCACAATGGCTTGCTGCACTTGGTGATGACAGAACTGTTAGAATTAAAGTGCCCATGTATTTTGAAAGACAAATAGTTTCACAAGGCAAAATGAACTGAATTTCCATAAGGATATATACTAGTGTACACATAAAAAAAAGGTGACAAATACAATATTTCAATCGATTGTTTTCAAAAGATGGAGGCGATCAAGGAAGATGGCGTTCCAGTCGAGCATGAGGGCGTGGAGGGCTTGGCCGGCGACTTGATCCAAGCACGGCAGGCCTAAGGTGTTCCTTGCGCGAGTAGTCACCGGACGCTCAGCAGCGTTGCGGTGGTTGCCGGATGTTGACGTATAATATGATGCCTAGTATTTTCCATCAGATCGGTCTTTTGGTTGCATGATTAGAGCATGCACTTACATGGTATCGGAGCCAAGAGGTATTGAGTTCAAGACCCGGCTTGTGTAATTAAATTGCAGCCCATTTTCGGTCCATGTTTAGGCCTGAGGAAGCCACACGTGAGGAGTGTTGACGTATAATGTGCTGCCTAGTATTTTCTATCAGATTGATTTTTTGGTTACATTGGCTAGAGCATGCACTTCTACACCGAAGAAGAAAGAGCGCGGCGTGGTCTAGGTGGCGCGCGCACTTTGTGCGGGACGGAGCAGCGAGGCGAAGACGGGTTCGACGGGGGCCTTGAAGAGATTCGGGAGCACCCATGACCCAAGCGGAGCAGCGAGGCGAGACGAGCCGAGCAAGGTGGGGTGGCCTCGGAGCACAAGCGCACGTAGAGTGCTCGACAAAATGACCAGAGATTTTGGAGCAAAAATGGAGAGGCCAGGGAAGCTAGGCTTGCTTTTTGACCGAGTATAAGACTATAAGTATAGGAGATGTGTAAACACAGGGGAGGGAGGAGTTGACAGTGCAACGACATGCGCGTTTGGCAAACAAAAATGCAGTGCAAGCCTGTTGCAAATACTATACTACAGTAGGATGGAGGTGATGGATCATCTTGCTCTTGGATGTTGGATGCACGCGTGTCCGTCCGTCATAGCGAAGCGATCGTCGAACCGCTTAAATGCGCACCGGCAGGTTCCGTTCCAACTTGAGGAGGAACCCTTCCGGGGAAGTGGTGACCGACTGGTGACGACGTCGTTGCGGCGGAAGCAGTGCCGGAGCACGTTCTCCACCTCAGACGGCGCCATCGGCCACTGCTCAGGGCCCAGGCAATGGCGGCCGTAGTGTGTACAGCGCGCATGCAACGTGGTTGGGAGAAAAGACGCGATCAACCTATCTAGTACGATATTTGAAATGGGAACTGCAACTTGCGTGCATGTATATTTTGACATTCTTCAGAAGTGATATTTCCAGTGAAGTCGTATGAGCTGCTATTTACATGTACTCCGTCCATAAAGTAATATATAAGACATTTTAGATCACTATACCATCTAGAAAAAAGAAAGGAGAACTGTTTGTGCTGTGCAATTGGGTTAACCGGGTTTTATTAATTTTACATTCAGGAATATATGCTCCTCCACGGGAGCTACACCCGTCTACCAAGTAACCCCGTGCATCATCTTGATCATACGCTACTCACTGACGGTTGACCTACGAATCCAAAAGGTCAAAATGACAATCTCTACATGTATAGTAGGTTAAACCCAAGAGGGGTCAGTAACAGCGTACTATCCAAACAAATTGAAAAAAGACTGCAATTAACGGGCTCACAAATTGAAAAAATAAAACTCGACACGTGCATTGGGGTGAGGCCATGGAAGTTGGCAATGCAAAGAGATGCGCATTCGCAAATTTAATAGAAATACAGTAGCAAATATAGAGTTCCACTTGTTCATACTGCCAACTATGGATGCATCATGCCTAAAATGGCCAATGGAAATTACCATGAGGGAGGGAGTATAAGTGTCTGTTTTTTCATATAATAAAATAGCCTCATACCCACCCATGTAACCCAAATCAACAGCAACGATAACAAGGGAATGATGTTCAGGTTCTTTCCCCTCGCTGCAAAAATACAGGTATCAAAAGTTCACAACAAAAATGTTAGCGGACAGTGGTTAACCCATTGTCTTCACCCCAAAAGTGCTTCCGGTCTCCTACTAGATTACCTCCCAACTAACGGTACATCATCTTGATCCCAAGCTACTTGACTGACCCATCCAAAACATCAAAACTACAAGACCTCCCCTATGTGTTTCTGTTACTGCCACAAGCATCGGGTGTCATCGGAACATCACCGCCGCGGCGGAAATCACCTCGGGTACCTCTGCAGGTAGAGATCATGAGGGGCGTATCCAGCAGACACGGTCCTGTCGCCGAAGCTGCGCCCATGTAAGGAATGTGCGGCCGTGCATGCAGCCTCCTTCCGCATGAACTCCACCAGTATAGAGCCAGCTTCCAGCACGATGGTGTCTGAAACTGGAGCAACGGGTAGTTTTTCTGCACCACTTTCACTCGCATCATCAGCGCTTTGTTGCTCCTTCTCAGTTTCGGATTTCTCCACCACACCTACGGGTGTAGTAGAACCACAGGCCTCCAAAGTTGTTGGGCCTGCATGTCCTTCTCCTCCTAAACTATCTTCACCCACTGCAGAAGCATCTTGATCAGTTTGTGTAGAATCCATGTCAGCAGCTCTACCTTGGATGTAGTCCACTGCAGTACCATCTTGATCAGCCTGCGTAGAATCCATATGATCAGCCTCCATTTCTTGATCCACTGTGGGGCCAGCAGCTTTGGCATGGATGTCACCCACTGCAGTAGCATCTTGCTCAGCCTGCAAAGAATCCACATGATCAGCCTCCGTTTGTTGATCCACATCCACTCTGGGGCCAGCAGCCCTAGCTTGGATGTCGCCCACTGAAGTAGCATCTTGATCGGCCTGCAGAGGATCCATATGATCAGCCTCTGTTTGTTGATCCACTGTGGGGTCAGCAGCTCTAGCATGGATGTCATCCACTGCAATAGCATCTTGATCAGCCTGCGTAAAATCCATATGATCGGCTTCCGTTTGTTGGTCCACTGTGGTGCCAGCAGCTCCCGCATGGATGTCACCCACTGCAGTAGCATCTTGATCAGCCTGCATAGAATCCATATGATCGGCCTCCGTTTGTTGATCCACTGTGGGGCCAGCAGCTCTAGCATGGATGTCGCCCACTGCAGTAGCATCTTGATCAGCCGGCACAGAATCCATATGATCGGTCTCTGTTTGTTGATCCACTGTGGGGCCAGCAGCTCTAGCATGGATGTCATCTAGGTCGGTATACTGATCTGCCGCCGCAGACCCATCACATTCACGAAGTGTGTCGAGCTCTTTGTTATCCTGGCACTCAGCACCTGTAATTTCCATAGGGTTGGACGGAACTGCTATGCTCCTACTTGGTAAAGAGCAATCTGTTCCAGTCTCCACACAGTTATCATTGGCACGACATTCAGTGGGCTCAACCTTTACTGGCTCATCTTTGGGCTCAACTAGGACATCCTCAATAATGCTGTCACTGCTAGCAGGATACTCTACAATATTTATGGATTTGACTGCTCCAAACCTGCCAATCTCGTGCATAATGTAAGCTACTAGCCACGACAATGAGTAAAACATGAAAGTAACAGAATGTTATACCTTGCACACTCCATGCGTACGTCTTCCAATATTTCCTCCAGCTCAGGTTTTGAAAGTGCCAAAAACTCTTCTTGGTCAAACTACATAAATAGCACGTTCATCAACACTTTACAAGTGTACAACCTTCGGAATGTGAAAAATGGGTTGATACTCGTGTTTTTTAACTACTCCCTCCGTAAACTAATATAAGAGCGTTTGGAATACTAAAGTAGTGATCTAAACGCTCTTATATTAGTTTACAGAGGGAGTACAACAATATCACAGATTAGTGAGAGAACAGAGTACTGCTGTATTATTTTAATTCATTCATGGCTTGTTGAATAGCTCACAGGTGGAAACAAATTTTTTGGTTGGTATGATGGCGGCAGTGTCAATCTTGTAGGGAGAAAAATAGGTAACCAATGGTTTTGATGTGAAAAGAGTAATTTATTTTACAGGAACCATAATCAAGCAGGGACAAAACTGTGGCATACCACATTTTTTAGCTGCAGGACATTTGTTGGTTCTTCAAGAAGCGCTTTGGCACTATCAGGAATACCATAAAATGGGGAAGCTTCATTGCGAACCTGGAATTCAATGGAGCAGCATATGACTCAATACAAATAATGAAATGGATACATGACACTACATGAATGAGCATGAAAATGGTTGCACCTCAAGAGGATTGGGAAAAACCTGAACAGCAGTTAGGATGCACCCACCAAGCTTCATCCCATTGAGGCCAGCACATGCCTTGTTTGTAATGGAGTGATCAATATACTGTTCCACCAAATTGGTCACAGATAAGTATGATGATTTTATATTCATATCACAAGCCTTAGTTTGGATGCAACAGGAGTTCCATACCTCAAGAAATGCACATCGCCCACCAAGGTCCTCATTACAAACAAAGTGGTATGCAGCTAACTGGCCAAATGAACTAACAATTTCCACGAGCTGAAAGAATGGGAAAGGCATACTAAATGTCAGGTATGCTTCAACGGAGGGCTCTTTGCAGAGCAACATATGACGGGCAATATACTGATGACACAATTGTATTACCATCTCAGATGAAAGAACACCAGAAATACCAGCAATGAAAATCTGCAAAATTATAGGTAGACCAGCACATGAGAAGGCTAAATAATTATTGGTCGAATCTTCTTGTGTTCAACGAATTTGAACAAGCCAGCCTACTTTTATCATATATATCTGGGGACGGGAGTATGATATCAACAAGGAAAAAATATGAAAACATTTCTAGCCACATTTCTCTTTGTAAATACAATCGCTCATATTCTGGTGAGTTGAAAATAGAAAGAAGCCTCTCTAACCCTGCAAGTTACCTTGTGTGGTGAATCTGCAACAACATCAGATGCTTCTTTAATCTCTTCTTCCACGGGCTTCTTTTGAGCAACATGCTGCAGAGAACAAACAGTGTGTTATAACATTAAAAGTGCAATAAACAAAGGTTTCAGAAACCATAATCTACTTCAAAGCTATAGAAATCATATAAAATAGCCAATTCACACTAAAAACACAATAGCAAAAACACAGCGGTTTATAGCATTCAAATAAAACACAGATGTGGTTTCTCGTTAAATACTCTCAGGATCGCTTTTATGTAAGAGTGATGTTTTGCATTCAGTGATATAATTCTGCTGTCCAGTTCCACAAGCCAGACTTAACTTGTGGGCCAACCAATATATATAATTTTCTTAAATATACTCAATGAAGTCTAAAAAAAGTATGCCAGCAATAGTCTTGGACAAGGAAAGCAGAAACTCATACTATAACACAATTATTGTTGATCAAATTTGGTTCCTTTGTACGTTAATGGCAAACATATCGCTAAATGAGTAGATAGCAATGTCATTATTGACACCATGGACAGTTTGCAATTTCCAATACCCAAATAGGTCAAATGGTGCAAACAGCAAGTATACCAAAGAATGTCCATGCAGAAAACTAAAAAATGTGAATATAACCATTGCAACATTCAACTTTATAGACATCTGAATTCATAAGCATAGTAGAAAAGTGCATTAGAAAACAAGATTAACCGAGACCCTCGAACACCAAAATCACAGGTGCGGCTATAACATCAAAATCACACTGGATGCAGGTTAAATTCCATCAGACAAATGTTTTTACATCTTACTACATAGTTTTCTAACAATGAGACGGCTAAAAGGGAATTTAAAAATAAGGGGATTATGGCATATTTAGTCTCTTTAGTTGCCTCTGGGTCCTGGGCTCACCTTGATCCCTGTATCTACATAGGCCAAACAGATCAGTTTCTTATTAACTTGGGTATATTTGGTCCTTCTATAACTCATAGTCCTTAGAGGGACTATTCACCTGATTGTATCCCCCAGTTCAATTCAAGCTGGCATTAGCAAATGCTGATACGGTTTTGTAATCTACCAACAGGCTAAAAAACACATCGCATGTCATCTAGCCACAAAACCTCTGTGGGCTGACATAACTGATCCTCAACCCCACGAAATTAAACTTGGAGAAAAACCATGCCCAAGCAACCAATCATTGCAATTAGGGTGACCCTATGCAGCAGAATAGGAAGAGTTCTAAAGTGTGATGGCTAAGTTTTCAAGAGAAACATTTGGTATTCGTCACATGGTTCCAGGTGCTCAAAAGTAGTCCAGCTTGAACTTCGAGTTTGATTCTGGATTTATTAGTTTCCTTTCTCTTCTTTCTTACATGGCATCCAGATAGATTGGAGTTTCCTTTTTGTATCTACCCTTCTTGCACTGTAGTGTTGGACAAGACTTATATTAGTCAGGAGCAGAGGAGGAATTAGGGAGAAATGAGAAGGCCAACAACCTACCCAAAGCCAAATTGCACTTGCATGTAACCTACAAACTATCCCACCACTTACATCTCAGTTGCAGCAGTTGGCCATAAAAACTTTTAGTCGTGATTATGAGAACTAACTATATCAGTTATACCGATTAAAAGAAAGAGATCGGTCTCAAGTGGGTGCCATTGTTGCTGAAATCAAGTCGTTGTCGAAACGTTTTAGTTCTATAGTTTTGTTCATGTTAGTCGTTGTGCAAATAAGGTGGCTCATTTGTTGGCAAGGTTGAGCAAGCTCTCTGATCTTTGGTCTACCGGCTTAGTGTTCCTGGATGTATCCATGATGTTGTCAGCTTAATCATTGTTACAAATAAAGGGCAGCTTATCTAAAAAAACTAAATCAGTTGTACAAACAGAGAGTTATTGGGTCCTTTTGGGAGTAAAGATTCCAAACTAAACCGGACAAAGTAGAGGGGCTAAATATGCCATTATCTGGGCCAGGAAATATGCTGAACAGAAACATGGTACGGTGAACAAGAGCATAGCAAGTTTAAATGTCACACTAAACTATATGCAGAGTAATTAAAAAATTGACAGCTCATGATACCACAATCCATTCATACTGTCATGAATTAAGATCATAAATGTTTGGAACCAGGATTGGATGATTATGATTAACAATCATCATGCTCAAATCTTCGCTAATAATATATTTACTTCAACCATGCTGTACAAACTGTCTTCCTATTTTTCCATGAACTGACCACCATAGGCATTCTGCCAGCACTGTAATCAGCAACCAATGGAATTTGGAAGAAGTGGCAGTCATACAATACAGGCACTATATCTGGAAGCCTGCTTTACAATTCCTTTGCTTCACGATCCTGAACGTGAATTATGACACACCCAATTAAAATACCCTATTTAAGAGATTCCAACATGCCCATCAGACAAAAACTTCCCGAAGGATACAAATATATGTGATGAGTAAATCCAAACCAGCAACTATAAATAATTTCTGCACCATGAGTAAATCTGAAATAACTACTCTCAGCTACTTTTGCATACAAGAGATATAAGAAAACATGCATATCTAAGGGTTAAACATGCAAAAAGAAATGAATATGATACTCAATAACCATATTAATCAGTAATTCTTACTTGGAATAGTTGATAAGAGCACTGGATCAGGAGTTCACCATAACAACATGAATCATAGCATGCTGATAATACACAAATTACTGACAAGGCACTACAGTGTTGAAATTGCAAAAAACTGAAAGCAAAGAGCAACTACGAAATGGCATGATGTTGTTTTTGCTATGATTTCATTACTGAGCCATTTGGTGGTTAGACAATTCTTGAGTGATAGAATGTACTAGAGGATCAAAGAGCTTCTTCCCTATGATATCATATCATTTAGTACAAGTGTGGTGCTTGAAATGCTAGTGCTTAGCAATTAAGAAAGGTATCCAAGCATAAAATGGAAAGAGCATGTGCAAGTTGAGGCAAGTCATTTAGCTGCAAAATAAATTCCAAACATGCAGGAAGCCTCTGAAATGTTAAAAACTGCCAACACCTGAAGGAATCAGATATGGCATGTATTAAATAAAACTAGGAGAACATGTAGAAGGTTTGAATATAAACTAATTCAAGCAATCAGTAGCCTGCCCGTATGAGGGCGAGTAGAATCAGGAACATAAACAATAACACACCTAATCATTTACATGCAGAATGAATTCTTCAATCCAAAGCTCATAGGTCATGCAGCACAAGCAAGAAACAGAACCACAGTAGAACAATAATGATGGTCTTGTACCCTAAAAATATGTTCAGTATGTTATACTGTACATAACCAGATTCATAACCATTTAGAGTACCAACGGCCCAGTATGAAGAATGGTTACTATTAAATCATAATAGTATTAAGATGTTTCCTCAGCCCACACGACAGTATATATTAAAGGAAGAAGTAATTATTGAAAGATAATCTAGAACAGAAGCAATAAATGCCTTGCCAAGTCGCAATTTTCTAAACTAATAGGTTCCAAATGGAAGGGGGAAATGGAAGAAGCAATAAATTCTTGCAGCAGATACCACTTGAAACATTTAAAATTGAGAATCATCTAGATCAAACTAACACCCAAGCAATTAATGGAAAAGGTAAAACCATCAATTGAGAAGAAGAAATGCGAAAGGTATGGAGATCTTACTGCCATTTCAATATATTCTTTGGGGCGTCTAATTCTCAGAGTAGACCCATTGAAAGATCTTCCATCGAAAGAAAGAGCTGCTGTAGCATCCTCTGGTGTAAGAAATTCAACAAATGCCTGGCGTTTTTCCTTATTTATCTGCATTGAAGGAGCATAGGATGTGGATAGATGTTACAAAGAAAATGTGGCAAAGTAGTATGAACAACCAGATGGTAGATCACTCACCGTACAACTGAGGCATGGTTGTTTAGACCTCTGGATACGGTTAACACCCGATGACAGCAAGAAGTCATTCAAGCAACCAATCAGCATATCCTCTGAAGCTGAACTAGTTAAATTCTCGATGTGCAACCTCCTAAGTGGGCGTGTTGCTTGTGTCAGCTGGACAGAATCAATAGACGAACTATTCCCTGACAATATAGTGTCAAGCGCAGTAGCAGGGTTCTGCTTTGGGGCGCTAAAACTGACTGAAACAGAAGAGGTTTGACTAACAATTGGCTGCAAATTGGTGAAGAAATTAGATTGGTCTGCTGCTGTGGGAGGCTGATCCCACGTGGCTGGTTTCTTTTCTGGTGATCGAATGACTGGTGGGGTAATCGTGGTAGTCAATTGTCTGCCTTGTGGCACTGTTTTCCTTTTCCTTGGTGAGTAGCCACCAAGCCGACTTTCATATCTCTGGTAAGACCCACCACCTTGTCCAACATTATCAGATGTTCTGTACCTGTCGTTTTCAGCATACTTCCTTCCAGGAGGATAATTGTCATGATCATTTCCATGGTAGCTACGCCTTTGTTCCCTTGGGGATAGTGAGAGAGATCTGTCACGTCTTCCTTGATCATGATCCCTGCTTCTTGACCTTCTCCTTTTTGACCTGGGCTCTTCACGGTATGGTTTTCCGTACTCTCTCCTTGCATCATTCATGTCATAGTGTTTGGAAACTCGGAATCGCGCGGAATCATGTTTCTTCAGCACGGGTCGATCAACATATGAAGGCTTTTCATCATCAAAACCATGGATTTTCCTTTTTGCTTCATTCCGGAGCTTGTCGCTCCTCTCAATGATTCTATCATTGTGAACAGGTTCGCCATTCCATCTCTTCCCTGGTCCCTTTAGAGACTCAGATCTTGCCGCATCACCATTTCTTGCTCTGATTTCACCATGGTTTCCATCCTTGCTTTCAGCAGGCCGGCCTCTCAAGCTTGTGCTATGTTTATGTGAAATATGAGCATCTTTGTCTTTGCCAGCTGACTGACTATCATCTCTTACAGAGGACCTCTCTTTCTTGGAGCCCTTGTTTGGTGCATCTCTGTGGTCATCCTTCCTTGGAACCTTTGGTGTATCTTTCAATTCATCCACCTTGGAGCCATCTTTTGGCCTCTCTTTCAAGTTTTCCTTCTTGGAGACCTCCTTTGGTGCGTCTCTAATGCTCTCCTTTTTGGAACCCTCCTTAGATGCATGCCTCGCATCATCCTTCTTGGAGGGTGCATCTCTAATGCTCTCCTTTCTGGAACCCTCCTTAGACGCACGTCGCACATCATCCTTCTTGGAGTCCTCCTTGGCGCATCTCTAACGCTCTCCTTTTTGGAACCCTCCACAGGCACATCCTTGAGATCCTTTCTGCTCTTGTGCCCTCTTCCCGGCTCCGAGTGGTTAGGTTTACCCTTATCATTGCCCTGGAGCTCTTCCCTGGCCTTCTTAGCCTCCGCGGCGGCCTTCTTAGCCTCTGCGAGGGCCTTCTTCTCCCGCCGCAGCAAGATCTCATGGATGCTCAGAGGCCTCGTGCGGGCGGCTGACTCGGAGCCCTTCTCGCCCTGCTGCGCTCTGCTGCTCATCCTGCCCCTCGGAGCAGCAACCCCGTCAGAAACAGCGAGATCCTAGATCACCAGGAGCATAATCAGAGGACCGAGGCGGCGCGGAGAGCGGTCGGCGCTACCATGCGGGTCTCCCCCCTGCAAAAATCGAACCAGCGGGGATGTCAGAATGGCGTGAGACAACCACGCGAGCCCTCCCCGAGCCTTGCCCTGGCGGCGGGCCCGGGGGCGGGAGGCCCGCGTCGCGTCGAGCGTCGAGCGCGGGCGGCGGGGAGGAACGGGGTTACGGGGAGGGAGGGAGAGGGGAGGAATCTGTGAGGGGCAGGCGGAAGTAACCTGGAGGAGCGGCGAATCCGGGCGGGGCGGGGCGGGGGCGGGGGGGCGGGGAGGCGGGGCTCCGGCGGTGGCGGTGGCGGCGGCGGTGGGTGGCTCGCCGGGGTGGTGGCTGCGGCGTGCGGGGATTGGGGGTTTTGGATGATCTCTCTCTCTCTCTCCTCCTCCTCCTCGCCGTCTCTCCGGCTCGTGGTGAGACGAGAGACACACCCGACCCGAGACGGTCGCTCGAGTTGGGCTATGCCAAGGCCTCGGGCCCCGGCACTTGCTGGCGAGACGGGCCGGAAATGTTTAGGATGCGACGCACTTGCTGGCGAGATGGCCCGGAAATGTTTAGATGCTACCCGCACGCAGGTGTGATGAACGCGTACGGTCCAGCCCACCGGGCTCTCTCGCCAGGTGCTGCACACACTTCGACCATGCAGCTTCATAAACTGCATGACTAATACTCCCTTCGTTTCTAAATATAAGTCTTTGTAGAGATTTTAGTATGGACTACATACGGAGTAAAATGAGCGAATCTACACTCTAAAATGCATCTACATATATCCGTATGTGGTTCATAGTGGAATATCTACAAAGACTTATATTTAGAAACGGAGGGAGTACCTTTTATTATTCTCAAAAAAACTAATACATTTTATTGATACTCAAGAAAAGACTACTGCCTTTTATTTTTCATACATATTTAGTAAACTATTTTTTGTTTACAAACATATATGTTTTAAAAAGGTACAGAAATAATGAAAAACTATATAGTACAAAAAATATTCAGCTCATATTTGAAAAATGTTTCTAAGACAAAGCAATAATGTTTATATGTTGAAAAAGGATCATAGATGTCTGGATATACCCCGCAAAAAAATACATGTCTGGATATATGTTCAGAAACTGTTTGCATGCTTACCCAAAAAGATCCATGTATTAAGAAAATAAAAAAACATGAATGAAAATATAAAAATGAGAAAAACAAAAACAAACAAGTAAAATTGGAAAATAGAAGGAAAAACATGTCATGTGCCGACCCATACAGGGAACACTTCATTTCGTTTCTCGCAAAAAAAAACTTCATGTCGTTAGGGACAATTCCACAAGAACGGTGTTTTACGTCCTGGTATGTTGCCAAGATTGAAACTGCCACTTAAAAGTTTCAAAAAAATCCAAAAAAAATGCAAAAGCAAATTCATGTTCTCTAGGTATAGTTGAGTTTAATCAAATAATAAAGTAAATTTTAGGCTAGACAAAGAAGGCATAATTCCGGCCCAAAAACAACAAAATACAGGCCCATTTTGCTTCATGTAATAGTCTTTTTTATATATGCCGTGTATAGATCCATATTCTTCTAAAAATTTGCAACACATACAACACATCTGTATATACCTGTACACAAAATTCAAACTTCTTGAGATACAAAAAGTACTCCCTCCGTTTTAAAATAGATGACCCAACTTTGTATTAGAGAGTACCATTTTCCAAAGAAAAAAATACCGGGCTCCACGGAGCCCGGCCACCAAAGTGCATTATCACAATTGCACACACTCGTGGCTTAGCATGGAATAGGATTTACCGATATTCTCAAAAAGAAAACAGTGACGAAAAAAATTGTGTGCTAGCTATCTCTGGCAGCTTTCAAGTAACAAAAATCATGCACACTACAACGGTACTATGATTGCACCGCAATTTGTGAATATCCAATTGTGCACTGGGGAGCATTTGTCTCTATCATGAGTACATTTTAAAAATCTAAGATTAATTATTATTATTATTATTTACCATTTTCGTGTTAGTGTCCAACAGAGTAATATTTGGCAACATTCATTTGAAATGGAACAGTAGTGTTCAGTGCACACTAAAGCTCCTAGGGGAAAGGGGCATTTAGAAACAGGTTACCACAAACTAATACTACAAATTCGTTTTGATGTGAACCAACATGTGGTTGGATGATAGAGCGACATGGAGCTTTTGCACCCGAGCTCACAAACTACCCCATGAACAGTAAAATCGAAAAAAAATAGTAAAAAATCCAAAAAGAATTATGATTTTTTTGTGATAAACATTGATGAATGTTTTCGTTGCACGCAAAAAATTGTGACGAAATTTGTTTTTTCCCACATTCCCACGAATGTTATTTCATCACAAACTTTTGCACGCAATGAAAACTTTCATCAATGTTCATCACAAAACAAAAATCTGAATTTTTTTATTCTTTTTACTATTTTTTTGATTTAACTATTCATGAGGAAGCATGTGCGCTCAGGATCAAAAGAGCACTTTTGTGGTTAGAGCATCTCTAACAACAGCCTATAATAGAGCACGAAACATTTCAACAACAGCCCAATAGCAATTTGTTTGCAAACAAAGTTTTGGGCGGCCCAAAAGTAAGGCACTGCGTGTGGCAAATTTGAGGTAGACGGGCTGCCACCGCAAACACGTGCGGCTGTCGCAAACAGCCCGCGCGCAGCTATTTCTATCATGCGCCCAGCCGGAAGTCGCAGGATCAGCGCGGCCGCCGCCGCTCCCATGCTACCCTACCCTCTGAATCAAACTTTTTTTGCCATAATGTGTCGTTGTTATTATTACCCCGTTGTCCCTCTTCCGGGCGCCCGCGGGCCATCGCCGCTCTGTCATCCGCCCCAATTTTGTCTTCGCCCGCGTCGCCGCCTCCGCATCAATTGGCCATCTTTTCATCGTCGACTGGCCGCCATTGTGTACATGGTTGTTCGGCTGTGTCCCCCGCTTGTCCTAGCGACCGCCAGAGCTGCACAACCAGTCGCACCGCCGCCACGGCCGAGCAGAGGTCGGCGACATTGGGCCGGCCACGGCGTGGCGTCTCGCAGCTCTTGGACGGTAGAGCCGGCTTTTTCACGTCGAGGAGCACTTCGGGTGGCCGTTGCCCACCCCCACCCGGCAGCCGCAAGCGACTGATTACTCACCGGCCGGATTTCTCCTCCTTGCACACAAGGTGTTCGACGAAATCACTGCAAAGGTAAAAAAAAATCATTTGCGTTTTTTATGCATTTGTAGAAGTATAGTTTGATAGATAATTTCATATTGTAGATGAGTTTGTGTGACTCCAACTATTACGATATGATTCCTCATCGGATGAGGAATTTGAATTAACCGATGAGAAGATATTTTTGTGATGATGCACAAGAACTAGAATCCCAAGCACAGTGGTCCGGTTTTGGCCGTGAGTTGGGAGAGAGAGGAAAGAGGCGGTGACGGATTTGTGGCGCAACTACTTTGCCCCAAGACCTCGCTATCTAGAGAAGTATTTTCGATGCCGGTTTAGGATGTCCACGGGCTTGTTTCTTCACATTTGCAATGTTGTGAAGCAACAGGATTGGTCCTTCGTTGAAAAGAGGAACTGCGGCAGAGATCTTGGGCATAGCACTGAGCAGAAGGTCACTGCCGCATTGCACATGGTGACATATGGTATTCTATTACATTGATAACAACTTGGCAATGGGAGAGAGTATTTCAATATTCTTTGTCAAAAAATTTGCAAAGCGGTTGTGGAAGTGTTCGGTCTAGAGTATCTAAGAGCACCCAATGCTCAATACACGATGAAACTTTTGGAGATGAATAAGGGCCATGGGTTTCCAGGCATGCTTGGCTACATTGATTGCATGCACTGAAAGTGAAAGAATTGCCCTGCATCATGGCATGGACAGTACAAAGGACGCAACAAGGATGTGACCATCATTTTTGAGGCAGTGGCAGATCAAGAGACATGGATTTGACATGCCTACTTTGGATGTCTGGATCTTGTAATGATATCAATGTGTTGCATCGATCTCCTCTCTTCACCAAGTTAGCCAACAGGGAACACACACCAGTGACCTTTCAAGCAAATGGTCGCACATGCAACTTTGGGTATTATCTTGCGGATGCCATTTATCCAAACTGGGGCACTTTCATCAAGTCGTTTTCAAAACCCCGAGGTAATAAAGAACTTTCACAATGCTCAAGCGGCTGCTAGAAAAGATGTGAAGAGGGCTTATGGGATTTTCAAGCCCATTTGCTATTGTGCAAGGACCGACTAGGTTTTGGGACAAAGATATCCTATGGTACATCATGACAACTTGTGTGGTCTTACACAATATGATCATAGAGAATGAGTGTCGACAAGATTTAGATATAGTACCTACAACCTCATTGGGATGCCGGTTCGGCCGTGTCAGGTGCAAGATCGTCTCCGTCGCTTTCTTGAGGTCTATGGTGAGATTTGAGATCCCGATACACATGACAATCTCCAAAAAGATGTGGTGGAGGAGTGGTGGGCATGGCATGAATGACAACGAGCATAGTTTGCACCTCTATGTTTGTTTCATTTGTGTGCTAAACTTTGTTGTTGAGGTCGTGAACAATTTATGTTGTGAATTTGATGAACTATGTAATAATTTGCAGAACTATGCAACAATTTGTAGTTGTTCTGAAATTCATTTGAGATGCAATATTTATTATTTGTGTGCAAATTCTATATGCAAAATGTGGTTCGGCAGCTGCACTATTTTAGGCGCTGTTGGATACGACCACTTCTCGTATCCTAAAGAATCGGTTTTGGTGCCCAATTTTTTTTACCGCACCACTTTTTTCTGCTCTAAAATAGGAGAGCTGTTGGAGATGCTCTTAGGAGGACAGTGGTATTCCAGCCAAGCAGAGTTCAAGTCTGAAACTTCCGTGGCCTTTGGGCCATGGAGGCACGGTGGATCCCGGCCCTTGCCGGTGGGAGGCTCCTGCAATATTTTTAGGTGTTCTTTATAGTCAGTTTAGGGGTTGTGTCCTACTTAGGAAGACGAGATAGCGGCTGCTCCTTGATGTTCAAATAAGATTCTCTCCACTTAGCCCCCTTTCTAATAGTGCGTCTAGTGCAATTGGAAGGCATGTGGAGGTTTGTCTCATGTGGATCTCGTGGGATTCGGTCAGCGTTTCTTTCTAGTGATCCATTTGGATCCGGTCTTCGTTCGTCTGTGTTCGTGTATCTTCAGGTTGGATCCTTATGATCTACGCTTCTCTTCATCGGCGGCGGTGTTGTTCTGGTGTGCTGATCCTATTGGGTCTTAGCACGACGACGCACCATGACAAGATTTTGAAGGAGTTCAAAATAGATCGGCAGAGAAGGAGTTCTTGGCTGTGTTATAAGGTGTGAGTACTGAGTAATACTCAAGACCTGACCACAGCAGAAGAGAGAGAAAGGACGAAGGTCGTCCCCTATGCTTTAGACGTAGGCTCCATAGTATGCTATGCTGTGTACCGCACCTGAAGTGTGCCTTGCCATGAGTCAGTCAAGGGGTACAAGTGTGATCCAAGAATGGATCACAGGACAGCGGTCAAGGTTATCCTTAGTGTCGGTGTCAAAACCGGCGGATCTCGGGTAGGGGGTCCCGAACTGTGCGTCTAGGCGGATGGTAACAGGAGACAAGGGACACGATGTTTTACCCAGGTTCGGGCCCTCGTGATGGAGGTAAAACCCTACGTCCTGCTCGATTGATATTGATATTGTGGATGTTTACAAGAGTGGATCTACCACGAGATCAAGGAGGCTAAACCCTAGAAGCTAGCCTATGGTATGATTGTAAGGGTTGTTGATGTTGTCCTCCGGACTAGAGCCATCCGGTTTATATAGACACCGGAGAGGGCTAGGGTTACATAGAGTCGGTTACAATGGTAGGAGATCTACATATCCAGATCGCCAAGCTTGCCTTCCACGCCAAGGAAAGTCCCTTCCGGACACGGGGAGAAGTCTTCAATCTTGTATCTTCATAGTCTTGGAGTCCGGATGATGATGATAGTCCGGCCGATGACGATAGTCCGGCTATCCAGACACCCCCTAATCCGAGACTCCCTCAGTAGCCCCCAAACCAGGCTTCAATGACGATAAGTCCAGCGTATGTGTAGTCTTCGGCGTTGCAAGGCGGGTTCTCCTTCAAGTTCTATGTACACCGAGCGGTGTCCAGCTTCCTCATCAATGTTGTGCGTCTTGGCTTCCACGCCCAATAATGGCCTTCTTCCACGTGTCGCGCGAATGTGAAAAGCCAGGGTGTGTTTTATGTTTTACCCCCTAGTTGTGCGAACAATCTGCCTATAAGGGAGGCAAGAATCCAGATCCAAATCACCATCTTCCTCTCGCAAATACTCATCGGAGCGCTTCGACCAAGAATCCATTCCATCATGGACCGTCAACGCGACTCCTCTTCTCACGCCCCGCCCTTTGCCGAGAGATTGGAGGAGATGCTCTGCTCGCACAATGGTGGTGAAGCTCCAAATGGGGGATATCTCCTCCGGCCTTCATGGTTCCGGTGAAGCCGGGCTGGCCACCTACAAAGGTGGGAAGCAAGCGGAGGTTACCCCAAATCCCAACAAAGGGAGCGGTATGCTTCGTCCCCTATCGATAAGGGGCTCGGTTTCCTGTACATCCATTCCTCCGCTGGCTCTCGGAGTTCTACGGACTCTAGCTTCATCACCTCACGCCCGCCTCAATCTCGCATATTATGGGTTATGTAGCTCTTCTTGAGCTTTTCACAGGCGTCGAGCCCCACTGCTACTGTGGAAGAGGTTATTACGCCTTGTTCCCGCTCTCACGAGGGGTCCATATATCAAGTGGGCGGCGCGAAATATGGCGCATTGCCAGACCGGATATCCATCCGGAACCCCTAAGAAGGCGTCCAAGACCGGCCTTGAATGGTTTTATATAGAAGACGCTCATTGCAGACCTGTTCGGATCGGCCTCCGGAGTTCAAAGAATGCTCCTCTGAAGAACGCCTCGGTTGGCGCTCGTGGAGCCCCCATCCGGAGGAAGACAAGAGCGTCCATTATTTGATGGGCGAATAAGGTTCTTGGCCCATGCCGGGTTGACCATGATTGGAATCATGGCAACATGCATTACGCTGGGGTGCAGCCACTACAATACGAGGGCCACCCATGTGGGATTTCAACGGGGAGGACGATGCCACCCGTCATGGCGCAAAGGGCGGATTCGCCTAAGATCTGGTGACGATCTTGTCCGGCCTGTATAAGGGGGAGAAGGAGGATTTCCTTCGGAAGAACCCGTTAAATGGGTTTTCCATGAATAATCCCCGGCCTTGGGTAAGCGAACACTCAGCGTGTCCGACCCGTGCCTTTCGAAACTTAAGTTTCTTATAGTGTGTTCTTCTTGCGGCGAGGAAGCTGCGCCCGGACCGTGGAGGGCATGCTAAGTCCGGCTCCGCAGCCCGAGGATCTAGAGAGATACCGGGATCCGGCCTCCGAAGAGGATCCGGACCTAAAGGTGGAGCTAATCGACGGGGTGTTCCACCAGCTCAGCATGGACAATGCTTTAGTCGCCATCACGGCCGACTATCCCGGACTATATCCGGCTTCCTGTGTGATTGCGGCGAAGCCCCGACACCGTCATTCCTTCCTTGCTTATTTACGACCACCATATATGATGGCACTGCAGGAGGCGCCCCTAGGGCGAAGCCGAGCCAGCGGTGGCTGACCAACAAGGGCGATCCGGACCAAGAGGGCGGAAGAGGAGCGCGGCGCGGACTGAAACGTCGCCGCAAAGGTGTAGCTCACAATTCAGTATTTAGAGCGACGTTCCTAGGAAGCTTTTGAGTGCTCATGACTTTTATAGGGAAAAAAGCGTGCGCCAGACTGTGGGCGTGGAAGTTGTCAATCCAACCTCTACCAGCCGGGCTCCACCTGGTCGAGGGGAGGCGGCGCAAGGCGCGAGCGGACGTTCCTCCGACGGAGGATGCCGACAGATCGCCCGCCACCAAGTCTGAGGTGGAGAGTGCTCTGAATCACAAAGGCGTCGCCCGGACAAGATATTCGTGGCGTGCTTCTCCCCCGAGGCGTTGAATGCCTTTAACACGGGGGACGCACACCTTCGTGCTGCTCAAGATAGTTTTATCAGAGCCACGGAGCAGTATGTAAAAGACATACGGGTAAGAAAATTTAATAGTTATATATGCCAGTAGCCCCCGAGACTTAAAGTAGTTATATTGAACTGATTTAAGGATCATATGAAACGTAGGATCTTACCGAGAGGAATACCCAACTGTCTCAGGAGCTGCAAGAGTGCAAGGCCCAACTTGAGGCCGCATTATGCAGCGCAGGAGGAAACGCAAGGACCTCTCCACAGTAACGCATTATTTGTAGAAAGATAAGTAGCATTTGGCCTTTGCGCAAGTCTAAAAACGACATTGCGGTGCTGCGGACAAGATCGGACAGTAAGAACCTGCGCCAACTAAAGGTCGGCGAGAGGGTCTTGCATAAGGTGCAGCATGAAAGGAACAAGCTCAGGATGCCCATGCCCAGCTTGGAGAAGAGCTGAAAAGCGTTCGGGCGGTATCGGGCTCCATTAAGGAGAATCAGCGGCTTCGTCGCGGCATATATAGTAAGTGCTTGAGCGAACTCCTTTGAAAAGAAGAGTTCGGCGAGGAAGTCAATTTGATGAATATTTCGCAGGTATGCTCACAGGTCGCCTGCGGATGAGATGCCCGTAACAACGGGTGATCAACTTCCCGAATTGTTGCAACTGATCGAACGAGTTCGGCAGGCTATGAGCGGCGTCATCCAGGCGTTATGGCCAGCCTTCTCCATACCCGAGGGTCTTGGGGAGCTTGCGGAGAAGCTGTAGGGAGTGCGGCAGCGCTTCCATATATGGAAGATTTCGGCCTGCCGCCAGGGTGCCATGGAGGCCTGGGCCATGGTAAAGACGCGGTACAAGAAGGCGGATCCCAACCACATGGTCGAAGTCGGACCTGTGGGGCCCGATGGGAAGGAGATCCCTGTAAGTTTAGTATACGGCCAAGTGGAGTTGGCCGCTAAATTTTCCCAACAGGACTGTAAATTAGACAACCTGTTAGATGGGATTGAGGAAGAATACAATCAGTCGATTTGACGATGTATTATAAAATGACATACAAAGTGCCTTCTAGCCGGATTGTAGATCGTTTGTCTTTGCCGACCTTTTAACCCGACCTCGGGACCCTAGAGTCCGGAGTGTGTCCGAATACCTTCTCGGTTATGAAACAACCGGGTATGCATGGAGACCGAGCGTAGGGGTCATCGGTGCTTTATCGGACAAGTGCCCAACTAGTTATGTTATATTACATGGGTAGTAAGAAACGTCTTCGGGGAGAATAGTTCCGTTAAGGGTTCCTTTCCTCTGGGGTGGCATGCCCTAAAGTGCATGTCCTGACCGCTAAAAAGCGTAAAAAACATCTGGGGCAGATAAATAAGTGGATAAAAATCATCTTTTAAGTCACCGAATGAATATTCCCTTAAGAACGCTAGCTTTCGGCTTCACCCGGTACCGAGGTACACATCCGGTGACCAGCGGTAATAATCGCAGAGGTGCTCCCTTTACCTCCTAGCCGAACAATCGGGAGCGAGGGGGTAAGCATGTGAGCCGTGCAACCCAGCTTGGCCAAAACTTAAGTCATATCGATGCATATAATGGTGAATAAAAGGTACATGTGGAGGCTTGACACATGTGCTGGGCATGAAGCCCGTATAATTAAGCTTCTGGTAAAGAAGCCCCTAGGTATAATGAGTGCGGATAGCACATCAATTGCGCGCGAACGTTGCGCGAGTAGGCCCTTTAAGGCTTGGATGAATAGGGTTTGGGAAGAAAAAGATAAACAAAAGGCAGCTGAAGTAAAAAAAAATTGGATGGGGGGAAAGGGACGAACTCTTAGTCCGGCGCTAAGCATAGAATCGTCGGAGGCGGGCTGCGTTCCATGGGTTCGGCTCGAGTCAGTTATCCGATGCATTTAAATGAGCAGACGCTCCACCGGTCGAGGACTTGATCGATGATGAAGGGCCTTCCCATTTGGGCTTGAGCTTGTCCTTTTTCTTGTCCGTGAGCGAGAACCAGTTCGCCAACGTTGTAAGTCTTGGACCGTACTTCGCCTTTGATATCTTCGAGCTCGCTGGCGATAGAATGCGGAGCGAGCCTTGGCGACGTCGGCGCTCTTCCTCCAATGTGTCCAAGTTGTCCTGCCGATCCAACTCGGCTTCTCTTTCTTCGTACATGCGCTTTCGAGGTGAGTCATGAATGATGTCGCAGGCAAAACTGCTTCTGCGCCGTATACCATAAAAATGGTGTGAATCCGGTAGTACGGTTAGGCGTTGTCCGCAGCCCCAGTACGGAGTCGAGCTCCTCTACCCAAAGGCGTGTCGATTTCGTGAGGACCGCACTAGTCCGGGTTTGATGCCGCTCATTATTAGACCATTTGCTCGTTCCACTTGACCGTTGGTTTGAGGATGATAGGCGAAGCGTAATCGAGCTTGATGCCCATATTTTTGCACCACGATTTAACCTCATCGGCGGTGAAGTTCGTGCCGTTATCGGTGATGATGTGGGGACACCATAACATTTTACTACCCGGATATAAAGTCTATCACTGGTCCGGACTCTGCCGTTTTAAGCGGCTTGGCCTCTATCCATTTGGTGAATTTATCCACCATGACCAATAGGTACCTTTGCTTGTGGGTTCCCCCTTTAAGTGGTCCAACCATGTCAAGCCCCGGACCATGAACGGCCGTGTAATGGGTATAGTTTTGAGGGCGGTGGGTGGCATATGGCTCGATTAGCAAAGAGGCGACAACCGACGCATCTTTGGACTAAGTCACGAGCATCTGCTTTCGGGCCGTCGGCGATAAAATCATGCGGAATGCCTTTCCTACAAGGGCCCGAGCTGCGGCGTGGTGTCCGCCTAGTCCGGCATGAATTTCAGCCGGGAGGTTTCGCCCTTCTTCTTGGAGATACACCTTTGAAGGACTCGGTTGTACTTTTCTTATAAAGTTCTCCCTCATAGACCTTGTAGGCTTTAGATCACGGACAATGCAGCGGGCCTCATTTTGGTCTTGGGAAGCTCCTGCCTAAGCAAGTAGGCGAGGAATGGTTCTGTCCACGGGCGATTATCGCCATTATGTCGTAGGCGGAAGGTGTTATATCATCGTTTGAATCGCGGTTGGTGCGGCTTGTTCCGGTTTGTTAGTTCGGACTCCTCTTCCCATAGTATGGATGGCTTGAAGAGCCTTTCGGGAAAGATGTTAGGAGGGACAGCGTGGCGTTTTGCGCCAATGCGTGCCGATCGTCGGCCGCTTGGTTATTATCCGGGCTACGTGATGGAATTCAAGTCCTTGAACCGGTGACATTTTTAGGACAGCGTTGCGATATGCTGCCATTTTCGGATCTTTGGCGTCAAAGTCTCCGTTTATTTGGGATATTGCAAGGTTTGAATCCCCGCGCACCTCTAGGCGTTGGATGCCATGGAGATTGCCATCCGGAGACCATGTAAAAGGGCCTCGTATTCGGCTGCGTTGTTGGAGTCCGTGTACATTATCCGGCACGTATTGGACTGTGTCCCGGTCGGGGGCGTTAATCTGACGCCAGCCCCGATCCGGCTAACATTTTAGAGCCGTCAAAGTGCATAATCCAATTGGAGTATGCGCGTATTCTTTAGGGAGTTCGCTTCGGTCCATTCAGCGACAAAGTTAGCCAAAACTTGTGACTTTATAGCTCACGAGGTTTGTAAGATATATCAAATGGTAAGAGCTCAATGGCCCATTTTGCAATCACCCCGTCGGCGTCATGTTGTTTATAATGTCGTTAAGTGGTACTTGAGGCCCTTTGTTATCGAACACTCTTGAAAGTAGTGTCGGAGCTTCGGGATGCCATGAACATCGCGTATGCTATCTTACGATAGTGCGGGTAACGGGACTTGCGGGGGTTAACACGGTGGATACGTAGTATCTTGGTTTTTGAAGAGGGAATTTGTGCCCTTACATTTCTCGTTCGATGACGCAGTACCGCTTACAACTTGATGCATAGCTGCGATGTATAACAACATTGGTTCGCCCGAGGTTGGGCGCGGCAGGACCGGATTTGTTGCCAATATGGCCTTTATTTCTTCGAGTCCGGCTGGTGGCAGCATCAAATCCACTCGAAGTGTTCGGTGCGCCTAAGGAGGCGATATAGAGGGTAATGCCTTTTCTCCTAGACGGAGATAAAGTGGCTTAGAGCCGCCACGCATCGATCAATTTTGTATTTGCTTGAGGTCTTTTGGGATATCTAGCTGTGATGAGCTCGGATTTTGGCTGGGTTTGCTTCAATTCCTCTACGGATACGATGAAGCCCAATGACTTTTCCAAATGCACGCAAAAACGCATTTTTCCGGATTCAGCTTGATGTCATATGCTCCGAGGTTGTCAAATGTGAGCCTCAAGTCGTCTACTAGAGTTTCGACGTGTTTAGTTTTGACGACTCGTCATCTACGTATGCCTCTACTCTTTGTTTTGCCGATCCGGGTGGCCGGACATATGTCGAATCATGCTACCGATATGTTGCTTGGCGGCGTTTTTAAGTCCGAAGGGCATCGTGTTGAAGCGTAATGGTCCGTATGGAGTAATGAATGCCGTTGCGGCTTGATCCGCTTACGCCATCTTGATTTGATGATAGCGGATGTCGTCCGTGAAGCACAATGAATCGTGCCTGCGATGGCATCGATGATTTGGTCGATGCTTGAGGGAGGAAGGGATCCTTTGGGCATGCTTTATTTAGGTCTTTGAAATCGACACATAGGCGCCAGGATTTGTCCTTCTTTGGTACCATTACCAGGTTTGCTAGCCAATCCGGGTGCTTGATGTCTCTGATGAATCCGGCTTCTAATAGTTTGGCTAACTCTTCTCCCATTGCCTGTCTTTTGGGTTCGGAAAATCGCCGAAGGGCCTGTTTGACTGGCTTGAATCCTTTTAGGATGTTTAGGCTGTGATACCTTGTCTGCGTGGGATTAGGGCATATCCGAGGGGTGCCAAAGTAAAATGTCCCAATTTTCCGAAGGAATTCTCGCAGGTGTGGCGTCTACATCGTGGTTCAATTGTGCCCTGATGGAGGCCGTCTTTGTCGGGTCCGTTGGGTGGACCTGGAATTTTACTATTTCATCTGCTGGTTTAAAGGAGGTGAACTTGGATCTCTTATCGAGTATCACATCGTCCCTATTCACCGTAGAGCGCAGCGTGGTGAGTTCTTCTGCCGCTAGGGCTTCGGATAGTGCCTCGAAGGCTAATGCGGCTGTCTTGTTTTCGGCGCGGAGTGCTATGTACGGATCACTAACGAGAGTGATTATTCACGGGCCTGGCATTTTGAGCTTCATGTACCCATAATGGGTGCGACTTGAAAAATTGTGAATGCCTCTCGTCCTAGTATAGTGTGATATCCGCTGTTGAACGGGGCCACTTGGGCGTGACTTCTTGAATCTGTAATTGTCCGGTGAGCGAATACCACATCGAGTGTGATTTTTCCTGCGGCGTGCCTCCCGGCTAGGGATTATTCCTCTAAAGGTTGTGCTGCTTCGCTCAATGCGGCTCCAGTCTATTTCCATTTTTTGAAGGGTTTCCTCGTAGATGAGGTTTAATCCGCTACCGCCATCCATGAGGACTTTTGTAAGCCGAAAGCCGTCCACTATTGGACTAAGTACCAGTGCGGCTGGAGCTCGGGCTGTCCGGAATTTAGGTTCGTCGCTGGCGTTGAAGGTGATGGCTGTGTCGTTCCATGGATTGGTTGTTGCTACTTGGTAGACTTGGCGAGGTCATGGATTGTTCGCTTCGCATATTATTTGATGCGAAAGTCTCGAAGACTGTTGATACCGTACCGATGGTGTTGGAGTGGTTTTCCGGGGCTAGAAGCTCCTCCCCACTTTTGGCCACCTGCCGTAATATCCAACATGCTCGAAGGTTATGTGTTGGGACGGTGCCTTACATCCGTGAATTTTCTGAGGTCCGCTAAGCCATCCCTCTAGTAATGCGGTTCCGTGCGCTTTATGGGGTCTTTGCTTTTTGGTTTTTGTATCCGGTGCACTGAGTGTAATGCACCTTTTGTTGCGGACTAGGGTTGTATTCGGGCGGATTGTCCCAAAAATTATTTTGGTTGTCCGAAACTCTCCATCGCAAGATACTTTCGTACTATGGACGCCTTGGTCGTGGCGTGTAATTTCACGACGGCTGACGGCGTTCAAGAGTCCCTCGTCCGTGCAATTATTGCAAAAAATTGAGAGTGTGTTTTCCTCTCGGCAGTCCTTTATCCTGTCCATAACCAGGAGGAATCTGGCCCAGTAGTGATGTACTGTCTCAGCGGGCACTTGCCGGATTAGAGATAGATCGCATATGTCTGGGCGGGTGGGTGGAATTAAGTCCGGAACCCTACCCATCTCAAGGCTCAAGGCCGAAGTTTCAATTTGGAAGCTTGGATTGCTGGACGTTGTCCAACGAGTCCGGGTCCGATGCCCCGACTTTAAGTTCGGTGCTTGATCGAAGTCCGTCCCTCCGCGGGAATCCGGCATGGGGGTTGGAAGCCGGACATGACTAGTTTTCAATATAGGAGAAGCGTCGCCGCATTGTTCCTCTACCACTGCAGCGTGGTGGGTGACCTGGGGAGAGTTAATCTCTCTCAGATCGGTTTTAAGCCCAATCTGTTTATAGTCTGTAGTGACTCCCAGGGCGGCGATGCGGTCCAAGAGCTTCGTTACTGGACGAGAGCTCTATTGATCCAGCCGGGCGAATTCGAGCTGACGTGAAAATTGCTTTTGGCGACTTGAGAGGTCATTGTAGAAGCGGTGGCGGACGGCGGTCATAAGAAAACCACCTAGTCGGATTGTTTGGCCGGCGGCCGTGGCTCCTTTGGCGAAAATACCGTCCTTGAAGACGGGAGGAGGCATCCTTCCTATCGGTGACGGCACAGAGGAACTCTCAAAAAGCACCAATGTCGGTGTCAAAACCGGCGGATCTCGGGTAGGGGGTCCCGAACTGTGCGTCTAGGCGGATGGTAACAGGAGACAAGGAACACGATGTTTTACCCAGGTTCGGGCCCTCGTGATGGAGGTAAAACCCTACGTCCTGCTCAATTGATATTGATATTGTGGATGTTTACAAGAGTGGATCTACCACGAGATCAAGGAGGCTAAACCCTAGAAGCTAGCCTATGGTATGATTGTAAGGGTTGTTGATGTTGTCCCTACGGACTAGAGCCATCCGGTTTATATAGACACCGGAGAGGGCTAGGGTTACATAGAGTCGGTTACAATGGTAGGAGATCTACATATCCGTATCGCCAAGCTTGCCTTCCACGCCAAGGAAAGTCCCTTCCGGACACGGGGAGAAGTCTTCAATCTTGTATCTTCATACTCTTGGAGTCCGGATGATGATGATAGTCCGGCCGATGATAGTCCAGCCGATGACGATAGTCCGGCTATCCGGACACCCCCTAATCCGGGACTCCCTCACTTAGTAACTAGTTGACTAAGGAATTTTCTAAATTATGGAGGTGGTAAAAGAGTTCGTCGTAAAGGATTACACCGATGCAAACTTTGACACTAATCTGGATGACTCTGAGTAGTAGACCGGATTTGTATAGTAGAGCTGTTATTTGGAATAGTTCCAAATGGCGCGTGGTAGCTGCATATAGGAGATGACATAGAGATTTGTAAAGCACACACGGATCTGAAAGATTCAGACCCGTTGACTAATAACCTCTTTCACAAGCGAGATATGATCAAACCCAATGGGTGTTGGATTCATTACAATCACATAGTGATGTGAACTAGATTATTGACTCTAG
Source organism: Aegilops bicornis (assembly GCA_021605145.1). Classification (NCBI taxonomy): domain Eukaryota; kingdom Viridiplantae; phylum Streptophyta; class Magnoliopsida; order Poales; family Poaceae; genus Aegilops; species Aegilops bicornis. The sequence continues at coordinate 675,970,519 of CM038672.1, forward strand.
TGCAAGTGGGAGACTGTTGGAAATATGCCCTAGAGGCAATAATAAAATGGTTATTATTATATTTCCTTGTTCATGATAATTGTCTATTGTTCATGCTATAATTGTATTAACTGGAAACCGTAATACATGTGTGAATACATAGACCACAACATGTCCCTAGTGAGCCTCTAGTTGACTAGCTCGTTGATCAATAGATGGTTATGGTTTCCTGACCATGGACATAGGATGTCATTGATAATGGGATCACATCATTAGGAGAATGATGTGATGGAGACCCAATCCTAAGCATTGCACAAGATCGTATAGTTCGTTTGCTAAGAGCTTTTCTAATGTCAAGTATCATTTCCTTATACCATGAGATTGTGCAACTCCCGGATACCGTAGGAATGCTTTGGGTGTACCAAACGTCACAACATAACTGGGTGGCTATAAAGGTGCACTACGGGTATCTCCGAAAGTGTCTGTTGGGTTGGCACGAATCGAGACTGGGATTTCTCACTCCGTATGACGGAGAGGTATCTTTGGGCCCACTCGGTAATGCGTCATCATAATGAGCTCAATGTGACTAAGTAGTTAGTCACGGGATCATACATTACGGAACGAGTAAAGTGACTTGCCGGTAACGAGATTGAACGAGGTATTGGGATACCGACGATCGAATCTCGGGTAAGTAACGTATCGATTGACAAAGGGAATTGTATACGGAATTGCTTGAATCCTTGACATCGTGGTTCATCCGATGAGATCATCGTGGAACATGTGGGAGCCAACATGGGTATCCAGATCCCGTTGTTGGTTATTGGCCGAGAACGTCTCGGTCATATGCATGGTTCCCGAACCCGTAGGGTCTACACACTTAAGGTTCGGTGACGCTAGAGTTGTTATGGGAAATAGTATGTGGTTACCGAAGGTTGTTAGGAGTCCCGGTGAGATCCGGACATGACGAGGAGCTCGGAATGGTCAGAAGGTGAAGATCGGTATATTGGACGAAGGATATTGGAGTCCGGAATTGTTCCGGGGTACCGGTGATGACGATGTGTCCGAAAGGGGTTTCGGAGGTCAAGAAGCGTTGGGGGGGCCTTATGGGCCAAGGGAGAGGGCACATCAGCCCACTAAGGGGCTGAGCGCCCTCCCACCCCATCTCACGTAACCAGAGAGGTGGGGCGCCACCCCTAGGGCAGCCGCCTCCCGGCTTGAGGGGCAAGTTTCCTAGGGGGTGGGCGCCCAAACCCATCTAGGGTTTCCGTGGCCGCCGCCCCTCCCTAGGGAACCCTAGGGCACCTCCCTCCTCCCTTCCCCTATATATAGTGAGGGAGGCAGGGCAGCCGCACCTTCCCTGGCGCAGCCCTCTCCCTCCCAACACCTCCTCCTCCGTAGTAGTGCTTGGCGAAGCCTGCCGGAGAGGCGCAAGCTCCACCACCACGCCGTCGTGTTGCCGGAGCTCTCCCTCAACTTCTCCTCTCCCCTTGCTGGATCAAGAAGGAGGAGACGTCCCCGGGCTGTACGTGTGTTGAACGCGGAGGCGCCGTCATTCGGCGCTTAGATCGGAGTCAACCGCGATCTGAATCGCTGCAAGTACGACTCCTTCATCCGTGTTCTTCCAACGCTTCCGCATCGCGATCTTCAAGGGTATGAAGATGCACTCCCCTCTCTCCCGTTGCTAGTTACTCCATAGATTGATCTTGGTAACACGTAGGAAAATTTTGAATTTCTGCTACGTTCCCCAACAGTGGCATCATGAGCTAGGTCTATTGCGTAGATTCTATGCACGAGTAGAAAACAAGTAGTTGTGGGCGTTGGTTTGTTCAATTTGCTTACCGCTACTAGTCCTATCTTGATTCAGCGGCGTCGTGGGATGAAGCGGTCCGGACCGACCTTACACGTACGCTTACGTGAGACAGGTTCCACCGACTGACATGCACTTGTTGCATAAAGGTGGCTTGCGGGTGCCAGTCTCTCCCACTTTAGTCGGATCGGATTCGATGAAATGGGTCCTTATGAAGGGTAAATAGCAATTGGCATATCACCGTTGTGGCTTTTGCGTAGGTAAGAAACGTTCTTGCTAGAAACCCATAGCAGCCACGTAAAACATGCAACAACAATTAGAGGACGTCTAACTTGTTTTTGCAGGGTATGCTATGTGATGTGATATGGCCGAAAGAATGTGATGAATGATATATGTGATGTACGAGATTGATCATGTTCTTGTAATAGGAATCACGACTTGCATGTCGATGAGTATGACAACCGGCAGGAGCCATAGGAGTTGTCTTAATTTATTGTATGACTTGTGTGTCATTGAAAACGCCATGTAATTACTTTACTTTATTGCTAAACCCTTAGCGATAGTAGTAGAAGTAATAGTTGGCGAGACAACTTCATGAAGACACGATGATGGAGATCATGGTGTCATACCGGTGACGAAGGTGATCATGTCGTGCCTCAAGATGGAGATCAAAGGCGCAAGATGATATTGGCCATATCATGTCACTTTATGATTTGCATGTGATGTTTGTCATGTTTACATCTTATTTTCTTAGAACGACGGTAGCATAATAAGATGATCCTCATTAAAATTTCAAGAAAGTGTTCCCCCTAACTGTGCACCGTTGCGAAAGTTCGTTGTTTCGAAGCACCACGTGATGATCGGGTGTGATAGATTCTAAAGTTCACATACAACGGGTGTAATCCATTTTTAAACACGCGTAACACTTAGGTTGACTTGACGAGCCTAGCATGTACAGACATGGCCTCGGAACACAAGAGACCGAAAGGTCGAACATGAGTCGTATAGTAGATACGATCAACATAGAGATGTTCACCGATGATGACTAGTCCGTCTCACGTGATGATCGGACACGGCCTAGTTGACTTGGATCATGTATCACTTAGATGACTAGAGGGATGTCCATCTGAGTGGGAGTTCATTAAATTAGATGAACTTAATTATCATGAACATAGTCAAAAGGTCTTTGCAAATTATGTCGTAACTTGCGCTTTAGTTCTACTGTTTTAGATATGTTCCTAGAGAAAATTTAGTTGAAAGATGATAGTAGCAATTATGCAGACTAGGTCCATAAACTGAGGATTGTCCTCATTGCTACGCAGAAGGCTTATGTCCTTAATGCACCGCTCGGTGTGCTGAACCTCGAACATCGTCTGTGGATGTTGCGAACATCTGACATACACGTTTTGATGACTACGTGATAGTTCAGTAATGTTAAACGGTTTAGAATTGAGGCGCCGAAGACGATTTTGAAACGTCGCGGAACATATGAGATGTTCAAAGGGCTGAAATTGGGATTTCAGGCTCGTGCCCATGTCAAGAGGTATGAGACCTCTGATGAGTTTCTTAAGCCTGCCAACTAAGGGAGAAAAGCTCAATCATTGAGCATGTGCTCAGATTGTCTGAGTACTACAATCACTTGAATCGAGTGGGAGTTAATCTTCCTTAAGAGATAGTGATGGTTCTCCAAAGTCATTGCCACCAAGCTACTAGAGCTTCGTGATGAACTATAACATATCAGGGGTAGATATGATATTCCTTGAGCTATTCGTGATGTTTGACACCGCGAAAGTAGAAATCGAGTAGGAGCATCAATTGTTGATGGTTAGTAAAAGCACTAGTTTCAAGAAGGGCAAGGGCAAGACGGGATAATTCATGAAACAGCAAATCAGTTGCTGCTCTAGTGAAGAAACCCAGGATTGAACCCAAAACCGAGACTAAGTGCTTCTTGTTCGGGAACGTGGTAATTTCAAAAAAAATCCTACGCACACGCAAGATCATGGTGATGGCATAGCAACGAGAGGGGAGAGTATTGTCCACGTACCCTCGTAGACCGTAAGCGGAAGCGTTATGACAACGTGGTTGATGTAGTCGTACGTCTTCACGATCCGACCGATCCAAGCACCGAGCATACGGCACCTCCGGAAGTTCAAGACACGCTCACTCGATGACGATCCCCGGACTCGATCCAAAGAAAGTGTCGGGGATGAGTTCCACAAGACGACGGGCGTGGTGACGTTGATGATGCTCTACCGGCGCAGGGCTTCGCCTAAACTCTGTGACGATATGACCGAGGTGGAATCTGGTGGAAGGGGGCACCGCACACGGCTAAGGAACGATCCGTAGATCAACTTGTGTGTTCTGGGGTGCTCCCCTACCCCCGTATATAAAGGAGGGAGGGGGAGGTGCGGCCGGCCCTCAAGGGGTGCGCCTGGAGGAGTCCTACTCCCACCGGGAGTAGGACTCCCCCCCTCTTGCCTTGTTGGAGAAGGAAAAGGGGAGGAAAGAGGAAGGGGCGCCGCCCCTCTCCTTGTCCTATTCGGACTAGGGGAGGGGCGGCCTGCCTGCTGGCGACCCTCCTCCTTTCCCTCATGGCCCACCAAGGCCCATTATCCCCGGGAGGGTTCCGGTAACCCCGGTGTTAAGTAAAATCCGATTTCACCCGGAACCATTCCGATATCCAAATATAGGCTTCCAATATATAAATCTTTATGTCTCGACCATTTCGAGACTCCTCGTTATGTCCGTGATCACATCCGGGACTCCCAACAAACTTCGGTACATCAAAACTTGTAAACTCATAATAAAGCATCACATCGTAACGTTAAGCGTGCGGACCCTATGGGTTCGAGAACTATGTAGACATGACCTAGAACTATTCTCGGTCAATAACCAATAGCGGAACCTGGATGCCCATATTGGTTCCTACATATTCTACGAAGATCTTTATCGGTCAAACCGCATAACGACATACGTTGTTCCCTTTGTCATCGGTATGTTACTTGCCCGAGATTCGATCGTCGGTATCCAATACCTAGTTCAATCTCGTTACCGGCAGAAGTCTCTTTACTCGTTCCGTAATACATCATCTCGTAACTAACTTATTAGTTGCAATGCTTGCAAGGCTTATGTGATGTGTATTACCGAGAGGGCCCAGAGATACCTCTCCAGAGCAATCGGAGTGAAAAAACATAATCTCTAAATACGCAACCCCAACTTGTACGTTTGTACACACCTTTCGTACTCATTTATAATCCCCCAGTTACGTTGTGACGTTGGGTAGCACCAAAGTGTTCCTTGGTAAACGGAGTTGCATAATCTCATAGTTACAGGAACATGTATAGGTCATGAAGAAAGCAATAGCAATATACTAAGCGATCAAGTGCTAGGCTAACGGAATGGGTCATGTCAATCACATCATTCTCCTAATGATGTGATCCCATTAATCAAATAACAACACATGTCTATGGTTAGGAAACATAACCATCTTTGATTAATGAGCTAGTCAAGTAGAGGCATACTAGTGACTATATGTTTGTCTATGTATTCACACATGTATCATGTTTCCGGTTAATACAATTCTAGCATGAATAATAAACATTTATCATGATATGAGGAAATAAATAATAACTTTATTATTGCCTCTAGGGCATATTTCCTTGATCTCCCACTTGCACTAGAGTCAATAATCTAGATTACACAAGAATGATTCTAACACCCATGGAGTCTTGGTGTTGATCATGTTTTGCTCGTGGAAGAGGCTTAGTCAATCGGTCTCGCAACATTCAGATCCGTATGTATCTTGCAAATCTCTATGTCTCCCACGGACTTGGTCCCGGATGGAATTGAAGCGTCTCTTGATATGCTTGGTCCTCTTGTGAAATCTGGATTCCTTTGCCAAGGCAATTGCACCAGTATTGTCACAAAAGATCTTCATTGGTCCCGATGCACTAGGTATGACACCTAGATCGGAAATGAAATCTTTCATCCAGACTCCTTCATTTGCTGCTTCCGAAGCAGCTATGTACTCCGCTTCACATGTAGATCCCGACACGACGCTTTGTTTAGAAGCGCACCAACCGACGGCTCCACCGCTTTAATAAAAACACGTATCCGGTTTGCGATTTAGAATCATCCGGATCGGTGTCAAAGCTTGCATCGACGTAACCATTTACGACTAGCTCTTTGTCACCTCCATATACTGAAACATATCCTTAGTCCTTTTCGTGTATTTCGGGATGTTCTTGACCGCTGTCCGATGATCCACTCCTGGATTACTTTGGTACCTTCCTGCCCAGCTTATTGCTAAGCATACGTCGGTCTGGTACACAGCATTGCATACATGATAGAGCCTATGGCTGAAGCATAGGAACATCTTTCATTTTCTCTCTATCTCCGCTGTGGTGGGGCATTGAGTCGACTCAATTTCACACCTTATGTCTGGTAAAAAACTTTCTTTGCTCGATCCATTTTGAACTTTTCAAAACTTTATCATGGTATGTGCTTTGTGAAAGTCCTATTAAGCGTCTTGATCTATCTCTATAGATCTTGATGCCCAATATGTAAGCAGCTTCACCGAGGTCTTTCATTGAAAAACTTTTATTCAAGTATCCTTTTATGCTATCCAGAAATTCTATATCATTTCCAATTAATAATATGTTGTCCACATATAATATCAGAAATGCTACAGAGCTCCCACTCACTTTCTTGTAAATACAGGCTTCTCCAAAAGTGCATATAAAACCATATGCTTTGATCACACTATCAAAGCGTTTATTCCAACTCGAGAGGCTTGCACCGAGACCATAAATTGATCAGGAGCTTGCACTTTGTTAGCACCTTTTGGATCAACAAAACCTTCTGGTTGCATCATATACAACTCTTCTTCTAGAAATCCATTCAAGAATGCAGTTTTTACATCCATTTGCCAAATTTCATAATCATAAAATCCAGCAATTGCTAACATGATTGAGACAGACTTAAGCATCGCCTGGTGAGAAAGTCTCATCGTAGTCAACCCCTTGAACTTGTCGAAAACCTTTCGCAACAAGTCGAGCTTTATAGACAGTTACATTACCATCATCGTCAGTCTTCTTCTTAAAGATCCATTTATTCTCAATGGCTTGTCGATCATTGGGCAAGTCAACCAAAGTCCATACTTTGTTCTCATACATGGATCCCATCTCAGATTTCATGGCTTCCAGCCATTTTGCGAATCTGGGCTCACCATCGCTTCTTCATAGTTTGTAGGTTCGCCATGGTCAAGTAACATGACTTCGAGAATAAGATTACCGTACCACTCAGTGCGGATCTTACTCTAGTTGACCTCGTAGTTCAAGAGAAACTTGATCTGAAGTTTCATGATCATCATCATTAACTTCCTCACTAATTGGTGTAGGTGTGACAGGAACCGATTTACGTGATGAACCATTTTCCAATAAGGGAGCTGGTACTGCATTACCTCATCAAGTTCTACTTTTCTCCCACTCACTTCTTTCGAGAGAAACTCCTTCTCTAGAAAGGATCCATTCTTAGCAACGAATGTCTTGCCTTCGGATCTGTGATAGAAGGTGTACCCAACTGTTTCCTTTGGGTATCCTATGAAGACACATTTTTCCGATTTGGGTTCAAGCTTATCAGGTAGAAGTTTTTTCGCATAAGCATCGCAGCCCCAAACTTTCAGAAACGACAACTTTGGTTTCTTGCCAAACCATAGTTCATAAGGAGTCGTTTTAACGGATTTTGATGGTGCCCTATTTAGCGTGAATGCGGCCGTCTCTAAAGCATAACCCCAAAACGATAGCGGTAAATCGGTAAGAGACATCATAGATCGCACCATATCTAGTAAAGTACGATTTCGACGTTCGGACACACCATTACGCTGTGGTGTTCCAGGTGGCGTTAGTTGCGAAACTATTCCGCAATTTTTCAAATGTAGACCAAACTCGTAACTCAAATATTCTCCTCCACGATCAGATCGTAGAAATTTTATTTTCTTGTTACGATGATTTTCAACTTCACTCTGAAATTCTTTGAACATTTCAAATGTTTCAGATTTATGCTTCATTAAGAAGATATACCCATATCTGCTTAAATCATCTGTGAAGGTGAGAAAATAACGATATCCGCCACGAGCTTCAACATTCATCGGACCACATACATCTGTATGTATGATTTCCAACAAATCTGTTGCTCTCTCCATAGAACCGGAGAACGGTGTTTTAGTCATCTTGCCTATGAGGCACGGTTCGCAAGTACCAAGTGATTCATAATCAAGTGATTCCAAAAGTCCATCGGTATGGAGTTTCTTCATGCGCTTTACACCGATATGACCTAAACGGCGATTACCACAAATAAGTTGCACTATCATTATTAACTCTACATCTTTTGGCTTCGACATTATGAATATGTGTATTACTACTATCGAGATTTAATAAAAATAGACCACTCTTCAAGGGTGCATGACCATAAAAGATATTACTCATATAAATAGAACAACCATTATTCTCTCGATTTAAATGAATAACCGTCTCGCATCAAACAAGATCCAGATATAATGTTCATGCTCAACGCTGGCACCAAATAACAATTATTTAGGTCTAAAACTAATCCCGAAGGTAGATGTAGAGGTAGCGTGCCGACCGCGATCACATCGACTTTGGAACCGTTTCCCACGCGCATCGTCACCTCGTCCTTTGCGGTGCTCGCTTATTCGTAGTCCCTGTTTCGAGTTGCAAATATTAGCAACAGAACCAGTATCAAATACCAGTGCTACTACGAGCTCTAGTAAGGTACACATCAATAACATGTATATCACATATACCTTTGTTCACCTTGCCATCCTTCTTATCCGCCAAATACTTGGGGCAGTTCCGCTTCCATTGACGGTTTGCTTGCGGTAGAAACACTCGGTTTCAGGCTTAGGTCCAGACTTGGGTTTCTTCTCTTGAGCAGCAACTTTCTTGCTGTTCTTTTGAAGCTCCTTCTTCTTCCCTTTGCCCTTTTTCTTGAAACTAGTGGTCTTGTTGACCATCAACACTTGATGCTCCTTCTTGATTTCTACCTCCGCAGCTTTTAGCATTGCGAAGAGCTCGGGAATTGTTTTGTTCATCCCTTGCATATTATAGTTCATCACGAAGCTCTTGTAGCTTGGTGGCGATGATTGGAGAATTACATCAATGACACTATCATCCGGAAGATTAACTCCCGGTTTAATTAAGTGATTATTATACCCGAGACATTTTGAGTATATGCTCACTTGTGAACTATTCTCCTCCATCTTGCAGCTATAGAACTTATTGGAGACTTCATATCTCTCAATCTGGGCATTTGCTTGAAATATTAACTTCAACTCTTGGAACATCTCATATGCTCCATGACGTTCAAAACGTCGTTGAAGACCCGGTTCTAAGCCGTAAAGCATGGCACCTTTGAACTATAGAGTAGTCATCGACTTTGCTCGCCAGACGTTCACAACTTGGTGTTGCTCTGCAGCGGGCACGGCACCAGCGGTGCTTCGGGGACGTAATTCTTCCGTGCAACAATGAGGATAATCCTCAAATTTACGGACCCGATCCGTGTAATTGCTACCATCATCTTTCAACTTTGCTTTCTCAAGGAACGCATTAAAATTCAACGGAACAACAAAGACGAGCCATCTATCTACGATAAACATAGACAAGCAAAATACTATCGGTACTAAGTTCATGATAAATTTAAGTTCAATTAATCATATTACTTAAGAACTCCCACTTAGATAGACATCTCTCTAGTCATCTAAGTGATTACGTGATCCAAATCAACTAAACCATAACCGATCATCACGTGAGATGGAGTAGTTTTCAATGGTGAACATCACTATGTTGATCATATCTACTATATGATTCACGCCGACCTTTCGGTCTCCGTGTTCGAGGCCATATCTGCATATGCTAGGCTCGTCAAGTTTAACTCGAGTATTCTGCGTGTGCAAAACCTGGCTTGCACCCGTTGTAGATGGACGTAGAGCTTATCACACCCGATCATCACGTGGTGTATGCAGGCACGACGAACTTTGGCAACGGTGCATACTCGGGAGAACACGTCTTGATAATTTTAGTGAGAGGTCATCTTAAAATGCTACCGTCAATCAAAGCAAGATAAGATGCATAAAGGATAAACATCACATGCAATCAATATAAGTGATATGATATGGCCATCATCATCTTGTGCTTGTGATCTCCATCTCCGAAGCTTAATCGCCGTGATCACCATCGTCCACCGTGCGACACCTTGATCTCCATCGTAGCATCGTTGTCGTCTCGCCAACTATTGCTTCTACGACTATCGCTACCGCTTAGTGATAAAGTAAAGCAATTACATTGCGTTTGCATTTCATACAATAAAGCGACAACCATATGGCTCCTGCGATTGCCGATAACTTCGGTTACAAAACATGATCATCTCATACAATAAAATATAGCATCACGTCTTGACCATATCACATCACAACATGCCTGCAAAAACAAGTTAGGCGTCCTCTACTTTGTTGTTGCAAATTTTACGTGGCTGCTACGGGCTGAGCAAGAACCGTTCTTACCTACGCATCAAAACCACAGCGATAGTTTGTCAAGTTGGTGCTGTTTTAACCTTCGCAAGGACCGGCGTAGCCACACTTTTCAGTTCAACTAAAGTGAGAGAGACAGACACCCGCCGGTCACCTTTAAGCAACGAGTGCTCGAAGCGGTGAAACCATTCTCGCGTAAGCGTACGCGTAATGTCGGTCCGGGCCGCTTCATCTCACAATACCGCTGAACCAAAGTATGACATGCTGGTAAGCAGTATGACTTATATCGCCCACAACTCACTTGTGTTCTACTCGTGCATATAACATCAACGCATAAAACCAGGCTCGGATGCCACTGTTGGGGAACGTGGTAATTTCAAACAATTTCCTACGCACACGCAAGATCATGGTGATGGCATAGCAACGAGAGGGGAGAGTATTGTCCACGTACCCTCGTAGACCGTAAGCGGAAGCGTTATGACAACGCGGTTGATGTAGTCGTCGTCTTCACGATCCGACCGATCCAAGCACCGAACGTCACGGCACCTCCGAGTTCAGCACACGTTCAACTCGATGGCGATCCCGGACTCCGATCCAGCAAAGTGTCGGGGATGAGTTCCGTCGGCCTGACGGCGTGGTGGCGATGATGATGCTCTACGGCGCGAGGCTTCGCCTAAACTACGTGACGATATGACCGAGGTGGAATCTGGTGGAAGGGGCACCGCACACGGCTAAGGAGCGATCCGTAGATCAACTTGTGTGTTACAGGGGTGCTCCCTGCCCCGTATATAAAGGAGGGAGGGAGGTGCGGCCCGGCCCTCAAGGGGTGCTCTGGAAGAGTCCTACTCCCACCGGGAGTAGGACTCCCTCTTGCCTTGTTGGAGAAGGAAAGGGGAGGGAAAGAGGAAGGCGCCGCCCCCTCTCCTTGTCCTATTCGGACTAGGGGAGGGGCATGTGCCTGCAGCGGCCCTCCTCTTTTCCCTCATGGCCCACTAAGGCCCATTATCCCCCGGGAGGGTTCCGGTAACCCCCTGGTGTTCCGGTAAAATCCCGATTTCACCCGGAACCATTCTGATATCCAAATATAGGCTTCCAATATATACTGAAGGAAATATGCCCTAGAGGCAATAATAAAGTTATTATTTATTTCCTTACTTCATGATAAATGTATATTATTCATGCTAGAATTGTATTAATCGGAAACATGATACATGTGTGAATACATAGACAAACATATAGTCACTAGTATGCCTCTACTAGACTAGCTCATTAATCAAAGATGGTTATGTTTCCTAACCATAGACATGTGTTGTTATTTGATTAATGGGATCACATCATTAGGAGAATGATGTGATTGACTTGACCCATTCCGTTAGCCTAGCACTTGATCGTTTAGTATGTTGCTATTGCTTTCTTCATGACTTATACATGTTCTTGTAACTATGAGATTATGCAACTCCCGTTTACAGGAGGAACACTTTGGGTGCTACCAAGCGTCACAACGAATCTGGGTGATTATAAAGGAGTACTACAGGTGTCTCCAAAGGTACATGTTGGGCTGGCGTATTTCGAGATTAGGTTTTGTCACTCCGATTGTCGGAGAGGTATCTCTGGGCCCTCTCGATGCACATCACTATAAGCCTTGCAAGCAATGTAGCTAATGAGTTAGTTACAGAATGATGCATTACGTAACGAGTAAAGACTTGCCGGTAACGAGATTGAACTAGGTATTGGATACCGACGATCAAATATCGGGCAAGTAACATACCGATGACAAAGGGAACAACGTATGTTGTTATGCGGTTTGACCGATAAAGATCTTCGTAGAATATGTAGGAGCCAATATGAGCATCCAGGTTTCGCTATTGGTTATTGACCAAGAATAGTTCTAGGTCATGTCTACATAGTTCTCGAACCCGTAGGGTCCGCACGCAAGGTTTCGGCGATGCTTATATTATGAGTTTATGAGTTTTGATGTACCGAAGGAGTTCGAGTCCCGGATGAGATCGGGGACATGACGAGGAGTCTCGAAATGGTCGAGACGTAAAGATCAATATATTGGACGACTATATTCGGAGTTCGGAAAGGTTAAAGTGATTCGGGTATTTTTCGGCACCGAAGAGTTACGGGAATTCGCCGGAAGTATATGGGCCTTATTGGGCCATACGGGAATAGAGGAGAGAGGCCAAAGGAAGGAGGCCTGCGCCCCCCTCTGGTCCGAATTGGACAAGGCGCAGCCCCTTTCCTTATTCCTCTCCCCTCTTTCCCCTTCTCCTACTCCAACAAGGGAGGAATCCTACTAGGACTAGGAGTCCTAGTAGGACTCCACACTTGGCGCGCCCCTCCTAGGGCGGCCTCCCCCCTTGCTCCTTTATATACGGGGGCAGGGGGGCACCCCATGACACACAAGTTGATTTTCAAGATCGTTCCTTAGCCGTGTGCGGTGCCCCCCTCCACCATAGTCCACCTCGATAATATTGTAGCGGTGCTTAGGCGAAGCCCTGCGACGGTAGAACATCAAGATCGTCACCACGCCGTCGTGCTGACGGAACTCATCCCCGACACTTTGCTGGATCGAAGTCCGGGGATCGTCATAGAGCTGAACGTGTGCTGAACTCGGAGGTGCCGTACGTTCGGTACTTGGATCGGTCGGATCGTGAAGACGTACGACTACATCAACCGTGTTGTCATAACGCTTCCGCTTATGGTCTACGAGGGTACGTGGACAATACTCTCCCCTCTCGTTGCTATGCATCACCATGATCCTGCGTGTGCGTAGAATTTTTTTTGAAATTACTACGTTCCCCAACAGTGGTATCCGAGCCTAGTTTTATGCGTAGATGTCATATGCACGAGTAGAACACAAGTGAGTTGTGGGCGATACAAGTCATCTTGCTTACCGACATGTCATACTTTGGTTCAGCGGTATTGTGAGATGAAGCGGCCCAGACCGACATTACGCCAGACGCTTACGCCGAGACTGGTTTCACCGTTGCGAGCACTCGTGCTTAAAGGTGTTGGCGGGTGTCTGTCTCTCTCACTTTAGTTGAACCGAGTGGCTACGCCCGGTCCTTGCGAAGGTTAAAACAGCACCAACTTGACAAACTATCGTTGTGGTTTTGATGCGTAGGTAAGAACGGTTCTTGCTCAGCCCGTAGCAGCCACGTAAAATTTGCAACAACAAAGTAGAGGACGTCTAACTTGTTTTGCGGGGCATGTTGTGATGTGATATGGTCAAGACGTGATGCTATATTTTATTGTATGAGATGATCATGTTTTGTAACCGAGTTATCGGCAAGCTGGCGAGAGCCATATGGTTGTCGCTTTATTGTATGAAATGCAACGCAATGTAATTGCTTTACTTTATCACTAAGCGGTAGCGATAGTCGAGAAGCAATAGTTGGCGAGACGACAACGATGCTACGATGGAGATCAAGGTGTCGCTACCGGTGACGATGGTGATCACGATGCTTCGGAGATGGAGATCACAAGCACAAGATGATGATGGCCATATCATATCACTTATATTGATTGCATGTGATGTTTATCCTTTATGCATCTTATCTTGCTTTGATTGACGGTAGCATTTTAAGATGACCTCTCACTAAAATTATCAAGACGTGTTCTCCGAGTATGCACCGTTGCCAAAGTTCGTCGTGCCCGGACACCACGTGATGATCGGGTGTGATAAGCTTCACGTCCATCTACAACGGGTGCAAGCCAGTTTTGCTGCACGCGGAATACTCAAGTTAAACTTGACGAGCCTAGCATATGCAGATATGGCCTCGGAACACGGAGACCGAAAGGTCGAGCGTGAATCATATAGTAGATATGATCAACATAGTGATGTTCACCATTGAAAACTACTCCATCTCACGTGATGATCGGTTATGGTTTAGTTGATTTGGATCACGTAATCACTTAGATGACTAGAGAGATGTCAATCTAAGAGGGAGTTCTTAAGTAATATGATAAATTGAACTTTAATTTATCATGAACTTAGTCCTGGTAGTATTAGCATATCTATGTTGTAGATCAATAGTTCGCGTTGTTGCTTTCATATGTTTATTTTGATATGTTCCTAGAGAAAATTGTGTTGAAAGATGTTAGTAGCAATGATGCGGATTGGATCTGTGATTTAAGGTTTATCCTCATTGCTGCACAGAAGAATTATGTCCTTGATGCACCGCTGGGTGACAAACCTATTGCAGGAGCAGATGCAGACATTATGAACGTTTGGCTAGCTCAATATGATGACTACTTGATATTTTAGTGCACCATGCTTAACGGCTTAGAATCGGGACTTCAAAGACGTTTTGAACGTCATGGACCATATGAGATGTTCCAGAATTGAAGTTAATATTTCAAGCAAATACCCGAGTTGAGAGATATGAAATCTTCAACAAGTTCTATAGCTAAAAGGTGGAGGAGAATCGCTCAACTAGTGAGCATGTGCTCAGATTGTCTGGGTACTACAATCGCTTGAATCAAGTGGGAGTTAATCTTCTAGATAAGATAGTGATTAACAGAATTCTCTAGTCACCATCACCAAGTTACTAGAACTTCGTGATGAACTATAGTATGCAAGGGACGACGTAAAAGTTTCCCGAGCTCTTCGTGATGTTGAAATCGACGAAGGTAGAAATCAAGAAAGAGCATCAAGTGTTGATGATTGACAAGACCACTAGTTTCAAGAATAGGGCAAAGGGAAAGAAAGGGAAACTTCAAGTAGAATGGCAAACAAGTTGTCACTCCCGTGAAGAAGACCAAAGCTGGACCAAAGCCTGAAACTGAGTGCTTACACTGCAAACGAAATGGTCACTGGAAGCGGAAATGCCCTGAATATTTGGTGGATAAGAAGGATGGCAAAGTGAACAAGGGTATATTTTATATACAGGTTATTGATGTGTGCCTTCCTAGTGTTTATAGTAGCCCTGAGTATTTGATGCTTGTTCAGTTGCTAAAATTAGTAACTCGAAACAGGAGTTACAGAATAAACAGAGACTAGTTGAGGGTGAAGTGACGATGTGTGTTGGAACTGGTTCCAAGATTGATATGATCATCATCGCACACTCCCTATACTTTCGGGATTAGTGTTAAACCTAAATAAATGTTATTTGGCGTTTGCGTTGAGCATGAATATGATTTAATCATGTTTATTGCAAAAGGGTTATTTATTTAAAGTCATAGAATAATTGTTGTTCAATTTACATGAATAAAACCTACAATGGTCATACACCCAATGAAAATAGTTTATTGGATCTCGATCGTAGTGATACACATATTCATAATATTGATGCCAAAAGATGCAAAGTTAATAATGATAGTGCAACTTATTTGTGGCAATCGCAGTTTAGGTCATATTGGTGTAAATCGCATGAAGAAACTCCATTCTAATGGGATTTTGGAATCACTTTATTATGAATCACATGATGCATTCGAACCATGCCATAATGGCAAGATGCCTAAAGACTCCGTTCTCCGGAACAATAGAGCGAGCAACTGACTTATTGGAAATAATACATACTGATGTATGCGATCCGATGAGTGTTGAGGCTCGAGGCAAGTATCATTATTTTCTGACCTTCACAGATGATTTGAGCAGATATGGGTATATTTACTTAATGAAACATAAGTCTGAAACGTTTGAAAAGTTCAAAGAATTTCAGAGTGAAGTTGAAAATCATCGTAACAAGAAAATAAAATTTCTACGATCTAATCGTGGAGGAGAATATTTGAGTTACGAGTTTGGTCTACATTTGAAACAATGGGAATAGTTTCGCAACTCACGCCTCCCAGAACACCATAGCGTAACGGTGTGTCCGAACTTCATAACCGCACTTTATTTGATATGGTGCGATCAATGATGTCTCTTACCGATTTACCACTATCTTTTTGGGGTTATGCATAGAGACAACTACATTCACGTTAAATAGGGCACCATCTAAATCCGTTGAGACGACACCGTATGAACTATGGTTTGGCAAGAAACCTAAGTTGTCGTTTCTTAAAGTTTGGGGCTACGATGCTTATGTGAAATAGTTTCATCCTGATAAGCTCAAACCCAAATCGAAGAAGTGCGTCTTCATAGAATACCCAAAGGAAACTGTTGGGTACACCTTCTATCCACGAGATCGAAGGCAAAAACATTCGCTGTTAAGAATGGATCCTTTCTAGAGAAGAAGTTTCTCTCGAAAGAAGTGAGTGGGAGGAAAGTAGAACTTGATGAGGTAATTGTACCTTCTCCCTTATTGGAAAGTAGTTTATCACAGAAATCAGTTCCAGTGATTCCTACACCAATTAGTGAGGAAGTTAATGATGATGATCATAAAACTTCAGATCAAGTTGCTACCAAACCTCGTAGGTCTTCCAGACTAAGATCCGCACCAGAGTGGTACGGTAATCATGTTCTGGAAGTCATGTTACTAGACCATGATGAACCTACGAACTATCAGGAAGCGATGATGAGCCCAGATTCATAAAATGGCTTGAGGCCATGAAATCTGAGATGGGATCCATGTATGAGAACAAAGTATGGACTTTGGTTGACTTGCCCGATGATCGGCAAGCCATTGAGATTAAATGGATTTTTAAGAGGAAGATGACGCGATAGTAGTGTTACTATCTACAAAGCTAGACTTGTCGAAAAAGGTTTTGACAAAGTTCAAGGTGTTGACTACGATGAGATTTTCTCACTGTATCGATGCTTAAAGTCTGTCCGAATCATGTTAGCAATTGCCGCATTTTATGAAATCGGCAAATTGATAACAAAACTACAATCCTTAATGGATTTATTAAAAAAGAGTTGTATATGATGCAGCCAGAAGGTTTTGTCAATCCTAAAGGTGTTAACAAAATGTACAAGCTCCAGCGATCCATCTATGGACTGGTGCAAGCATCTCGGAGTTGGAATATATGCTTTGATGAGTTGATCAAAGCATATAGTTTTATCTGAACTTCATGTGAAGCCTGTATTTACAAGAAAGTGAGTGGGATCACTACAGCATTTCTGATAAGTATATGTGAATGACATATTGTTGATCGGAAATAATGTAGAATTATTCTGCAAAGCATAAAGGAGTGTTTGAAAGGAGTTTTTTCAAAAAAAGACCTCGGAGAAGCTGCTTACATATTGAGCATCAAGATCTATAGAGATAGATCAAGATGCTTGATAAGTTTTTCAATAAGTACATACCTTGACAAGATTTTGAAGTAGCTCAAAATGGAACAGTCAAAGAAAGAGTTCTTGCACGTGTTACAAGGTGTGAAATTGAGTAAGACTCAAAACTTCGACCACGGCGAGAAGATAGAAAGAGAATGGAAGTCATTCCCTATGCCTCAGCCATAGGTTCTATAAAGTATGCCATGCCGTGTACCAGATCTATTGTATACCCTACAATCGTGTTAAGCAAGGGAGTACAATAGTGATCTAAGAGTAGATCACTGGACAGCGGTCAAAATTATCCTTAGTGGAATAAGGAAATATTTCTCGATTATGGAGGTGACAAAAGGTTCATCGTAAAAAGTTACGTCGATGCAAGTTTTGACACAGATCTGGATGACTCTAAGTCTCGATCTAGATACATATTGAAAGTAGGAGCAATTAGCTAGAGTAGCTCTGTGCAGAGCATTGTAGACATAGAATATTTGCAAAATACATATGGCTCTGAATGTGACAGACACGTTGACTAAACTTCTCTCACAAGCAAAACATGATCATACCTTATTACTCTTTGCGTGTTAATCACATAGCGATGTGAACTAGATTATTGACTCTAGTAAACCCTTTGGGTGTTGATCACATGACGATGTGAACTATGGGTGTTAATCACATGGTGATGTGAACTATTGGTGTTAAATCACATGGTGATGTGAACTAGATTATTGAATCTAGTGCAAGTGGGAGACTGGAGGAAATATGCCCTAGAGGCAATAATAAAGTTATTATTTATTTCCTTATTTCATGATAAATGTTTATTATTCATGCTAGAATTGTATTAACGGAAACATGATACATGTGTGAATACATAGACAAACATATAGTCACTAGTATGCCTCTACTAGACTAGCTCATTAATCAAAGATGGTTATGTTTCCTAACCATAGACATGTGTTGTTATTTGATTAATGGGATCACATCATTAGGAGAATGATGTGATTGGCTTGACCCATTCCGTTAGCCTAGCACTTGATCGTTTAGTATGTTGCTATTGCTTTCTTCATGACTTATACATGTTCCTGTAACTATGAGATTATGCAACTCCGTTTACGGAGGAACACTTTGGTGCTACCAAAGCGTCACAACGAATCGGGTGATTATAAAGGAGTACTACAGGTGTCTCCAAAGGTACATGTTGGGCTGGCGTATTTCGAGATTAGGTTTTGTCACTCCGATTGTCGGAGAGGTATCTCTGGGCCCTCTCGGTAATGCACATCACTATAAGCCTTGCAAGCAATGTATTTAATGAGTTAGTTATAGAATGATGCATTACGTAACGAGTAAAGAGACTTGCCGGTAACGAGATTGAACTAGGTATTGGATACCGACGATCAAATCTCAGGCAAGTAACATACCGATGACAAAGGGAACAACGATGTTGTTATGCGGTTTGACCGATAAAGATCTTCGTAGAATATGTAGGAGCCAATATGAGCATCCAGGTTCCGCTATTGGTTATTGACCAAGAATAGTTCTAGGTCATGTCTACATAGTTCTCGAACACGTAGGGTCCGCACGCTTAAGGTTTCGATGACAGTTATATTATGAGTTTATGAGTTTTGATGTACCGAAGGAGTTCGGAGTCCCGGATGAGATCGAGGACATGACGAGGAGTCTCGAAATGGTCGAGACGTAAAGATCGATATATTGGACGACTATATTCGGAGTTCGGAAAGGTTCCGAGTGATTCGGGTATTTTTCAAGCACCGGAGAGTTACGGAATTCGCCGGGAAGTATATGGGCCTTATTGGGCCATACGGGAATAGAGGAGAGAGGCCAAAGGAAGGAGGCCTGCGCCCCCTCTGGTCCGATTGGACAAGGCGCAGCCCCTTTTCCTTATTCCTCTCCCCCTCTTTCCCCTTCTCCTACTCCAACAAGGGAGGGGGAATCCTACTAGGACTAGGGAGTCCTAGTAGGACTCCACACTTGGCGCGCCCCCTCCTAGGGCCGACCTCCTCCCCCCTTGCTCCTTTATATACGGGGGCAGGGGGACACCCCATGACACACAAGTTGATTTTCAAGATCGTTCCTTAGCCGTGTGCGGTGCCCCCCTCCACCATAGTCCACCTCGATAATATTGTAGCGGTGCTTAGCGAAGCCCTGCGACGGTAGAACATCAAGATCGTCACCACGCCGTCGTCTTGCGGAACTCATCCCGACACTTTCTGGATCGGAGTCCGGGATCGTCATCGAGCTGAACGTGTGCTGAACTCGGAGGTGCCACGTTCGGTACTTGGATCGGTCGGATCGTGAAGACGTACGACTACATCAACCGCGTGTCATAACGCTTCCGCTTACGGTCTACGAGGGTACGTGGACAATACTCTCCCCTCTCGTTGCTATGCATCACCATGATCCTGCGTGTGCGTAGGAATTTTTTTGAAATTACTACGTTCCCCAACAGTGGTGATGATCGGTTATGGTTTAGTTGATTTGGATCACGTAATCATTTAGATGACTAGAGAGATGTCAGACTAAGTGGGAGTTCTTAAGTAATATGATTAATTGAACTTTAATTTATCATGAACTTAGTCCTGGTAGTATTTTGCAAATTATGTTGTAGATCAATAGCTCGCGTTGTTGCTTCCCTATGTTTGTTGTTTTCGTATGTTTATTTTAATATGTTCCTAGAGAAAACTGTGTTGAAAGATGTTAGTAGCAATGATGCGGATTGGATCCGTGATCTGAGGTTTATCCTCATTGCTGCACAAAAGAATTATGTCCTTGATGCACCGCTAGGTGACAGACCTATTGCAGGAGCAGATATGAGCGTTTTGAACGTTTGGCTAGCTCAATATGATGACTACTTGATAGTTTAGTGCACCATGCTTAACGGCTTAGAATCGGGACTTCAAAGACGTTTTGAACGTCACGGACCATATGAGATGTTCCAGGAATTGAAGTTAATATTTCAAGAAAATACCCGAATTGAGAGATATGAAGTCTCCAACAAGTTCTATAGCTAAAAGATGGAGGAGAATCGCTCAACTAGTGAGCATGTGCTCAGATTGTCTGGGTACTTCAATCGCTTGAATCAAGTGGGAGTTAATCTTCCAGATAAGATAGTGATTGACAGAATTCTCTAGTCACCATCACCAAGTTAGTAGAACTTCGTGATGAACTATAATATGCAAGGGATAACAAAAGAAATTCCCAAGCTCTTCGTTGATCTGAAATCGTGAAGGTAGAAATCAAGAAAAGAGCATCAAGTGTTGATGATTGACAAGACCACTAGTTTCAAGAAAAGGGCAAAGGGAAAGAAAGGGAACTTCAAGTAGAATGACAAGCAAGTTGTCGCTCCATGAAGAAGCCCACAGCTGGACCAAAGCCTGAAACCGAGTGCTTACATCGCAAAGGAAATGGTCCTTTGGAAGCGGAAATGCCCTGAATATTTGGTGGATAAGAAGGATGGCAAAGTGAACAAGAGTATATTTGATATCTGAGTTATTGATGTGTGCCTTACTAGTGTTTATAGTAGCCCACAGTATTTGATACTTGTTAGGTTGCTAAGATTAGTAACTTTCGAAACAGGAGTTCTGAGAATAAACAGAGACTAGTTGAAGGGGAAGTGACGATGAGTGTTGGAAGTAGTCCCAAGATTGATATGATCATCATCGCACACTCCCTATACTATCGGGATTAGTGTTGAACCTAAATAAATGTTATTTGGCGTTTGCGTTGAGCATAAATATGATTTGATCATGTTTATTGCAATACGGTTATTCATGTAAGTTAGAGAATAATTATTGTTCTGTTTACATGAATAAAACCTTCTATGGTCATACACCCAATGAAATTGGTTTGTTGGATCTCGATCGTGTGATACACATATTCATAATATTGAAACCAAAAGATGTAAAGTTAATAATGATAGTGCAACTTATTTGTGGCACTGCCGTTTAGGTCATATTGGTGTAAAGCGCATGAAGGAACTCCATACTGATGGGCTTTTGGAATCACTTGATTATGAATCACTTGGTACTTGTGAACCGTGCCTCATGGGCAAGATGACTAAAACGCCGTTCTCCGGAACTATGGAGCGAGCAACTGATTTGTTGGAAATCATACATACTGATGTTTGTGGTCCAATGAGTGTTGATGCCCGTGGCAAGTATCATTATTTTCTGACCTTCACAGATGATTTGAGCAGATATGTGTATATCTTCTTGATGAAACATAAGTCTGAAATAGTGGAAAAGTTCAAAGAATTTCAGAGTGAAGTGGAAAATCATCGTAACAAGAAAATAAAGTTTCGCGATCCGATCGTGGAGATGAATATTTGAGTTACGAGTTTGGTCTTCAATTAAAACAAAGTGGAATAGTTTCACAGCTCACGCCACATGGAACACCACAACATAATGGTGTGTCCGAACGTCGTAACCACACTTTATTCGATATGGTGCGATCTATGATGTATCTTACCGATTTACCACTATCGTTTTGGGGTTATGCATTAGAGACAATTTGCATTCACGTTTAATAGGGCACCATCTAAATCCGTTGAGATGACACCGTATGAACTATGGTTTAGCAGTAAACCTAAGCTATCATTTCTTAAAGTTTGGAGTTGCGATGCTTATATGAAAATGGTTTTCAACCTGATAAGCTCGAACCCAAATCGGAGAAGTGTGTCTTCATAGAATACCCAAAGGAAACTATTGGGTACACCTTCTATCACAGATCCAAAGGCAAGATATTCGTTGCTAAAAATGGATTCTTTCTAGAGAAGGAGTTTTCTCTCGAAAGAAGTGAGTGGGAGGAAAGTAGAGCTTGATAAGGTAATTGTACCTTCTCCCGAATTGGAAAGTAGTTCATCACAGAAATCAGTTCCTGTGATTCCTACACCAATCAGTGAGGAAGCTAATGATGATGATCATGAAGCTTCAGATCAAGTTACTACCGAACCTCGTAGGTCTTCCAAAATAAGATCCGCACCAATGTGGTACGGTAATCATATTCTAGAAGTCATGTTACTAGACCATGATGAACCTACGAACTATAAGGAAGCGATGATGAGCCCAGATTCCGCGAAATGGCTTGAGGCCATAAAATCTGAGATAGGATCCATATATAAGAACAAAGTGGGGACTTTGGTTGACCTGCTCGATGATCAGCAAGTCAAGTTAAATAAATGGATCTTCAAGAGGAAGACAAACATTGATAGTAGTGTTACTATCTACTAAGCTCGACTTGTTGCGAAAGGTTTTCGACAAGTTCAAGATGTTGAATACGATGAGATATTCTTACTCGTATCGATGCTTAAGTCTGTCTGAATCATGTTAGCAATTGCCACATTTTATGAAATCTGGCAAATGGATGTCAAAACTACATTCCTTAATGGATTTTTTAAAGAAGAGTTGTATATGATGCAACCAGAAGGTTTTGTCAATCCTAAAGGAGCTAACAAAATGTGCAAGCTCCAGCGATCCATCTATGGACTGGTGCAAGCATCTCAGAGTTGGAATATATGCTTGATGATTTGATCAAAGCATATGGTTTTATACAGACTTTTGGAGAAGCCTGTATTTACAAGAAAGTGAGTGGGAGCACTACAGCATTTCTGATAAGTATATGTGAATGACATATTGTTGATCGGAAATAATGTAGAATTATTCTGCAAAGCATAAAGGAGTATTTGAAAAGAGTTTTTCAAAGAAGGACCTCAGTAAAGCTATTTACATATTGAGCATCAAGATCTATTGAGATAGATCAAGACGCTTGATAAGTTTTTCAATAAGTACATACCTTGTCAATATTTTGAAGTAGTTCAAAATGGAACAGTCAAAGAAAAGTTCTTGCCTGTGTTGCAAAGGTGTGAAATTGAGTAAGACCCAAATCCCGACCACGGCAGAAAATAGAAAAAAGAATGAAAGTCATTCCCTATGCCTCAGTCATAGGTTCTATGAAGTATGCTATGCTATGTACCAGACCTATTGTATACCTTGCTCTGAATTTGGCAAGGGAGTACAATAGTGATCTAGGAGTAGATCACTTTGGACATTGGTCAAGAACATCCTTAGTGAGGACTAAGGAAATATTTCTCGATTATGGAGGTGATAAAAGAACCCGTCGTAAAGAGTTACAACGATTAAGCTTTTACACCGATCCAGATGACTATAAGTCTCAATCTGGATACATATTAAAAGTGGGAGCAATTAGCTAGAGTAGCTCCGTGCGAGCATTGTAGACATAGAATATTTGCAAAATACATACGGCTCTGAATATGACAGACCCGTTGACTAAGCTTCTCTCACGAGGAAAACATGATCACACCTTAGTACTCTTTGGGTGTTAATCACATAGCGATGTGAACTAGATTATTGACTCTAGTAAACCCTTTGGGTGTTGGTCACATGACGATGTGAACTATGGGTGTTAATCATATCTGAGATATGAATATTGGTGTTAAATCACATGGCGATGTGAACTAGATTATTGACTCTAGTGCAAGTGGGAGACTGAAGGAAATATGCCCTAGAGGCAATAATAAAGTTATTATTTATTTCCTCATATCATGATAAATGTTTATTATTCATGCTAGAATTGTATTAACCGAAAACATGATACATGTGTGAATACATAGACAAACATATAGTCACTAGTATGCCTCTACTTGACTAGCTCATTAATCAAAGATGGTTATGTTTCCTAACCATAGACATGTGTTGTCATTTGATTAACGGGATCACATCATTTGGAGAATGATGTGATTGACCCGTTAGCCTAGCACTTGATCGTTTAGTATGTTGCTATTGCTTTCTTCATGACTTATACATGTTCCTGTAACTATGAGATTATGCAACTCCCGTTTACCGGAGGAACACTTTGGGTGCTACCAAACGTCACAACGTAACTGGGTGATTATAAAGGAGTACTACAGATTTTTCCAAAGGTACATGTTGGGTTGGCGTATTTCGAGATTAGGTTTTGTCACTCCGATTGTCGAAGAGGTATCTCTGGGCCCTCTCGGTAATGCACATCACTATAAGCCTTGCAAGCAATGTAGCTAATGAGTTAGTTATGAATGATGCATTATGTAACGAGTAAAGAGACTTGCCAGTAACGAGATTGAACTAGGTATTGGATACCGACGATCGAATCTCGGGCAAGTAACATACCGATGACAAAGGGAACAACGTATGTTGTTATGCGGTTTGACCGATAAAGATCTTCGTAGAATATGTAGGAGCCAATATGAGCATCCAGGTTCCGCTATTGGTTATTGACCAAGAATAGTTCTAGGTCATGTCTACATAGTTCTCGAACCCGTAGGGTCCGTGACGCTTAAGGTTTCGGCGATGCGGTTATATTATGAATTTATGAGTTTTGATGTAAGAAGGAGTTCGGAGTCCCGGATGAGATCGGGGACATGACGAGGAGTCTCGAAATGGTCGAGACGTAAAGATCAATATATTGGACGACTATATTCGGAGTTCGGAAGGTTCCGAGTGATTCGGGTATTTTTCGAGTACCGGAGAGTTACGGAATTCGCCGGGAGTATATGGGCCTTATTGGGCCATACGGGAATAGAGGAGAGAGGCCAAAAGGAAGGAGGCCTGCGCCCCCCCTCTGGTCCGAATTGGACAAGGGGCGCAGCCCCCTTTTCCTTATTCCTCTCCCCCTCTTTCCCCTTCTCCTACCGGGAGTAGGACTCCCCTTGGCGCGCCCCCTCCTAGGCCGGCCGCCCCCTCCCCCCTTGCTCCTTTATATACGGGGGCAGGGGGGCACCTCTAGGCACAACAACACAAGTTGATCTACGGATCGTTCCTTAGCCGTGTGCGGTGCCCCCTTCCACCAGATTCCACCTCGGTCATATCGTCGCAGAGTTTAGGCGAAGCCCTGCGCCGGTAGAGCATCATCATCGTCACCACGCCGTCGTCTTGTGGAACTCATCCTCGACACTTTGCCGGATCGGAGTCCGGGATCGTCATCAAGCTGAACGTGTCTTGAACTCGGAGGTGCCGTACGTTCGGTGCTTGGATCGGTCGGATCGTGAAGACGACGACTACATCAACAGCGTTGTCATAACGCTTCCGCTTACGGTCTCACGAGTGCGTGGACAATACTCTCCCCTCTCGTTGCTATGCCATCACCATGATCTTGCGTGTGCGTAGGAAATTTTTTGAAATTACTACGTTCCCCAACAGTGCTCTGTAATGAGGGAACGGTTACTGAAGCAGAACTACCCTAGATACTTGGTAGATGAGAAGGCTGGCAAGGTTGACAGAAGTATATTGGATATACATTGTATTAAATGTGTACTTTACTAGTACTCCTAGTAGCACCAGGGTATTAGATACCGGTTCGGTTGCTAAGTGTTAGTAACTCAAAATAAAGCTGTGGAATAAACGGAGACTAGCTAAAGGTGAAATGATGATATGTGTTGAAAGTGTTTCCAAGCTTGATGTGATCAAGCATCGCATACTCCCTCTACCATCGAGATTGGTGTTAAACCTAAATAATTGTTATTTGGTGTTTGCGTTGAGCATAGACATGATTGGATTATGTCTATCGCAATACGGTTATTCATTTAAGGAGAATAATGATTACTCTGTTTATTTGAATAATACCTTCAATGGTCTTGCACCTAAAATGAATGGTTTATTGAATCTCGATCGTAGTTATACACATGTTCATACCAAAAGATATAAGATAGTAATGATAGTACCACATACTTGTGGCACTGCCATTTGAGTCATACTGGTATAAAATGCATGAAAAAGCTCCATGTTGATGGATCTTTGGACTCACTCGTTTTGAAAAGATTGAGACATGTGAACCATGTCTATTGGTATATATGCATGAAGAAACTCCATACAGATGGATCGTTTGGACTCACTTGATTTTGAATCACTTGAGACATGCAAATCATACCACATGGGCAAGATGACTGAAAGGCCTCGTTTTCAGTGAGATGGAACAAAAGAGCAACTTGTTGGAAGTAATACATTTGATGTGTGCAATCCAATGAGTGCTGAGGCACACAGTGAGGATCGTTATGCTTTTACTTCACAGATGATTTAAGTAGATTCTAAGTATATTTACTTGATGAAACAAAAGTCTGAAATTTTGAAAGGTTCAAGTAATTTCAGAGTGAAGTTGAAGATCATCGTGGCAAGAGGATAAAATGTCTATGATATGATCATAGAGATGAATATCTGAGTTACGAGTTTGGTACACAATTAAGACCTTGTGGAAATTGTTTCATAACTAATACCGCATGGAACACCATAGTGTGATGGTGTGTCCGAACATCATAAATGCACCCTATTGGATATGGTGCATACCATGATGCCTCTTATTGAATTACCACTATTGTTTATGGGTTAGGCATTAGAGACAACCGCATTCACTTTAATAGGGCACCACGTAATTCGTTGAGACATCACCGTATGAACTATGGTTTAGAGAAACCTAAGTTGTCGTTTCTTAAAAGTTTGGGGCTGCGACGCTTATGTGAAAAAGTTTCAGGCTGATAAGCTCGAACACAAAGCGGATAAATGCATCTTCATAGAATACCCAAAACAGTTGGGTATACCTCCTATTTCAGATCCGGAAGCAAAAGTGATTGTTTCTAGAAACGGGTCCTTTCTCGAGGAAAAGTTTCTCTTGAAAGAATTGAGTGGGAGGATAGTGGAGACTTGATGAGGTTATTGAACCGTCACTTCAACTAGTGTGTAGCGAGCACGTGAAGTTGTTCTGTGGCACCTACACCAATTGAAGTGAAAGTCGATGCTATAGATCATGAAACTTGGATCAAGTCACTACGAGAACTTCGTGGGTTGACAAGGATATGTACTACTTGAGTGGTACGTAATCCTGTCTTGGCCAGTCATGTTGCTAGACAACAATGAACCTATGAGCTATGGAGAAGCGATGGTGGGCCCGGATTCCGACAAATGGCTAGAGGCCATAAAATCCGAGAGAGGATCCATGTCTAGAAACCAAAGTGTAGACTTTGGAAGAACTACTTGATGGTCGCAAGGCTGTTGGGTACAGATGGATTCTAAGAGGGAAGACAGACAATGATGGTATGTGTCACCATTAAGAAAGCTCGGCTTGTCGCTAAGATGTTTCTGACAAGTTCAAGGAGTTGACTACGATGAGACTTTCTCACTCGTAGCGATGCTAAGAGTCTGTAGGAATTATATTAGCAGTTACTGCGGTATTTATGAAATATTGCAGATAGGATGTCAAAACATTATTTCCTCGACAGTTTTCTTGAGGAAAGGTTGTATGTGATACAACCAGAAGGTTTTGTCAATCCTAAAAGATGCTAACAAGTATGCAAAGCTCCAGCAATACTTCTAAGGACTGGAGTAAGCATCTCGGAGTTGGAATATACGCTTTGATATGATGATCAAAGATTTTGGGTTTATACAAAGTTTATGAGAAACTTGTGTTTCCAAAGAAGTGAGTGGGAGCACTATAAAATTTCTGATGAGTATATGTTGTAAACATATTGTTGATCAGAAATGATGTAGAATTTCTGATAAGCATATAGGGTTATTTGAAAAGTGTTTTTCAAGGAAAAACCTGGATTAAGCTACTTGAACATTGAGCATCAAGATCTATAAGGATAGATCAAAATCGCTTGATAGTACTTTCAAATGAGTACGCACCGTGACAAGATTTTGAAGGAGTTCAAAATAGATCGGTAGAGAAGGAGTTCTTGGCTGTGTTATAAGGTGTGAGTACTGAGTAAGACTCAAGACCTGACCACAGCAGAAGAGAGAGAAAGGACGAAGGTCGTCCCCTATGCTTTAGACGTAGGCTCCATAGTATGCTATGCTGTGTACCGCTTTTGAAGTGTGCCTTGCCATGAGTCGGTCAAAGTGCGAGTGTGATCCAGGAATGGATCACAGGACAGCGGTCAAGGTTATCCTTAGTAACTAGTTGACTAAGGAATTTTCTCAATTATGGAGGTGGTAAAAGAGTTCGTCGTAAAGGGTTACGCCGATGCAAACTTTGACACTAATCTGGATGACTCTGAGTAGTAGACCGGATTTGTATAGTAGAGCTGTTATTTGGAATAGTTCCAAATGGCGCATGGTAGCTGCATATAGGAGATGACATAGAGATTTGTAAAGCACACACGGATCTGAAAGATTCAGACTCGTTGACTAATAACCTCTCTCACAAGCGAGATATGATCAAACCCAATGGGTGTTGGATTCATTACAATCACATAGTGATGTGAACTAGATTATTGACTCTAGCGCAAGTGGGAGACTGTTGGAAATATGCCCTAGAGGCAATAATAAAATGGTTATTATTATATTTCCTTGTTCATGATAATTGTCTATTGTTCATGCTATAATTGTATTAACTGGAAACCGTAATACATGTGTGAATACATAGACCACAACATGTCCCTAGTGAGCCTCTAGTTGACTAGCTCGTTGATCAATAGATGGTTATGGTTTCCTGACCATGGACATAGGATGTCATTGATAACGGGATCACATCATTAGGAGAATGATGTGATGGACAAGACCCAATCCTAACCATAGCACAAGATCGTATAGTTCGTTTGCTAAGAGCTTTTCTAATGTCAAGTATCATTTCCTTATACCATGAGATTGTGCAACTCCCGGATACCGTAGGAATGCTTTGGGTGTACCAAACGTCACAACGTAACTGGGTGGCTATAAAGGTGCACTACGGGTATCTCCGAAAGTGTGCATTGGGTTGTACGAATCGAGATCGGGATTTGTCACTCCGTATGGCGGAGAGGTATCTCTGGGCCCACTCGGTAATGCATCATCATAATGAGCTCAATGTGACTAAGTAGTTAGTCACGGGATCATGCATTACGGAACGAGTAAAGTGACTTGCGATGCTTGAGATTGAGCGAGGTATTGGGATACCGACGACCGAATCTCGGGCAAGTAACGTCTTGTTGACAAAGGGAATTGTATACGAGATTGCTTGAATCCTTGACATCGTGGGTTCATCCGATGAGATCATCGTGGAACATGTGGGAGCCAACATGGGTATCCAGATCCCGCTGTTGGTTATTGGCCGAGAACGTCTCGGTCATGTTCGCATGGTTCCCGAACCCGTAGGGTCTACACATAAGGTTCGGTGACGCTAGAGTTGTTATGGGAAATAGTATGTGGTTACCGAAGGTTGTTGAGTCCGGATGAGATCCGGACATGACGAGGAGCTCCGGAATGGTCCGGAGGTGAAGATCGGTATATTGGACGAAGGGTATTGGAGTCCGGAATTGTTTCGGGGTACGGTGATGACCGTGATGTCGAAAGGGGTTTTGAGGCCCGGCAAGCGTTGGGGGGCCTTATGGGCCAAGGGGAGAGGGCACATCAGCCCACTAAGGGGCTGAGCGCCCCTCCCACCCCATCTCATGTAACCAGGAGAGGTGGGGGCACCAACCCTAGGCCAGCCGCCCCTCCCGGCTTGGGGCAAGTTTCCTAGGGGTGGGGCCCAAACCCATCTAGGGTTTCCCTGTGGCCGCCCCTCCCCTAGGGAACCCTAGGGCGCCTCCCCCTCCTCCCTTCCCCCTATATATAGTGAGGGAGAGACAGGGCAGCCGCACCCTTCCCCTGGCGCAACCCTCTCCCTCCCCAACACCTCCTCCTCCGTAGTAGTGCTTGGCGAAGCCCTGCCGGAGAACTGCAAGCTCCCACCACGCCGTCGTGTTGTGGAGCTCTCCCTCAACTTCTCCTCTCCCCTTGTTGGATCAAGAAGGAGGAGACGTCCCAAGGCTGTACGTGTGTTGAACGCGGAGGCGCCGTTGTTTGGCACTTAGATCGGAGTCAACCGCGATCTGAATCGCTGCGAGTACGACTCCTTCATCCGCGTTCTTGCAACGCTTCCGCATCGCGATCTTCAAGGGTATGAAGATGCACTCCCCTCTCTCTTGTTGCTAGTTACTCCATAGATTGATCTTGGTAACACGTAGAAATTTTTTGAATTTCTGCTACGTTCCCCAACACACTCCGAGTAGGCCTACTACACTCCGCGGGGCCTACTACAGGGAGTCAGTCCTTTATGTTGCGTTGGGCCTTTGCTATTCCTAAAACAACACTAACTCAATTAGTCAGATCTTTCTATTATCAATAAATAGTACCACCTCGTCCTCTTAGAACCAAAGCCATCAATTTATATACGTCTTCGAGTTACCTATTATCGATCGACTCAATAAGTCGGCTTGGGAATCAATAAGTGAAGGATGAGGATGATGGTGTGAGAAGAAGAGAATGAGTCTCACTAAAGGAAGAAAGGGATATGATGTCATATGTGGGCTAATTAAATGGTGCGCAATAGCGGCTTGCTGCATAATTAAAGAAGGTTGCACTCTATGCATATTAGGATTCAGTAAGTGATGGATAATTAAACGGAGGTGGAAGAAGACTGCATTGATGAATACGAATAAGAGGCAAATAGGAATTGCCGTATATGTTAGCAGACTTGCTTGCACGTGAGAACATGGCTTTGCTCCCATAGTCTGGCAAAAATCAAATAAAAACTGCCCACACAAAAAAAGTCTTCCAAATGACTTGGCATGATAGCGTCATTTATTTGAGAAAATAAAAATGAAAGGGTGTTATTTATTCTTGTGAGATCAATAGTGTTTATTGGAACAGGGAAGAGCTACAATAAACGGACCACATCCGATTTCCATGCGATGCACGAGGTCTTATCATGTGCACATCGACGAAGTCACGAGAGAGACCCGTCCCTATCATCGCCAATCATTACATGGCTGTCACAAGCTTGATCCCAGCATGTTGCTAGTTTTTAATATTCACCAAAAACACTAGATTACATATCAAGGACATTATAAAAACAATAAAAATCTTGATAGAGGTGAAAAGAAGAGGTAATGCACCATGTTCTTACCAAAAGTTATAAATATATTTTAGTACTCTTGTGCTTGTAAATACCTTCATCATTTTTTTTTGAAAAAGAGGTTAAACCCCCGGCATCTGCATCAATTGATGCATACAACCATCTTTATTAATTATTCCATAAAGGTCTCACAAGAAAATACATCAAGCCACCCGAAGCCATCACTCACACCTACAAACTCGATAATGTGGAGTGCTCTCTCACCCCAATATCTAAAACCGATGTCGTTGCCGATCCATCCACTTAACGTATCGAGACCAACAACCGGTGCAGCAGACCTAAAGCGTGCATCACATGCACACGTTTTAGAAGTCAGAAGCCGCCATCATCCTCGGACCGTTGACCCATCTTCAGGATAGAGGTCTGTATCATCCTTGCCAATCCAGACATCCGTCGACGCCACCACAGGGCCCAACGGCGCCACCGCCTTGCACGCATTCATCCAGAAGCGAAGACTCTGGAAGATTTGTCATGCGTAGCACCTGCCAACCAGGCATGACACAGCGTAGCACATGTCGGACATGCATGACTTGACCAGGCATGACACAACGTAAATACCTCCATCATACCCTTTCGTCTTTATGCCTCTCGCGACTCAGGCAGTTAGGGCTTCCTTGCCTTCCGGCGGCGCCACCGCCGGTCTGCCTTGTCTCTTGAGGTGGGTTGGACCACGGCCCTGGTCGGTAGAAGGGGTCCTGCTCCTTTTTAGGCATCCTTTTGTGTTTCTTTAGGATTTGTGTCTTGGAAGACTCCCCGCCTAGCATCCGTTCCGCGCGGTGTATCTCTCGTCGTTGGACATCATGTGGAGGTTGTCTCCGGTGAATCTCACGGGATTCGATTGGCGTCTTGGATCCTGTCTTCGTTGCTCTGCATTTGTGTGTCTTCATCTACCTTTTTCACGTGTGCATTTGCGTTTACACCGTGTTTAAAAAATCAAACCAATATCCATTTTTTATAACCAAACAAACAATATCCCTAGTGCCATTCATATATCAAGATCATAGAAAGAAGGGAAGTTGACAATGAGGATATGATTGCCACCCAGGTGATCTTGATTCAAACATGTTGCTCCCTCGTGGGAGTAATTTTTTTACAAATAAAGTTGGATACACGTACAAGAATATCCCCATCATCAGCAATTAACAAAAATTCAGTTATAAATAAACAGGAAGGGAAGAGACAGGGGAGGGAGGGAGGGAGGTCCGGTCGGGTCCGGTGGTTATTTGGCTGGGGGAGCCAGCCAAGGAGAGCCAAGGACGCGCGGGATCGGGTCTGCCGTCACCACCACCGCCTCCGCCCGCCTGCGTCGCTCTCCGGCCCCGTGCCGTCCCCCACCCCCACCATTCCTCCTCTCCTCTCCGGCCCCTCCAATCCAATCCCGCCGAATCCACTCCTCCTCCTCCTCCTCCTCGTCCCCCTCCCGCGGCCTCGCCTCGATCCGGAAGGAAGGAATCTCCCTCCAATTCCGCGCCCAACTCCCCAGGTCCGTTCGCTCTTCTTGCCGTCCGCAGATTCGGTTCCTCTGCTCGTTTCCGCCCCCGAGATTCACCGATTCCCGTCCCTTTCCGTCTTTGTTTATCAGCTTGGGGGCATTTCGGAATCCTCCTCCCTCGAGGCGTCTGTCTCGGCCCCAAAGATCCAATTCGGTTGGATTTCTGCCCCCGAGCCGGAGCCCGGCCGGAGGTGCCTGCCCCGAGAGCGGCGCGGAGGGAGTTGATGCCACCCGGCGATGGATCGCCGAGCCTTCAGGAGTAACTCGTGCAACAGCAAGAACACGGCGCCTCCCCCCTCGCCCTCGGCGGCGTCGGCGGCGGTCTACCGGACGTCCTCGGCGCCGGTGGGGGGCTCCAAGGACAACGTCGGCGAGCGCAAGGCGCTGCTGCCCCGGCGCCCCGAGGGCGGCACGGCCCGCAAGGCCTACAAGGGGCCCAAGCGGCGGGTGCAGTGGAAGGACACCCACGGGAAGAAGCTCGCCGAGGTCTTGGAATTCCAGCCTAGGTAAGCACACCAAGCAACCTCCGTGCATCATTTCAATGTTATTTTTTGTGCTGCCGTAAATGTGCTAGATAGATGCACCATGCTTCTTTTGATCCTGCGCTACATGATGCCGATGCCAATGCCGATGAGTTCCGTGCAATGTTTCCTTGTTTGGCTACCCAAATTAGCTGCATAGGGGTTGCCTGGATAGTTGGAACTCTTAGGTGGGCGTCTCTTGTCAAGCAGGAAAGAGAGGGAAATGATTGCTGTAGTCACAAGGTTCGGTTATCAAATGATATGTATCCTGCCAGGATACTACTTTAGAACATGTGATCCATTTGGGGTGTCACAATCTGCCAATTTCAGCTAGCTAGTGTATAATTGTGCCCGGGGGCTTTTCAACATCCAATTCAAGTAACTGGGGTCTATGCTTCCCTTGAACTCTTCTGAAGTAACATGTGGCTATAATCTGCCAATTTCAGCTAGCTAGTTTGTCGTTTACCTGAACTATAAATTCACCCCGAGTCCGCTGTGAACTGATTAGACAGAAACATGTTCTACTTGTGGTGCTGTAAAAGTTAAGTACGAACTGGTGTTGCAAAATGATCGCATAAAGTCTTAGGCAACTAATCCATAATCGTGCTGGTGCGCAATTATGAACCATTTGTTGGAGTAGAGATTGGTCATTATTGATGTATCAAGGACTGGAAATGAAACAGCGCTTCAAAGTGGAAAAGGATGAGAATTTATGATGAGGCTGCTGCATTTCTTGGCCTCAGTGGCAGTATTATGTCTCCATTAGCCTATAAGAAAAACTGTGTATTGATCTACTATTACTTTTGGTATGCTCTTCTTACAGGCATACAAATGATATGTGCTGTCATATGTGAAGGTGGTTTGTATATATTTCTCAGTTGATACTGTTACTTTTGGCAATATAATTCAATATGTATGCTAGTTCCTTATTTTCTTAAACTTTAGTTCCTGATTTCTAGTCAAGCCATGATCAGTAGATTTTTAGCGATTTTATTTTCTGAGAGTAGACTTCGGCAATTTGATTAAACAAATCGTTGACATTTAGATCAGTATCAGTAGACTTTTGGCGATTTTGTTGAAAATTTAGACGAGTTGAACGTTGTTGTTTATCAAAATGTATTTATTATATGCATGTCGGGGTGGGGCTGCACATGTTAATGCTAATTAGCTGTAGATTATTGAACATCTGATTCCTCAGTTTTCAACTAATAAATTTAGATCCGAATGTAATTATCAATGTTGATTATTTTGATTTATCTTTATACATTATACTGCTATGGGCTAAAGTGGTAACGCATCCCTTCACTGTTTTCTAGTGCCCTATCCTTGATCTTCGGACCTTTACCCTACCCATGACATAGACTTTGTAAAAACTCTATGTATACCTACTTTAAGGTATTCATCATTGCAGTACAACTGTTGCAGTAGAATGACAACAGAGTCGTGTATAGGGAACTAGATTAGCTTAGCTACCTATCTAATTTATTGTAGAAATTCGGATCTGCGATTGGACATGGAAAATAGAAATACTTTTTCTTGGGTAAAGGAACAGATAACTTACAAAAACTTAGAATTGATGACACATATGCCTAACAATGAAACAGTAATTAAGGTGGTAATGCAGTATGTTTTATTTATTTCCTTTTATAACAGCTGTAGTTATGTAACTTGTCCTAAGGCCTCCTGCACTGGAACAGGACATGCTTAACTTATCCATATCATTTCTGGATGCAAATTCAGCTATGCTGCAAGTTTAGTAATATAGTAATCTAATTGTCGGATTGAGATAATTTGTGATATCTACCGGTTCAGGACATACGAATTGAGGACAGCCACACAAAAATGCCCATCTAGTTACCGCCTAAACAAGACCATTCCATTAGTCCAAATTAATCTGCGTTGTAACATTTAATTATTTTAACAACCATGAAATTGCAGAACTCTAATCTGATCTCAGTTGAACAAGCTAAGCTAAGCTCTGTTACTTTGATATTGATATTAGGAAACACTTGTTATGTCCTTCACAGTTACAGTTTGATTAGTCCGTGATGGTACCTTAGTACCCTACATATTTGTTCGGTGTAAGTTTAGTTTAACCAAGTGAAACTTGTTGGCACATGACTTTTTTTCTCTCTCAAGATATTTGCTTCACCTTTGTTTTTGCATACGACCCCCTAACAAGGGAATGGGTTCCACTTATCAAACGATATTTGCTTCACCTGACTACAGTTTCTCATTTGTTGCACTGTTTAGTGATCAGCTTACAGTTCCAAATTGCTTATTTTTACACGAGCAATACCTTTTATAGGCTTTGGGAATTGCAGACGTGTAACGAATACTTTGTTTTATCAGTCTGTAAGCTACAGTGAGCATTAATCTTTATTGCTGAAGTATACTTCTGTAAGAACGTTAATTACCTCAAGTTGTCTTTCTTTCTGCTGGCATCAGCTTTACAATTGAACCCACATAAGGTACGATGATATGTGTTAATTGAAAATTTTGTTCTCTTTTTGGATGCTAGATGGTATTAAAGGACTTTGAAATAGACCAGATACAATAGATTAATAGCCTCATTCATCTAAAGAGGTTGTATCTAGAAATCTGTTCAGTCACAGTTTCATGGGGTCAGGGTAATCACAGCAGTATTACATGTTAACCCAGTGAAACTTGCTGGCATATTATTTCTCTCTCTCTCAATATATTTACTTCGCCTGACTACAGTTGTATATTTATCTCTGTTGGAAAAGGCAGTGCCTAGGAGGCGCTAGGCAATGACCAAACGCCTCGCCTAGGGCATAAATGGAGATCTAGGCAGGGCAAGCAAGGAATTGCCTAGCAAGCAAGAAATCATGCCACATACTGCACTAATATGCCAAACTGGTTATATTCCAGTGGCAGTAGACGGCAATTAACTTATTTATATGCCCTAAACTAATATCAACACCCATATAATAATCAAAAATACACTACGACTAAAAACTATATTACCGCCTAGGCTGCGCCTAGGGCGCTTAGGCACCGCCTAGGCACTAGGCGAAGGCCAACCGCCTCGCTTACGCCTACCGCTTTTTCCAACCTTGATATTTATTGCACCCTTCAGTTCTTAGAGACAAGTTTACAGTTCCCAATTTTGTTTTCTTTAAATGAGCGGTACCTTTATAGGCTTTGGAAATTGCAGTTGGTTTCATCAGTCTTTCTTTCTGCTGGCATCAGTTTATAGTAGAATCCACATTGGGTACAACGATGTGTTCATAGAAAATGATCTTTTTTGGGGGTCATAGTATGTTGGCCGGGATACAATGCGTTAATAGCCCCATGTATCTAAAGAGGTCCTATCTAAAAAGGGCGCGTTGAACTGTAATTAAGTTGGTAGTTCAAGAAAGTCCATGCTCACATTTGCTTGCCTTCTTGATTTTCTTCCTCTAATCGCTCTGCCATCTTTTTTGATATTTTGCAGTGATTCAAGTGACTCGGATGATGATTATTTGGATACTTGCATATGCTCAGTCATGTAAATATCGCAGGGCTGAATCTCCGGTGCATCTTGCGCAGGTGGAGAGTATGAGTGTTTAGCAAGAGCTGTATCTTAATGTTATGCATTGGCCTAACAGTCTTGTATAGAAAAAGGTTCACTCCAACAGGCTCAAACTATCTCATGTAGTGCAAGTCAGGGCTGCGACCTAGCAAGGACTGGCGACGACGAGCCCATATCATCTGTTGAATGCGCAAGCAGCAGGAAGTTGCGTCAGAATTTTGAGATATCGCCACACAGCAGTTAGAAAGGAAAAAAAAGGGTCATGCAGCGTTCGCAGCAGCAGCAGCAGCCTTGCTCTCTTCCTGACGAGTAACGTTATGTGTGATAAGCAAAATGCTCTTAGAATCAGACACGGGCATTCTTTGCGGGGCTGGAATTGCGACCGATTTTTGTCAATAGTATCTGCCTCTTGGCATGTTAACTAACTAGCTGATGTTCCTGTGTGTCTGTTGCTGTCATGACACGGTTAACATTATTCTTGCATGAATTGATTGATGCCCAATGGATGCTGTGATTGCAAAGTGCAAGGTTTGTCACATTCATGTGCCCTATTAGGCAGTTCACTCTTATCAAAGGGGACCTCTTTTTTTTTCTCCGGCAGAATATAAGCTTGCTCAGAGCTCAGTAATTTACTACTTCCTCTGTTCATAAATATATGATGTTTCAGACTTGTAAATATAATACATGTTATTTACAAGTCTCAAAATGTCTTATACTCCGTATTTATGAACAGGGGATGTCCCTTGTCTTACATTTAGCTTTCTTGTCATACATTTTTTACACCTTTTTCGAGCACTTTGTGCACTGATATTGTGTAAATCAGTACTACTTCCTGACATGTGTAACTAGTACAAGAAAGCTAAATGCTAGGCACAAAAAAGGTTTATTTTAGGCTAAAAAAGGGTAAAACAAATTTAAGAGAAAAAAAGGGTAAATGTATGCCACAGGCCCACATGCAGTGCGATGCAGGCCCAGTTCTTTTGCTAGAATCTGGGGATTCTTGCAGAATTCGACCCCTACCCAGCTTTTCCCAGAATCTTTAAGCCCCATTTGTTTACAATCCTGTCTAACTAAGGTCTAAGATTCTGGGAGAAGCTGAGCAGGGGCCGGATTACGGGAGAATCTCTAGATTCTGGCAAAAGAACTGGGCCCGCCACACAACACACACAAACGCACATAGGATTCGTTCCGACGGCCCGGCCCATTGTGGCGGCCTCGGATTCCTTGCTCCGTCATCGGATCCCATCCGTTCCGTCCGCCCATCCAACGGTCACATGCCAGCTGGGTCAACACGACCGTTACTACTCCGACTTTTGCCCTTTTCCCCCAACGGCAGCTTCTCCTCTCCCCCAAATGCCGCGCCCCCTTCACTACTACTCCTAGCCGCTGCCGCTTCTCTTCCATCTCCCCCAAACACCCATCCACCTCGCCGCCGCTTCTCTTCTCGCCGCCGACGACCGACGACGCGCCCGCCGGGCCGGCCATGGGCTGCTTCCTCGGCTGCTTCGGGGGCGCCAAGTCCAAGAAGGAGCGCCGCCACCGCCGCCGCAAGCAGCGCTCCCCCTCCCACTCCCACTCCCCCTCCAAGGCCGCCCGCGACGCCGAGGCCGCCTCCGCCGCCGCCCCGCTCCTCGCCACCCTCCTCGAGCTCAGGTACGTCGTCGCGTCCAGTGTTACCGCCAGTCTCGCTCAGGCTCATCGGCTGCTGTTGGTCCGCCTCCTGATTGACCGCTCGATTTCGGTTTATTTTTGTCTGCTTAATTAGGGATTCGATCTCTGTTTAATTTCCTTCTGGTTGATTAGGGATTCGGCCGATGACCTGTGCCTGGCCGTCGTCGCCAAGAAGAAGGTGACGTTCGACCCCAACGTGACGGCCTACGAGGCGCCGCCGATCCCCGAGGGCGAGGAGGCCGCGGCGGAGGAGGAGGGCCGCGCCGCGGCGGGCGGCGAGGAGGAGGCGTGGACGCTGCTGGGGCCCGAGTGCGCCAAGTCCGAGGCGTTCCCGCTCAACCACAGGTA
The DNA here is from genome assembly GCA_021605145.1 of Aegilops bicornis. Lineage (NCBI taxonomy): Eukaryota > Viridiplantae > Streptophyta > Magnoliopsida > Poales > Poaceae > Aegilops > Aegilops bicornis. The sequence goes on from CM038672.1 coordinate 676,009,508, forward strand.
CGGCAACTGCGCCGGCGCCGACGACGACAGCGACTACGAGGACTGCTACGACGACGACGACGACGATGAGTACGATGACGATGAGGACGACGAAGAGGAGGAGGGCTTGGACGGGATCGACGAGTGCGCGGTGGACGACGACGAGGAGCACGGCGGGCTGCTGGGCATCGCGCGCGGCGAGGAGGAGGCGTGCGAGTCGCTCTTCCTGCTCCCGGCGCCCAAGAGCACCAGGGACAGCACCGCTGCCACTCAGACCGGAGCAACAGCCGAGGCGCTCAACTCGGTGGAGAACTTCAGCCAGTGGAAGGACGCCAAATCCCACACAGCCGCGCCCAAGGATTCAGAGAAGGAGAACTTGGTCACGCTCTCCGACCCGGCGAGCGTCCCGGCCACGAAGCAAGAGAAGCCGGCGGTGAGCTGGGACTACACCCCCAGGACGCCGAGCAAGCAGGAGGCGTCGGTGGACGCGAGCCTCTCCACGTGGCTGGGCTCCTCGGGGACGCCGGAGAGCAACTACTCGGTGCGGTCCTACTCGCCGATCAGCCGGGAGGACCGGCCCATCCTCGGCGCCCTGACCGTGGAGGACATCAAGATCTCCTCGGCCAACTCGTCGCCGAGGCGGTCGCGGTCGCCGAGCCCGAGCCCCGACGACATGCCGATCCTGGGCACCGTGGGGGCCTACTGGAACTGCAGCGGCGCCAAGGGGGGCGGCCATGACGATTCGGTGACGAGAGGCGGGTTCATGAAGACCAGGAGCAGATTTGGGCAGGTGAGCTCTTAGCGATTTGAGCTTTGGTTGATGCATTTGCGGGCTCCAAGTGTGTGGCGCTCATGATGTTTTTACCCAATGCAGAACTTGGCTTGATGAAAATGGTGAACCGCCCTCCAGAATTATGATGAAATAGGCTAGAAAGAAGAGCTGTGAATTAAGAGAGAAGATACAGTGTGAGTGAGTGAGTGAGAGATTGTTCCATGAGTGAGAGATTCTTTTATGTGTTTGTAAACATGTCATGTCAGCATTCTATATAGCATGGTATTCTTTTTGTGTGGCATTGTCAATATGATGTACTATTATTTCACCCTTTGTCAATAATCAATATTTTGTGCTGCTGCATTTGAGTTCAGTTTCACCTTTCTGAACTGTGACTGGCTGCATGCTTTTCTTCTTCTGAACTTTTGTTATCTGCAGCACCTCACAACACTTTCTTGGAGGCTTAAGATTAACATCATGATAATCTGTACATACATGCAAGCTCACATGAATATGCCTGCTTTTCATGTTCTGAACTTCAGTTAACTCCCTCCACCCGGACAACTGTCCAGTTTTCCCCACGACCCAGTTTTCTCCCTGGCGAGCGACGATCAGCGCGGGGATTCACTTCCCATCTTCAACCGCCGCCGGCGATCCCGTGGGATCTCCCTCCTTCCATCTGCTGTGCTTCCGCTTCGGCCTGTAGATAGTTTAGGAATAAGTATGTTTTTGTCACTCAAATTCCCCAAAAAGTAGTTTATCAAGTTTTTTGGTATACATTTGGTCCTTCAAGTCTCAAAACCGGATAAGTTTGGTCCAAAATCAGATTTTAACCATGTTTGACTGGGTTTGACCATGTTGACCAGGTTTGATGGATGAACAGTAAATCCAAAAAAATAGCAAAAAATATTTTAAAAATCTGAAAATTTTGTGGCAACCAAGATGCTTGGGTGCGTGAAAATTTATGTGGTGTTTCGACATCCGAGGAGCTCGTGGCAAAAAAAAACACTAATTTTGGCTCATAAAAGAAGGTATAATTTGTTTTTTTGCTATATTTCGTCGACAGTGGGTGACAATGGTGGACGGTTGCTTTTCTGTGCAGAGGGATAGAAATAAGAGCTGTGAATTACGAAGATACAGTGTGAGTGAGTGAGAGATTGTTCCATGGAAGGAAGTGCTTTCGATTCTTGTTTTATGTGTTTGTAAACATGTCATGTCAGCATTCTACTATATAGCATGGTATTTTTTTTCTTTTTGTGTGGCATTGTCAATACGATGTATTATTATTTCACTCTTCTGTCAATAATACTAGAATGTACTGCTGCATTTGACTTCGTTTTCACCTTTCTGAACTGTACCTGCCTGCTTTTGATGTTCTGAACTTCAGTTATCTGCGGGACCTCACAACACTGCATTGGATGCTTAAGATTAGCATCATGATAATCTGCACTACATTACTAGTGCATACATGCAAGCATATAACTATAACTCTGTAGCTCACATGCAGATGGGCCTATGCTTCCTATTAACATCTGCGATGATGCATTAGCATCTGCAATACAAGAAGAAAGAGCAGAAGATTTGAGATGTCTTCTCTTCCCCTGCAGTGAAAAATGTCAACTATACAGCTTTTGCAAACGCTTCAAGCGATCAATTATTTGCCTCCAACGCACACATAATCCCACTTGTCCACACAAATTAGAGTCGAGTCTGCAAAGCCTAGCGTCACCGCCTCTTGGGGAGCTGGAACGCGCGCTTCAGGAACTGGCTGGCGGCCTCGTCGTCGCGGTGGCAGAGCACGCGGAGGATCGTGTCCGGGTCCGTCCGGCACCACCGCCTCGTCGTCAGCGGCATCGGCAGGGCGGCCCGGGGCGACCCGCCGCACGCCGCCGCCGCCGTCGTCGTCGCGATGCTTAGCTCCTCCACGACCCGCTCCGCCGTCTGCCCCATGAGCGCGACCACGCCCTCGGCGGCCTCCGCCTCGCTCTCCACCACGTCCTCCGCCACCAGGCCCTCCCCGCGCGTGCAGAAGGCCCGCTTCAGGCTCCGCAGGTCCTCCTCCACCATGCCGTGGTCCTCCCTCGTGAAGCTCCGGTGGTTGCCGCCGGCCAGCAGCACCATCAGGAAGGCCTGAAACGACGCCTTCATCACCTCCCGCACCGCCACCGGCTGCGCGCGGTCCACCAGGATGGAGACGAGGAGGGACAGGTTCTGCTTCAGCGTGCGGAGCGCCGGCCGGATGCGCGCGTCGGCCACGCCGCCCGCGTACAGCCCGTCGTAGAACGAGTGGTGCGAGTCGAAGAAGATGAGCCGGTACGCGGCCACCTCGGCGACGTGGGCGATCGCCGTCTGGGCCGCGGTACGCGCGTGGTCGAAGTGGCAGCACGGCGCGGCGAGGAGCCGGCTCGTGGTGGACGGCGACGTGCACGCCCCGCCGCCCGCGGAGAAGAAGGAGAGCGACTTGTCCAGCGCCTGGATGTGGCTGAGGATGTAGTGGATCGTGTTGAGCCGGACGTAGAGGCGCTGCGTGCCGCGGCTGGTGGACGGCCGCGGGTTGTGCCCGCCGCCCGCGCTCACGCTCTGGCCTCCGCCGTGGTACGACGGGTTGCCGCGCCCGCCGCTCGTCAGGGGCACCCGGCACGGCGCCACCGCCGCCCTCTTCCACAGCCGCTTGATCGTCGAGTCCTGGTTGCACCTCGTCAGCGCCGGCAACGGCGGGAGGTAGCTCTGCTTGTTGCCGCAGGAGGCGAGGAAGGAGACGTAGTCCTGGAAGACGGCGCCGAGGCCGTCGGCGAGGTCCTGCAGCATGCCGTCCCTCGCGCTCACCGGGATCGCGAAGAACTCGTCCAGGGTGGCCTTGGCCAGCTTCATCAGGTCCACCGCCGACTGCGCGTACGGCTCATTCTTGGACCTCGCGGTCCAGCTCTACGCGACCATGCCATGCCACGGCAGAGTTAGTTTGAGGCACTTCGCAGGAATGGAGCATGAACATGTGTGATCAATGGAAGCAAACTCACCTCGGTGTCTTTGGCTCTGAGGAGGCACTCCCTGGCGACCCTGAGCCGCTCCTCGACCCACGTCCGGAGGAAGCCGACCACGACGGACTCGACGTCGTAGGGCACCACCTCCCGCACCACCGGCTCGCCGTCGTCGTCCACCACCATCTGCACCAGGGCCTTCTCGAGCCTGCCCGCCGCGTGCAGCACGCGCACCAGCTCGTCGGTCAGGCAGACGGCCTTGCCCAGGTACTGCTTGAGCACCACGCCGTAGCAGCCGTGCAAGGTCACCGCGGCTACCGCCGCCGGGAACGGGTGCCACCGCCTCAGCTCCGGGCTGAAGCCCTCGCGCTCCCACTGCGCCAGCTCCTCCGTGTCCCTGGCCAGCTGCGTCAGGATCCCGCTGGTGTCGTCGACGTCGCGCTGGTGGCCGGAGACCTCCTGCCCGAGCCCGCTCTCGAGGACCTTGGCGAAGGCGCTTCTCATCGAGCAACGGATGTAGTAGTCGACGCGATCGCCGCCACATTCGTGACCCGCGTGCACACTTTCAGCGATAATCTTGCCGGCGCCGAGCGCCAAAGACAGAGCGCACTCCAACGCCGCGGTGCCGGTGCCGGTACCGCCGTTCCCGTACCACTCGTGGTAGTCAAGCAGGCGCTTCTCGGACCAGTCACGTATCGCGCCAAGAGCGGTGGAGAGCACCCGCGCGTACACGGGGTCACGGGGGTTGTCCTGCCTGGCGCCGGCGTCAGCGGCCACCTCCGCGAGCACCGCGAGCGCCGCGCCGGCGAGGTCCGGCTCGACCTGCCCGGTGGCCACGTACTGCTGGAAGAGGACCCAGGCGAAGCACACGTTGTGCAGCATCCGGCTGATGCCGAGCGTCGCCCACGTCCTCCTCATGAGCTCCAGGAGCTCGTCCACCTCGTCGAGCACGACGGTCTCGTCCCTGAGGTCGAAGATGCCCTGGAGGAGGGAGACGTAGAGGATCACATTGAGAGGGTACCCGTCGGCCCAGTGGCAGGCCTCGCCGGCGGGGGCGGAGCGCCAGGCGAGCGCGAGCACGGCGTCGCAGAGGGCGCGCATGGCGTCGGAGGCCTTGCCGGTGTCGATGGCGCGGGCCTCGGCTGCCTCCATGACCTCGCGGAACCGGAGCACGGAGGCGCTGTGGCGGTGGTCGAGCGGGACGGAGCTGTGCGTGATGAGGCCCGCCTCGAGGAGCTTGAGCTGGCGGCGCTGCCACTGGTGGTTCTCGGCGCCGTCGGCGAAGTCGGGCAGCTTGAGCTGCCGCAGCAGCTCCAGCGGCAGGATGATCGTCTCCGCTCTTCTCCCCACCTGCATCGCGATTCAGAACCATCATGGCATGAGCTCGAAATCTGGAACACACGCATTGCACAAAACCGGCGCGTCAATGGAGGTGCATGAACGGACCTGTCCGACGAGGGTGCGCATGAGCGTCTTGCGGAGGCGCGCGTCGCCGTGCTCCGTGACGCGCATCTGCTGCCGCATGATCTCGGCGGAGGTCATGGGCCGCCTGGCCCTGGGCGACCCGGCCGGCGCCCGCACGGCGCGGCCGGGGGAGCCCGGCGCGGAGGAGGCGTTCATGCTGCCGCTGCGCAGGGCGGTGGACGGCTGCGTCGCCCTGCGCGCCTTGAGCCCGAGCGCGCGCTTGACCCTGCTGTTGACGACGTTCATCCCGGTGCCGCCCCTGGGCCCGGCGCCGATCCTGGGCGAGGCGTCCCCGCCTTCGGCGCCGTCGCACGCGGCGCCCTTGGCGGTGCCGCCGGCGCGGCAGGACATGAAGAAGACCTCGTAGGCGGCCTCGCGGACGGCGGCGCGGGAGAGGCCATCGAGGTGGCCGAAGGGGCAGTCGAGCGCGTCGGCGGCGGCCGCGGTGCCGGGGCCGGGGCTGCCGTGGAGGGCGTCGGCGTCCGGGGAGCGCGCGTAGGAGGCGGAGCGGGAGCGGTAGTGCTGCAGAAGGCGCGGCCCCATGGGCATGGGTGTGTCCAGCCGAGCTCGTGGTGTTTCGGGCCAAGGGAGAGGCGGCCGGGGGCGACCCAGAAATGGTGGAGGGGAGGGAGGGCCACGCGCGCGGGAAGGAGGCGCCCCCCGAAACCGCCGCTCCACGCACGCTTCCACGTCTGGTTATTCTTGGCTCGTTGCCGTGCCATAGTGCTGCAAGCAAAGCTTAGCCCCGTGCTGATGCTGCCGCTCCAGCGATTTTGCAGCAAGGCGCTAACTAATGACATGAGTCAATCATATACTATAATTGTCGCTCAAGTGTCTTTATCAGATCCCTAGAAAAAGAGTGTCTTGATCAGACCAGACTGAGAGTGCTCAGTTTTCAAATTTTATTTCTGACTTTTTCTTTAATCTTATATGCCTCGATGGTTTCATGTCTTGATATGTTCAATGGTCACTGCAGACTCGCTGAATGAAATAGTAATGTGAGGAATTAAGACCAGAGTTCCAATTGCCAGCTGCTTGTGAATTATCTTCTTTTACAAGATATATGTACTGGTGTAAAAGAAGCCATCACTCAGGCACACATGCATGGATGGAGGAGCAACATAATTAAAAAGAAAAAAAAAAGATTTCCATCAAACCAAGAAACCACAGCATTAGTGTCAAAAACACCCATATTATATGACGGAGAAACCACCAACAAGCTTCCCAGCCAGCCGGTCAAAGAAAGCAAAACAAGAACGGAGGCGACCCCCCCAGCCAAGGCTAGCAGCAGGCAGCACACATGAATGATGGACATGAGTTTTGGTTTCAGCAGGCATGTCCCAAGGAATAATAAGGACAAAGATGAATTTCATACTTGCGCCAGTACTACTGTCAATGTGACTTTACAGGCAGCACAAATAAGTGCTATAAATATGCCTTGTCTTGCATATGTAATTGCCACCAAATAGGAAACCATTAGCCAGGGAATATATTATAAACAAGATAGATCCGTGCATCAAAGCGCTCAAGCAGGAATTACATACTGTAACACTTTCATGGGCATGCAGTTTCCCTTCTCAATCAAACTACCACTAACAGTTAAGACTTCTTAGGTGTTTCGTTGATTCTACTCACCAAGACCAGTCCAGTCTAATTCAGTCCTTGCTGCCAGATAAGCTCCCCTAGCCGCAATCCACCAAAAAAACAGAGTTCCTGATCCAGTAAATGAATGGTAGACTTTAGGTCAAATCTTGATTGCGCGTGCAAATTCAAGGGCGCACAACATAGATAATGTAGCACAAGTGCAAACCATGGTACAGAAAAACTCAATATTGCCATCCAACAACAGCACCCTTGGCACCAATGTCCTTGTAGTATGTGCAATTTCTCCCATGAGTACTGTGCACCGGCAACTGTTAGACGAATTTGGAAACATACATCTCGTCGTGGCTCTTAGAATATATAAAAAAGGGAGATTCCACACAATTTGATTTGTTATTCTTATAAACACATGGACAGCTGTATTAAACAACCGTACTAAATGAGCCTTTACCATCACTCTTCTTAGCTTCACAAGTGCCTCAAATCCAGATGCATATGGGGAGGGAGATAGATTAGTAAACAAGGGCTGTAAACAAAATGTTGACACATAGCGGTGCAACTCATGCAATATGTACAGATGATGGTCTTATTAAGCTTCTGAAGAAGATAGAAATTATCGGAAAAAAGAAGAAGAAGAAGAAGAAAAAGAAGAAGGAGAGGATAGAAGAAAAGACTAACCTACAAGTCAGCGCACAAGTAGGCTGGCATCACTCCTTGGCTTTCTCCTCCTTATTGCACTCAACCTTTTGATTTTTTTCATCCTGCTCTAGTCGATCAGCAAAGTCGGATCTCAAGGTACGGACATTCTCTTCGGTCACGTCTGTATGTATCATTTGTTTCCAATGCTCCCTGGACTCGGTTCTGCTTTTCCACCATGTAGTGATACTTTTTGCCAACGCCATGACATATATTGCACAATCATACAAATTTTTTTGTGTTGGTGTGGGCACATCCACAACACCGGGTGCATCAGGGAAGACTGCACCGAGCGCTGTAGCAAGACGATCTGCAGCAGACTTGTTTAGTCCATCCAGAGAATCCATGTGGTAGAACTGTGGTGGTGGCCCGCTGATGGCATCAATAAGGAATAAAGACCAATGTGTGCCCATGTCAGCCCGCCCAAAATTGGTGTTGTTGTTAACCGGCAAGAGCACAAGGCGACTGCATCGTAGTAACTCGACATTGATGGCTGAAGCATCTTGAGTATACACCGAAGACACCGTTGCATCAGCAAGATACACTTCATCATCATTATTGAGCTTAGTAGAAGATAAATGTTTCAAGTACTTGGTGATAACACCGTCTGCTACGAAATTGTTGGTACGAAGATCCACAATGTCTGAGCTGACCTTGTCCACCACCACTTTCTCTCCTTCAATTTCCTTTTCCTTGTCAGCACTAGTTTGGCTATCACCAGTACCTACCAACCAATCGAACTGAAAGTTGTCTTCTTCTTCTTCTTCTTCTTCTTCTTGATACAGAGGCACATACGGCAAACCCCCTACACCTCCCCTTAGTCCCACCGATGAATCAAACTGAAAGTTGTCTTCTTCTTGATCCAGAGGCACATGCGGCAAACCCCCTACACCTCCCCTCAGTCCCATTGACGAATCAACGTGCTCCTCGTCGACTGGATGCCAAATCTGCGACCTTGGGTTGAGTACATCCTATTGAAAAAAAGAAAAACCTATAAGATCAAGAACCATCTGATTTCGTAAAAGTGCACATAGCTTTTGAACTACCTAGGTATAAATTTATGAACAAAAGTTTTTTCTTTTGCAACATGAATGATAGCTCAATTTTCAGTCAAACTGAATATATTGAATTGAGTCATACCTTCCATTGTTTCCCCGCCAACCACTTATACAATGCATCTTGTAAATATTCTGATCTCACGCCGAACTTAAAGTCAAAAGCCTTTCCACATTGATTAACAAATCCAACAAGTTTTCCATACGTATCGAAGACCGGAGCTCCAAGAACGTAATCTCTCAAGTAACAAAACTGCTTATCATGAATTTCATATTTGTCTTTCTGTTGTTTTCCTGCCACTGGAAGGTTGAAGCTGAAGGTCTGCTCGCTTCCAGGGACCTTGCGGCCATTGGCAAGGACAGCAGTGCATCTTGGCGAACTGCAACACAAATGCAACAATTAACTGAGTTCCGAAATAAAGGTACAATAACAAATGAGGAAATACAAGGTTGTTTGAACGTACATAATACGACATACACACGGTAATCGCCAATACATTAGGGAGAAAATGGAGAGCACAATCTGAGAATACCCGTCCTCTTTGATTTGGTCATACCGAACTGCTTTCCAATCACCATGAGGAATATTTGCCACAATAAGGTTCATGGGCCCTTTCAGTTTAATCACCCTTGTATCGGTAGCTTCCGTACCATCCCAGAACTTCACAACTGCGTTTTGGCCTTGGAACTTGAAAGATGTATGCACTGTTACAACCGTGAAATTATTGCTGCAGTGAACTACAAATCCGGTCCCAGCAGCTTTCCGTTTGTTTTCCTCCTTTTTGACGTTTGTGACATCCTTATGTTCATCTGCCGATGGCAATGTTTCCTCTTTGATGACAGCCTTGGCATATGCTTCAATAGAAACAACACATGGTCTTACTTTGTCAAATAGAGGACGTATGACATTCTTATAGTCTGCTGGAACCTGAAAAGAACAGAGAGGAAAAAAGACCACCTCAGTTAGCTAAAACTGAGCTTTCAAAGAACGGAAAATTCACTAAAGAAACCTAATATGTTGGACCTAAGTTGAAACAATAATTAAATAGAATGAGGTACTGGATTGAATGCGCTAAAAAAATGAATTACTACCGGTGGTTTACTTCCAGGAGGAAAATGTGCACTAAATATCTATACTATTATATAGTGTATGAGTATCAAAGCATATAGGCCATTGAATCTTTCCTATCGTACGGCTGGCAATCAGTGTGTTGAAATCTTGAACAACGTGGCAGTGTAACCACCACCGGAATTTTGTGATCCCGGCCAGCGTCAAAGGAATTTGTGGTGGGCCTTAGCGCTGCACTGTGCTCCTGTGTCAGGTGGCAGGCTTTGGAAAGAAGATATAGAAAACGACTGAAAGAATCGGGAGTCTTCTAGGAGTCTCGGACCATGGCAATGCATACAGGGCAAAGCCCAGATAAAAGGGAGTGCGGTAATATTAGCACCTGAGATATACAAAATGTTTCATCTATAAACAATAAAGAAAGGCGGAAATGGAGAAAAACACATTTGCTAAGAGAATGTGTACATGGTTAAAAAAAAAGGTGTACACCAATTTAACACACCCGAGAGTATATCCTGAACAAAAAGTTCCGGGTGTACGTATTATTGCAAGCTTGAAATACGATATAAAAGCTTGAAATACAAGATAATTAATATTGTGCATGCAGACATAAATAAGAATTTTTATGTCAAACAAATTTTTGTTCTTTGCCACTTCAGAAATTGCAATTTCTTAATGAGGCGACTTGCACATCGCGAGGCTCTACAAAAATGTATACACCGACCCAGCTTTGCATATAGTGCATCTACCGGTTGTGGATTGATTGAGTATATAACATTTTTGATGCAAATTTATTTATAAAAAAGTAATCAGTCAACATAGAAATAGTACCTCTTGCATTTAGAAATATAAGTTGATGTCATACAAACCATTGCAAAGTGTTTGAGTTTCTCTAAATTTTCTATTGATGTTGAATTGTTTGTACAATGAAAAATCCAAAGCAAATGGAGGAGTAAAATTATAGTTTTGAATAAATTGTACTTCATAACTTGTATTAGTGACGGTAAAAAATGGAATAAACTATCTACGTTTCGCCATCAATGTTTAGAGAAAATAATGAAAGAATAGTAGAAACTAAAAAATAGCGAAAGAATATTATGGATAATAAAAAACCCAGTAGGACATCGAATAAATCCATGCAAGAATTCCATAGGAAATATCGCCATCTATATGTTAAGAAAGAAAAAACATTATACATTAAGGAACTTTTGACCGAATTAATGGTTCAATGCTAGCTAGATAAGTCATAACTTAGTTTTGCCACACACACTACACTTGATAATCATTTAGGAAGGGACTAAGATTTTGTTACTACCCCCAGATGTCACATCTGTTTTTGATGCTATAAATTTAAGTGATTAATTGTAGTGAAATTATGTAAATATTCAGAGCTAAGTTATTTATGCAATCTTGACAATCTAAGTTGGCTGTACATGCGAAGCATGTGCCTTTTGCTAGTACGATAAATACAACTACTACTATGTGCGAGTGGATGAAATCATCTTCCCTAACACAGGATCCTGTTTGAGATGTGGGACACACATGGTACAGCCCTATCCACGATTGCAAAAAAAAAAACTATATGCTCAACAGTAAATATCCATCGAGTTATTGCTATTTTGAGACTATGATGATGTCTGGTGTAAACTTTGAACTATGGCGCCCCAAGCCTGCGGTTCTAGGATCGCCACTGCCGACGTACCAGAGGCATTGACGGCGTTGGGGGAACCGCGAAGATTGAGGGACCGAGGAAGAGGGGGGACGGCGCGGCAGGGGAGTCGCTGCAAGAGGGGGGCGGCGGGGCAGGGAAGTCGCTGCAAGAGGGGGGCGGCGCGGCAGGGGAGTCGCTGCAAGAGGGCGGCGGCAGGACAGGTGGCGGCGGCTCTAGGTTAGGAACACGGGCGTTTTCTTCTTCTTTGCTGTTTGCGAATTACGGAGTTCACCCTCACGCCTGAAATCTTAACTCCGTGGGCCGGCCCAATAACGTCCCACATTCCTTTTCCTTTCTTCTTCTCGTTCTTTATTTCCTTTTCTATTTTATTTTATATTCTATATTCTATTTCTCTCTGATTCCTTTTGTTTTCCCGTTCTTTCATAATCATATATTTTATTTTAAATTATATAAGATTTTTCTTTTTTTCTTATTGTTTCAGGAAAATACACAAATATATTTGAAAGAGAGGCGATTTCCTATGCATGGTGGTAGCTACGCACGCATGGTGGCAACTACACAACTTTTGTTATAAGTGCCTTTTTTGGTATATGAAGTGTCGAGTTTTCTATGGCATTGGCACAAGTGCACTTTTGTTGTATAGAAATTACTTTTTTTTCACTTCTTTTTGTTTTTTATTACCTTTCCGATACAAATGCCTTTTCGTTGTGTAGAAAGGGTCTTTTCTCACTTCTCTCAATCTTTTTGCTCGCCTTTTTGGCATAATTGCCCGTTTGCTTGCCTGGTTGGTCGTAAGTCATGATATTTTTGTTATAGAGTTATTTTTCATAGTCCAAAATAATTTCCCAAAATAATTAGAGATAAAAATTGGGGCTGTGCGTAGCTACCACCATGGGTAGCAAATTATTTTCGATATTTGAAAAGTATATGAACATATGTTTAAATGTGCATGGACAATTTTATCACCTATATAAATTTTTAAATGCAACATTATTCTGAAATACATTAATATATTTTTCCCTATACATAAACCCTTTTGAACATGAGATCAAAATTTCACTTAAAATATGTGAAAAATTATTAAATAAAACAAGTATGCCAACATATATGTTGACACGCACCAATTAATCATTTGTTACATGGACTTTTGAAAATACATGAATATCAAAAGAGTTACATGATTGTTTTTTTGTATACACGAACATTTTAAAAAAGGACCCTTGGACACTTATATTAATGTATATGTACATTTTTTAATATAGAAATATTTTCATTATTAAACTAAAACTTTGGAATGTATGTTTAGAACACATTTACCAAGATTTATAAAAGGTAAATAGGCCATACACCGATGAGCTTGGTAAGTGGGTGGCCATCTAGCTATCCTTGGAGCGAGGATGTCCCAAGTGCACATACATCATCTGCTAAAAAAATGCACATACATCAAGGGCCAACTATACTTGGCGATCAGTCACTAGTAGCATAATCAGTGTGAACAATTATTTTAGAATCAACTATGTAAGATTTGGATTTGTCGTATGCAAACACAACTGCTAAAAATTCTTTCTCAGTAGTATAATAATTTCTTTGAGCAATGTCTAGAGTGTTACTAGCATAATGGATAACATTTAGTTTCTTATCAACTTTTTGTCCTAAAACAACACCAACAACATAATCACTAATATCACACATAATTTTAAAAGGAAAGTTCCAATCTGATGGTTGAACATATAGGTGCAGAGGTTAATGCTTTCTTAGGTGTGTCAAAGGCTTTTACACAATCATCATAAAAAAACAAATGGGACATCTTTTTGCAAAACACTAGTAAGAGGCCTAGAAATTTTAGAAAAATCTTTAACAAACTTCTTATAAAAAACCAGCATGACCAAGGAAACTTCTTATACCTTTAATATCTTTAGGACATGGCATTTTCTCAATTGCATCGACTTTAGCTTTGTCTACTTCAATACCTTGTTCAGAAATTTTATGCCCAAGACAATACTTTCATTCACCATAAAGTGGCACTTCTCCCAATTCAAGACAAGATTAGTTTGTTCATATCTCTGCAAAACTCAATCAAGGTTGCTTAAGCAATCATCAAAAGAAGTCCCATAAACGGAAAAGTCATCCATGAAAACCTTAACAATCTTTTCACAAAAGTCAAAGAATATAATAGTCATACATCTTTGAAAGGTAGCAGGTGCATTGCATAAACCAAAAGGCATGCGTCTATAAGCATAAATTCCAAAAGGGCAAGTAAAAGTGGTTTTCTCTTGATCAGGTTGTGATACATGTATTTAAAGAAATCAGAATATCCATCAAGGAAGCAAAAGTGTGTGTGCTTAAATAATCTTTCTAACGTTTGATCAATAGAAGGTAAGGGGTAATGATCCTTTCTAGTACCTTTGTTTAATTTTCTAAAATCAATTATCATCCTATAACCAGTTACAATTCTTTGTGGAATGAGTTCATTTTTATCATTAGGAACAACTGTAATGCCTCCTTTCTTAGGGACACATGAACATGACTTACCCATCTACTATCAGTCATGGGAAAAATTATAACTGCTTCCGGAAGCTTTAATATTTCAGTTCTTAACACTTCTTTCATCTTAGGATTCAATCGCCGTTGATGATCGACAACTGGTTTAGCATCAGGCTCCATATTAATTTTTGTGCTCACATAAAGTGGGACTAATGCCCTTAAGATCATCAAGAGTATATCCAATAGCAGCATGGTGCTTCCTTAGAGTTTTAAGTAATCTCTTCTCTTCATGCTCTGTAAGGTTAGCACTAATAATAAAAGGATATATTTCTTTTTCATTAAGATAAGTATATTTCAAAGTATCAGGTAATTGTTTTAATTCAAACACGGGATCATCTTTAGGTGGTGGAGGACCTAGTAGAGTTTCAACAGGTAAATTGTGTTTAAGAATAGGTGGTTGATCAAAGAACATCTTATCTATTTTATTTCTTTCATGCAAAGTGCATATCATTTTCATGATCCAACAAGTATTGTTCTAAAGGATCAGTTGGAGGTATGACAATAGAAGCAAGGCCAATCATTTCATCTTTACTAGGCAATTCTTTATCATGAGTGAAAGCACAAGTGCTCCCTGGGTGATTTTAGTAATTAATGTCAACATATCTCTTATTGGACTAACACTTTTACCTAGTATGTTTCAGATGAGTTCAACAATGAAGTGGCATGGACTAGAGGAGTGGAACCCCTTCAAGATGCTAAGGACAAAGGATTGGCTCAAGCTCCAAGCTCAAGACTCTATATTTTCTATTTTAGTGATCCAAGATCACATTGAGTCTATAGGAAAAACCAATACTATCAAGAGGGGATGAGGTGTTGCTTAATGACTCGCTTGCTCAAAGTGCTTAGTGATATGCTCCAAAGCCTTCAACTACCTTCTCATATCCATATATGTCCCAAACGAAAAGTCCAACTCGGCCCTACCGATTCTTTCTATCCGGCGCCACCGAGTTCAGATGTCATAGCCACTGCCACAAACCCTAGGCAAATCGGTCTCACCGATAGGGATCTCGATCTCACCGAGATGGGGTTGTAATCTCTCTGTGTATGTCTATTACCAATCTCGGTCTCACCGAGTTTGAGTAATCGGTACTACCGAGATTACAATGCAAACTCTCTATTCCTCTTCGTACCATTTCAGTCCAACCGAGATGAGCGAATCGGTCCCATCGAGTTTGCCTGACCAACCCTCTGTGTGTACATTATAAAAATCGGTCTCACCGAGTTTGTGTAACCAGTCTCACCGAGATTATGTTATGCCCTAGCCCTAACCATATCGGTCCTACCGAGTTGCATGTCGGTCCCACCAAAAATCCTAACGGTCACATGATTTTCTAAATCGGTCCGACCGAGTTTCTTAATTCGGTCCCACCGAGATTGGTAAGTTGTGTGTAACGGTTAGATTTTGTGTGGAGGCTATATATACCCCTCCACCCACTCTTCATTCGTGGAGAGAGCCATCAGAACATGCCTACACTTCCAACATACATTTTCTGAGAGAGAACCACCTACACTTGTGTTGAGACCAAGATATTCCATTCCTACCATATGAATCTTGATCTCTAGCCTTCCCCAAGTTGCTTTCCACTCAAACCTTCTTTCCACCAAATCCAAATCCTGTGAGAGAGAGTTGAGTGTTGGGGAGACTATCATTTGAAGCACAAGAGCAAGGAGTTCATCATCAACACACCATTTGTTACTTCTTGGAGAGTGGTGTCTCCTAGATTGGCTAGGTGTCACTTGGGAGCCTCCGACAAGATTGTGGAGTTGAACCAAGGAGTTTGTAAGGGCAAGGAGATCGCCTACCGTGAAGATCTACCCTAGTGAGGCAAGTCCTTCGTGGGCGACGGCCATGGTGGGATAGACAAGGTTGCTTCTTCGTGGACCCTTCGTGGGTGGAGCCCTCCGTGGACTCGCATAGCCGTTACCCTTCGTGGGTTGAAGTATCCATCAACATGGATGTACGATAGCACCACCTATCGGAACCACGGCTCAAAAATCTCCGTGTCTCCAAATTGCGTTTGCACACTCCAAACTCTTCCCTTTACATTCTTGCAAGTTGCATGCTTTACTTTTCGCTGCTCATAGACTCTTTGCATGCTTGCTTGATATGTATTGTGATTATTAAACTTGTGCCAAAACTCCACTTCAACTTAAAGAATTTAAAAAATGCACCTTTTATCACTTAGTGTCTAATCACCCCCCTCTAGACATCTCTTCTCGATCCTTTCAATTGGTATCAGAGCATTGGTCTCCATTGCTTTGGTTTAAACATCATTGGAGGAAGATGGATGAGTCTACTTTGGGGAGTCTTAGACATAGAGTGCCTAGACTTGATGGAGAGTATTTTCATGAGTGGAAAAATGAGATGCTTGTGATTTTCAATGAATATCATTTGAACAAGTACATTACTAGCCCTTGTGCACCTCATGTTGATCCTATGCATCCTACCCTTGATGAGTCAATTGACATGATTCACAATCTTAGAACTGTTGAACTTATCACTAGAGGCTTGCCTAGGAACTTGATTGGATGTTTGCCTACTCTTAAGTGTGACTACACCATATGGAAATTTCTTATGGAACGTTTTCCAAATTATTCCTTGAAAAATCTAGATGAAATTCTCCATAAGTCTATTGCCTTGAGTAAGATGAATTCCAGTGATCCTATGTTTAGTGATTGTCTATTTGAGCTTACAAACCTTATGCGTGACAAAGGAAATGTTGGAATTATTAGTGATATTATTTTCGAAGCTATTAAAATTCGTAAAGAAGATCATTGTCAAACTCACTCTAACGAATCACCCTCTCTAGGATTTGATCCACCACTTGACGATGTTGAACATGGATACTACGATGAGGATGATGATAGTGACTTTGATCTTGATGATGCAATGAGACACTTTGGTCTTATGGCAAATCTTGAGGATATATGGCAGGAGGAAAGGAATGGGTTCTTGATAGTGGATGTACCGATCACATGACCGGAGATAAAGATATGTTTCGTGAGCTTCTTTGAAAACGATGGTCCTCGAAAGTATGTCACTTTCGGTGATAACTCAAAGGGTAAGGTGGTTGGCCTCGGTAAGGTGGCCATATCACATGATAGCTCCATACAAAATGTCATGCTCGTTGAATCTCTTGGATACAATTTACTTTTAGTATCTAGACTTGCTGATTTCGGTTTAAATGTCCTATTTACTGAAGTAGATTACCAAGTGTTTCGTAGAGATAATCATAAAATGGTCTTTACGGGTATACGTAGAGGTTATCTATACATAGTTGATTTCACTAAAAAGGCTCAACCTAGAACTTGCTTCATCACTAAATCCTCTAAAGGTTGGTTATGGCATAGACGATTAGGTCATGTTGGTATGTGAAACCTTGACAAGCTCATTAAAGGAAATCACATCCTTGCACTACAAAAAAAAGACACATCCGTGACATTTTGGGCCGAACGATTTTTTTTTCTGTCATACATATGACACTTCTATGACGATAATTGTGACAAAACCCGGTATCATCATAGATGTGGTGGGCTCCTACTTCTATGACAAAAAATCATGACAGAAAATGGGCTTTTCGTCCTGGGCTGGCCGGAGACGCAGCTGCATGACATTCTTTGGGCCATCCATGACGGAAAAAACCGTGGTAGAAGCGAGGGGGAGGGAAATTTTGGGGAGTTGCCGGTTACGGTGGGAAGTCGGGGGCCGAGCGATGCGTGTTTCTCTCGTACACGTACGCGCGTGTGTGCGAGGCGTTGGCTCTAACTGAACCCGAGCGAGGCGTTGGGCTCTAACTGAACCCAATCGACAGACCGCAGCTACACGCTATCGAACTCGAGCGATCGACCGATGGTCGTTAATCGAACCCGATGGAGCGATTCTTCGCCATCGCTTCCTAATCAAGCCAATCGATTGGATAAACAGTGAGCGTTGCGGGGGGGAGGGGGGTTGGATGAACAGTGAGCGGTGGCGTTGCCTCTGGATGAACAGGACCCCGTGGTGTGGAGGGCTGGATGAACAATATACGGTGGAGGGGTGGCCGTGGAGGGATGGTTGAACAGGACCCCGTGGTGTGGAGGGCTGAATGAACAGTAGACGGTGGAGGGGTGCCAGTGGAGGGGTGGTTGAACAGTAGCCGGTGGAGTAGCGCGCGGTGGAGGCTGGATGAACAGGAGCCCGTGGAGGCTGGAGGAGGTCGACGGTGGAGATGAACAGTATCCCGTGGAGTCCCGTTTTGCGGCACGCCACACCCTCCCGGCGAACAGGACCCCTGCTTTGACCGTAGCGCCCAACACAAGTCCGTTTCATCCGCTTTGGCAGACGCCACACCCTCCCGATCAACAGGACCCCGCTTTCGACTTTAGGAGGTCCGTTTCATCCACTTTGCGGTACGCCACACCCCTCCCGATCAACAGGACCCCCGTTTCGACCGTAGGAGGTCCGTTTCCTCCGTTTTGCGGTACGCCACACCCCTCCCGATCAACAGGACCCCATTCCGAACGTAGGAGGTCCGTTTCCTCTGTTGTGCGGTATGCCATGCCTCGTTTCCATCGCCTGTTCCGTCCAAGCCCTCCCGATGAACACGACCACGCATTCCGTTCCAACCCAGCCGGTTGGCTCCCACGCGTTCCGTTGCCTCCCGATGAACACGACGCATTTCGTTGCCTCCCCATGAACACGATGCATTCCGTTGCCTCCCCATGAACACGACGACGACGCTGTTTCTCTGTTCCGACCCAGCCATGTACGTATGCGCGAGTAGGCGTTCGAGACCCTGCCCGTATGTACGACGCGTGGTCAGATTTTCTTTCTTGCACCCTCGCTGCTGTACGTACGTGTACATGCTACATGCGCGCCTCTACTACGACACGTGCGCGCCTCTACATCGACCAGTATGTACGTACACGTTCGCGACCAGAATGACAACGCTACGTATGCTTCGACCAGGTGGGTCCCGACTGTCAGGCACTTCCATGCGTGCGAAGATGTAGCTGGTGGGTCACAGCAGTCAGGGGGGCGAATTGTTTTTTTTCCGGACGCACTTCCTTGCGTGCGAAGATGTAGCTGGTGGGCCCCAGCAGATAGGGGGAAACGTTTTTTTCGTGAAATACGGTGGCCCGTCCGGCGGGTCCCCGCTGTCAGGTGGAGGAATAATTATTTTGCGTGTAATAAGGAGGCACTTCCTTGCTGCGGCCGTGGACCCGGTGGCCCTCTCCACGTCTGATCCACGCCCGATGGAAGCCATTCCTTGACCACGTTGACCACGCCACGCCGAGAGCACCGTGGAGGTGGACGACGGCGAGGCCTAGGAAGGGACGGCGTGGAGCCGGGAAGACGCGGCGGTGGATGCCCACGCCAGAGGAGTATGAGGGTTCACTTTCGTTCGGCTGCGGTGTGAGGCCGTCGCCATGAGAATAACAGGGGTGTGCGTGCGTACATGGATGGCCCGCCAGCGGTGGGAGTAGTAGGGGCGGTGAGGCCTCCGGCATCACAGCCGGCCATGGGCGGCAGGAGCAGCGGCACGACGGCGCTGCTTTGGTCGGCCGGAGCAAGAAGACCAGAGGTTGAAGAAGCACTACAGGCGTTGGATGGACATCGACGGTCACCGGAGCTAGAATCGTTCATATATTGACTAAAGTTGACAAAGGCCTCCGTCCTACCAACTTAGTAGGCCCACAAGTCAGCCTCCCACCAAGGTTGGTCCCAGCTAGCGTGGTGTATTCATTTTTGTGCGTAATAAGGAGACACTTCCAGTGGGTCCGAAATGACAATGGGGGGACGTTTTTTCGTGAAATACGGTGGCCTGTCTGTGGGTCCCAGCAGTGGGGAACGTTTTTTCACGAAATCTTGGTGGCCCGTCCGGTGGGTCCCTATTTGTCGGTGGAGGAATAATTATTTTCACGTAATAAGGAGGCACTTCCTTGCGGCCGCCGTGGACCCAGCTTGTCGCCTCTCCACGTCTGATACTCTTCCGATGGAAGTCGGTCGTTGACCACATTGACCACGCTGCGCCGAGAGCACCACGGCGGTGGACGACGGCGAGGCCTAGGAAGGGGACGACGCGGCAGTGGAAGCCCGCGCGGAGAGGAGTACGAGGGTTCACCGGTTCGGCTGCGGTGTGAGGCTGCCATCGCCGCAGAATAACAGGGGGTGTGGGTGAGTAGAGGGATGCCCCGCCAACGGTGGGAGTAGTAGGGGCGCCGAGGCTGCTTGGCAAGACCTGACCGGCCACGGGAGGCGGAGCAGCGGTCCCGGCCGCCGCTTACGGGCTGGAGCAAGAAGATCGAGATTGAAGAAACACGGACGGCCGTTGGATTGACATCCAACGGTTACGTCTGCTAGAATCGCTTGTTGACGTAGTATATAATAACTAAAAAATCTTGCATACGCGTCAACTAAATAGGCCCACAAGTCAGACCACCTCTTTTTTAATAATTTATATATAGCTCATGGCAACTTCTTATGCAATTTATTGCGTCGTTTTTTGGTTGGCCAGGCCAATTTCACATATTTCTGTGGGTTCCAAACTATTTTTAATACCGAAATGTCGAGCCAGATTTAAACTACTTTGAAGATATATTTAAATTAGGTTAATGCCCAGTGAAATAGGAATCTGAAAATGTGAAAAAAATTAGAAATTATAAAGTAATTGCCAATTTGTCATCTGTTTTTATATTTACAACCCATTTCATATTACTTTCAAGATTTGTAGGCGTCTTGAAAGAGTTGCAGCCCATCAGGGCGTAGAAAAATAAGTAGACCTGGATTGGGTATTCTTCAGAAAAAATAAACTGGGCTCATTTTCACAAAGAAAAAAATAGCTGGGCTGTTCACATGGTGAACATAAAATATAAGCCTGGGCTAGACGGGCCACAACCCAGTTGAAACCCTGCTCCGTCTCAACTATACCAAACAAAAAAAATACTGCTCGAGTAGCTACGTCCCAGGTGTCAGCCGATCTTATGCTATTCTCTTATCTATTGACTATATACGCTCACAATGCCGTGGGTCCCAGATGTCAGGAAAACACTAGGAGGAAGCATTTTATTTTTCCATACGCTGACGTGGTGGGCCCCTACTGTCATCCTCTCCACATACTTCTGCCGATTCCTGTTGTTTGTGTTGGGGAACGTAGTAATTTCAAAAATTTTCCTACGCACACGCAAGATCATGGTGATGGCATAGCAACGAGAGGGGAGAGTATTGTCCACGTACCCTCATAGACCGTAAGCGGAAGCGTTATGACAACGCGGTTGATGTAGTCATACGTCTTCACGATCCGACCGATCCAAGCACCGAACGTACGGCACCTCCGAGTTCAGCACACGTTCAGCTCGATGACGATCCCCGGATTCCGATCCGGCAAAGCGTCGGGGATGAGTTCCACAAGATGACGGCGTGCAGGACGATGATGATGCTCCACCGGCGCAGGGCTTCGCCTAAGCTCCGCGGCGATATGACCGAGGTGGAATATGGTGGAGGGGGGCACCGCACACGGCTAAGGAACGATCCGTAAGTCAACTTGTGTGTCATGGGGTGCCCCCTTGCCCCCGTATATAAAGGAGCAAGGGGGAGGAGGCCGGCCCTAGGAGGGGGCGCGCCATGTGTGGAGTCCTACTAGGACTCCCTAGTCCTAGTAGGATTCCACCTCCCTTGTTGGAGTAGGAGAAGGGGAAAGAGGGGGAAAGGGAGAAGGAAAGGGGGCTGCGCCTTGTCCACCCGGACCAGGGGGGCGAGGCCTCCTCCCTTCGGCCTCTCTCCTCTATTCCCGTATGGCCCAATAAGGCCCATATACTCCCGGTGAATTCCGTAACTCTCCGGTACTCAAAAATACCGAATCACTCGGAACCTTTCCGAACTCCGAATATAGTCGTCCAATATATCGATCTTTACGTCTCGACCATTTCGAGACTCCTCGTCATGTCCCCGATCTCATCCGGGACTCCGAACTCCTTCGCTACATCAAAACTCATAAACTCATAATATAAGCATCGCCGAAACCTTAAGCGTGCGGACCCTACGGGTTCGAGAACTATGTAGACATGACCTAGAACTATTCTTGGTCAATAACCAATAGCGGAACCTGGATGCCCATATTGGCTCCTACATATTCTACGAAGATCTTTATCGGTCAAACCGCATAACAACATACTTTGTTCCCTTTGTCATCGGTATGTTACTTGCCCGAGATTCGATCGTCGGTATCCAATACCTAGTTCAATCTCGTTATCGGCAAGTCTCTTTACTTGTTACGTAATGCATCATTCCGTAACTAACTCATTAGCTACATTGCTTGCAAGGCTTATAGTGATGTGCATTACCGCGAGGGCCAGAGATACCTCTCCGACAATCGGAGTGACAAAACCTAATCTCGAAATACGCCAACCCAACATGTACCTTTGGAGACACCTGTAGTACTCCTTTATAATCACCCGATTCACGTTGTGACGCTTGGTAGCACCTAAAGTGTTCCTCCGTAAACGGGAGTTGCATAATCTCATAGTTACAGGAACATGTATAAGTCATGAAGAAAGCAATAGCAATATACTAAGCGATCAAGTGCTAGGCTAACGGAATGGGTCATGTCAATCACATCATTCTCCTAATGATGTGATCCCGTTAATCAAATGACAACTCATGTCTATGGTTAGGAAACATAACCATCTTCGATTAACGAGCTAGTCAAGTAGAGGCATACTAGTGACACTCTGTTTGTCTATGTATTCACACATGTATTATGTTTCCGGTTAATACAATTCTAGCATGAATAATAAACATTTATCATGATATAAGGAAATAAATAATAACTTTATTATTGCCTCTAGGGCATATTTCCTTGATCTCCCACTTGCACTAGAGTCAATAATCTAGTTCACATCGCCATGTGATTTAACATCAATAGTTCACATCTATATGTGGTTAACACCCATAGTTCACATCGACATGTGACCAACACCCAAAGGGTTTACTAGAGTCAGTAATCTAGTTCACATCGCTATGTGATTAACACCCAAAGAGTACTAAGGTGTGATCATGTTTTGCTTGTGAGATAATTTTAGTCAACGGGTCTGTCACATTCAGAGCCGTAAGTATTTTGCAAATTTCTATGTCTACAATGCTCGCACGGAGCTACTCTAGCTAATTGCTCCCACTTTCAATATGTATCCAGATTGAGACTCAGAGTCATCTAGATCAGTGTTAAAACTTGCATCGACGTAACCCTTTACGCATTTAACCCTTTTTCACTTCCATAATCGAGAAACATATCCTTATTCCACTAAGGATAATTTTGACCGCTGTCCGTTGATCTACTCCTAGATCACTATTGCACTCCCTTGTCAAACTTAGTGGTAGGGTATGCAATAGTTCTGGTACACAGCATGACATACTTTATAGAACCTATGGCTGATGCATAAGGAATGACTTTCATTCTCTTTCTATCTTCTGCCGTGGTCGGGTTTTGAGTCTTACTCAATCTCACACCTTGTAACACAGGCAAGAACTCTTTCTTTGACTGTTCCATTTTGAACTACTTCAAAAACTTGTCAAGGTATGTATTCATTGAAAAACTTATCAAGTGTCTTGATCTATCTCTATAGATCTTGATGCTCAATATGTAAGCAGCTTCACCGAGGTCTTTCTTTGAAAAAACTCTTTTCAAATACTCCTTTATGCTTTGCAGAATAATTCTACATTATTTCCGATCAACAATATGTCATTCACATATACTTATCAGAAAGGCTGTAGTGCTCCCACTCACTTTCTTGTATATACAGGCCTTTCCAAAAGTCTCATATAAACCATATGCTTTGATCAACACATCAAAGCGTATATTCCAACTCGAGATGCTTGCACCGGTCCATTGATGGATCATTTGGAGCTTGCACATTTTGTTAGCACCTTTAGGATTGACAAAATCTTACGGTTGCATCATATACAACTCTTCTTTAAGAAAACCATTAAGGAATGCAGTTTTGACATCCATTTGCCGATTTCATAAAATGTGGCAATTGCTAACATGATTCGGACAGACTTTTAAGCATCGATACGATTGAGAAAATCTCATTGTATTCAACATCTTGAACTTTGTCAAAACCTTTTCGACAAGTCTAGCTTTGTAGATAGTAACACTACTATCAAAGATCTGTCTTCCTCTTGAAGATCCATTTATTTAACATGGCTTGCTGATCATCGAGCAAGTCAATCAAAGTCCATACTTTGTTCTCATACATGGATCATATCTCAGATTTTTATGGCCTCAAGCCATTTCGCGGAATCTGGGCTCATCATCGCTTCCTCATAGTTCGTAGGTTTATCATGGTCTAGTAACATGACTTCTAGAATAGGATTACCGTACCACTCACAGTGCGGATCTTACTCGTTGACCCACGAGGTTCGGTAGTAACTTGATCCGAAGTTTCATGATCATCATCATTAACTTCCTCACTAATTGGTGTAGGAATCATCGGAACTGATTTCGTGATGAACTACTTTCCAATAAGGGAGAAGGTACAATTACCTCATCAAGTTCTACTTTCCTCCCACTCACTTCTTTCGAGAGAAACTTCTTCTCTAGAAAGGATCCGTCTTAGCAACGAAAAACTTGCCTTCGGATCTGTGATAGAAGGTGTACCCAATAGTTACCCTTGGGTATTTTATGAAGACGCACTTCTCCGATTTGGCTTCGAGCTTATCAGGTGAAAACTTTTTCACATAAGCATCACAACTCCAAACTTTAAGAAACGACAGCTTAGGTTTACTGTTAAACCATAGTTCATACGGTGTCGTCTCAACGGATTTAGATGGTGCCCTATTAAACGTGAATGCAGCTGTCTCTAATGCATAACCCCAAAACGAGAGTGGTAAATCGGTAAGAGACATCATTGATCGCACCATATCTAATAAAGTACGGTTATGACGTTTGGACACACCATTACACCGTGGTGTTCTGTGGCGTGAGTAGTGAAACTATTTCACATTGTTTTAATCAAGACCAAACTTCGTAACTCAAATATTCGTCTCCGTGATCAGATCGCAGAAACTTTATTTTCTTGTTACGATGATTTTTCCACTTCACTCTGAAATTCTTTGAACCTTTCAATTATTTCAGACTTATGTTTCATCAAGTAGATATACCCATATCTGCTCAAATCATCTTGTAAAGGTCAGAAAATAACGATACTTGCCACGAGCATCAACACTCATTGGATCGCATACATCGGTATGTATTATTTCCAATAAGTCAAGAGCTTGTTCCATTGTTCCCGAGAACGGAGTTTTAGTCATCTTGCCCAAAAGGCACGGTTCGCAAGCATCAAATGATTCATAACCAAGTGATTCCGAAAATCCATCTTTATGGAGTTTCTTCATGCGCTTTACAATCGATATGACCCAAACGGCAGTGCCACAAATAAATTGCACTATCATTATTAACTTTGCATCTTTTGGCATCTACATTTTGAATATGTGTATCACTACGATCGAGATCCAACAAACTATTTTATTGGGTGTATGACCATCGAAGGTTTTATTCATGAAAACAGAACAACTATTATTCTTTGACTTTAAATGAATAAATCAGATCGCAATAAACATGATCAAATCATATTCATGTTCAACGCAAACGCCAAATAACATTTATTTAGGTTTAACACTAATCCCGAAGGTATAGGGAGTGCGATGATGATCATATCAATCTTGGAACTACTTCCAACATTCATCGTCACTTCCCTTCATCTAGTCTGTTTATTCTCAGAACTCCTGTTTCGAGTTACTAATCTTAGCAACCGAACAAGTATCAAATACTCAGGTGCTACTATAAACACTAATCCCGATTGTATAGGGAGTGTGCGATGATGATCATATCAATTTTGGAACTACTTCCAACACTCATCGTCACTTCCCCTTCAACTAGTCTCTGTTTATTTTGTAACTCCTGTTTCGAGTTACTAATCTTAGCAACCGAACAAGTATCAAATACTCAGGGCTACTATAAACACTAGTAAAGCACACATCAATAACCTGTATATCAAATATACCCTTGTTCACTTTGCCATCCTTCTTACCCACCAAATATTTGGGGTATTTCCGCTTCGGTGACCATTTCCTATGCGATTGTAAGCACTTTCAGTTTCAGGCTTTGGTTCAGCTTTGGGTTTCTTCGTGGGAGTGACAACTTGTTTGCCATTCTACTTGAAGTTTCCCTTTCTTTCCCTTTGCCCTTTTTTGAAACTAGTGGTCTTGTCAATCATCAACACTTGATGCTCTTTCTTGATTTCTACCTTCGTCGATTTCAACATCACGAAGAGCTCGGGAATCGTTTTCGTCATCCCTTGCATACTATAGTTCATCACGAAGTTCTAGTAACTTAGTGATGGTGACTAGAGAATTCTGTCAATCACTATCTTATCCGGAAGATTAACTCCCACTTGATTCAAGCGATTGAAGTACTCAGACAATCTGAGCACATGCTCACTAGTTGAGCGATTCTCCTCCATCTTTTAGCTATAGAACTTGTTGGAGACTTCATATCTCTCAACTCGGGTATTTTCTGAAATATTAACTTCAACTCCTGGAACATCTCATATGGTCCATGACGTTCAAAACGTCTTTGAAGTCCCGATTCTATGCCGTTTAAGCATGGTGCACTAAACTACCAAGTAGTCATCATATTGAGCTAGCCAAACGTTCATGACGTGTGCATCTTGCTCTTGCAATAGGTCTGTCACCTAGCGGTGCATCAAGGACATAATTCTTCTGTGTAGCAATGAGGATAAACCTCATATCACGGATCCAATCCGCATCATTGCTACTAACATTTTTCAACATAATTTTTCTCTAGGAACATATCAAAACAAACATATAAAAGCATCGAAGCAACAACGCGAGCTATTGATCTACAACATAATTTGCAAAATACTACCAGGACTAAGTTCATGATAAATTAAAGTTCAATTAATCATATTACTTAAGAACTCCCACTTAGATAGACATCTCTCTAGTCATCTAAGTGATCACGTGATCCAAATCAACTAAACCATAACCGATCATCACGTGAGATGGAGTAGTTTTCAATGGTGAACATCACTATGTTGATCATATCTACTATATGATTCACGCCGACCTTTCGGTCTCCGTGTTCCGAGGCCATATCTCGCATATGCTAGGCTCGTCAAGTTTAACTCGAGTATTCTGCGTGTGCAAAACTGACTTGCACCCGTTGTAGATGGACGAGAGCTTATCACACCCGATCATCACGTGGTGTCCGGGCACGATTTAACTTTGGCAACGGTGCATACTCAGGGAGAACACGTCTTGATAATTTTTAGTGAGAGATCATCTTAAAATGCTACCGACAATCAAAGCAAGATAAGATGCATAAAGGATAAACATCACATGCAATCAATATAAGTGATATGATATGGCCATCATCATCTTGTGCTTGTGATCTCCATCTCCGAAGCACCGCCGCGTGATCACCATCGCCACCGTGCGACACCTTGATCTCCATCGTAGCATCGTTGTCGCCTCGCCAACTATTGCTTCTACGACTATCGCTACCGCTTAGTGATAAAGTAAAGCAATTACATGGCTTTTGCATTTCATACAATAAAGCGACAACCATATGGCTCTCGCCGATTGCCGATAACTTCGGTTACAAAACATGATCATCTCATACAATAAAATATAGCATCACGTCTTGACCATATCACATCACAACATGCCCTGCAAAAACAAGTTAGACGTCCTCTACTTTGTTGTTGCAAGTTTTACGTGGCTGCTACGGGCTCAAAGAAGAACCATTCTTACCTACGCATCAAAACCACAACGATAGTTTGTCAAGTTGGTGCTGTTTTAACCTTCGCAAGGACCGGGCGTAGCCACACTCAGTTCAACTAAAGTGAGAGAGACAGACACCCGCCACCACCTTTAAGCAACGAGTGCTCGAAGCGGTGAAACCAGTCTCGCGTAAGCGTATGCGTAATGTCGGTCCGGGCCGCTTCATCTCACAATACCGCCGAACCAAAGTATGACATGCTGGTAAGCAGTATGACTTGTATCGCCCACAACTCACTTGTGTTCTACTCGTGCATATAACATCAACGCATAAAACCAGGCTCGGATGCCACTGTGGGGAACGTAGTAATTTCAAAAATTTCCTACGCACACGCAAGATCATGGTGATGGCATAGCAACGAGAGGGAGAGTATTGTCCACGCACTCGTGAGACCGTAAGCGGAAGCGTTATGACAACGCTGTTGATGTAGTCAGACGCCTTCACGATCCGACCGATCCAAGTACCGAACGACGGCACCTCCGAAGTTCAAAGACACGCTCAGCTCGATGACGATCCCCGGCTCCGATCCGGCAAAGCGCCGGGACGAGTTCCGTTAGCACGACGGGCGCAGGACGATGATGATGCTCCACCGCAGGGCTTCGCCTTAAGCTCCGCGACGATATGACCGAGGTGGAATATGGTGGAGGGGGCACCGCACACGGCTAAGGAACGATCCGTAGAATCAACTTGTGTGTCATGGGGTGCCCCTTGCCTCAGATATAAAGGAGCAGGGGAGGAGGCCGGCCCTAGGAGGGCGCGCCATGTGGAGTCCTACTAGGACTCCCTAGTCCTAGTAGGATTCCACCTCCCTTGTTGGAGTAGGAGAAGGGAAAGAGGGGAGAGGGAGAAGGAAAGGGGCTGCCCCTTGTCCAATCGGACCAGTGGGGAAGCAGGCCTCCTCCCTTCGCCTCTCTCCTCTATTCCCGTATGGCCCAATAAGGCCCATATACTCCCGGTGAATTCCGTAACTCTCGGTACTCAAAAATACCCGAATCACTCGGAACCTTTCCGAACTCCGAATATAGTCGTCCAATATATCGATCTTTACGTCTCGACCATTTCGAGACTCCTCGTTAGTCCCCGATCTCATCCGGGACTCCGAACTCCTTCGCTACATCAAAACTCATAAACTCATAATATAACTGTCATCGAAACCTTAAGCGTGCGGACCCTACGGGTTCGAGAACTATGTAGACATGACCTAGAACTATTCTTGGTCAATAAACAATAGCGGAACCTGGATGCCCATATTGGCTCCTACATATTCTACGAAGATCTTTATCGGTCAAACCGCATAACAACATACTTTGTTCCCTTTGTCATCGGTATGTTACTTGCCCGAGATTCGATCGTCGGTATCCAATACCTAGTTCAATCTCGTTACCGACAAGTCTCTTTACTTGTTACGTAATGCATCATTCTGTAACTAACTCATTAGCTACATTGCTTGCAAGGCTTATAGTGATGTGCATTACCGCGAGGGCTCAGAGATACCTCTCCGACAATCGGAGTGACAAAACCTAATCTCAAAATACGCCAACCCAACATGTACCTTTGGAGACACCTGTAGTACTCCTTTATAATCACCCGATTACGTTGTGACGCTTTGGTAGCACCCAAAGTGTTCCTCCGTAAACGGAGTTGCATAATCTCATAGTTACAGGGAACATGTATAAGTCATGAAGAAAGCAATAGCAATATACTAAACGATCAAGTGCTAGGCTAACGGAATGGGTCATGTCAATCACATCATTCTCCTAATGATGTGATCCCGTTAATCAAATGACAACTCATGTCTATGGTTAGGAAACATAACCATCTTCGATTAACGAGCTAGTCAAGTAGAGGCATACTAGTGACACTGTTTGTCTATGTATTCACACATGTATTATGTTTCCGGTTAATACAATTCTAGCATGAATAATAAACATTTATCATGATATAAGGAAATAAATAATAACTTTATTATTGCCTCTAGGGCATATTTCCTTCAGTTTGTTGACCATGTTGACAACGCGATAGGGCGGCGCCGCAGCGAGCGCACCAAAGCGCGCGGAGGACGTCGGCGTTAACGATTTAGGAGACGGTGGGGCGGCGATGCGTGCGCTGAGGCGCAGCCAGCCGTGGGAGGCGGAAGCAGGCGGCCCCGCCGGTGTTGGTTTGGTTTTGGCGGCTGGAGGAAGATAGGACTGAAGAAACACGACAGACTATAAAAGCAGCAGGAGTACTTAACAACCTTAACTGAAACCAGCAGGGGCACTTAACAACCAAAGCTGAAAGCAGTATGAGTACTTATACAGGTTCAACCGTACAAAGCACGCCTCGAACAGTGCTACTTTTCCTACAGTTAACCAAGGGTGAGGCCGCCAAGCCCCAGGACAAGGCCCAGGCGCCACCCCGCGCATCCACAACCTTCTGAAAGCGGCTTCATCTCGCAACGTGGTCAATAAACAGGATATTCGCTTTAGAGCCATGGAAAAGCATCTTATATTTACTAATTGAAGGCACCATAAGAGTCACCAGAATAATCCACATCATTAAAATTAATTACACCATTGATTTATATAATTGATCAATCTTGACCCCACAATTTATGTTACTCTCGCGATGAAATAAAGACCCAACATATACGTGACAAGGACCAAATCTAAACAAACCTACACGTGTTTCTAAAAAAAGAACTAACCTACACGTATTGGTCCATGATTAATCTTAGATGAAATAAATCTAGATCCGTTTGATCAATAATGTGTTAACAATGGAACCGGAACTAAAAAACATGTCTCTGAGTCCCGCATTTAATAGCCCCACGTACCTCTCTCCCTAAAACAAGCTACGCATACCTCTCCTTCATCTGTTTTCTCTAGCACCACCTCAATCACCATATCCTCAAGATCGCGTGGCGTCTACCTCGCTCCTTGCCCTTCCCGTGAAGCTGGCCAAAGTCTCCACACACACACCCCCCTCCTCGACAACTCCGCCACGGTATCCTCAAGATCTGCGTGGCCTCTACGTCATGTGTCTTCGCCATCGCGTCGCCCTTGCCGTGCAGCTGGCCAAGGTCTCCAGCCCCTCCTCCATGTTCTCACCGCATCAGGTTCAACCGGCCAAGGTATCTACCACTTCCTCCAGGTTGACATCTCGCATCCAAGCTCGCCAATGGGTCGCCTCAAGCATTAGGTTTCTCCGGGATAACACGTACGATCTGGTCTCAACATGTTCCCAACCTGGGACTGCATGAGGAGATATAGCTTCTCTTGAGAGGTCGTTGTTGATGCAAGATGTTGGAAGCAATTTCTATAGATTTACCCGTATGTTTATCTATTGGCTATCCCCACATCCTTCCCCAAGTGCATAGGCTGATTCAAAGGTACCTCTTCACTGCCATGGCCAAAGCTGTAGGGTTTGGTGGAGGCGCTACAGCCCTAAGCCACTAATGCAGCTTTGACGACTCCTTACCTTGGGATTAATCTCACTTCTTCCAACAAGATGTGCAGATATAACGAATTCATCTTTTGTATGGTTGATTCCTTATGTGCGTAGCTAGATTGATCATCTTTTTAGTACATGTTGGTGTAGTTTGGTTGAACTATCCATGCACACCTGGGCATGTTAGTCCTTAGGCATGTTATTTTTTGCAAGTAATTACGTTATGAACAAGGAAATTATAGTGTGTACTGAGAGAATAAAGTAGTTTAGTTTGGCATTTTATCTCTCCATGTCCTTGCAATTGCTGCTCCTCCCGTAAGTTGACTTGGTGGTATGATATCTGAGGTAATGTTTTGTACAGATATATGGTCATGGGAGTAAATAGGCGGAATTCCGCCGTAAACAATTACCAGCAGTACACTGGTCAGTTATCAGTTCAGCAACATGTGTAGTGAACATTTGTTAGTTAAGCATACTAACAAGTAGTATCATGATTATTTTCGTTCCATATATATCATATTATTATTAGTATGTAGTTATATTTTTGGTTCATGAAGGTACAGGCTTGATGCCTGTGTTAAACCTATTTTCAAGATAATTGAATGTAGTCCAGTAGACCAAATTTATGAATCTAAAGTTCCGTCTCTATTATGTTCTGTGATTTGTTTGACTTCTTTTCAGGCCTGAGCACTTCTCTTATGTAGAGATCCAATTGGTTTGTGATAAAGGTAAGGTTTTTGCTTTTGAAGTTAACGACTACTTATGTTGCATTACTTCTACATGATCTTCCCCTGACTTCATCAAAACAAAAAATGTAACAAAAAAGCTAATGTTGGATACGTACACCTCACCTCCCTGATTTCCTTTCGATTGGCTCCAAATAGAAAAAATTAGAAAGAACAAGAAACAGCTCAGCAGCCATCCCGCTCATCATCATAAAAAGAGAAGACTCGGCATGTTCATCCCGAGGACATATCCCCATCAAACGAATCGTGCTTCTATAACACCAAGCTCTTGCAGTATGAAATGCAATGCTCCCTGGACTCAATGTGCTTGGCTCTTATCGAGGACACGTTGTCCTTACATAAGCGATCACATCGTTCACCCAACAAATGAAATTCATTGGATCAAAATACAAGAGCAAAGTTGCCGGAAAGGAGCAGCAAGTTATTCTCTGTGCTATCTACTGTTCTCCTTTTTAGCTATCCTGATCACTCCCCTGGAATTTCATATTTTTATTGGATACTAGATGCAACCCAGATTTTCTTAATGTCTCTATTAAAATTTACTTCCTCCATTCCTAAATATGTCTTTTTAGATATTTGAATATGGACCACATAATGGACGAATATAGAAGTCTTTTAGAGTGTAAATTCATCATTTTGTTCTGTATGTAGTTCATATTAGAATATGTAAAAAGACTTATGTTTAGAAACAGAGGGAGTATTTATTTTTCGTGGTGCCCGATTTTGATTCAATGAAGATCTTGGGTCTTAACGGATTGAAAGGATTCAAACATATATGTTGCTTCATTTGACGTGTTTACAAGGGAATGTGTGCACGCTAATCACACACTAACTATATTCAGATATTTTAGAACTTCTTAGCATATATTTCTCATTCCATATTCATGCTAATTCTTAGTGCATTATGTACCTTCATATGCAATGGATGTTGTTTTAGTTTTGTACATGCCAATATTTTGGTAGTTCATATTTTAGCACTATTATTCAGTTCTTCTTCCCAATAGATTTACTCATGAACTTATTACCTAATTTATGTTTGTAGTATAATACAGGAGGAACCTGCTGTCTACGCTTACTTGATTGATTTTTCTACGATTTGTAAGAATATGTTCTTATTGTTGTTGTGCATCGAGAATTTATCGGAATAAGAAGTCACAATAATCATACTATAGTTGGGGTTTTCCTTTTCGATGGAAATTTTGCCTTTGTTTGTTGTGTTGAAGGTAAATTATCTTATTATGCTTATATCATTATAGTTTCATATATTTTGATTAGAACGTACTTCATGGTTATTTCCATTTAGTCTCTGAGTGTCGGTTTCATGTTTTTCTTCTGTGTGAACTACCTATTAGCCGCTCTTTTCACTTAATCTATTAATTCAATCTACCACTTTATGTCAATAGACTTTCAACAATTAACATGCCCGCAAGATGAGGAATTAACTTAAGGAATATGTTTCTCCTTTTCTATATGGAAAAGAATATTGCAAGGACTTCAAAATAATCTTCGATACAACATTAGTGTAGAATAAGGTAATTTAAAAGATTTACATTTTGTAAATTCTAGCCCGTGCAGGTGCACGGGTTGATGACTAGTGAACATAATCTTCTGTCCTATTCTCCAAGATGGACGAGCCTTCATTATTTGAGACCACACATGAATAAGTATCTTTTCACCTCCAAGGGGAATTGAGTAGGTCGACATAAACATCATGTTGTGACCAAGTGCAAGTCTGACCCGACCATGGTCGTGCATCTCAGATAGGAACAATAGAACTCGGCAGTTCTGTTTCAAGAAGATCACAGCTGTAAAACTGTGTATAAGCAATAGTTTATGAACAACATATATAATGTAAAACAGCTCGTACCATAAGTTTCTCGACACGCTTGGACCTGTTCAACGAGTGCAGCGATGGCACACATATCCCACGTGGCCTTCCACCATTGAAATGCCCCACAAGGACCTCAAGACGATCAATAAAGTGTAGGAACTTGTGGATGTCGATCCAGTCAACTTCAGTGCCATTAGTAACAACCGAGTTATTACAGAGTAACAAACGAGCAGACTGCTTAACTCTGAAAAAACCTCCATGTGCCACCAATTATAAGAAAATATTAGTTAGAAGTAGCATCTTCGTGAGAGATTCGTTGCTACTTCTAAAGTTAAACTGTGATTAGTTAGGCAGAATATGTGGATTAAGAAGTAATCGAGGCAACAATCAAGAACCAGATACAAAACTAACATGGATGAACAATTGGAACGACGTCGGGGTGGAAGATCACAGTGAAGATGAGACCAGGTTCTGCTATTTCCATCAACATTCGTGCGCCAACTTTCAGTCCGTAACACTTGAGAAAGTTTATCCAAGTTCGGCCATAAAAAAGTAGCGATCTTCTTGGTTCATGAACCCAACTCGGAAGTAATATCCATGGCTTGTCTTCACTGTGACCATTAAACTAGTGTATTCAGTTATGGCAAGGCCGAGCATCTTGAGTACATGTGTTCTGGCAGAGCAAATAATACACTGCAGGAAAAGAACACAACATGTTCAAAAAACCCCCACCCTCCCGGATAGAGAAGAGGATTCTAGGAACATACTGTGCGCGTTTCAAAATGCTGTGGTAGGATGAGAAGGAACAAGTGTGGCGTCTCGCCGAGGGCGCAGAAATCTGTAGGGTACTCGGACTTTGGGCACTGCAACTGAAACACACTAGATTCAGTACGAAGAAAAATGCATCAACGGTGGCGGCTGCCATCCTAGGATTACCTACGACCAAGGGACTTGGATTTATCGGGGATGGATGAAGAATTGCACTGAGTTCTCCATGAGAAAACCCTATGCAATCGCCGAAAGGTGGGTTTTCTGAACTATGACGAGGGAGAAGGGGATTCGTGCCCATGAAATATTGCCGCTTCGTTCATTCAGCCATCGCTAAAGCTGGAAGGGGGGGGGTTGTTATTTGACGGCTCATTGGGCATTAGTGCGGCGCTACGACCGGGGTGTGTCTACCGTGAAGTTGTGCACTCTAATTTGTGCATATGGCACGTGGATCTCGTTGCCGGTTGCCCCACATATTAGCGAAAGGAAGTAGAAAGACAGGAGTAACTAGTTACACATAAATATATTTTTTGACAGAGAGATACTCCCTCTGTAAAGAAATATACAAATCTTTTATATCATAGGCTCACCTTGCCGAGAAATATACTCCCTCTGCAACGCACGGGCATTATGGGGGTTCAACTTTTTTTTATGGGGTTCAAATGAGAATATAATACTCGATAGGCTCACGGTTCTCGACTTTGGGCCGCAGCCGACCCTACATGTTTGGGGGCCCATGTGTTCTACCTCAGCTTTTCATATTACAAGCGATCGATCGCTGCGCTGGTTTTAGAATCTTTGTCAAGGCGAATACACAAAATTGAATAAAGCACGACAAATTGTTGGAATGAAATCGAATGACATTTCCTAACCAGCAATCTGAGTTGCAATTCTATCAATGATATACCATGTGATAAATAATCTTGTCATTACTACTTATACACAGGACACTTGTTTCACCATGCCGATTATTACATCAAAATCTCTCGGAGGATAGATCAGTTCGGCGATTGCGTCGCCATCTTGAAGAATTTCAAAGTTGATTTGGACCAGCTCTCCTTGCCGAGAAAGTTCGATTTTGACATCATCCCCTACCGCAAGATATGATTTAGATTTGAACCTTGACCATCCTTTAGCATCAATCATCATGCGACCATCCTTTGTACTTACGGTATATTGAGCAGGTTCATTCACACCAAGGTTGCGCATGGTAAGAGAAACTTGGCCGTGGTCGCCCGGATTGTTGAATGACTCCCTCGTTGCTCTAGGAATTCTCTGTTTGCAAACAGGAAGACATGCCCAAACAGTTAGATCAACACAATGAATCATGTGAACAAGATGGAAAGAAAAAAAACGAAGCACTTGGGCGGCCAATGCTTACCAAGAAGGTGGACATATTGGTTTTTGTAAGGACTTTTGTATATGAAGTGCGAACTGCAGCTCATCTGTTTGCAACCGCACGGGCTGGACCAAATGCAAGTGCAAGTGTTGGTGCAAAGCCGGCTGCTGTTGCGGAGATGGTGCTCCTTGTAGAGCTGGTGCCGGTGTCGATGCCCGATCCTCCCAGATCAGACTGATCACCGACGCGGTCGGTGCCCAATCCTCACCTGGATCAAACCGAGCTTTGCCATTGCCGATGCTAGAGCAACTGCCGGTGCTCGATCTGTCTTGAGACAATGTCGATCGTGTCTAGTCTGCTATGATCAGCTTTCTAACTTGACTAGGATCCGTGACCGTGATCCAGTTTTTCTTCATTTCTTTTAAACGCGAGAAGGACTAATTGTGGCGTTTTGTTAAACCAAACTGCAGTTCATCATAGGGATTCAGCTTGTACTCGGACAACAGATCGATCCAATTTTTTCCAAAGAATATAAGTGATGGACGGTGCCTTTGTTATCGACACGACATAAGAAGTGAAACCTGCAAAAATAGCCATCGAGAGCAAACCAAACGGTTTATTACGTGATGAATGTCACATGGAAAAACCTGCATCGTAAAATTGCAGGAAAAGAAAGAAAACATGACATTAAATCAATAAGATTTAGACAGTAAATCAATATGATTTACTTGATGTGACACGAGTGAATCCTTACCAGGAAATCACTATGTTGAAATACTAAACAGAAGATTGATTGTCCAACTACGCGTGGCATGCAGGGCCCCTGCCTACTCCCACAAGTAGGACAGTCCAAAGGTCGTGACAAATCGTATGGACCGAACATCCATGGGACTGGAAATCCTGGTGGGTGCGATAAACCCTGCAATGCATACATATATTGGAGTGTAACCATAATTGATAAACCGTCCTAACAAAAAATATGATCTGGATACTTCAAAATGTATGCATCGAATTGAGTGGATGACATTAACATAGACCGTTCGTGGACTGACCACACACCAAAAGCGGCAGATTTAATAAACAATACAGGGTTGACAAACACAAATCAAGTACTGAACAATAGTACTTACTACAGACAAGCAAAGTTGCACTAACTAAACTCTGCAGACTATTTCTTGTCACCGACCTACGGGATGAACACCGCATAACTGACTAGGCCATGGACTTCGTGTGAGATGTCTACATGCACCATCACCATCTTGTCAACCTTGGAGAACCTAACAGAGTGGTCTTTCCACTCATAAACATGATGATGAAGACATGCCGCATCAGATTTGTTGGGAAGATTTGCAAGAACCACACCCTTCAAAATCGAAGGCACAACTAGGAAATTGTTGTGGTCAAGTACAGCTTCGAGAACACGTCGACAACAATGCTACAGTGAAAACACTAGTTCGTGACACGTGGCGACAAGGACACATCAGCTGGATAGTTCAAAGAAGATAACTCATTATCGTGTCTTCCAGTTCACACGGCATGACTTTGAGAACTTCATCTCCACCATGGACATGATTCTAATTCAAACAGAAACCATATTTTATTACTACCTCCGCTCAGAAATATAAGATGATTTTCGATATTATACTCCATATATGACTACATATACGCACGTAAATGAGTGAACAAAGACACTAGAACATGTCTTCAAAGGCATGAGAGCGGAGGGATTACATGCAATATCCATAACACAAGTTATCGAGGCAAATATACCCTCTTAAAAGGTAGCATTGATGTTCATAAAGTACTCCCTCTGTCCCAAAATTCTTGTCTTAGATTTGTCTAGATACGGATGTATCAAGTCACATTTAGTATTAGATACATCCGTATCTAGACAAATCTAAGACAAGAAATTTGGGATGAGGGAGTAGTTGAAAGTAATCTATAAGAAATCAGTGTCAACCTCTCGCATGTTTTGGTCAAAAGAGGAATTTAGAACCGTCATTTGGCACACTAAAATCACATGCAAGATCACCCAGAAAGTTGTACTACCAGTACTAGTACCGCGTGTTAGATGAAAAAACACGATCAAGATCGAGAAAAAGATCGTCAACAAGAGACATTACCTGGACTTGCTTAATGAGGGATCCCGGAGAGGGGGTGTAACATCCCAAATTTTCAATTTGGAATGTTATACATAGGTCATTCATACATATCATATTTTACTGCATCTTCGTTCCGCAAATCCTCGAAATCCTAAGCAACTCAAGGACCCTCGGAGAGAGTTGGGGATTTTTTGGTTTTCATATTTGATTTTTATCAAATACTGAGAACGAGGATTTTTCATTTTAATTATTTTTCTCTCCAGAAAATATTTCATATAAAAAAATAAATGAGGGGAGATAATATGACTTCTCCAAAACAATTGAAATATTGGAGGAAAAATGTTAAAATCATTAGTTCGATTTTTATTTGGTTTTTATTTGGAATTTGTTTGCTCTAGAAAAATTGCACGTTTTCAAAACAATTGCATTTAGGGCCAAGAAAATGTTCATCTCATTCTAAAAATTTCATTTAGACGGTGAAAATTTGTTTTGGCATTTTTAGATTTTTATTTTATTTTATAGGAGTTTTCCGTCGGAATAATTTAAAAAAAAATCCTGGCCAAGACCACTGGGCCGAGGCCCAGCCAGCCGGCCCAAGCCGCCGCCGCCTTCCTCCAGGCCACGCCATGTCCGAGGCAGACACCGCCACCGGCCACCGCTGCTTGCCCCTCCCCAAGCCACTGGACCCCTCCTTTAAATACCGAGCCCCCTCTCGTCACCACCACCACCCCGAGACGCCTGAACCCGAGCCGAGTTCGAGCCCCGCCGCCGCCTCGAGCTCCGCCGCCTCCCTAGCCGCCTCCACCCGAGCCGCTCTAGCCGCCAGCCGGGCCGAGCCCGAGCCCCGCCGGAGTCGAGCAAGGTAGCCACCCCGCCGTCCCGATTTTCCGAAGAAAACCGTTTCGGTTTTTTAGAAAACCCTAGGTTTTTCATTTTTTTAGATCGGTTTATTTCTTCGGTTTATCTATTTAGCGAGCGTTCGCTCGTTCGTTCGTTTTAACAAACACGTTCTTCGTTTAGGTTCAGTTAACGAACGTTCATTTGTTAAGCTGTTCGTCGCTTTTATTTTTCTCGGATTTATTCCTCGGTTTTTCTGATCGCGATTCCTGATCCGATTTTCGTTCCAGTTTAACTTTTTGCTCGTTTGTCGGAATCAGGCGATTCAAGCGCCTAGAGTTTCGTCTCGAAACCCTCTTTCCGAATAATCAACTCAAACAAGTTTTTGCCTTTGTAAAATTTGACCCTAGTTCAGATTAGTAAACGGATCTTATTTCTTTCGCCGTTTGAGTTTCGTTGCTTCGTTTGGTTTGATTTTTTTTGTGAACCGGAGTTCTTAAGTTGAACTTTCTGGTCAACCTCTTTAGTTGAAGTTTTGCTTGTGCATCTTTGCTTGTTGCTTATGTATGTTATTGTTTGCTTGTGATAGAATTCCCGGAGTGCGAGGCGTGTTACTACGAGTCTCTAGGGTTCACGGATCGTCAGCAAGGCAAGTAACACTTTGATCATACTCTTTTCATACCCAGTTTTTATGCATTAGTTTCAATCCTCAAACATTGCATTGATTAGGATGTCATTAACTTGTGGGTTGGGAAGTAGTAGTTGAGGTAGAACCTATTGCCCTGTTATTATCAAACCCTTGGGAGTTATTTCTACGTGTTATGTATATTGCTATGCTATGCTCAGAGACGTGGTTTGGGTTTGAGTGAATCCATGACAGATGTGAGATTGTTAATTAATGGTTTAATTTAAGGTGACAACTTTAATACACATCCTGGTGGATTGAGGCACTGGGGAACCCAAAGTGTTGTCTATTTTATTTTTTGGAAATCCCGGGTACCCGTGTGATCTTCCTATGGACCGCCACCTGTGCTCAAAGGGAATCGAGATTATTCATGCTAGAAACTTCCGTGTGCAGCCACAAGCTACTAAGGGCTCTAGCATAGTTGAGTAAGTTACGTGAAGCTCTTGAAGAGCTAGATCAGCAGGTAGTGGGTTTTGTAGGTTTGGTATGGTCTGCCCGGAGTAGAGAGTTAATGTTTCTGAAAGACTATGTCTCGGTCATCCGTTTCTCAAACACCATGTAGCGCGAGAAATCAACGGAGGCGATGAAATCTTGTGGGGAAAAGTGCGCAAACCTCTGTAGAGTGTACAATCTAATCATGGTTAGCCGTGTCCCCGGTTATGGACAATTCTGAGTATGTAGTACTTGAGTATTCACATGTATCTCATCACTCTTAGATAATATTGTTGGGTTGTTAACTACTTTAATTGGGATTGAGTTGGGGTTATACCTTCTCAATGATGTTTCAACCACCATGATAGTTTAATAAAATTTATTCCTTTGTTGTAGGGAAAAAATGGATTTTTCGCAAAACCATAACCATAGAGCTTTCCACCAGCCAAATATGCATGTAGTGATAGAATTATTCTGTTCCTGCTCTATTGTGTTATATTGCCAGCATATTCCATGTGCTGACCCGTTTTCGGGCTGCAACGTATTATGTTGCACACTTTTCAGACGAGGAGTAAGGTTCGATAGGTCGTTGCCGTGCAGCTCAGCTATGCCGTTGGAGTTGATGGACTCACTTTATCTTCCAAGCCTTCCGCTGTTATCGCATTAGATGGCCTTAAGCCATATTATTGTAATGAGTTCTCTTGTGAGACATTCGATGTAATAAGTGTGTGATTGCTACTGTGTTATAAATCCTTCGAGTACTGTGTATGTCAAGACATTCTTGATCCAGGATGACATCAAACACGAGACTTGACCATCTGAGGTCGGGTCGCTACAAGATGGTATCAGAGCACACGCTGAGTGTAGGAAACGACCATTAAGATAAATCATAGGTCACTCTTCTCTACTCATTTCTGACTCCTCTCCATTTTTCCACTCTTTAGGATGACGAAGATGAAGAACAAGTTTGCACAACCGGATGAAGACACACCTTTTTGATGCCACTTAAAGGAAGTCACTAGGTACTTGAACATTGGAATACCAAGCTTCACCGGGACGTACAACGCCACCTTACCTGAAGAGGAGCGCTGGATGATTCAAGTACAAGTTCCAGGAAGGACGTACTCGCCAACTTCTAAGCCCATAGAATTTTCTTTCGAAGCACCCACCTAGAATCTAGGCAAGAGTATGGCAGCTCATATTACCATGGGACGTATTGGAGAAGTCTACAACAGGGAGCCTAAAGACACCATCTATCAGATATGTGGGCACCGAGACGAGCAATGGGAAGTAATCAGCACCAAGAAGGATAGATCCATTGCAGCTTTCATCCAGGAGCTAAACCAGCACATTCGATGTCAGGAGAACATGCGCAGATATGATGGAGTTGAAGAAGGCGAAGACTAGGATCATCGAACTGGAGGAAGAACTCAAGTTTACACGCGATGGATATGAGGAGGAAATCAAGACACTACTGGAGAAGAACGACGACCTAGTCAAGAAAATCGGAGTATTCATGGGAGGACCAGCACCGGAAGAAGAAGACGACGACCCCACCTGCCCGGACAACTACATCATCATCGACGACACCGATTCCGATCCAAGTGATGATGACTACGAAGACGAAGCTGGAGCAGACATCATGGAGTCTTCCACCGATCAAAATTTCTAGATGACCACCATATATTAGTAGTATTTCCCCCATGTATCTAGTAGTAGTTGAGCACTTTTGCGATAGTTCTAGATCGTTTGTATGCCCTTGCTTGATTGATTGAGTGAAATGATTGTGTTTGCCTCATATGCATATGGGTAGTGTTTTCTCATTAGACCTTTTTCTCTATTCTAATCTCTTCCATCTAAACCCTCAGATGCCTCCGAGACGTGACACCGATTTTGTTTTCCCTCCGGAGCTCACCTAGTTGATCCAGCAGCAAAATGCCTTGATGCAATTGCTAGTTCGTAACTGTGGCAACAACAACAACAATAACCCGCCGCCAGTGGACAATTTAGCCCGTTTCCTGAGGTTACAACCGCCGGTGTATTCCAGTAGCACAGAGCCGATAATTGCTGATGATTGGCTACGTCGTATTGGAAGGGAGTTAACCACCGCTGGATGCACGGATGCTGAGTAGGTGCGCTTTGCCGCACATCAATTGGATGGACCAGCAGCTGCATGGTGGGAGAATTACACGACTACTTTTCCTATATCTAATGTCACTTGGGACCAGTTTCAGCAAGCTTTTCGCACGGCCCATGTCTCAACTGGAGCCATGCAGATGAAGAAGCGTGAGTTTTACAACTTACGCTAGGGGAACCGTACTGTAGCTCAGTACGTGGATGATTTTAGTAAGTTATCACGCTATGCCCCTGATGATGTGGCCACAAATGCCGCGAAGCAGGAGAAGTTTATGGAAGGGCCGAACAATGAGATGAGCATGCAGTTGATGGTGGCAACTTTCAACAACTACCAGGAGTTGGTAGACAAGGCCCTTATGATTGAAGGGAAGCAGCAGCAAATTGAGAGCTGTAAGAGGAAATATGGACAAGGGAAGTACAACTCAGGAGCTCAACAGAAGCCTCGCTTAACCCCAAACTCGGGAGGACTTGTTCATAATCATGGAGGTAACAACCACACTAGAGGAGGATCGCATAACCACAATGGTGCTAAGAATGGGAATGGGAACAGAGTTAATAACAATCAGAATCGCTCCAACCCCTCTACACCCGCCAAAAGGGACCTAAGTCAAGTTACTTGCTTTAAGTGCAGGAAGACAGGACACTATGCCAATGATTGCCCTGAAGGACGGAATGGAAACAGAAATGGGAGCGCTGGGAAGAAGCCCAATCCATTCAACAAAGGACAAGTGAACCACGTTAACGTGGAGGAGGTTGAAGAGCAGCCGGACGCGGTGATAGGTAAGTTTTTGGTTAAGTCATTTACCGCTCTTGTTCTTTTCGACATCGGTGCATCGCATTCATATATATCAAGGGATTTGTGGATAATTTTAAGCTACCAACCCAAACCCTTAGGACCCCTCTTTCGTGAGCTCGCTCGAGCAGAGTACATGGCTAGCCGATGGTGCAACCAGATACCCCTAACCATTGGCACACATGTTTTTCCGTCTGACCTAATTATCTTGGAGTCGCAAGGATTGGATGTGATATTAGGTATGGACTGGATGTCAAAGTATGGAGGAAGCATTGACTGTGCTAGCAAGTCAATTTACCTTACCACCCCGGAGGGAAAAAGGATTAAGTATGTATCTAGGCATGTGCCTAGGAGGAGCCAAGTGAATGCCCTCACGGGAGTTGTACAGGAGGAAGTGCCTGTAGTAAAGGATTTTCCGGATGTTTTCCCAGAAGAGTTACCAGGCATGCCACCAGATCGAGATATCGAATTCCTGATAGAGCTATTGCCAGGTACAGGGCCAATATCCAAGAGACCATATCGGATGCCCGCAAATGATCTGGAGGAAATTAAGAAATAGATCAAGGAGTTATTGGAGAAAGGATACATTCGACGGAGTTCATCACCTTGGGGAGCTCTAGTGCTTTTGGTGGAGAAGAAGGATAAATCCCTGAGGATGGTTGTTGATTACCGAGCCTTGAATGAAGTAACGATAAAGAACAAGTATCCATTACCGATGATCAATGATTTGTTTGATCAGTTGCAAGGAGCTAAGGTGTTTTCAAAGATTGATCTACGGTCGGGATACCATCAGTTGAAGATTCGAGAGAAGGATATACCAAAGACATCGTTTACCACGCGGTATGGATTATACGAGTATACAGTAATGTCGTTTGGACTGACTAACGCCCCTGCCTATTTCATGAATATGATGAACAAGGTGTTCATGGAGTATTTGGACAATTTTGTTGTGGTGTTCATTGATGATATTATGGTATACTCGAAGAACAAAGAGGAGCACAAGGAGCACTTGCGTTTGGTTCTCGAGAAACTCAGGGACCACTAGTTATACGCCAAACTCAGCAAGTGCGAGTTTTGGTTGAAGGAAGTTGGATTTCTTGGGCATGTTATATCAGGAGAAGGTATAGCAGTGGACCCCAAAGAAGGTTCGGGCCAACATCGAATGGTTGGCACCCACTTCAGTTGGCGAGATCTGCAGTTTCCTAGGACTTGCAGGGTATTATCGGAGATTCATTGAGAATTTTTCCAAGATTGCTAAGCCAATGACTGAATTGCTAAAGAAGGATACTAAGTTTAAATGGACGGAGGATTGCGAGGCAATTTTTCAGGAGTTGAAGAAACGGTTGACTACAACCCCAGTGCTAACACTGCCGGATATACATAAGGAGTTTCAAGTATATTGTGACGCCTCACGCTTGGGACTTGGATGTGTGCTTATGCAGGACGGGAAGGTTGTTTTGTATGCCTCACGACAACTGAAGCCCCATGAGTTGAACTATGCCACGACGATTTGGAGCTAGCAGCCGTAGTGCATGCATTGAAGACTTGGAGACACTATCTTATTGGAAATCGTTGTGATGTGTACACGGATCATAAGAGTTTGAAGTACATTTTCACATAAAAGGAGTTGAACCTTAGACAGAGGAGATGGTTGGAGCTTATAAAGGATTATGACATGAAGCCGCACTATCATCCAGGAAAGGCCAATGTCGTAGCAGACGCTTTGAGCTGGAAGAGTTACACTAATATCCTTGAAAGTAAGGGATTGCCGAAGGAGTTAGCGGAAGATATCATGGAACTCCGGTTGGAGATTGTTCCAAGAGGTTTCATTGCAACAATGGAGGTTCAGTCTACATTGTTGGACAAGATTCGAGAAGCTCAGAAGGAAGACAAAGAGATTGCTGAGATAAAGGAGAAGATGAGCAAAGGAA
This sequence comes from Aegilops bicornis, assembly GCA_021605145.1. Classification (NCBI taxonomy): domain Eukaryota; kingdom Viridiplantae; phylum Streptophyta; class Magnoliopsida; order Poales; family Poaceae; genus Aegilops; species Aegilops bicornis. Next base: position 676,054,203 of record CM038672.1, read on the forward strand.
AGGCCAACGGTTTTCACGAGGATGAGCACGATACCTTATGGTTTGAGGACCGAGTTTATGTGCCCAATTACCCAGAGATCAGGAAGTTAATACTTCAGGAGGCCCATGACTCACCATACTCGATACACCCCGGAAACACCAAGATGTATTTGGATTTGAAAGAACGTTTCTGGTGGACTGGTATGAAGAAGGATATTGCCGAGTATGTAGCCGTATGTGATGTATGTCGAGAGTGAAGGCAGAGCATCGAAGCTGCAGGACTGTTACAGCCTATGCCGATACCGAATGGAAGTGGGATAAACTTGGCATGGACTTTGTCACAGGATTGCCTGTAACCAAAGCAGGATATGACTCAATATGGGTAGTAGTGGATCGCTTGACCAAAGTGGCTCACTTCATCCCAAAGTGAAAACAACCTATACCAAAGGCAAAGTTGGCCAAGATATATATATGTCCGTGGATCGTATGTTTGCATGGAGTTCCGAGGACCATCAGATCGTATAGAGGAACACAGCTTTACTTCAAAGTTCCGGCATCGCCATACACCAGACCTTGGGTACGATATTGGAGTTCAAGACAACATTCCACCCGCAGATGATGGATGCATGAGAGAGTCAACCAGATTACGGAGGACATGTTAAGAGCCTGTGCGCTAGACTATGGATCTAGTTGGGATGACAATTTACCTTACGCAGAGTTCTCATACAATAATAGCTACCAGGCCAGTTTGAAGATGGCACCGTTTGAAGCTCTGTATGGACGCAGATGTAGAACACCTCTGATGTGGGATGAGGTAGGAGACTGTCAGCTGTTTAGACCAGACTTGATCAAGGAGTCTGAAGAGAAGGTTAAACTGATCCATGATTGACTGAAGATTGCTCAGTCCAGGCAGAAGAGTTATGCAGACATGAAACGCAAGGAGGTAACCTATGAAGTTGGAGACAAAGCCTATCTGCGAGTATCACCCTTGCGAGGAGTGAAACATTTTGGAGTTAAGGGAAAATTAGCTCAGAAATTTGTAGGACCGTATCATGTTTTGGAACGGATGGGAGAAGTTGCCTACAAGCTGGAGTTACCTGAAGGATTGTCAGGAGTTCACGATGTGTTCCACGTATCACAGTTGAAGAAGTGTCATGTTGAGATGGCCGATATACCGTTAAGAGATACAATGCCTCTGGAGGCGATACAGTTGGACAGTAATTTGACTTATGAGGAGAAGCCAGTAAAGATTCTTGACTTTGACAGCCGAGTCACTCGCAGCAAGGTTATCAAGTTTTGCAAAGTTCAATTGGAGCCACCATACCGAGGAGGAAGCCACCTGGGAACGAGACGAGGATATTCGCAAGGACCACCCGCACCTATTTTCTAGCCAACCCGAATCTCTAGGACGAGATTCATCTTAAGGGGGGTAGGTTTGTGACATCCCAAATTTTCAATTTGGAATGTTATACATATGTCATTCATGCATATCGTATTTTATCAAGATTCGTTCGCAAATCCTCGAAATCCTAAGCAACTCAAGGACCCTCGGAGAGAGTTGGGGATTTTTCGGTTTTCATATTTGATTTTTATCAAATACTGAGAACGAGGATTTTTGATTTTAATTATTTTTCTCTCCGGAAAAATATTTCATATAAAAAAAATAAATGAGGGGAGATAATATGACTTCTCCAAAACAATTGAAATATTGGAGGAAAAATGTTAAAATCATTAGTTCGATTTTTATTTGGAATTTATTTGCTCTAGAAAAATTGCACGTTTTCAAAAAAATTGCATTTCGGGCCAAGAAAATGTTCATCTCGTTCTAAATATTTCATTTAGACGGTGAAAATTTGTTTTGGCATTTTTCGATATTTATTTTATTTTATAGGAGTTTTTCTGTCGGCAGAATAATTTTTTTTTAAAAAATCCACACAGCAAGACCCGATCGGGCCGAGGCCCAGCCATGCCAGCCGGCCCAAGCCGCCGGCCGCTTTTCCTCCCAAGGCCGTCTGCCGTGTCCGAGGCGGACACCGCCACCGCCACGCCGCTTGCCCTCCCCAAGCCACCGGACCCTCCTCCTTTAAATACCGAGCCCCCTCTCACACCGCCACCACCTCGAGCCGCCCGGAACCCGAGCCCCGCCGCCGCCGCCCGAGCTCCGCCGCCTCCCTAGCCGCCGCCGCCACCCGAGCCGCCGCCGCCGCCGCCTCCCGCCGCCACCCCGCCGAGCCCGAGCCCCGCCAGAGTCGAGCAAGGTAGCCGCCCCGCCGTCCTGGCTTTCCGAAGAAAACCGTTTCGGTTTTTTAGAAAACCCTAGGGTTTTTGTTTTTTAGATCGGTTTATTTCTTGGTTTATCTATTTAGCGGCGTCATTGCTCGCTCGCTTTTAACGAACACGTTATTCGTTTAGGTTCAGTTAACGAACGTTTGTTCGTTAAGCTGTTCATCACTTTTCTTTTTCTCGGATTTATTCCGCGATTTTTCTAATCGCGATTCCTGATCCGATTTTTGTTCCAGTTTAACTTTTCGCTCGTTTATCGGAATCAGGCGATTCAAGCGCCTAGAGTTTCGTCTCGAAACCCTCTTTTCGAATAATCAACTCAAACAAGTTTTTGCCTCTGTAAAATTTGACCCTAGTTCAGATTAGTAAACGGATCTTATTTCTTTCGCCGTTTGAGTTTCGCTGTTTCGCTTTGGTTTGATTCTTTTGCGAACCGGAGTTCTTAAGTTGAACTTTCTGGTCAGCCTCTTTAGTTGAAGATTTTCTTGTGCATCTTTGCTTGTTGCTTATGTATGTTATTGTTTGCTTGCGATAGAATTTTCGGAGTGCGAAGCGTGTTACTACGAGTCTCTGGGGTTCACGGATCGTCAGCAAGGCAAGTAACACTTTGATCATACTCTTTTCATACCCAGTTTTTATGCATTAGTTTCAATCCTCAAACATTGCATTGATTAGGACGTCATTAACTTGTGGGCTGGGAAGTAGTAGTTGAGGTAGAACCTATTGCCCTGTTACTATCAAACCCTTGGGAGTTATTTCTACGTGTTGCGTATATTGCTATGCTATGCTCGTAGACATGGTTTGGGTTTGAGTGAATCCATGACAGATGTGAGATTGTTAATTAATGGTTTAATTTAAGGTGACAACTTTAATACACATCTGGGTGGATTGAGGCACTGGGGAACCCAAAGTGTTGTCTGCTTTTATTTTTTGGAAATCCTGGGTACCGTGTGATCTTCCTATGGACCGCCACCTAGGCTCAAAGGGAACTGAGATTATTCATGCGAGAAACTTCTGTGTGCAGCCACAAGCTACTATGGGCTCTAGCATAGTTGAGTAAGTTACGTGAAGCTCTTGAAGAGGTAGATTAGCAGGTAGTGGGTTTTTTAGGTTTGGTATGGTCTGCCCGGAGTAGAGAGTTAATGTTTCTGAAAGACTATGTCTCGGTCATCCGTTTCTCAAACACCATGTAGTGCGAGAAATCAACGGAGGCGATCGAGTCTTGTGGGGAAAAGTGCGCAAACCTCTGCAGAGTGTACAATCTAATCATGGTTAGCCGTGTCCCCGGTTATGGATCTGAGTATTCACATGTATCTCATCACTCTTAAATTAATATTGTTGGGATGTTAACTACTTTAATTGGGATTGAGTTGGGGTTATACCTTCTCAATGATGTTTCAACCACCATGATAGTTAAATAAAATTTATTCCTTTGTTGTAGGGAAAAATTGGCTTTTCGTAAAACCATAACCATAGAGCTTTCCACCAGCCAAATATGCATGTAGTGATAGAATTATTCTGTTCCTGCTCTATTTTGTTATATTGCCAGCATATTCCATGTGCTGACCCTTTTTCGGGCTGCAACGTATTATGTTGCATACTTTTCAGACGAGGAGTAAGGTTCGATAGGTCATTGCCGTGCAGCTTTTCTATGCTGTTGGAGTTGATGGACTCACTTTATCTTCCAAGTCTTCCGTTGTTATCGCATTAGATGGCCTTAAGCCATATCATTGTAATGAGTTCTCTTGTGAGACATTCAATGTAATAAGTGTGTGATTGCTACTCTGTTATAAATCCTTCGAGTACTGTGTGTGCTGGCATTATCGATCCAGTGGATGACACTTTGAAACACGAGACTTGACCATCCGAGGTCGGGTCGCCATGTGGGGGGCTTGGACAGGCGATGGCTTTGAGCTTGTCTCATGTAGTCTCAAGGGGTGCTTGCGCTTCTTTGTACCATGAGCCTCGACGGTTTTGGCCAGAGCCATAGACATCACGTAGGCCAGTGCTCCGACGCCCATCCAAGAGAGGAAGCTGAGAGAGAAGAGTGAAAGGAGGAACGAGATGAGGGAGAAGCGAAGGGGGTGGGGGTTTTCTTCAAGAGAGGAAGCTGAGAGAGAAGAGTGAAATGATGGTTGCTTCGTCCGTCAACTTATCACTGGAAAGGAGGGTTTTGTGATTTGACGGCTCATTGGGCACATCACAAGGCGGTTCGATCGGGTAGTCTACCGTCACTCTACTACGGAGTAATTTAGTGCATGGCTGGTGGACCCAGGTGCTGGCTGTCCCACACGTCGGCGAAAGTGAGTAATTTAGTGCATGGCTGGAGGAGGATCCGCACGGTAGAGCGTGTCCACTGTTTTTCATTCTCAAGAAAAAAAATGATTACAGGAAGCGTTTCCACTCTTACGACGGAGGAGTGCGAAACATGGCAGCCACTTGAACATACACAGTGCTCCTACTACTAGGCATGTGCAGTGGTTCATACGCCAAGATTACACAATGTTGTTGCTAGTGTAGTAAGATATGACGATAACAAATGATGTTGTGCGCATGTCAACTACTCCTATATGTAACATAGTACCGCTTTTTCGACTGTCCGGTCGAGAATGAATGGTGAGATCAATGTTAATAGAACTAGGTCCACAACACACGGAGAGTACGGTGCTACAGTACTCCATGAAACATGAACCATATGAAGCACATCCTATAGTGTTAGACAGGGTGTATGAAGGGTGCACGGATGGGAGCAAAAGTTCCCTTCTCGACCCACTTTTGGGTGTTTGGCAGAGTGCATGAAGGGTGCATGAGTCCACACTAGTAGGTTGACAAAAATACAATAAGAGGAAACAACTATATTGAGATGAGAATGCAACCAAACACACCCACACGCTTTGTGCTACAAAGGATCGATCTGCATCGTCTGAGTTTGATCCAACGGTCATGTTGCGCCGAGACATGGACATGCCCATGCAGGGCGCCTAAACACCACCGAAGTCCCTCTCGCTTCTCGAGGCACACGATGTTGGTGATGCAGGTGCAACCGCCGCAGAGCCCGCTCCCGGCCGACGGGAGCCACCACAAAGACGGCGTCCAATGGCACGAATGGATTCCGGTGATGGAGCCCTGAAAGGATTCGCCCGGTAACGGCGACGGCAGCCCGCAACCCCTCCTTGTCCAGCTCAGCCCCCACCATCGCGCGAAGACGGCTCAGCTCCTCGGAGATATAGGTGAAGAAGGAGACCAGGTCAGGAAGCCGCAGCTCGTTGAAGTCGACCGGGTGGTCGAACGGGTTTAGCCCGACGACCGACATCGTCGCGCTAGCACGACGGTAGGCATCACGCAGCCGTAACACGTGCGTGGCAACTTGGTTCACCAAGTGGCCGAGGCGATCCTGGACCTCGTCACGATCGGCCCGCTCGCGCTCGGCCTCGGCTCCCTGACGGCCTATCGTATCTCCGCTTTACTGCAACGCCGCCGACGCCTCGAGCATCTTTGTGGTGGACGCCGCCGCTTTTGAAGCTCGGTGAACTCCCGACATAACAGAGGAGCATGGCACTCCTCTCCTCATTGAGCTCACGGAGCTCCACGCCCTGGCCCCGAGCTCCGCATCCTTGGCATGGAGCTCCCGTGTCAGCGCCTCACCTCGGACTCCGTGATCTGCTGCGCCGCCATGGCACCGGTAGAAGCAATGGGGAGAGGAAGCAAAGGAGCGAAACGGCTGAAAGGCAATGCTATCTACGGAAGGCGGAGAGAGCCAGCCGAGGAGCGGGGAATCTTTTGGTTTTCACCACGGTAAAACACCAGTCGACGACTTCTCACATCAGGGAGCAGTGGGTTTTTACAGGCGGAGTCATCGTGACTAATTGCTGCCGCACCTGCTCCCGTCAATCAAAAAATTAAAAATCCTACCGCGCCTGCTCCCGTCAATCAAAAAATTAAAAATACCGCCGCACCCAAACACTAGAGCAACGCCGCGGTGGATATTTAAATTTACCTGCTGGCAAGTAGATAAAAAAAGGGGTGATAAAACAAATGTGGCGGCGGCCTAGCTAATCGGTCGAACTAGCCCAACTAGCTAGCCACCGTGCTTCACTAATGTACTCGGCGGGAAATGTGGTCTTTCGTGATTTGATGACTCATTTACTTGCTTCGGTGCTACGACCGAGGAGGACCCATAAAACGCGCGGTAGGGCGTCCTACGTCAGGAAGAATATATGCGTGCACCACCCGGGAGGACCCCAAAACCGCGCGGTAGGGTGTGCCACGTCTCGGCACGGAGGAAAAATGTGCGTGTGAAAATATACCATATCAGACGTAGTACCTATGGTTCGACCTCGGGACCCAGCCAGTCGGTCGAAAACACCCCACTAGCCACACAGCTTCTTCATGCAAACGTGGCACGGTTAGCTCCATCTCGACCAGCCACAACGTCTCTTGTTCTAGGCGATTCTTCTATTTTCCAAGATTTTTTTAGTTGTAATAACACCACGACAAGCTAGCGCCGCTCTTCGTGTGTGCCCGTGCAAAGGTTAGACGATGGAGAGAAGAGAGATTGAGATCGCAGACCTGGGACCCACCAGTAAGTGAGACAACGGTCATGCACGTGCTGACGAGGCACTCCCTCTACTCTACTCAATGCATGTATGTATAAAATCAAGTTATGGGACAAAGCCAACAACCGCTCGCTTTTTCAGGCTATCGACTTACGCTTTGTAGTCCAGGTTGCCGATTCGAATCTCATCTTTCAGATTTGTTAGTTTTAGGTCCAAATTTGATTAATCACAAGTGGGACCCCTGTGTGTTGTTCCGATATTTCAGTGTAGGATGGTTTTTTGAGCAAACACTTTGCGCGGTTAGACAAGTAACGACACGAGTTACACGTATTTTGCAAGTTTACGAACAAAAATGACAATGGCATAGAATATCACATCCACCCCGCAGCTTAGATACTATGGTGATACGAGTTTTTACACCATTGGAAGTGAGATCCAATGGCTTGGGAGTAGTCTTTGTAATTATGCGCAATTTCCAAACTCTCCAAAGGTTTTTTGTAAATAAAACATTCAGGCCTCGTGTGTGCCGCTGCATCTTCGATCCAATGGCTCCCTGGTGCTCATATTAGGTGCTCCCCATAGCTTAATTACCCGCTACGGTGATATGAGCATCTAGGTCGTATGATCAGTGATCAGATGGCACATGCATAGTACTTGTACTTTCTGCGCATTTCCCAAACTCTATCAGCCGTATATTGCAAAAACATTCAGACCTCCTACCGTGGGCCGTTAGATCTCAGTGAACTCGTATCACCATAGAATCTACGGTGCGGGAGCACCTCATCCTCCCCCGTGCGAGAAAACATAAGGTGCTATCGCAGCTTGGATGCTACGGTGATACGAGCTTGGAGGTCTTTTGATCTGAGATCCAATGGCATCTGAGTAGTCTTTGTGCTTGTAAGCAGTGGCCGAACTCTTTTGGGGCTTTTCTGCAAAAAACCATTCGAACCACCGAGGAGGTGTTGGTCACAAATCCAGCGCCTCCGAAGAGCTTGTATCACCAAAGCATCTAAGGTGTGTTAGCACATGATATTCTTACATATAGGAGAATATGATGTCCTCCTTCATCTTAGATGCTACGGTGATACGCGCTTCGAGGTCGTTGGATATGGGATCAAAGGGCATCTAAGTAGTTTTTGTACAAATTGTGTGCAATTCTCAAACTCATCAAGGTTTCTGCAAAAAATTAAGACACATCATGTGAGCTGCTATATCTCAGATCTACAAGCTCCACGCAACTCAGACGGCATATAGCATCTAAGGTATGGGGGCACATGATATTCTCCCGGGAGGAGGGGTGGGGTGCACAACAAATCCGTGGTTGGGTGGGTGGGGACAAATATAATCTAAACAACCCTAAAGAGAGCTCCACAATTTTATCTAAGGTCAAGGGGTTGACCCCCGACAATCATAGCTCCGCCTAAACACAACATTTGCATGTACTGTAGTACTAGACTTAATATTCATGTTTCAGTTTCATGTTCATTTTAAATATTGAATCAAGGACCATGGATGTCTTACATTTTACTCCCTTTGTTCCTAAATATTAGTCTTTTTAGAGGCTTCAAATGGACTGGCACATACAGATGTATATAGACATATTTTAGAGTCTAGATTCACTCATTTTGCTCCGTATGTAGGCACTTGTTGAACTCTCTAAAAGACTAATATTTAGGAATAGAAGGAGTATTTTTGAATTTGTGTCATACATGCATGGGTTGGAAAAATAGATGCACTATACTTATTGGATTGTTGTTGTGTTCGTGCGTGTGTGTCTCTCTGTGTGTGTGTGTGGTCATATGCTTGATACATACAAAGTTTTCTCACCTCCATATTGTTCATCTTTTAAATTTGAATTTGCATTGGAAAACTTACTAGGGATACCATGAAATGTGAAATCCACGTTGAGATAACTATATCACAAACTCACTCTAATTCAACAACTCATCATAAATCAATTACCACATTGAGATAAGTATTTGCAAGGAAAATACGGGTATTGTAATACACATAGATTCGTTCGGCAATTCAAAAGGTTCCTTTCGTATTCTCGAATGGTAGGACCCAACGGCGTACCAGCCAGACCTTGGCTCATGTTGATCCTAAAAAAAACGGGCTCGTGTCCTTCGGTGGCGTGCGTGGTACGCACATTAGGCAACCCCAACCAGTCGAGCCCCAGCGTTTCAAGTCGAAATATCTGGCGGCCAGAATTCCAGCCCTAGGAAATTCCCCTCATGTCCTCGGTCCATAATGACTACCGATGAACAACAGAGGGATGCTTTAGTAACTAGACAACGTTACCTACCGTGCCGAGCACGGTTCAATTCCCTCGGTCGCCGCTTGTCAAGGTCACCCGTCAACTGCATTGCCTAGTACTACTACTACTAAACCAGGATGAGCACATAATTGAGCCCGTTTGTTCGTGCCTAGTAATTGAGTTAATATATCAGGCAATGCACTGGTACGGAGAGATTATCCTTTTACTCCCTCCTTTCCGGTTTATAGGGATTATCTCAAAATTTTAGTTTTCCTTTTTATAAGTCTCAATTTGGTTGTTCCCATCACATGTTCAGATTTCAAGGTGCAATAAATCATTACATGCAAGTATTAAGAGAAAATTGACCAATGCATGTTCTTTATGCATGCATGCATTGCAATTAATGCATTCGTAAACACAATTATTGAGGAAAACAAGCGCATTAATTGAGTGGTTTTGCAAACTACAACAATTGTTCCACCACCCACCATCTACCTTGGTTGGTGAGATTTTTGAATTGAGCCCTATAAACCGGAAAGGAGGTTTAACTAAGCAAAATGTTTGACCAAATCCTTTCTTAAGAAATATAACAGATGTATGTACGGCTTGAAAATTTATTGCATGATGCAGGTTATGATATTGTTTCAAATCCTGGATCTTAAATTTCAGAAAATCCATAAGTGAGCATAAATTCTTGAAACTGAGCATGGTCACGTGATATGGCACAAATATTACTTTGTAAGTTTTTTATTCAATTCGAGACAAGCTGCTTATGACAAGTTGCACAAATGAAGAGCCAAGGTATTTTGGCACAAAGACCTGTCACGTTAAGGCGAACGCTTTCACTATTGAAACCGTGGGCGTTTACGTGCCGCCACGAAGTTCCTCGCTTCATCGCCGGCAGGTGCCGTCCCAACAAGCGTGTGAGTCGACGGGAGGCGTGCGAAAGCAGACCGTTGCGCCGTAGTCGTGGAGGTGTGCGAGCAGCATCATTGCAGACTCACCGAGGCGAGCCTTTGACCAGGCTCCGCCGCCCACCGTTGTCCCAACTGCTCCCACTTTTAATGTCGCCGGCACCGCAGTTTAAAATCAACCCCGCACTACCCGGTATAGCTACAATCCTCTCTCTTCCTCTCCGATTCTCCTGTCTTCTACCTCCAACTAGCCTGACCTAAACATACGCCATTCCGCATCACGATGGTCTGCCCTTAGTGTTCCAGTTTCACGAGGAAGACACCCAGCCGGAGTCTCAAGAACATAAGGCGCTTTGGGACGAGCTTGAACTGGCCTTGCGAGAAGACGCCGCGCCCGTCCCCACTCCCGTTCCGGCCCTGCCGCTTCGATCGCGCCAAATACCATCCCGTGGCATTGATGGGCTGGGAGCCGCACATTATCGCCGAGCTTGATGCCATGGGGTTCCACGAGGTCCCCGCCGACTTTCACGCGCCTGTGCACCTGCCAGTGCATGCGCCTGCGCGTGCACTGACGTGCGCGCCCCTGCCGGTGCCGGTGCACACGAATGTCTCCGCCGCGCTGTTGACAACGCCTGTCCCCGCGCGGGTGCCAGTGCCCTCCTCAGCGGCATGGATGGCCGCCGTCGACCGCTTCCTTGCACCAACGCCAGTCGCCTCCTCCCGCCAGTTGACTCGCTACCAAGTCCAAAACATTTTGGCCTTCCTTGAAGCTAGGCCAACGTCCAAGAGTATGCCAACAACAGCGCAAGACGCTGCTGTCGCCGTCGGTCAGTGGCCCGACGACACACAGAGCACGGCAGAGGAGCCGCTTCCCACTGCGAGACGCCGCCGCCGCCGCGTAATCTAAATTTGCCATGAAAAACGTTCGGATTGCCATGCTTAAAATCCGAACGTTTATCATTTCCATTTATTTTATATCGATCATCGTATAATTTAAAGTCGGAGTCAGACTGAACGAAATGTATGGTTTGATCGATTGAATGTTCTGCTAGAGCCGTATCAAATTAAATATAAAACGTCATCAAGCCACATGTATTCCTTGTCATCCAACGACCTAGACTGCTTCAATGTCGAGCGCTCAAAACGTTTAGCGTGCAGTTAATTTCATGCCAAAAATAGTGCTAATCACATGACAACACGCAAATAATATCCTAGTAGTTAATATCCGCATGCACTTAATATACTTCCAAATTAACGTGGATTGCACATACACACTGACTAGTGCTGCTAGTACGTGAAACTGGTGCCGTGACTTGTCAACGCGTCCAGATATGGTCAACGGCAACATCGCCCATGAAGTTCTTCCTGTTTGCCCGTGCGTCTAAACGCAGAAGGGGAGGAGAGAGAGAGAGAGAGAGCACACATGGAACCCACCAGTAAGTGAAGGCGAATAGTACTAAAAATAATATTACATGTTATCCATTAATTAGGCTGTGGTAATATAAAAACATTATGTGAACAAAGGGGGTACAACAAACATTGCTATTCTACATATGTTGCTTATTGACGTGCGGCTTGAAGGCCCGGTCGCATGTTCGATCCTCGTCCTTTATTTTTTAATTTGTATATGGGTCCAAATTTGTTTCATGACATGTGGGCCCCTCGGTGTGTAGTTTGTAGCACTTTAATTTGTGGGTCGAAATTTGTTCCATTCCAAGTGGACTATCGGTGTGTAGTTTTGTAGCTTATTTATAATAATTAAAGAGAACAACATAGTTTTTTCAATAATACCATGGTGCGATGTTGAAGGCGAGAAAGGACATGCGAGAGAGCGATGACCGAGCCGGAGGGAAATCAACTAGGGAGTTATGGGTTGCAACGGTGTTTGGAGTAGTTGTGGGCGAATAATGCTACGAAAATATAATCTAAACCGACAGGAATAAATGCCTACACAAATTAATCCAAGGTTGGAGTGCCCTCGCAATGTAAATAGCTCCGCTTTATGAGGGATGGAGAGGTAGTAGCTTCAACGCGTGGAAGATACGGTGTGAGAAAGCGAGGTCAATCGAGAGACATATAGATAGAGAGACAAAGTGAGTGTGGTCCGGCATTCATTGAACAAATATATATGCTCCGGAGAGATATTGTCCGATTGAGCTTTTGGTAAGGGTGAGGGCTGTAAGATAGAGCTTGAGAGATGATCCAGTCAAAGACGTGTAGATATATTTTGTGCGTGGGAGGAAGCAAGGTCAACCGATCACATAGGGTCGCCGTCTTGATCGAAAGAGTGAGACGGGTTGGAGAGAGTGACCTAGATAGACGATGTGCATGAGAGAGTATACAATGTGAATAGGTCGAATTGGGCTCAAACATGGTGATATATCGTTTTTGTCTGAGAAAGAGCGAGGTCAATCGAGACATACGGAGAGAGAGATAGAGAGAGAGAGAGAGAGAGATTTTGAGTGAGCGTGGCCCACCATGAGGTCGAAAGAGTGGCGGCGGCTTGGATGGACTAACCTAGATAGACAATCTGCGTGAGAGAGTATAGAGTGTGTCGATCGAGGCCCGAACAGGGAGATATATCATTTGTGTGTGAAAGAAAACGAGGTTAAACGAGACTCAGATAAAGAGAGCGAGATTGAGCGAGTGTGGCCTGCCGTCTTGGAAGAAAGAGTGAGCCTGTCTCGCGGTAGTGACCTAGATATACAACGTGCGTGCGTGCGCACGAGAGGTTGGGGGGGGGGTCTAGATAGGCAATGCATGTATTTAGAGCGAGAGGGTGAGAGGGAGAGGGGGGGGGGGGAGCTAGGCATGGGGTGCAATGGCGGGTGTGTGAGGTAAGTACATTTGGTAACAGGAGTGGAAAAGGGGTTGTGTAGTTGAGAGACTTAGAGATCGAAACATGGAGAGAAAGAATGAACGTGTGTTGGAAACCGATAGCTTGCTAAGGTGGTTAGGAGAGGAAGATTGACCGACACAGAAGTATGTAGCGTTTGTCTTGTGAGGGGGGGCTAAAACAACATTTGAATGTACATAGTACGAGACTTAATATCGATGTTTCAATTCGATTGTACATTGTAAGATTTGAACCGAGGACCAGGCATACGGGTAATTATTTCGAATTCGTGCCATACTAAGTTTCAAAAAGTTGACATTGACTCAATTTCTTGTGCTATTTTGTAGGTCATATGTTTGAATCCATCTAAAAGTTTTCTCACTACCATGGTGTTCATCATATACATATGAATTTGTATTAAAAAAGTAGCATGGATACAGTGAAATGCGAAATCCACGTTAGAATTGGAGATCGCTACGTGACACACACTCTAATTCAAATAACTAACTACGTGACACACACTCTAATTCAAATAACTAATTATGTGACACACTCTAATCCACGTTAGCGTGGGTACCGTTTCGATTTTTTTTCAAATAACTCCTCATTAATTAATTTATAGTACTCCCTCCGCTCACTTTTATAAGACCTTGAAGACATTTCAGACAATGTGCAAAACAGTTCATTTTAAGTTGTTTGAAACGACTTACAAAAGTGAACGGATGGAGTATCTCGTTTCGAATGACTAATTATTGCAAGGAAAACACGGGCATGGTAATACATACAGATTCGTTTGCAAATGAAAGAAGATTCGTTTGCATTCTCAAATGTAGGCGCACCAGGCAGACCAGGGTCGTGTCGGGGTGGACGCTGCTTCGGTGCCTTAAAGGCAACTGCCTTTGGGTGACTGACATGTGGGCCAGCAACCTGTTGGGCCCACATGTCATGGACACAAAGGCAGGTGCCTTAAGGCACCAAAGCATAGTCCTATCGGGGTGGTCGCGTGTGTCGGACGAACGCGTAGCACCCAGCCACCCACCCCCCTCCCCCCAAAAAAGGACGATGACAATATAAGTTCACGCTTCCATGTTTCGGATTGAAATATCTGGCAGCCCCAATTCTAGCCCTGCAAAATCTCTCTTCTCCACCGTCCCCTTCCGCGCCCAGATTGCTCAAATCCCTAATTCGCCGCCATCCCTCGAATCGCCCCTCGTCTCGTCTCTTTCCCCACCGTTCCCCACCTCTGTGCCGGACGACGACGACGAAGACGACGGTCGCGCTTCACCACCGCACCGGAGCTACCTCATCTACGCCCTCGTCCACCGCATCGGGTGGTCCACCGACAACGTCGGCCACCGCAACCGACGTGCCTCACAGACACCGAGTTCCACCGCATCAGGTGCGCTTCACCGACGCCGTCTCCCAACTCACCGGGGCTACTTCACCGAGCACATCGTCGCACCTCCGCCCCCCGAGGCCGTTGGGGCTTCACCAACGGTCTCATCCACCGCATCGTAGCGCTCTGCTGCCACTCAAGATCAGCATCCGTGCGCGGCCAGCCAACATCAGCGCATCACCCTCAACGGCTCTGAAGTGACCTGCACTCTAGCTAGGCGAGCATGCCCAAACGCCGGCCCGAACTAGGTATCCACACATCACTCCCTTGTGCACTGTTCCGACGATGTTTGGATATCCTTTCACTGCTCTCTTAGCTTACATGCCTATGCAACTCTGACTTTAACTCTTATTTCTTCTGGAGATATCATCTGAAACAAGCAAATCCATTTTTTAGCGAAGCATGACGGTGCTACGGGATCTGGTACACATCCTGCACACCCGTATAACCTTGTAAGTATCTGTCCTCCGGTACAACATCAAGGTCGATTCCTCTTATTTGATCAACCATTCGCCGTGCAAAAATGTAGAGGGGGATGCAAGGAGCACAAGGCCTGCACATCCAAGCAAGTGGTAACATGGACTTGTACATGGAACATCCCAAGCGCAAGCAGAGCTGCAGTGAGCCTGTACAACGAGCTAGTGTAAGTCCCTGCATTTCATTTAATTCGTACTGGCATTCGTGTATGATTTGTGTGCAGTGGCTGATCCATGAATTCAAGTTACCAGGGGCGAACATTTAACTTAAAAAATACGAAGGCACTTGCACTCTGGAAATCAACATAACTTGAGAAATGTGAAGCTACATGCACTTTGAAAACCAGCTAATGATCCAAAGTAGTTCATATTATAAACACTAAATGATGAAAGCACCAAAAAACACAAAATGCAACATGGTGTACAAGGACTACAAACATGGTCTGTACCTGCTTGAATTATTTGTTCTCTGGCTGAAAATATCAAAGTGTAATTGCACATATAACCAGTGCGCAAACTGCATATAAATATATCTATCCTGCACAAGTATGCCAATAGTTTCAAACAAAAGATTAGAAAAGTATTTATGCTATATTGTCATGATATGGGGACTTTCTGGTAGACGGCCTCGACGTTTCCTCAAGCTATGAAAATGCACTATAATTTGCTTGTCATCAATGCCTGCAAATCTCTGTCTCTCTCAACATAGTAGATCATCATTAGACACTAAATCCTTCAATGAGCTTGCAAAATGCTTGCATTAGATCCCTCATTAGACACTATATGTTCATCACTAGGAGCATGTAAAATGTTTGCATCAAATCCTTCATTAGCAAATTGTTCATTAGACACTTGAGGCTCAAGAACAACATGAGCTTGTATGTTTGCACGGAAACTTGATTAGATACATCAGATTCAGTCGATTCAGTATTGATTGGGGAGTTATAAAATAAGTAGAAATTGGTTTCATTTTCTCATAAATTCCCTACATACAAGCAATTTTACAACACCGTCGAGTTTAACTATTGGCCAGAAATTGAAGAGTTGAACTAGATATAATCAGGATGTGAGGTACCTTTCGTTGCGCATGCTACTCTTGCAAGTCGAGACTGTCTGCTTGCGCAAGCTCGATGCCATGCCCGTGCCGCCACGCCTCCCACGCAGGCTACACCTGTGGTTGGATCTTCATCTTCTTGTCCTTCCGTTCGCTTGAAGACCGGTGACCGCCTCCAACGAGGGTGCGAGGAAATCTGTGTCGATGCATCGTGGCGGCTAGGTTAGGAGCGAACCAGACTGGAGGCTGGAGTGAATGAAATGGGATTTTTCCTGCTGTCGATCGATATGGGAGGCGCTCGTATGGGCCGCGAGCCTGCTATAGGGCCTGCCTTGCACTTATGTTATTGGCCCATCCAAATTGAAATATTTTTTTTCCATTTTTTACATTGCCTGCTCGTGCGTTGGGATGAACAAAACTAGCATGGGCCAACCTGGACGACTCAAACTAGGTGCACACTTTCCAGCCACCTGAGGCGGCCGCCCATACCAGCCCCTATGGTGGCGTCGCCTCTTTTTGCGTGTATGATTGGATAGTGGAAAATATTCGAGTGGCGCTTTTGATTTACCCACAGGATGGTTGAATTGCTTGTTTCTATGAATTGAGTTCGCCAATAATGTGAAGGATGCTAGTCTTTTCATACTATTGTAGATTGCTTAGATCTTGATATGCCAAAAGTAATCGCATGAAATATACAGTAAAAGCCAGTGTGATGTGTTTGGCTACAACTAGTCTGACTACACGTCCTCATATAACGTATCAAGGACGCACCATCTTACCAGATTAACCATTCGACTTACCCATGTAGTGTGGGAAGAAAGAAGTATTGGGACTGCGTATCCAAGCAATTGATTCCATGGACTCCTTTGTACAACCTTGTAAGCGAAAAAGAAGTTGCAGTATGCCTGTACAAAGAACTAGCGTAAGTTCGATTACTGCTTCTCGGAATTTTAGTTAGCCACTTATTGCAAAATTGTTCAATTACGTTGCTTGGCTTAATTTAGTTTGCTCTCGATTACATACTGGCACAGCCTTTTAATCATATTGTAGACTGCGTCTATCTATGTGTTTGATACTTACTGTTAAGAATTACCTATTTGCCTTAACTTAAATATCTACTTGTTTGATTAACTGCTTTGCTGCTGCAACAGCGGGTTACAATGTTGTTAATAACTACTCCCTCCGTCCCATAATATAGGACATTTTTTGACACTAGCATAGTGTTAAAAAACGTCTTACATTATGGGACGGAGGGAGTACTTTTCAGCATCCAATTGAAACTCTTTAATTCCTTGTTTGTTTAACTGGTTTGCTGTTATAACTCCCGCTTGAGATGTTTTGCTAACTTCAACTTTTACGAATCCAATCGGAACTTTAATGGCAAAACAGGTTAGCCCAAGATCAAAGGGCAAGGTCCCCATGGACGTTGCATCATCCCACAACAGTGGCACCGGCCCAATCGTGCATTATGAATTGCCAACTGCTGATGCTTTAGAGGCTAAACTAGTGGTAGAAAGATATTATGCTTCTGCACTTAGAGATGAAGTTGACATGTTGAGGAAGCAAACAGCACAATCACAAGCAGTACTCAAGACAACCATTAAATATTTGGTGGATTTCAAAACGAAGCAAGCTGAGACTGGCCAGATTGTTAAGGTCCTGAAGGAAAAACGGAAATTAAATTCCTACTTGGTAAATCATAGGTGAAATGTTCTTTCCATAGTTGAATAACCTTTGTGTTGTCTGTTCATGTAATCAATCAAACCTTTGTTTTAGAGATCATGTAATAATTGTTTTTTGTTTTTGGTTTGTAATTTTATTTGAGCACAAGTCTGTATTAATTGATAAGACTCGAGACATTTCATTTGGATTGCTGTGCAGGACCTACAAATATGTTAATCGGGCTGAATGTGCATTCAGCAATAGTAGTAGTATAGATGGACCATAAGTGGCACACATCGGAAAGGGCCAAGATCTTTGGCTAAAAAAGGATCTTGTTGTAGCCAAAAAAGTACAATGCCTGGCTTATCTATGTTAGTTGATATTATTGATCCATATACTCTATAAGTGTTTATATATGCATTAGTTCTGTACATTCTTGGTTGATTGACTCGGTATTTGAATCTTGATACATCGCTTGTGTACATATCTAAATGGGAGTACACATTATGTTGCGTGTGACATTTGAGTTGGACATGAAGTGTTCCAAATATTCAATTCACCTTAAACTGGATTCTAGTTTCTGAATTTGAGTATCAGACATTTGTAAACCATATTCATATATGACGATGGAATACATCTTTGTCGTCCTTTTGAAGATATATAAAACACATAGAATGATTTATAAAGATTCATATAGGAATACAAAATGGATTCAATTTAGTTGCTGTGGTAAACGTGGATGCTTGTTGTCCCAAAATTCGAAAGAAGCAGCAAAATGTCCACTCCCACGTCGGCTGCCCGAAGCCTAGTGTTTGGGAGGTGGAAATTACTATCTACCCATTACACGGACAATCCATCGGCCCGATTTCCACTGCTCTAAATAGGGGTAGGTTAGTAACTTCAATTAGACTATACGACCGCCTCTGAGCCCATTCCGACACGGTGGGCGTCAAACATGGGCGGCAAAACACATTTGATTCAGGCTCATCCAAAAGACCTCTGTTTCTCCCTCCATTCCCCATTCATACACGGTGGGCGGCAAAACAAACTCGA
Organism: Aegilops bicornis; assembly: GCA_021605145.1. Taxonomy (NCBI): domain Eukaryota; kingdom Viridiplantae; phylum Streptophyta; class Magnoliopsida; order Poales; family Poaceae; genus Aegilops; species Aegilops bicornis. Next base: position 676,072,669 of record CM038672.1, read on the forward strand.
CTCGGCCGAAACCGATGTAGGCAAATATTTTCAATAGGGGCAGGTTTGTAACTTACACTCAGACGTGACACAACCGCCCTACCTGTCAGCTCCGTTCATACACCGTGGGCGCGAACCATGGGCGCCAACCACCCTCTCCTCGCCCGAAATCGCTCTGGGCAAATATTGGCGAGATGCGAGATTACCGTCCTATCCCCAACAGACGAGACGTCCAAATTTTAAACGGGGCTAAGTTCAGAACTTTCCCATATTTGAGACGGTGCGTTCCAAAAACATGGTTCCCCGTACCTCTCCCTCCATTTTCCCATTCATACACCGTCCACGCTAGAACACCCCATCCCCACACCAGCCTCCGTCCGCCACCCCATCCATCGCCGCCGTCCTCCACCACATCCATCATCACCGTCCTCCACCATGCCGGAGCGCCTACCAAGACCGCGTCGTCCCATCGCTAGAGATGGACGTTTCTCATCCACGGCGACAGACCAATAGCCTTGCATCGCGTCCTCTCGCTTCATCGGCGCCGTCGTCCTCTTTGTCGGGGCCGCTCACACGACCTTCTCTTCCACCGCAACGGGACTTATCCCCCGATGCACCCGTCTACCGTCGCAGATCTGCTTCAACACCACCGACAACCATCGCACCCCCGATGCCTACACTACGCCACAAGAGAGGTGGTACTTCATATCTCCTCAAATTTTTGATCTCAACCAGAAAATAGATCTTAACTTGGTTACTCTACTTTCTTTTCAACTCTTAGAATTTAGTTCTTAGTTCGAAGCAAACAATGGATGCTAAATATCATTTCTTCGATTTGCAGATTCAAATCTGCCATGGCACAGCCATAATACAGTTTAATTGATCATGCTTAGGGTTTAATTGATCATGTTGGTTCCATGGTGGTTCTTTAATAGAAATCGGAGGGGAAACCCTCTTTTGCTAAAAAAATATGCTTAGGGTTTCCCCCTTTTATGATCACTATACGATCAGAATACGTGCTTCGTGTCATAATAACACTGCTCCACCCATCAAGCTAAACAAGCTTAGATGTTCAAATACGAATCTGATATTATTAAAACAGAGAGTTGTTTAATTGGTCAGCTAAATGTTCCTAAATTAGTTTGAAAATGCATGTTCGGCTCGGGTGTGTATCTCTGAGGTGCCCACGGTGGGCCGGCCCACCACAGGATTTTGGGTGAATCCAGGCCCGATTCCCCTCGATTCTGCTGCTGGCGCTTCCGATCTCTACCGCTGACCGCTTGCCTGCCCGGCGACTTGTCATCCCCTGACGGCATGACTCTAGGAGGAGACGCCGGACTAACAGGAGGCCAGGAGCTTTCGCCAACACACATCACGCTGCGCACGCCGTGCCTACCTTCCCGATCCGTTCAGGGCTCAGGCGTGCAGAGCACACACCAAGTCAACCCGATTTATCCTGAGATACGTCCTCAACACTCAGCAGCCACTCCTCATCACCCATTTTCTAATTGATTCATTACTCATTAGGCAGGACTGTCATTAGGGTTTATTGTGTGCTCAGTGCTACCTACACTTAATGGTTCAGATGTACTCCCTCCATCCGGAAATACTTGTCATCAAAATGGATAAAAGGAGATGCATCTAGACGTATATTAGTTCTAGATACATCTCTTTTTATCCATTTTGATGACAAGTATTTTCGGACGGAGGGAGTATTTCGGTAATCTTTAGTACCTCTAAAGTTCACAGGGTTTTCAAAATTCCGGCCCTCGGAACAGAAACTAGTCATTTTGGATTGTTGGTCGTAGTGACATTGACCCAGATTACTACTGCAAGGCAGGTTTGTTGACAATTTTACTTGTCTTTCTTACTCATTCGATATAATATCCAATTATTCACGTTGATTAGTTGCAAACAATAAGTGCTAGACAAACTTCTTCATTCAGATTTTGGGCGGTCTCTTCTGCGATTTACAATTACGCATACTTGTCCTAATAAGCTCACAAGTAAATGATTGATTCACTACATCTATGCTTGCCTTGTCATATTCGTTGTCAATATTCTTTTAGGGTGGACCACCCTGTTTCTAAATCTGGAACCATAGACATGAGTGAATAGTATTTCTCTATGTGATCTCTTCCATCATGTGTGGGTAACGAACACCGCATTGTATAGAAAGAAAGTGTCATTTCTAGCTTTTTACATAGGTTTCGATCTTTTACATGGAATACAATCTGCCTACTTGCTTTGTGTCGCACTACCAACACTCCACCCTTGAAGCTAAACATTACGCCACTCATAATTGCTTAGTTTATTTGTTCAAATCTGAATTTCATATGATTCTAATGTTCCTACTTTAGTTTTGAAATGTGTGCACTGTTATAGATACATAAGGGGTTTGTATTTACGTGTGTGGTGCAGTCAAGACGGTTGGGGGGTGAACTTTGTATACGCAGGGGTTTATAGGGAGACACTCTCCGAGTTGAATCTGCAATGCATTCCATAGATAATCTGACTACTTTTTATGTTTTCATGAATCTCAGATTCTAAACAGCATCATAATGATTATGAGCTTGCGCGCATGAAAAGAATAAAGCAAAAAAATGCCATGGCTGTCAAACTTGGCATTAAGGGACTGAAATCAAGTCTGGATGCAATGCAATGCAAACGCTCTCCACCTACAGATTCATTCTTAGAATATGATCCTAACAGTGATTCTGAGCTAGAGGGAGACCTAAGTTAATGTAGCTTCCTAGTAGAGGAGTCAGAGGAAGATGCCCTATATTATTCACCCATCAAGGTACTTGCTCTACCTTTCCAAGGTTACATTGCTCGCACATATCTTGCAACTGATGCTTTGCATTGCTTCTACTTTGTTGAACTGCCATTAGCTTAGTTTACACATCGTGTATGTGAATACGCCCTGCCTATCCATTTTCAGTACATATTCCATCTGTTATCATACCATATTTATCCATTCAAAATGCTGTTCTTGTGTATCAGACATTCAAAAGGAAGAGGGCGATTGCTGATCGTGGAGGAGCACAAGCAAAGTATTTGGAAAAGGTAGTGGCACCTGATAAAACAAATAGCCCATTAGGTGTAGTTGCAATATCACCTGACCCACAAAATACCCCAACTCTAGCAGACTCTATCCCAACTACCTTTGGTCATTTCGATGCCCCAACTCAAGAAACCCCAAGCGCAAAAAACAGTATGATTATGCCAGTTGACATAGCACCACCAGACGATGCAAAACCCCCATTCCACCAAAGTGTACACCAAATCCAATTGCCAAATCCTTTTCGAACCGAGAGAGCCCCAATTGCAGCAAATAGGACCCTGTTCCATTTCTTCCCAGTTTAGAAGACGAAGCTTATGTTGTTGTCGAACTTTGTGCACATCTTTCCTTCATGGAAACATTATACCGCAGCATACGAACAATTTCCAGTCTTCCTCCGCAACTTACGGCGTAAGTAATGTACTAATGTTATTCATGGTCATTATCGCATATGTTTCACCGACGAAGACACAAGATTTCATTCTTTTAAATAGGCGAGGAGCAAACTGGATTGTGATGACGAGCAAGAGTTGGTTGCGCTTTTCAAGCACTCGTTGTTCCTACCTGAGGCAAGCGCACTTCGATGGCAAGCCTCTGAACGAAATTCCTGTAAAGTCTCCGGTGCTACATTTATCCGACGGTGATTGGAATAATCTAGTTACACATGGTCTCGGCTGCAGCGTAAGGTACTGTCTACGATATCACATCACAATTTGAACTACATTTCTGCATTTGCCTTAATGTCTCACTTGTACGAAAACTGTTAGCAGAAGAACATTCCTTCTCAAGGGACCACAGAATCTTGCAACTATACCGCATTAATCGCATTGCTCTTGTGAGTACCTCTTGCCCTGTATGACCATACTTACTTTCATAGCTGTTTGATTATGTAGCATCACTGCACATGTTAGCCTCGTAATCGTCCATTTGGTGGACATTATAAGATCCGTATGGACTCTTACACAAATTTAGAATCAACCCAATGCTTTTGAAGAGGTTTGGCTCTGTAGTCCTCTTGTAAGGACTGAACGTGGTCTATCACTGCACTTACATTAACAGCTACTCCCTCCGTCCCATAATATAAGAACGTTTTGTACAAGACACGGTGTTCAAAACACTCTTGTATTATGGGAAGAGGGATTGGTTCATTGTAGCATTCTTCATCTTATCTCCTCGCCCACCATTTACTAAAAAGATCAGATCTATATTTAATCTTACCAACAAGTAGAATACATGCATCGTCAGACCACGATTCCAAGTCACGTCGATCTAGCCGGTAACACCTCATATCACTTTGCGGCCTCACGCACGGTATTCCACGGGTGTCGCCTTACCATGGCCCGGGACCGTTTGCGCCTTTTGGCTCACGTATATGATGGTGTCGCTAGCATCCATATGACAGAGAGCCCGGGCCGACATGGCTAGTCGTGAACCCAAAGCGACACTAACCCATGGGGACAGGCATACATGAATCACATCGAGTATGTCGGTCATCAACGTATGAATCTGGGCTGTAGCACTGGGCTAACAGGACTCCGGTAACCCGGGCTGTAGCAGGCTAGACAGGACTCCGGATGTCACCGCGTGACATTTCCCCGAAGGGACAGACACAGGAACGAAGTGAAACACATGCCGGCCAGTCAAGTGTCCACAGCAGTTGTGTTGGGCTAGCAGGACTCCGGTGAACCGGGCTGTAGCGGACTACTATCGCTCGGGAAGCACTAGACTACATTTCCCCATATGAGAGGCTGCCAAGGATAAACAACTAGATTGTCGGATCCCACACATACCAAGCATTTCAAACATACACACAATATGCTCGATATGTGTAAATACAACATGGCATCACGACATAACTCTACGACTCAAGTATTTATTCATTAGGCTCCGAGGAGCGAGATATTACGAACATGGGTCTCATGACCCAACATTCAGAGCATACAAGTCAAACACATGCGGAAGCTTAACATGTCTGAGTACACACAACTATAAATGAAAAAGGCTGATAAGCCTGACTAACTACCAGATCCTGCCGAGGGCACAAGATCATAGCTGAGGTAACAAGCTAAACGTCGAAGTCCACGTGAAACTACTAGCTAGACTGACGTCTCTCTGCAAAACATAAAATAAGCAAACGTGAGTACAAATGTACTCAGCAAGACTTACATCAGAAACTAACTACATATGCATCATTATCAACAAAGGGGGTGGTGGAGTTTTAACTGCAGCAAGCCAGCTTTGACTCGACGGCTATCCTGAACTACTACTGCAAGTAACTCTTTTGAGGTGGCACACACGAGTCCACATATTCACATATCAATACACCACTATGGACCCGATCCCGTCTTCCTACGAGAACGCCATCCATAGCACTCACGCTTATCTTGCGCATTTTAGAGTATCCACTTCCACTTGTCTATGAACTGTTATAGGCAACCTGAAGTCCTTTACCGCGGACACGGCTATTGAATAGATCATTTATAACCCTGCAGGGTGTACTTCTTCACACACGCTCACCACTTACCGCCGTTTACACGACATGTACTCGGCAACCTTCGAGCGGAAGCCCAACGTGGGTGTCGGCCACAGCCTACCTAAACACTCAAGTCTCTAGTCCAGGTTTATTGCCTATTCAGGTTCGATCCGCAGGGAGTCCGGCCGAGGTTTCCACATACGGCCCCAAATGATGTGTGCAGGGTTCCCGAGATACCAAACGGGCATTCGCACACTGCGTACACGTGCCTACCGCAACACAGCCCACCCCTAAGGTCAGCGTTGCGTGCGGTCCCCAGCATACTACAAACACCAGAAACTACTTTGCAACTCCCGGACAGAGGACAAGAGTGGTTAAGAAGCCGAGAGGGTCCATTGGTTTCGGGCCCAATGCGTGGTAGTAACTGTTTCATGGATCACAAACACAGAACTCAGTTCCTGAGGACGGCTTCAATGAGACAACCCACCATGTACTCCTACATGGCCTCTCACCGCTACCTTTACCAAATCGTGTTCACACACTTAGCTCACACACAATAGGACATGTTCACACACCTCTGATTCATCCCCGATGAATCAGACCTGACTCAACTCTAAGCGATGTGTGCATGACAAACAAGCATGAATGAGTAGGCACAACAGGGCTCAAACAACTCCTACTCATGCTAGTGGGTTTCATCTATTCTTTGTGGAATGACAGGTCATGCAGAGGATAAAGGGGTTCAGCTACCGCAGCAAGTAACAGATGAATCGTTGTTGTCCTAATGCAAGAAAAGAGAGCAGGAGTGAGAGAGTGGGATTGTATCGAAATGAACAAGGGGTTTTGCTTGCACGGCATACGAAGATAATATAGTTCTTCATTGGTGTCATCGAACTCATCGTCGATGACGTTGTTTACTTCGAGAGGGACAAACACCGGCAACAGAAGGAAACACCATCAATGCAATGCACAATATGATGCATTATCATGACATGGCAATATGATGTGGTTTGAGCTAATGCAACTAGCAGCAGGTTAAATGAAGTTGGTTTGAACCCTAGGTTCAAATTCAAACTCCATATGTGAAGATTTAAATGCCATTATAAGATTTGTGCTAAACATCAGCTATACGTTGTTCTAACATGCATGAAAATGGTACAGATGGATAGATTGGATTTTTCTGATCATTTTTCATATATAAAATATTCCAACCTGAGCTACGGTTGAATTTCTATGATTTTTAGAAGTTTATACTAATTTCTGGAATTTCTGAATTATATTAAATACATAAATTATTTACTGCGTCAGCATGACATAACCATGAGGTCAGCAGGTCAACGGTGCTAGTCCAGGTCAAACCTGATGTGTGGGGTCGGTCAACTGCCAAGTAAGCACGGTCAACTCTGGCACTTGGGTCCCGCTCGGTTATAAACTTATCTTAACTAGGAAAATTAGCCCGCTGAGTTAAACATGCGGGTCCCACTGTCAGTGACTCTAGGGGGGGTTAGTTAGGCGCTAATGACGGTGCCACATCACCAGCCACCGGAGTTGGACGCCGGTGACCAAACCCGACGGCGGAGGATCGCCGGAGTTGCTCGGGACGACGCTACAGGGGTCAGCTCGACGCGCTGGAGGCACCAGAGGGATGCCCATCCTTGCGCACATCCAGGGGATCACGTGGGAGGCCGCGGGGTGGCCGGAGCTCGGCTAGATGCGGGCGCGGGGCTGCAGCTTGATTCCAAGCGAACGGAGAGCACAAGCAGAAGCTACGGGCCCCTAGGAGCTCGACCAGGTGCTCGAGGGCGGCGTTGGCCCTCCGTAATGACAACGGTGACATTCGTGGCGGCAGCTAGCTTCGGCAGCAGTGGCCAGGGGGGCTACATGAGGGATTCGATAGCGGGGAGAGAGGGGTTGGGAGCAGGAGCTCACAGGGAGGCGGCCTTGATGGGTCGATGGGCTCGGGGGCGTCCTTGGCCTTGAATCGACGGTGAGGGGCTCGGGTGCCCGAGGTTGTAGATGACCGCGATGACGATGAAGCAGGGCCTCCCGGTGTCCCGTAGCTCGATTGGGAGGACGACGAGGTTTCTGCGGTGCTTCTGGACTCGGCGAAAGGGCGAGGGTGCATGATGGCACAATGGCAGCGATGTCGGGTGTGCTCGGCGGTAGCGAGGAAGAGAGAGAGAGGAGGAGGAGAGGAGCTCGAGAGAGTGAGCGGGAGGGTCCAAGGGGTCGTGGGCGTCTCAGCGCGGATAGGCTCGAAGGGAGGCCGCCAAAGACGAAGGTGAGGTGGAAACCTCAGGTGCGTGCGCGGGCGACACGGCGTCGTCCTCCTGGCAGGAGCTAGGAGATGACTGGCAACGTGGGCTGGGCCGCCTGGCTTTGCCTAGTTGGGCTGCTACAGTGGTGGGTGCAGGTAGGTGCTCTGTCTTATTTTTCTGTTATGTTTTCTTTTGTGAAATATTCTTCCAGTGTTCAAAATTCAAAACAATTTCAAAACAGTGACAAAACCCTTAGAATAATTTTATGTTGCAAAATGGACATTTCCAAATGCACATAAAATGTTTCAAAGATATTTGAAATTATATTCTAGTTATATGAATATAACTCAAATTCAAATAGCTATTGATTTAAATTGTGGTCCCAAAAATAAATCCTTAAAAATGTTCCTAAATTCTGGTTTGATATATAGCTCTTGCCAAAATTCTCAAACATTGCAAAAGGACATCTTGGAAACAAAGAATGAGATTTCGTGGTTCTTTGCCCTTCTTTTATTTAAGTTTATGAGGCTTCCACTTTCCTCGGCCCAAGTTTGAAATTTAGACATGATGCAAGCAAGGTACAAACACTAGGCAGCACCAGCAGCTAGGGATGTGACAACTCACCCCCACTAAACAAGAATCTCGTCCCGAGATTCAAGTCGTCAGGTAAGAATTCAGAGGGGTCACAAGCTAACACGATCTTCACGATCCAACTGTCCTTCTCAAGATGTTGATTCATTGCTTCATATTGATCTTGACGTCTTTGCTTTCTAGATCTTCATCCAACTCAATGACGTTAGAAAGAAACTCTATCGGAAAGGATCATTGAAACTCTCCATACCAGGCTAAGGCAATTTACAATTGGTCGTTTGAGAGAGCTCAAAGGAATGGCATACTCGGACTAGGATGGATGATGTGGACTACCTTGTTGAAGACAACGCAATGGATGACTTTTGCTTATCACCTGAAATGGATGGGACCCATGGTAGGACCACTTTTGAAGATGATCCTAAACAACAATTACTGAGAGGGCAGCCCATGGGAATTGGCACAATGACGGTGCAAGCTGGGAACAAAATGCAAATGCCGGGAATGTTCCAACCATCATATCTGCTTGAGATTCGGATCTGGTTAGAAACGGGATACTTCAGACTCACATGTCTGAAAACAAGAGTTGCAATACAAATCGACGAGATGATGTTGCGAGATTCTCGGGAGATGGACTATGGTAGTAAGCTCCAAAACATGAGCTGGTTCTGCTACAACATGTGAACACGTTGTCCGAGACAAGCATGACCACATAGTAGTCTTATATTAAAACACTACCGAGTTCTGGTTGGGAACCATCATTGAGATAACAAAGTCTTGTGCATATCCGTCCGGGCCCTTCAGGATTAGCGCATGAACTTCTTTTCTTTGAACGAATCAATCAGTGGCTTGGTGTGCTAGGGAATACATATGGAGTGGAGGTAATTAATCTACCAAACCATAGAATACTTCGCACGTATGCATGACTGACTTGGGATGATTCCAAGGGAAACAAAACAAACCTTTCTCAAATTCATGGCGGCAACTTACACCTAACGCACGTGAATTAGAGGGAGTCACTTCTTCCATCCAAGCATAAGCTTCATGAAAGGAACACGAAGGCATTGCTTACAAAGTTTCCAACACTAGGTTGATGTTCAACATGAATCATGGGGGAGACAAAATGCTGCTGATGGGCTTAACAACAATTCATCGGAATTTCCATATCACTAGACTTCCACCATCATGTGAACACGGTGATAGAATTGGTCAGACCAAAAGATGTAATGGTGTATGCTCGAGGGATCAACCACGAGTAAGACAACATTACGAACATCGCTGGTTACGATTTGACTTGATGATAGCCCATACTCAAGTCAAAGTTTTGACAAGACAACAGATCCAACAACTGGTCACGAGGACCAATTGGTGAAGATATCATCTTTCTTCAACACACACACACACAAAGATATCCCTTCAGAAAGAACCAAATTCGGCAAAGCTTTTATCTTCCAACTCTCCAAGTTGTTGTTTAGCTTAACCAACTAGCTCAGGGGTATCCTACACAGATTCTTGGAGAAAGGATGGTTTACAAGGAAAACAACATGATCACGAACTCAACATAGCGGTCAGGTGACGACCTGGTGATACTTCCGAGAAGATATTCAGAAAATCACGAACCACCAATATGTTACTAAGCTCGAGAACATTCTTGCTTTTCAGGGCACGATGATATGATCAAATAAGCAAGGATTGATAAAATCCTAACTCATTGATCGAAGGGTACACCAGGAAAAATGGACTAGGTAGCACAATCAATCTTAGAATAGTGGTCCAACAACCAACACTCTAAGAATGATATTATTGTCCATTAACTACCAAGCAAAAGGGTTGCTAGGAGTATTGATTTCACACATCATAGTTCACTTGTCGGCATTCCGGTTACAACAACACGGGACCGAGGAATGAATAATGATAGCGAGAAGTATCACTACGTCAAGAATTCATAAGGGAAGATGCAATTCTCATGACGTTCCTGACATAAAGAGGGCAATACTTCAGCGTAGAACAAAATCAAAAGCTGGATTGGCATTTTGATCTGCGGAATACAACTACTTTGACCACTCCAAGAAATGGATGAGGTGCTGGAGTTTGTTTCTCCTAGTCATTCCAGAACAGAATGGCTTGACGGACCACAAGAATAATGGGCATTGATAAGCATGAGTGCATGACTACTCCTGACTACAAATTGATAGACGGAGATCAGGATACAAGTAAAGAGGGACAACTCAAAAGAACATATGTTTTTCTAAGTTGTGGATGCATAGATTAGTATGTCGAGCGAAGCTCAACATTTCTTCCGGATAACCCATGCGGAAAGGTAGAACTGGCAGATTCACAATTATGAATGGAGAACTCATCAAGAGCACTCTGGTTGTGATCTTTTGGTTTAAAAGAACTCCTGCCAAGAATGGTTCATGGTAATTGGAAGAAAGATGTACCACGAACCTCGAGGACTATCGCAGTTACTAATATCCTAAAGGAACTAGCAAACACTATCAACGAAGGTAAGTAGGGTGAATCTCGGGTTCAAGAACCCAGGAATAGAATACCTACTAACTAAATGGCATCACGGGATGCTTTCGAGAATAATGGCCAGAATCATCACACCGGGAATACAAAACATGGCTAGATTACTAGGTGACTCCCTAAAACACCTAGGTTCATAATAATAGCTCCAACATATATGTCAAGGCAACGGAGTACCTCAACAGACCGATTAGTGTGCTAAATCTGGCCCAAAGGAACAACGGGGTGGGAAGAAGGGATTTGCAAATGCATCAGACTAATTAGAAACCTGGGATGACTCGGACAACATAACGGCTATAAATGCTCAAAAAGATTGGAGACATGCTACAAAAATGGTGGCATAGCCACTCAGAAGCACAATAACAAGGTTTCGAGATCAACAGTTAACATACAGAAGTAGAAAAAACTGAACTGGGATTGAAACTATCAATTCTATATGTCTATGGATTAGTAACACGTCATCCTGATAGATAGATGAGAAGGCCTAATTCTTAATCCCAGAGAAGAGAAGAGGATGACTCGGATCGGAAGGCCATGAGGTATAAGGAGTAAAAAGAGCCTTACGTTCCCTTCCACAATCAATTCCCTTACATAACTAAAGCATTTCTAGACACAACTTGACCGGTTTGGCTTGGTAATCCTCTGATGATCAGGCTCGATACCAACGCTGTCGGACCACGATTCCAAGTCACATCAATCTAGCGGTAACACCTCATATCACTTTGTGGCCTCACGCACGGTATTCCCACGGGTGTCTCCTTACCATGGCCGGGACCGTTTGCCTTTTGGCTCACGTATATGATGGTGTCGCTAGCATCCATATGACAGAGAACCCGGGCCGACATGGCTAGTCGTGAACCCAAAGCGGCACTAACCCATGGGGACAGGCATACATGAATCACATCAAGCATGTCGGTCATCAACGTATGAATCCGGGCTGTAGCACTGGGCTAACAGGACTCCGGTAACCTGGGCTGTAGAAAGGCTAGGCAGGACTCGGATGTCACCGCGTGACATTTCCCGAAGGACAACACAGGAATGAAGTGAAACACATGGGCCAGTCAAGTGTCCAGAGCGGTAGTCTTTGGGCTAGCAGGACTCCGGTGAACCGGTCAGAAGCGGACTACTATCGCTCAGGAAACACTAGACTACATTTCCCCATATGAGAGGCTGCCAAGGATAAACAACTAGATTGTCGGATCCCACACATACCAAGTATTTCAAACATACACACAATATGCTCGATATGTGTAAATACAACATGGCATCACAACATAACTCTACGACTCAAGTATTTATTCATTAGGCCCGAGGAGCGAGATATTACAAACATGGGTCTCATGACCCAACATTGAAACATACAAGTCAAACACATGCGGAAGCTTAACATGTCTGAGTACACACAACTATAAATGAAAAAGGCTGAGAAGCCTGACTAACTACCAGATCCTGCCGAGGGCACAAGATCGTAGCTGAGGTAACAAGCTAAATGTCGAAGTCCACGCGAAACTACTAGCGAGACTGACGTCTCTCTGCAAAACATAAAATAAGCAAACGTGAGTACAAATGTACTCAACAAGACTTACATCAGAAACTAACTACATATGCATCATTATCAACAAAGGGGGTGGTGGAGTTTTAACTGCAGCAAGCCAGCTTTGACTCGGTGGCTATCCTGAACTACTACTGCAAGTAACTCTTTTGAGGTGGCGCACACGAGTCCACATATTCACATATCTATACACCACTATGGACCCGATCCCGTCTTCCTACGAGAACGCCATCCATAGCACTCACGCTTATCTTGCGCATTTTAGAGTATCCACTTCCACTTGTCTATGAACTGTTATAGGCAACCCAGAAGTCCTTTAGAGTGGGCACGACTATTCGAATAGATCATTTATAACCCTGCAGGGGTGTACTTCTTCACACACGCTCTCACCACTTACCGCCGTTTACACGACATGTACTCGACAACCTTCAAGCGGAAGCCCAACGTGGGTGTCGGCCACAGCCTACCTAAACACTCAAGTCTCTAGTCCAGGTTTATCGCCTATTCAGGTTCGATCCACAGGGAGTCCGGCCGAGGTTTCCACATACGGCCCCAACGATGTGTGCAGGGTTCCCGAGATACCAAACGGGCATTGATACACCGTGCCACGTGCCTACCACAACACAGCCCACCCCTAAGGTCAGCGCTGCGTGCGGCCCCCAGCATACTACAAACACCAGAAACTACTTTGCAAATCCCGGACAGAGGACAAAAGTGGTTAAGAAGCCGAGAGGGTCTATTGGTTTCGGGCCCAATGCGTGGTAGTAACTGTTTCATGGATCACAAACACAGAACTCAGTTCCTGAGGACGGCTTCAATGAGACAACCCACCATGTACTCCTACATGGCCTCTCAGCCTTCTACCTTTACCAAATCGTGTTCACACACTTAGCTCACACACAATAGGACATGTTCACGCACCTCCGATTCATCCCCGATGAATCAGACCTGACTCAACTCTAAGTAGTAGCAGGCATGACAAACAAGCATGAATGAGTAGGTACAACATGGCTCAAACAACTCCTACTCATGCTAGTGGGTTTCATCTATTTACCGTGGAATGACAGGTCATGCAAAGGATAAAGGGGTTCAGCTACCGCAGCAAGTAGCAGATGAATCGTTGTTGTCCTAATGCAGTAAAAGAGAGCAGGAGCGAGAGAGTGGGATTGTATCGGAATGAACAAGGGGGTTTTGCTTGCCTGGCACTTCTGAAGATAATATAGTTCTTCATTGGTGTCATCGAACTCATCGTCGGTACGTCGTTTACTGAGAGGGGACAAACACCGGCAACACAGAAGGAAACACCATCAATGCAATGCACAATATGATGCATGATCATGACATGGCAATATGATGTGGTTTGAGCTAATGCAACTAGCAGCAGGTTAAATGAAGTTGGTTTGAACCCTAGGTTCAAATTCAAACTCCATATGTGAAGATTTAAATGCCATTATAAGATTTGTGCTAGACAGCAGCTATAAGTTGTTCTAACATGCATGAAAATGGTATAGATGGATAGATTGGATTTTTCTGATCATTTTTCATATATAAAATATTTCAATCTGAGCTACGGTTGAATTTCTATGATTTTTAGAAGTTTATACTAATTTCTGGAATTTCTGAATTATTTTAAATACATAAATTATTTACCGCGTCAGCATGACATAACCATGAGGTCAGCAGGTCAATGGCGCTAGTCCAGGTCAAACCTGACGTTTGGGGTCGGTCAACTGCCAAGTCAGCACGGTCAACTCTGGCACGTGGGTCCCGCTCGGTTATAAACTAATCTTAACCAGGAAAATTAGCCCGCTGAGTTAAACATGCGGGTCCCACTATTAGTGACTCTAGGGTGTTAGTTAGGCGCTAATGACGGTGCCACGTCACCAGCCATCGGAGTTGGACGCCGGCGACCAAACCCGACGGCGGAGGATCGCCAGAGTTGCTCGGGACGGCGCTACAGGGGTTAGCTCGACGCGCTGGAGGCACCAGAGGGATGCCCATCCTCGCGTGCATCCAGGGGATCACGCGGGAGGCTGCGGGGTGGTCGGAGACGATGGTCACTGCAACCATGGCGGTGGCTGGAGCTCGGCTAGATGCGGGCGCGGGGCTGCAGCTTGATTCCAAGCGAACGGAGAGCACAAGCAGAAGCTACGGTGCCCTAGGAGCTCGACCAGGTGCTCGGGTGCGGCGTTGGCCCTCCGTAGTGACAACGGCGACATTCGCGGCGGCAGCAAGCTTCGGCCGCGGTGGCCAGGGGGGCTAGAGGAGGGATTCGACGGCGGGGAGAGAGGGGTTGGGAGCAGGAGCTCACAGGGAGGCGGCGCAGTAGGTCAGTGGGCTCGGGGACGTCCTTGATGGCGCGAATAGACGGTGAGGGGCTCGGGTGCCCGAGGTTGAAGATGACCGCGATGATGATGAAGCAGGGCCTCTCGGCGTCCAGTAGCTCGATTGGGAGGACGAGGAGGTTTCTGCGGTGCTTCTGGACTCGGCGGAAGGGCGAGGGTGCATGATGGCCGCGGCAGCGACGAGCGGCGGTGTCGGGTGTGCTCGGTGGCGCGAGGAAGAGAGGCCAGAGGAGGGGAGAGGAGCTCGAGAGAGTGAGTGGGAGGGTCCAGGGGGTCGCGGGCGTCTCCAGGCGCGGATAGGCTCGAAGGGGAGGCCGCCAGCACGAAGCAGGAGGTGGAAACCTCAGGTGCGTGCGCGGGCGACACGACGTCGTCCTCCTGGTAGGAGCTAGGAGATGACTGGCAACGTGGGCTGGGCCGACTGGCTTTGCCCAGTTGGGCTGCTACAGTGGTGGGTGCAGGTAGGTGCTCTGTCTTATTTTTCTGTTATGTTTTCTTTTGTTAAATATTCTGCCACTGTTCAAAATTCAAAACAATTTCAAAATAGTGACAAAACCCTTTGAATAATTTTATGTTGCAAAATGGACATTTCCAAATGCACATAAAATGTTTCAAAGATATTTGAAATTATATTCTAGTTATATGAATATAACTCAAATTCAAATAGCTATTGATTTAAATTGTGGTCCCAAAAATAAATCCTTAAAAATGTTCCTAAATTCTGGTTTGATATATAGCTCTTGCCAAAATTCTCAAACATTGCAAAAGGACATCTTGGAAACAAAGAATGAGATTTGTGGTTCTTTGCCCTTCTTTTATTTAAGTTTATGAGGCTTCCACTTTCCTCAGTTCCAAGTTTCAGAAATTTAGACATGATGCAAGCAAGGTACAAACACTAGGCAGCACCAGCAGCTAGGGATGTGACACAGACAATGCCAGTGCAGAAGTGTAGCCCATTGCTCTTGTCAGTACATTTTGTCCTGTAACGCTTGTACTTCTAGGGATTGGTAGTTGATTATGTAGCATCAATCTGCATCTTATCTTCATTATCCTCTACCCCTTCCAGTATTATCATATCTATAATTACTCTCTACAAAATGTAGAGTACAGGCAATGCTTATGAAGAAGATTCTGTGCTGAAATTCTTGAGTTATCCTTCCCTTGACATGGAGAAGGGCATTATAAAGCCGGTGTTAGCTGTTAATGTAAGTCAGTCCTTCTAAAGCCTTTATCCTCAACTGCTGTTTAATTTGCTCATACTCCCTATCATTTACTGCTGTTTAGTTTGCTGTTTCTACCAAAATGCATGTTCGTAAGAACCGTAAGTTCTAAGTTTTACTTGTAAAACCAAATTTCTTATTCATACCATGCACATTACTTAATACTCCGTATATGTATGCTTGGTTTTGTGGATCTATAATCCAGTGTGTGGTGAAGCAGCCCACGTTTGCACCTTGTCATCTCCTGTTTTATCTTACTGATGTGGCTGATGATATGAACAACATGCCATGCACATTATCCAAAATAGATACAATGATTTTCTTTGCCCTTCATCTGTGCTTGTTATGTTGACATGGTAATCCAGTAGTGTGGTGAAGCTCCCCGCATTATGAACAATGCCAAATATGCTATTGATATTTTGAACTTACTCTTTATTTTCTAATTTGAAATTTGATAGAATTGACAAAACAGTTATCATCTTTGTTTATACATGTGCAAAACTTGTCATCTCTCTACTTTGTTTCAGGGTGATATGCCTGATGGCATGCACAAGTCTGCTGAAGGCTGTGAGATAAACCCAACATATATTGCAGCAAAGAAGGCAAAACATCTTGAAGATAGCGAGACAACCCCAAAGTCTTGTCTTGATGCAGTGTTCAAGTTACTTGAAACTAACAGTCAGACAAGCTTACGTAATTCGTTATGCGAATCAGTTCGACTTCTTCAGTCCCAAGTTCTAGCGTAAAGGCATTCTGCAACTCAACTTCGACTTGAAGTCCTATCTCTAAGAAAGATTGCGGAGAACACCAATGAGAACCTCATCGCTAAACAGCTACACCTGGAAGCTATGACCGACATTCTAGGCCGGTCTCACAGCCTTGCTCAGCAGCTTGCGCAGCAGTTCCCCCGCAAGGCTAACCTTTCTTGAACTGTCTTGGAAGTGGTCTTGGTTCAGTATTATTTTGTTACGCTGCAATGGTGCCCAGTTTTTGTAATCTGCTTCTTCGTTGCGCTTTATGATCACTGGTGGCGAACTTCGATGCCCAGTGGATGTAATATACCTTAAATTCTTTATTGTATAGTGTAGGTTTATTCTTAGTTACTATGCCGTAATTTCTTTATTGTATAGAGTAGGTTTGTTCTAAATTCCTACTAGTTACTGCCATCATTCGCTATCTGAAAAAAAATCAGATGTAGTCGACCGGGACGAAACATTCGACTCTAACGGGCCAGGTTTTTAGCGGGCTACAATTGGGCCGGCCTGCGTCTTTCTTGGGCCCGAATGATTGGGGCCTTCACACATTGCGCCAGGCCCAAACTTACACCGGCCTATATTCTAGTTGGGCCTTTTCTCGACCAGACTTAGTTTGGCCCGGTAGCGTTGGGCCATTAACGAGTTGAATATTGTCTTGGCACATTTACGGCGAGATGAAACCACGGTCCTTTAGCAGGCCATAATGCATGTTGGGCCTCAATTTTCACTAGTCGTCGTCGGGCCTTCAAGAGGCGAAATGTAGACCGGCCGTTATGGGCCCGATTAGCTCACGGCCGTTACCGGCGAAACATATCTCGGGCCTTAGTTGGCCCACTGATATCATGGGCCTTTAAGAGGCCGAAAGCTTAGTACAGGCATCAACGGGCCGAATTACGCGATAGGCCTTTAACATGCCCAAAGTCACGTTGGGCTTAACTGTTGCCACCTTTAGCACGGGCCGTTAGTGGGCCCGATGTCCCGTCGGACCATATAAGGCCCACGGGCAGCACGGGCCATTCCCAGGCCGAAAGTCACACCAGGCTGAAATGAGCCCATGTCTACATCAGGCCTCTAACAGGCGAAAGTCACTGGGCTGTAGTTGGGCCCGAATATTCGGCGAACAATTAACGGGCCAGATCTGGCTTCGGGCCGCAAATGGGCCCAAATATTGGGCGAACAATTAACGGGCCAAATCTGGCTTCAGTCGTAAATGGGCCCAAATATTGGGCAAACAATTAACGGCCAGATCTGGTTTCGGCCGTAAATGGGCCTTTATTAAGCAGGTCGTTATTGGGCTGGCCCACTAGTACCTGATTAAGTTCTACGGGCCTTTGACTGGGCCGGCCTTTTTAACCTATATGGGCCTCTGTTGGGCCCAGCCACGTGTCGACGTACCATAGGCATGTCTCCTCCAATGGACAGGCGACATCTGGCCCACTGACGAGCTGACAGGTGTTCCCTTCGGCCAATCAGAATTTTACACGTGGAAATTTCCCATTGGTCGGGGCTGTTAACGGGTTATCGGATCCAAAATCCGACCCGATAGCTTAACGGTGTTCCGTTACGGTGGATGCCACGTGTCGGTCACCCTTGACAAAAGCACTTTAGTGACGCGCGATTTATCGTCATGGAAGTGGACACTTCCGTGATGATAATTTTGGTAATGTCATGGAACACTTCTACGACAACACATGTATGACTATCTTGATTCTGTCATAAATTTGTCATGGATGTACATGCATGACAAAAAACACGACCTACTGTGACAAACACGTATCATCACGGAAGTGTATTTTTTTTGTAGTGTTGGTGTTAACGATGTCATATTTGATAAGGATAGACTTTGCAGCGCTTGTCAAGTAGGTAAACAGGTTGGAGGGAGGCATCCTGTGAAGAACATCATGACCACAAGGAGGCCACTCGAGCTACTTCACATGGATATTTTTGGTCACAACGCCTACAAAAGTCACGGTGGAAATTCTTTTGGTCTAGTTATAGTTGATGATTTTTCAAGATTTACGTGGGTGTTCTTTCTCGATGATAAATCGCAGGGTCAAAAGATCTTCAAGAACTTCGCTTGGAAGGCCCAAAATCAATTTGAAGTGAAGATCAATAAGGTTCGAAGCGACAACGGAACGGAGTTCAAGAACGCAAATGTGGACACCTTTCTTGACGAAGAAGGGATTTCACATGAGTTCTTGGCTACATATACACCTCAACAAAATGGAGTTGTTGAGAGGAAGAACCGGACGCTCATCGAAATGGCGAGAACGATGCCTGATGAGTACAAGACGCCGAAGCACTTTTGGGCGGAAGCGGTTGAGACAGCTTGTCATGCAACAAATCACTTGTATCTTCACAAGCTACTCGGCAAGACGACATACGAGCTCCTCACCGGTAACAAACCCCAACTTGGATACTTTTGAGTATTCGGCTCAAAGTGCTACATTCTTGATAAGCATCGTCGTTCTAAATTTGCTCCTAAGTCTCATGAAGGTTTTCTACTTGGTTATGGCTCAAACTCTCACACTTACCGTGTCTACAACACTTTCACCCGAAAGGTTGAAGAAATGGTAGATGTGAAGTTTGATGAATCTAACAGCTCGCAAGTAGAGCAATTGCCAATTGATGTAGGAGACAAAGACCCCTCGGAAGCAATCCAAGACTTGTCTATTGGCAAGATTCGTCCAACGGAGGTGAAGGAGAGTACCTCGTCCGTCCAAGTGGAAGCTTCTACCTCACAACAAGGTGAACCAAGAGTTGATACGGAAGAATCCACAAGTGGGACACACCAAGATGAAGAAAACAAGGAAGTGCACCAAGATGAACGCCAAAAACCTCCTTCTCCACCACGACAAGAGAACGACAACGTCAACAATGAAGAAGGCCAAGAAGATGAAGAAGATGTTCAACCAAGATCCAAGCAAAAGCTTTCATGAGTTCGATCAAGAATTGCTAAAGACCATCCCGTCGAGCAAATCTACAATGATATCCAAACCAGGAGAATAACTCACTCTAAAACTCATCTTGCTAACTTTTGTGAACACTATTCATTCATCTCTAGCATTGAACCTATGAAGGTTGAAGAAGCTTTGGAAGATCCGGATTAGATAAACGCCATGCATGAAGAGCTACACAACTTTGAGAGAAATCAAGTGTGGACATTGGTCGAGAAGCCCGACAACAACCACAACATCATCGATACCAAATGGGTGTCCGCAACAAGCAAGATGAAGATGGACAAGTGGTTCACAACAAAGCACGTCTCGTCGCCCAAGGCTACACTCAAGTCGAAGGTATGGACTATGGTGAGACATATGCCCCCGTTGCTAGAGTTGAGTCCAGTCGCATCTTACTTGCCTATGCTAATCACCATGATATTACCTTGTACCAAATGGACATTAAAAGTGCTTTTTTAAATGGTGAAATAGAGGAGGAAGTTTATGTTAAGCAACCTCCCGGCTTTGTCAATCCTAAGAAACCTAATCATGTTTACAAACTTCACAAAGCTCTTTGTGGTCTTAAACAAGCTCCTAGAGCTTGGTATAAATGCTTGACCAAGTTCCTTATTGAAAAAGGCTTTGAAATTGGAAAAAAAATATTCTACTCTTTTTACTAAAAGGGTTAATGGAGAACTATTTGTATGCCAAATCTATGTTGATGATATTATATTTGGTTCGACTAACCCTCACTTTAGTGAAAAGTTTGGAAAGCTAATGTCGGAGAAGTTTGAGATGTCCATGATGAGTGAGCTCAAATTCTTTATTGGTTTGCAAATCAAGCAAAATAAGGAAGGTACATTTGTCTCTCAAACAAAGTACACCAAGGACTTATTCAAGAAGTTCAATATGCAAGAATGCAAAGGTATGACTACACCCATGCCTACTAGTGGACATCTTGATTTGACCAAAGATGGTGAACCTGTTGATCAAAAAGTTTATCGCTCTATGATTGGTTCATTGTTATATCTATGTGCTTCACGTCCCAATATTATGCTAAGTGTGTGCATGTGTGCATGATATCAAGCCACTCCTAAAGAATGTCATCTTAAGGCCGTGAAAAGGATAGTGAGATACTTAATCCATACACCAAAATTTGGCATTTGGTATCCAAAGAGGGCCTCTTTTAATCTTGTTGGCTACTCCGACTCGGACTATGCCGGTGACAAGGTTGATAGAAAGTCCACTTGGTACTTGTCAATTTCTTGGTAGATCCCTTGTGTCTTGGTCTTCCAAGAAACAAAACTCGGTATCCTTATCCACCGCTGAAGCGGAATACATTGCCGCTGGTTCATGTTGTGCTCAATTACTTTGGATGACCCAAACTCTTAAAGATTATGGGATATATGTGAAACATGTTCCATTAGTTTGTGACAATGAAAGTGCTATCAAGATTGCTCACAATCCCGTGCAACATTCTCGAACTAAGCATATTGAAGTTCGTCATCATTTCATTTGAGATCACGTTGCCAAAGGGGACATTAATCTTAAACATGTTCGCACCGATAAGCAATTAGCGGATATTTTCACTAAACCACTTGATGAGAAAGTGTTTTGCAGGTTAAGATGTGAATTGAACATCATTGATGCTTCAAACTTGGAGTAGGAACTCCATTTGATACATGCAAGGCATGAGCCTATGACTAATCCTTGATATTTCTCTTATGATGATCTTTTGTCTTGGATATATTTGCACCTTGCATGTTATCTAACCCGTGTAGGTACTTGGATGAATCTAAATCTATGAGATCGCAACTCACTCACATCTTGAGCGATCTCTACATCACCAAGTCTCTACACAATGGTGGTTGAAGACAAGGAAGCACGAAACCATTCAAACATATCCTTTGACAAATTCTATGTTGAGTTTCATGATTATCATTTTGGATACACAAGTGCTCTTCCTTGCAAAGACTAACCCATGTAGGTAGATTAACTCAAATTCCAAGTGGTGCTCCCAACTCTTGATGAGCTACATCAACTTTGAGCAACCCACATAAGTTCAACTACATGATCATGATCAACACCACCACCCAAGGTATGTTATTCCATCTTAGAGAAGCTTTACTCCAAGTCACGAGTCAAAGCAACTCGACAAGATGTGAATACATCAAGATGCTTAAACAAAAAATGGTAACCCCATTTTGAGCTTAAACGATGAGTATGACCTATGATCAAGTGATCTCACTTGACTCCTAAGTCAATATACTCTAACATATGTGACTTTGTCGCCCACCAATTCTAGATGAAGTTCTCGTGTGTTCTTTTCTATGCTCTTGCATTTGTCTCATGCATATTTGTTTCCCCTTTCAAAAAAAACTTCATCTAGATTTCTTTTCTTTTCTATTTGTTCTGCATTCCCTGCATCCAATTCATTGCAAATCTTTCAGTTAATTCCTTGAAAATCCTTGTGAGATCTTACTTGACTAGTGAGCTGAGGTGACACGTGTTTCCTCTATGATGAACTCGGTCACACCGGTCTGTTGTTTTTGGTCTAACCGAATCCTTTCGGTGCAACCGAAGCATAAAACTCGGTGTAACCGATTTCACTACAGGAAAGATAGCTTGCCACTTGTTTCTGCCTTCTTTTTGATCCAGCTCCACTCAATGATTCTTGTACTCTACCAGCATTACATTTAACTTGCTGCTTTGTTCTGTGACTCAAGGACCAAACCCATCGCGACAAATATCCAGAAGAACCCTTCTTGGAAATTGATGTCAAAGGGGGAGAGAGAGATCACATCAAAGCATAATCATATCTATAGGGGGAGAGAATACTCAAGGGGAGAAAGAGTAATCATCAAGGACCCCAGATGCTTGGTGTTCAAGAGGAGATAAGTCACATGTCTTCAAGAGGGGAAAGACATGTTCATATTTATTTGTTTGCATTAGCTCTGTTTATTTTCTTTGAGCTCTGATTTTGCTCGGTTTTCTGTTCCCTATCTTCTCCCAGTATCGCATGCTAGATTCAGGGGGAGCAAGACATCTAAGGGAAGGAAGTCCTTAAATTCATTGTACATCTTTACCTTTGGGGACATGTCTATATCCAATGTGGTACTTATTACTCACTCTTTACATGTCATCCTAGTCTTGGTAATCTTGTGGTTTCTTTTGTTTGCTCTGGCCAGTAGGTGTATCTGTGTTATCTAACCTTGTTTACGCAGGTTCATTCCATCCTAAGCCAACTCAAGCCCACAAGGTAAGTATATGCATCAGAATCACAGTCATGTGTATGAGGAATTCTTGCTGATGTACATACTATTTGCAGGAAGGACTCATGAGCATGAAGGTACATTTCCCATATTCACATCATTTTCTTTGATGCATATAGGCAAGATACATGTAACACATTTCTTACTCTGTCGTGCTTATGCATTCACATGCTCCTATTCCATATTCACATGATTGCATACATGTAGGGGGAGCCTATGCATGTTACATGTCTTTCCAAAGCTTTACTTGTTATTCTCTATATCTTTATCTAAAGCTTTGATGTATGTTGTCATCATTTACCAAAAAGGGGGAGATTGAAAGCACAAGTGCTCCCTGGGTGATTTTGGTAATTAATGTCAACATATCTCTTGTTGGACTAACACTTTTACCTAGTATGTTTCAGATGAGTTCAACAATGAAGTGGCATGGAGTAGAGGATGTGGAACCCCTTCAAGATGCTAAGGACAAAGGATTGGCTCAAGCTCCAAGCTCAAGACTCTACATTTTCTATTTTAGTGATCCAAGATCACATTGAGTCTATAGGAAAAACCAATACTATCAAGAGGGGATGAGGTGTTGCTTAATGACTCGCTTGCTCAAAGTGCTTAGTGATATGCTCCAAAGCCTTCAACTACCTTCTCATATCCATATATGTCCCAAACCAAAAGTCCAACTCGGCCCTACCGATTCTTTCTATCCGGCGCCACCGAGTTCAGATGTCATAGCCACTGCCACAAACCCTAGGCAAATCGGTCTCACCGATAGGGATCTCGGTCTCACCGAGATGGGGTTGTAATCTCTCTTTGTATGTCTATTACCAATCTCGGTCTCACCGAGTTTGAGTAATCGGTACTACCGAGATTACAATGCAAACTCTTTGTTCCTCTTCGTACCATTTCTGTCCAACCGAGACGAGCGAATCGGTCCCACCGACTTTGCCTGACCAACCCTTTGTGTGTCCATTACCAAAATCGGTCTCACCGAGTTTGTGTAATCGGTCTCACCGAGATTATGTTATGCCCTAACCCTAACCATATCGGTCCTACCGAGTTGCATGTCGGTCCCACCGAAAATCCTAACGGTCACATGATTTTCTAAATCGGTCCGACCGAGTTTCTTAATTTGGTCCCACCAAGATTGGTAAGTTGTGTGTAACGGTTAGATTTTGTGTGGAGGCTGTATATACCCCTCCACCCGCTCTTCATTCGTGGAGAGAGCCATCAGAACATGCCTACACTTCCAACATACATTTTCTGAGAGAGAACCACCTACACTTGTGTTGAGACCAAGATATTCCATTCCTACCATATGAATCTTGATCTCTAGCCTTCCCCAAGTTGCTTTCCACTCAAACCTTCTTTCTACCAAATCCAAATCCCGTGAGAGAGAGTTGAGTGTTGGGGAGACTATCATTTGAAGCACAAGAGCAAGGAGTTCATCATCAACACACCATTTGTTACTTCTTGGAGAGTGGTGTCTCCTAGATTGGCTAGGTGTCACTTGGGAGCCTCCGACAAGATTGTGGAGTTGAACCAAGGAGTTTGTAAGGGCAAGGAGATCGCCTACTTCGTGAAGATCTACCCTAGTGAGGCAAGTCCTTCGTGGGCGACGACCATGGTGGGATAGACAAGGTTGCTTCTTAGTGGACCCTTCGTGGGTGGAGCCCTACGTGGATTCGCGCAGCCGTTACCCTTCGTGGGTTGAAGTCTCCATCAACGTGGATGTACGATAGCACCACCTATCGAAACCACGGCTCAAAAATCTCCGTGTCTCCAAATTGCGTTTGCACACTCCAAACTCTTCCCTTTACATTCTTGCAAGTTGCATGCTTTACTTTCCGCTGCTCATAGACTCTTTGCATGCTTGCTTGATATGTATTGTGATTGTTAAACTTGTGCCAAAACTCCACTTCAACTTAAAGAATTTGAAAACTGCACCTTTTATGACTTAGTGTCTAATCACCCTCCTCTAGACACCTCTTCTCTATCCTTTCAATGAGGTTGTGTAAGAAACTTAGAGAAATTAAATTCATGAGACACATCACCAAAGTTAACACTGATAGTTTCTCTAGCGCAATAAATCTTAGCATTAACAGTGTTCAAGAAAGGTCTACCAAATATTATGGGACATAAATCATCTTGTGGAGAACCAAGAACTAGAAAATCAGTAGGATATTTTATTTTTTCTACACAAGACTTCAACATCTCTAATAATCCCAAGTGGTGAAATAGTATCTCTGTTTGCAAGCTTAATAGTAACGTCAATATCTTCTATTTCAGCAGGTGCAATATCATTCATAATTTCTTGATAAAGAGTAAACGGGATAGCACTAACACTAGCTCCCAAATCACATAGGCCATGATAGCAATGATATCCTATTTTAACAGAGACATCAGGCATGCCAACAGGCTTATTCTTAACTTTGGTATTGGGTTTGGCAATTCTAGTAGCTTCATCATAGAAATAAATAACATGCCCATCTATATTATCAACCAAGAGATCTTTAACCATAGAAACATTAGTTTCAACTTTAATTTGTTCGGAGGGTCTAGCTCCTCTAACATTACTTTTGTTAACCACGGCTGAAACTTTAGCATGTCCCTTTATCCTAATAGGGAAAGATGTTTTTTCAATATAAGCAGTAGGCATAACTGGATCAACATTGTAAATGATAGTTTCATCTTCTTTGTTTGTTTCACGTTCGCTACTTTGATAATTTGATATGTGGGTGGACCGGTGCTTGGGTGCTGTTATTACTTGAACAAGCCTCCCACTTATGATTAACCCCTCTTGCAAGCATCCGCAACTACGGAAGAAGAATTAAGATAAATCAAATCATAGCATTAAACATATGGATCCAAATCCCCTTATGGAATAGCGCATAAACTAGGGTTTAAGCTCCAGTCACTCTAGCAACCCATCATCTAATTACTACTCTATAATCCATTTCCTTAGGCCCAAAGATGGTGAAGTGTCATGTAGTCAACATTCACATAACACCACTAAGGGAATAACAACATACACATCATCAAAATATCAAACGAATACCAAATTCACATGATTGTTTATGACAAGACTTCCCCCATGTCCCCAAGAACAAAAGCAACTACTCACAAATCATATTCATGTTCAAGATCAGAGGGATATTAAATAGCATAATGGATCTGAAAAAATAATCTTCCACCAAATAAATCAACTAGCATCAACTACAAGATGTAATCAACACTACTAGTCACCTACAGGTACCAATCTGAGGTTTTGATACAAATATTGAAAACAAGAGATGAACTAGGGTTTGAGATGAGATGGTGTTGGTGAAGATGTTGATGAAGATTGATCCTCCCACAAAGAGAGGGTTGTTGGTGATGACGATGGCTTCGATTTCCCCCTCCCGGAGGGAAGTATCCCCGGCAGAATCACTCCACCGGAGATAAAAAGTGCTCCTGCCCAAGTTCTACCTCGAGATGGTGGCGCTCCATCCTGAAAGTCCTTTCCTTATTTTTTAGGGCAAATGGGCTTATATACCAGAAGACGGGCACCGGAGGCTAGCCAGGGGCCCCACTACCCACCAGGACGCCAAGGGGGTGGGTGCACCCTGGTGCCTAGTGGGCACCTCGGTGGCCCCCTCTGGTACTTTTTTTCTTCAATAATTTTTATTT
This sequence comes from Aegilops bicornis, assembly GCA_021605145.1. Lineage (NCBI taxonomy): Eukaryota > Viridiplantae > Streptophyta > Magnoliopsida > Poales > Poaceae > Aegilops > Aegilops bicornis. The sequence goes on from CM038672.1 coordinate 676,099,300, forward strand.
ATTCCAAAATAAATCCTCGTGAAATTTCAGCTCATTTGGAGATGTGTAGAATAGGTATCTCTGAAGTAGCCTTTTCAGGTCCAGAATTCCAGCTGCCGGCAATCTCCCTCTTCATGTGTTATTAAGAGAGAAAAGGCATTAGAATTGCTCCACAAAGTGTTATAATGATTAAAAACACTATAAATAACAGTAGGAAAACATGATGCAAAATGGACGTATCAACTCCCCAAGGTTAGACTAGGCTTGTCCTCAAGCGAAAGTCGATATCGATAATCATGTCCACATGTTTAGAGAGAGAGAGAGGTGTTGGTAAAAACAAAGTACGAACATAGTAGAATCGCGATCATTATTATAATAGCAATAAACTTTCTTCGCGATCCACCGATCGAGTACCGAATGTATGACACCTCCGAGTTTTGCACACGTTCAGCTCGGTGATGTCCCTCGCCTTCTTGATCCAACAAGATGTCGAGGTACTAGATGAGTTTCGTCAGCACAACGGCGTGGTGACACTGATGGTGAAGTGATCTCCGCAGGGCTTCGCCTAAGCACTACGAAATTATGACCAGAGGCGTAAATTGTGGAGGGGGCGCCGCACACGGCTAAGATAAGGTCTGGGGTGTGCTAGGCGCCCCCCTCCCACATATATATAGGTGGGGGGGGGGAGGAGGGAGCAGCCAGGGGGCGCCCCAAGTAGGATCCGAATCCTACTTGGGGTTTCCCCAAGTGGCGCCCCCTGCCTTTTTTTCATCGGAAAAGAAAGGGAAGGGGAAGAGAGAAAGGAAACGGGGGGGGGGGGGGACCCCTTTTTCTTCGCCCAATCGGCCTCCTTCCATGGGGGGGGGGGTGCTCCACCCCTTGTGGGCTGGTGTGCTCCCCTCTCATGGCCCATATGGCCCATATCTTCCCCACCGGGGGTTCCGGTAACCTCTCCAGTACTCCGATAAATACCCGATACACTCCGGAACACTTCCGGTGTCGGAATACCATCGTCCTATATATCAATCTTCACCTCTCGACCATTTCGAGATTCCTTGTCATGTCCGTTATCACATCCGGGACTCCGAACAACATTCGATCGCCAAATCACATAACTCATATAATATTATATCATCAACGAACGTTAAGCGTGCGGACACTACGGGTTCGAGAGCTACGTATACATGACCGAGACACTCTCCGGTCAATAACCAATAGCGGAACCTGGATGCTCATATTGGCTCCCACATATTCTATGAAAATCTTTTTCGGTCGAACCGTTATGACAACATACGTTATTCCCTTTGTCTATCAGTGTGTTACTTGCCCAAGATTCGATCGTCGGTATCATCATACCCAGTTTAATCTCGTTACCGGAAAGTCTCTTTACTCGTTCTATAATACATCATCCTGCAACTAACTCATTATTCACTTTGCTTGCAAGGCTTCTTATGATGTGTATTACCGAGAGGGCCCAGAGATACCTCTCCGATACTCGGAGTGACAAATCCTAATCTCGATCTATGCCAACCCAATAAACACCTTCGGAAATACCTGTAGAGCATCTTTATGATCACCCAGTTACGTTGTGATGTTTGATACCACACAAGGTATTCCTTCGGTATTTGTAAGTGCATCTAGTGCCCCTTAGTGATTTTGGTGTATTGAAGACTTATAGGTTAAGGGACTAATGTGTTTATGAGTGTACACAGGTCTATAAGTCTATGAGGAGTTTGATATTTACAGTGAAAGTCGACCCCTAAAAATGAAGTTCTTCGACTGAAGACTTTGATATTCTAAAGACTTTCTGAAGACTTTGAAAGTGAAGAAATTGGTGTGACCTCGAAGACTTGGTATTCATTTGAGGAACATGAAGCGTGAAGACTTTTGTTTTCGTAGTTTCGTTTTCTCTTTCTTGAGTCATAGGAAACACCGTACTGTTAAAGGGGGTTGAGGAAATACTAAGGAAAAATTTCCATGTGATGCTCAACTCAAAATCCTACACCTACCAATCCCTTCGAGTGAAGCCTTTGGAAATCCCATACTGATTCAGTCAATTTCTTGATGTAAAGCGAAGTTCTTACATTCGCTAAGGAATTTGTTACGAATGAGGAGTTAGGAATTCGCCATGCGGATTGCCTACGATGAGGAACATGATAGCCACGAGGAATTTGAGAGTCAAATTTCCGACCGTTCTTGTCTTCTTGGCGCCGGCTGTCCCAAAATATCTTATCCACCTAACGGTCATATCATTGAAGGGCATTTATGTCTTATCATGTCGGGCTGCTCCCTAGGCTATAAATAGCCGCCCCCTACAACCACTAGCTGGTTGGCTGCTCCGAGAGAAACTTGACACTTGTCATTTGAGAGCAACCCATCCTCCGAGGACTTTGAGCGAAAATCATCGAGTGAGGAAAAACCCAAAAACCAAACCCCTACAAACCCAAAGTGATTGAGCATCAGTGAAGAGATTGATTCTGCGTGGATCCGACGCTTGTTACCTTTGAAGACTGTGCTTCTTCCAGACGGTTAGGCGTCATGGTCTAGAGCATCCAAGAGGAATTGTGGATCGCCGAGTGACCAAGTCTGTGAAGGTTTGGAAGTCGCCTGAAGACTTACCACGGGTGATTGGACGAGGTCTGTGTGACCTTAGTTCAAGGAGAATCTGGTGAGGACTTGGTGTCCTGAGCTGCGTGCTCGGCCGGGGTGTCCGGGACTGTGTGTCCTCGAGTTTAAATACTCAGCCGCTCCAACCAGACATACAACTGAGACAGCAGTTGGAACTGGTCTACCAAATCCTTGTCTTCACCAACCTAACTGGTTCTATTTCCTCAACTCTTTCATTTCCTCATTACTGTGTTGAGTGTTCATTCATATCTGTGTTTGAAGACTTTGACTGAAGACTTTCTCAATTTCCTCAGTTCAATTTCTTGATCTGTTTGTCTTCATCTTGTGCTATCCTGTGTTTACGCTTTCTGTACTCTTTGTTTGTCTTCATTTCATCATGATGACCATGCCCGCATTCTCTTATGCTTACTTATGAGTACTTATTCCACTGCAAGTAGTTCTTCGCTAAGGAATTTCCTCACCGGCAAATTCCTCAGTGAAGAATTCATAAAAATCGCCTATTCACCCCCCCTCTAGTCGATATAACGCACTTTCAGTATTCGGGAGTTGCATAATCTCATAGTCGAAGGAATATGTATTTGACATCTAGAAAGCGACAGCAATAAACTGAACAATCAATATGCTAAGCTAACAAATGTGTCTTGTCCATCACATCATTCGCCTAATGATGTGATCCCATTCATCAAATGACAACACATGTCTATGGTTAGGAAACTTAACCGTCTTTGATTAAGGAGCTAGTCTAGTAGAGGCTTACTAGGGACACAGTGTTTTGTCTATGTATCCACACATGTATCAAGTTTCTGGTTAATACAATTCTAGCATGAATAATAAGCATTTATCATGAAATAAGGAAATATAAAATAAAAACTTAAATATTGCCTCTAGAGCATATTTCCTCCAGTCTCCCACTTGCACTAGAGTAAATAATCTAGTTCACATCGCCATGTGACTTAACACCAATAGTTCACATCGTCATGTGATTAACACCCATAGTTCACATCACCTTGTGACCAACACCCAAAGGGTTTACTAGAGTCAATAATCTAGTTCACATCGCAATGTGATTAATAGCAAAAGAGTACTAAGGTGTGATCATGTTTTGCTTGTGAGAGAAGTTTAGTAAATGGGTCTGCCACATTCAGATCCGTATGTATTTTGCAAATTTATATGTCTACAATGCTCTGCATGGAGCTACTCTAGCTAATTGCTCCCACTGTCAATACGTATCTAGATTGAGACTTGGAGTCATTTAGATCAGTGTAAAAGCTTGCATCGACGTAACTTGTTTACGACGAACTCTTTATCACCTCCATAGTCGAGAAAAATTTCCTTAGTCCTCTTTAAGTTAACTAATTATATTTTTTACCGCTGTCCAGTGATCTACTCCTAGATCACTATTGTACCCCCTTGCCAAACTCATGGAAAGGTACACAACAGGTTTGGTACACAACATGGCATACTTTATAGAACGTATGGCCGAGGCATAGGGTGACGAGGACATGTACCTAGGGTAGGGTCTTAGGCCTGACCTAGACACCCTACCCAAGGACACTGACCTACAGTCAAAGACATTCAAGGACTAACAGAACGTACTGACTGGAATCACCCTGAAGTGCAATCCACTAGACAGAAGACTCCACTCGGATACCCCAATTCCACTGGACCACAACATAGTCTTTCGACCATATGGAGAACCACTCGGAATACAGAAGATCTAAAGTAACCCCAGGACGGCAACGGTCGGGCGTTCACTCTGTAGTCTTAAAGATCATTTATGGCTGGCGTTACCAGTAACGTCCCATGTTAATTCACATTGAACCCTGTGTAACAGAGGTCTGAGAGGGTTGAGGGAGTTCCGTACTAGGGGGTGTCCGGATAGCCGAACTATCATCATCGGCCGAACTCCAAGACTATGAAGATACAAGATTGAAGACTTCGTCCCGTGTCCGGATGGGACTTTCCTTGGCGTGGAAGGCAAGCTTGGCGATACGGATATGTAGATCTCCTACCATTGTAACGAATCTGTGTAACCCTAACCCTATCCGTGTCTATATAAACCGGAGGGTTTTAGTCCGTGAGACGAACAACAATCATACCATAGGCTAGCTTCTAGGGTTTAGCCTCTTTGATCTCGTGGTAGATCCACTCTTGTAACACACATCATCAATATTAATCAAGCAGGGGCGTAGGGTTTTACCTCCATCAAGAGGGCCCGAACACAGGTAAAACATCGTGTCCCTCGTCTCCTGTTACCATCCGCCTAGACGCATGCCGATTCGGGACCCCTACCCGAGATCCGCGGTTTTGACACCGACATTGGTGCTTTCATTGAGAGTTCCTCCGTATGCGCCCGTCGGGTAGGATGCCTCATCTCGTCTTTAAAGACGATACTATCGCCAAAGGAGCCTTGGCGCTGGCCAGACTCTTGACTAGGTGGTTTTCTTATGACCGCCATCCGGCCATCATACCGACGATGACCTCTCGAGTCATCGAAACCAATCTCCGTGTTAGTTGAACTTGCCGAACAGTTAGATCGATCGAGCTCTCCTCCATAAACGAGCTCTTGGATCCCATCGCTGCCACAGGAGTCGCCACAGACTACGACCGGATCGGGCCTAAAACCGATCTGAGAGAGATCAACTCTCCCCAGGCTACCCATCATGTTGCTGTGATAGAGAAGCAATGCGGCGATTCTTCTTGTATCTTAAGGACTAGTTGCGTCCGGATTCCCGATCCCGCCATACCGGATTCCCGCAGAGGGACGGACGTCGATCAAGCCCTGAACTTAAAGTCAGGCGGCGGGTTGGACTCATTGGATAAGACTAAAAAATCCAAACTTCCAAGTTCGGAAACTTCTCGGCCCTTGAGTCCTGAATTGAACAGGGTTCCGGATCTAGTTCCACCCGCCCACCCAAACATTAGCGATCTCTCTCGAATTCGGCAAGAGCCTCGTCTGATACAAGACATCATTCTTGGGCGATTCCTCCTGGTTAAGAACAGGATAAAGGACTGCCGAGAGGAGGACGCAATCCCAATTTTCTGCAATAATTGCACGGACAAGGGAATCCTAAACGCCATAAGTCACCGCGAAATTACACGCTTTGCTGACTTCGTGACCATAGTACAAAAGTACTGTGCGATGGAGAGCGCCTGGAAAACCGAAAGTAAATTTTGGGATAATCCGGCCCCGAATACATCCCTAGTCCGAAACAAAAGGGTGCATCATTATCAAGCACCCAGGTTGAATACCAAAAAACCAAAACCCACTAAAGGGTATGGAACCGTACTGGAGGGTTGGCTCAACGGACCCTGCAAAATCCACAGTACGGAAGGCGCCACTCCAACACACAGCCTTCGAGCGTGTTGGATACTACGGCAGGTGGCCAAAAGTGGCGTAGGCTTTTTAGCCCCGGGCAACCAACCCAGCAGTACCGGTATGGTATTAACATTCTTCAAGACTTTCGCATCAAATAACATGCGGAAACGAACAATCCGCAGCCTCGCCGAAGTCTACCAAGTAGCAACAACAAATCCATGGAGTGACACGACTATCACCTTCAACGCCAGCGACGAACCTAAATTCAAAAGCTAGAGCACCAGCCGCATTGGTCCTCAGTCCGATAGTGGACGGTTTTCGTCTTACTAAGGTACTCATGGATGGCCCTCATCTATGAGGAAACCCTTCAAAAAATGGAAATTGACTGGAGCCGCATTGAGCGAAGCAGCACAACCTTCAGAGGGATAATCCCTAGTCGAGAAATACGCTGCGCAGGAAAACTCACACTAGATGTAGTGTTTGGCTCACCGGACAATTACAGGTCCAAGTGTAGCGACCCGACCTCAGACGGTCAAGCCTCTGTGTTTCTATGCCATCCCTGGATCAGTATGCTGGCACACACAGTACATCAATGTATATATCAAAGTGCAATCACATGCATAAATAACGTAAAACTGATATATACCTCATAATACTCAGCGGAAACAATCAAACGGGTGTGGAGTCCCATCAACGCCATCGGCAGGTTGAGTGTAGACCGTAACCCTGTATCGTAACTCTTACTCGTCGAGGAAATATCTGCAACATGATACGTTGCAGCCGTGTAGGTCGATTACATTGAATGTACCGCAAGATCACAATATGAGAAAACAGATGATAAAACTATACTATATGCAATATGGCTTTATGGCTCAGATTCGAGTTTTGTTTATGTAAAAGCTGATTTTATTTTACCTACATCAAAGGAATAAATGAAGTCTGTACTATGGAGTGTTCTATCATGACATGGTTCCGCCAACCGATGTCTCATAGCCCAAAATCATCATAAGTTGCCCACAATTAAGTTATCAATCCGGTGTTGAGAGTTCGAGATAGATCCAAGTCGAGGCTCAAATTGTCCGTAATCGGGGACACGGCTAATCGATTAGGTTATAACCCTCTGCAGAGGTTTGTACACTTTACCCGCAAGATTCGATCCCTCTCTTTACGTTCTCGCACTTGAGTGGTGTTTGAGAACAAGATGACGAAACATGGTCTTCCAAAGAGTTCCTCGACCACTGTCCGGTACTTAAGCCATCCTACCGTAGTTCTACATCTGCTAGTACCGTCCCAGCCAGAGTCACAACTAAGGTCAACCAAGCCAGAGCCCATAATGACTTGCGGTTGCAGGTAAGCTTCCGGCATGAAGTATTCTTCCGTCTCTTTGGAGTCTGGGTGAAGCTTTCCGCAAGATGTCATGGCGCTTCTCCATGCATCCCGCCAACCACTGGTTTCTCCAGGTGCCCACAACCGCCCTTCACCCAAAGAGTGTGTATTGAATTCTTGTCTCGAGTCTTGAAGTCTTGAGGCCTTGAAGATGCGATCCTTGCAGCTTTCATCATGGTGTTGTCGTCATTGACGTAGATCCTTCATTCTCACACCACTCCTGAGCACTCATACCAAACCCCGTCTACTATAGCGTAGCATTAAAATAAATAACGTCCCGGCTTGGTAACAGGGTGATGGGTTCCTACCTCATGCATACTACTCAACTACAAGGATTCAATAACACTACTGAGGGTGGTTGCAAGGATGCCACTAAATGCAATAAAAACATAGGTATGAAAGCAATGATCAAAGTGAACTTGCTCGGTAATACTTGATGAAGATAACAACGCTGTCGGAAAATGACTTGGTAGAACTAATCGTCACTCCGTTGAAAATCTATATAGTCAACATAGCATTCACATAAGCAAACATCCTAACAAACAATTTTAGCACTTCGAAATAACAATCAAAACAGCGAGGAAAATTGATAATAAAACTCAAACAAAATCAAAAGAAACTTCAAATAAAACTACAAAGAAAAACTACTAACCAAGATCTATGACTTTGCTACAAACATCTAATATAGTTTTGCCGTAAGTAAAAACTTAACAACAATTAAAATACTAAACTAATAAATTAACAGAAAATAAAATGTAAAATAACTAATTTAATAGAAAGTATTTTTTTCATAAAATTTTATTTGCAAAAGAAACAAATAAAAAGCTTTTATAAAACTCTAACTATGACCTATAGAAGGTTTCATACAAAACTAAGGAAAATATTTTTTAAAATAAAAATAAAATTGTTCCTGTTGTCTAACAGAAACACAACTAATTTTGTCAAAAGTGACAAAAGAAATAATTTAAAACTAATAAAAACAATAAAGAAAAAGCTAAAACAGAACTAATAATAAAACAGTACTGTTTTGCTAAAAACCTAATTTAAATTAACCTAGAAATAAAATACTAAATACTACTGGATAAACAAAGGTCCTAGAGACCAGGAGCAAAAAGAATTAATTAAAACCTATTTTTAAACTCCCGGAATAAGCAAAACAAGCTTTAATTCAAATCTGATCTAACTCAATTTTTATAAATCCAAACATAGACAAATTATATATTTTTGGAAACTACAAGAAAATTGTGATCTAACGCAAAACGAATCAGCATCATTGGACTTCTAGATCAAAAGTTATAAGCTAAACAAGAACGGAACTAAATCTGTTACGGAAATAAATCTGAAAACGAAGCGGAGTTACTCAGACGTGAGACAGAGATGGCAGGAAGGAGACGGCGATGTGGAGGGCTGCTCCGGCGAGGGGGCGAGGTCGCCGGCGTGGGTGGGGGTGGCAGAGGAGGGTATCGGCGCTTGGGGAGGTGGCGCTGGGCGATGGGGAGGTTCCAGGAGAGCTCCTGGTGAGCGTTTCTAGGCAGGAAAAGGAGGACGTCGGCGAGGAGGCTACGGGCAGGGAGGGGGCGTGGTGATGGGAAAAATGGAACGAGGAGAGGGAGGGGGTTTTATAGGCGGTCTCGGGAGGCGCTGGGATGGAAAGACGAGGGAGATCGGGAAGGTGGAGATTCTGTCTCCATGGATATGGAAAGCTTACAGAACGTGAGAGGAAACAGAGGAAGGAGATGATCTCTTGTTGGGCTAGAATAGGAAAGTGCTTAATGGGCCAGCAGGTTTTTCCTAATAAAACGATTCCATTCCTATTTTTAAAATTAGGAAACTAAAACAATAAAAAGGAAATCAAATCAATTCGAATAAAGAGTTTTTATATACTAAAATTATCAGAAAAATAAAATGTAGATGATGAGCATTATTCCACGGCCAAAATAAAACTTAAAAAATATTTTTCAGAAAATCCCTAAAGGCTTTATTTCTTTTGCAAATAATTTTTAAATAAAAACTTTGGTTTTCTTGGCTCAAATATTTTCAAAAATGCCCCTGATTTTGGAGGGTCATTTTCCTCCGCTCTTTCTTGCTTGCAAGAATTTATTTTTCGGGTATTTCTCGGGAAGAAAAATAGAGAAGCAAGTGCAAATATTTGAAAGAATTAAATTGCAAAACTCCGTTCAAATTCTTTATAGTTGAAGAAGTTATGTCATCTTCTCTCATTGATTTTAATAGGATGAATTTGAATTTACGGAGAAGGGAAAGTCATTTTATTCCTCTCATTAAAAAGTTTTTGAAAAGGTTCAAATTTCACTCAAGTTTAATTCACTCAAGCAAACAAACAAACAATTCAATTAATTATATTAACATTCCAAAATTTAGAATTTTGGGATGTTACAAACCTACCACACTTAAAATGAATCTCGTCCTCGAGATTCGAAGCGGCTAGCAAGAAAAGGTTAGGGGTTGGGGGTCTCCTAGCAAATGTTTTGGTCAGAAAGGTTAGGGTGCTACCACACTTAAAAACAAGGTCATGGTTCCAATAAACTCAGATACTTCCTCTGGAGGGCTGACAATGTATGTCTCTTCACATATCTTACAATAGCTCCTTCATTAAAGCTCTTCTGTCAGAAGCATAGAGTTTTCCTCAAAAGCTTGGGTCGGTTTGTCAAAGTTGAAGTTCGTCCGAGGCTGGATCTTCTTAGCTGATAGGTCTGTGTCCATTCTAAACAACTATCGAAACACTCATGGTGGTCTACAATTTATGGTTTTCTCCTGCAGAAAACGGGTCTGGGTTGAACCTCACCGTATAACCTACGATTGGCAACGGTTGCCTGTAAAGGGTTCCATCGTACTACCATTCTATGGTTTTATGGCTTATCGCGTCGACGCGCTTCTAAGGTTTTCAGGGCTCTCGATTTTCTATCAACATATGATAGTTCATGATAGAAGTCTCCGGTATGGGGCCAATCCATCCTGCATTTGAATCATTACCACATATGTAAATATCGAATCACGTATTTTAACACTTGGGCATACTCACAAGCATTGCAGAATTTCTCTTGTTCTCGAACCGAGTTCGTATAAATCCATGGTTTCTGCATGCCAAACAAAACATCTATCGTTACTTCACCACTCTCGAGGTTTTTATGTAACCTCCTACGAAACGTAGGCTGATTGGATCTGATTCTTCCAAATTTATTCCTTTATCAAGGTTACAACGGTTCCTTCTCAAAATCCACGGGCACGTGGGTTATGGCCCACTTCAACACTAGTGCAGCTTTAACTCATCCTTGGAGTAACTCTCTTGTTACACCTCCTTAAATCCAGTAGTACTCTGTTTCTTCATACCATCATATCAAAACAAAACTCCAACTTATTTTGTCCAGCTTCCTTCTATGGCCGTCATGAATAACACGCTTTCTTTCTTCATTGATCCTGTGGCTTTATAGAGTACTATGACCAAAAGAAGTGCACAAGTTTATCCATAAAATCTCATTAATCTCATATCAATCTTTCATTACATCCTTAACCATTTTCAGAAATCCAAATTCCAAAAGTACTTGTTACAAATGCTGCCACCCACATGATTTGGTATGGTGGACATTACTTCCACTTTATTTATTTATCCTCCTCGAGGATTCTTGATCCTTTGGAATTGTGCGACATGAGCCTTGAAATCTTCAATCTTCTGTTTCATCATGGTGGTCTTGAGCTTCATCAACATCATCTCTGCATGCACTTCGCTTAGGTATTCCTGAGTATAACAGAGTCTTGCTTCAAGTATTTCTCCGATCTGGCGTATGGCTTCCATGGCTGCTTCACGAACAGCATCGAAGAAAGTTGCTTGTGGCACACGTGAGATGAAAAAGTAATGCCCCATCCTCTTTGGGCAAACTCCTTTCAAACGGTGGAGGTGTACCTCCACATACCAAAGTTCCACTCCCTTTTGCATGAAGGGGTAGCCTTTGTAGACTGCATCTCCTTCAAGGTGAATATGCTTCATCATGTCCTTCAGGATCTTCGGGTAATCATGATCACTTGTCAGGGTCATGATCGTTTCCGGACCTTTAAGGAAAGACTCGTAACGTGTCGTCATCTACAGTTTGTGAAACAGAAATGATGCTCAGAGTAAGGTACTTATCTCCTGGGGCACACATTCATATCATCCAAACAAAACTTCAAACTCAATTTCCAATTTCCTGTTTATGCATCACAACTCACCTTCTTCCATGTTCATCAAGAATATTAATTTCCAAGATAAAATATGACAACTCCTTAAAGCTTTTCAGCATGTGACATTTCAACTTTATTGAGTCATGAACTATTACAATCTCAGGGTAATCTATTACATAACTCAACTCATTGAGCTTATGAAAATGAAATTGCTTTCTACTACTCTTATTATCCATATCAAAATTCCAACTACTCAACTTCAGCTTTCATCTTGTCGGGACATTTAATAGCATAATGTCCTGCCTCCTTGCAGCGAAAACAAATGACTTCCGACATGTCTCGGGGCTTCTTTGTGATTATGCGGGCTCCTTGGATTCTTGGCTTCTTTTACAGGCATTTACTAGCGAAATGACCTAAATCCTTGCACCTGTAACAAGTGATATGACTTAGGTCCTTCTCTGCAAAAATTGTGTTGTTCTCGGGTTGCCTTCCTTTTCTCTTCCCGAATTCTCTAGAATGATCGAGTTTCTATCTCCAGAGGGTCAAACTTCACTTCATTGCCGGAAATATCCTGGATACTCTTTTCTTTCCTTGGTGCAATCTTGTGAAAAATGTCCTTCTTCTCCACATGAATAGCAGGCATTGGAGTAAAATCTGTCGAGACCTTCTCCCTCCGTGTCTTCAACACTTTCATTCATTACTGGTTCTTCTAGATCTTCCTTGAGGGCTTCTTTCATTCCATCTTCCCGCTTGGAATAGTTTGTTGCACCGTGGAGTAAATGTGACACTGCACCGGTAGTGGGTGGTTCCTTCACACAGGAAGCAAGTCACACAGCTAGTTGGGCATTCCTCACTGGGTGTTTCTCCTCACAATGAGGGCATCCATCTTTGTGTTCCTCTGGGTGTGTCCTATTTCTCCGCAAATCTTGCAGGCACAAGGTTTTCTTCTTGGTGTATCATTGTGCTTCCGGATAAGACGTGATTTCATCAGGGTCTTCTTGAATTCCTCCCAAGTTCTTGCTCCTTTAAATCCTTGTATGGATTGATACATTCTCCACCAGGTTGCAGCACTTTCTCAGAAAGTACTAAAGAGCGTATTGGACCTCATACTTCCTTGAAACCAAATTGTTCCCAAGTGATTCTCCATGTTCTGCATCCATAGCTCCGCCTCCGACTGAGTCTTCGGTCCAGAGAATATCAGTCCAACTTCATTCATCATCTATGGGGTTCAAAGGTTTTAAGGTGAGATGAGAGAGAGGTGGGGAGGGATATACACACAATACAAACAATAGTTTTTTAATGAAACAAGTTTTACTTTGTGGCTGTCGGAAAAACATCAAACAAATGACAGCTCACACATCGTCGTATCTAACGTAATTGTGTAACAGGGGTTTGGTCTTCTAAAGGTCAAATATTTCTTTAGGAACTTCAAATCTTCGGAGCTTCAACTGTTGTAGCTTCTAATACATGGTGAAATCCTCTTTACTTGGAAGAGGTCATCAGTCCTCCGACATCTTTCTTGGAGTGGCTTCAGTTGATCCTTCATGTGGTCAAAAGGAAAAGGGTATATCCTAACTATTTTGAGGTGAGAGTGTCTATTCGATAAAATCGAGAAAGATATGAGAAGTAATAGTCTTTTGAAAATAAAGTTTTAGAGATATCCTGTCCTAGGGCTTTCCGATTTCTAGGGTCACGTCCTACAGTCAACATGTGCTCGATACCATTTACATGGCGACCCGACCTCGACGGTCAAGCCTACGTGTTTCTATGCCATCCTCGGATCAGTATCTTTGGCACACACAGTACATCAATGTATATATCAAAGTGCAATCACATGCATAAATAACGTAAAACTGATATATACCTCATAATACTCGTGGAAACAATCAAACGGGTGTGGAGTCCCATCAACGCCATCGGCAGGTTGAGTGTAGACCGTAACCTGTATCGTAACTCTTACTCGTCGAGGAAATATCTGCAACATGATACGTTGCAGCCGTGTAGGTCGATTACATTGAATGTACCGCAAGATCACAATATGAGAAAACAGATGATAAAACTATACTATATGCAATATGGCTTTATGGCTCAGATTCGAGTTTTGTTTGCGTAAAAGCTGATTTTATTTTACCTACATCAAAGGAATAAATGAAGTCTGTACTATGGAGTGTTCTATCATGACATGGTTCCGCCAACCGATGTCTCATAGCCCAAAATCATCATAAGTTGCCCACAATTAAGTTATCAATCCGGTGTTGAGAGTTCCGAGATAGATCCAAGTCCAGAGGCTCAAATTGTCCGTAACCGGGGACACGGCTAATCGATTAGGTTATAACCCTCTGCAGAGGTTTGTACACTTTACCCGGAAGATTCGATCCCTCTCTTTACGTTCTCGCACTTCAGGGTGTTTGAGAACAAGATGACCAAACATGGTCTTCCAAAGAGTTCCTCGACCACCGTCCGGTACTCAACCCATCCTACCGTAGTTCTACATCTGCTAGTACCGGCCCCAGCCAGAGTCACAACTAAGGTCAACCAAGCCAGAGCCCATAATGACTTGCGGTTGCACAGGTAAGCTTCCGGGCATGAAGTATTCTTCCGTCTCTTTGGGTCTGGGTGAAGCTTTCCGCAAGATGTCATGGCGCTTCTCCATGCATCCCGGCCAACCACTGGTTTCTCCTGGGTGCCCGTCAACCATCCTTCACCTAGTAGTGTGTATTGAATTCTTGTCTCGAGTCTTGAAGTCTTGAGGCCTTGAAGATGCAGTCCTTGCAGCTTTCATCATGGTGTTGTCGTCATTGACGTAGATCCTTCATTCTCACACCACTCCTGAGCACTCATACCAAACCCGTCTACTATAGCGTAGCATTAAAATAAATAACGTCCGGGCTTGGTAACAGGGTGATGGGTTCCTACCTCATGCATACTACTCAACTACAAGGATTCAATAACACTACTGAGGGGTGGTTGCAAGGATGCCACTAAATGCAATAAAAACATAGGTATGAAAGCAATGATCAAAGTGAACTTGCCTGGTAATACTTGATGAAGATAACAACGCTGTCAGAAAATGACTTGGTAGAACTAATCGTCACTCCGTTGAAAATCTATATAGTCAACATAGCATTCACATAAGCAAACATCCTAACAAACAATTTTAGCACTCGAAATAACAATCAAAACAGCGAGGAAAATTGATAATAAAACTCAAACAAAATCAAAAGAAACTTCAAATAAAACTACAAAGAAAAACTACTAACCAAGATCTATGACTTTGCTACAAACATCTAATATAGTTTTGCCGTAAGTAAAAACTTAACAACAATTAAAATACTAAACTAATCAATTAACAGACAATAAAATGTAAAATAACTAATTTAACAGAAAGTATTTTTTTCATAAAATTTTATTTGCAAAAAGAAACAAATAAAAAGCTTTTATAAAACTCTAACTATGACCTATAGAAGGTTTCATACAAAACTAAGGAAAATATTTTTTTTAAAATAAAAATAAAATTGTTCCTGTTGTCTAACAGAAACACAACTAATTTTGTCAAAAGTGACAAAAGAAATAATTTAAAACTAATAAAAACAATAAAGAAAAAGCTAAAACAGAACTAATAATAAAACAGTACTGTTTTGCTAAAAACCTAATTTAAATTAACCTAGAAATAAAATACTAAATACTACTGGATAAACAAAGGTCCTAGAGACCAGGAGCAAAAAGAATTAATTAAAACCTATTTTTAAACTCCCGGAATAAGCAAAACAAGCTTTAATTCAAATCTGATCTAACTCAATTTTTATAAATCCAAACATAGACAAATTATATATTTTTGGAAACTACAAGAAAATTGTGATCTAACGCAAAAAGAATCAGCATCATTGGACTTCTAGATCAAAAGTTATAAGCTAAACAAGAACGGAACTAAATCTGTTACGGAAATAAATCTGAAAACGAAAACGGAGTTACTCAGACGTGAGACAGAGATGGCAGGAAGGAGACGGCGATGTGGAGGGCTGTTCCGGCGAGGCGAGGTCTCGGCGAGGGTGGGGGTGGCGGAGGAGGGGTCGGGCGCTTGGGGAGGTGGCGCTGGGCGATGGGAGGTTCCAGGGAGAGCTCTGGTGAGCGTTCTAGGCAGGAAAAGGAGGCCGGTGGCGAGGAGGCTATGGGCAGGGAGGGGGCGTGGTGATATGAAAAATGGAACGAGGAGAGGGAGGGGGTTTTATAGGCGGTCTCGGGAGGCGCTGGGATGGAAAGACGAGGGAGATCGGGAAGGTGGAGATTCCTGTCTCCATGGATATGGAAAGCTTCTGTAACGTGAGAGGAAAGAGAGGAAGGAGATGATCTCTTGTTGGGCTAGAATAGGAAAGTGCTTAATGGGCCAGCAGATTTTCCTAATAAAAACGATTCCATTCCTATTTTTAAAATTAGGAAACTAAAACAATAAAAAGGAAATCAAATCAATTCGGAATAAAGAGTTTTTATATACTAAAATTATCAGAAAAATAAAATGTAGATGATGAGCATTATTCCAAGGCTTTATTTCTTTTTGCAAATAATTTTTAAATAAAAACTTTGGTTTTTCTTGGCTCAAATATTTTCAAAAATGCCCCCTGATTTTGGAGGGTCATTTTCCTCCCCTCTTTCTTGCTTGCAAGAATTTATTTTTTGGGGTATTTCTCGGGGAAGAAAAATAGAGAAGCAAGTGCAAATATTTGAAAGAATTAAATTGCAAAACTCCGTTCAAATTCTTTATAGTTGAAGAAGTCATGTCATCTTCTCTCATTGATTTTAATAGGATGAATTTGAATTTACCTGAGAAGTGGAAAGTCATTTTATTCCCTCTCATTCAAAAGTTTTTGAAAAGGTTCAAATTTCACTCAAGTTTAATTCACTCAAGCAAACAAACAAACAATTCAATTAATTATATTAACCTTCCAAAATTTAGAATTTTGGGATGTTACACCAAGGAGGTCACGTTTCAAGTGGCCCCATTCGGTGGCGGATATCACGCTTTGTTAGGGCGAGAGGCATTCACAATCTTCCAAGCTATACCCCATTACGGGTACATGAAGCTCAAAATGCCCGGACCCAATGGGATAATCACTCTCGCCAGTGATCCAGATACGGCACTCTGCGCTGAAAATAAGACAGCCACACTGGCCCTAGAGGCATTGTCCGAAGCCTTAGCGGCAGAGGAACTAACTACGCTGCGCTCCACGGTGGACAGGGACGATGTGATACTCGATAAGAGGTCCAAATCCACCTCTTTTAAACCAGCAGACGAGATAGTCAAATTTCAGGTCCATCCAACGGACCCCACAAAGACGGCCTCCATTGGGGCACAATTAAGTCCTGATGTCGAAGCCGCACTACGAGAATTCCTTCGGGAAAATTGGGACATTTTGCCTGGCACCCTTCAGACATGCCAGGAATCCCACGCAGGCTGGCAGAGCACAGCCTAAATATCCTAAAAGGATTCAAGCCACCAAATAAGCTCTTGGCGATTTTCCGAGCCCAAAAGACAGGCAATGGGAGAAGAGCTAGCCAAACTCTTAGAAGCCGGATTCATCAGAGATATAAAGCATCCGGACTGGCTAGCCAATCTAGTAATGGTACCAAAAAAGGACAAATCCTGGCGCCTCTGCGTCGATTTTAAAGACCTTAACAAGGCCTGTCCAAAGGACCCTTTCCCCCTCCCTCGCATCGACCAAATCATCGATGCTACCGCAGGGCACGATTCATTGTGCTTCCTCGACGCATACTCCGGATACCATCAAATCAAGATGGCGGAGAAAGACCAGGCCGCAACGGCATTCATTACTCCATATGGGCCGTGCGGCTTCAACACAATGCCCTTCGGACTCAAAAACGCCGGCGCAACATATCAGCGCATGATTCAAACATGTCTGGCTACCCAGATAGGCAAAACAGTAGAGGCATACGTAGACGATGTGGTCGTCAAGACCAAACATGTCGGAACTCTAGTAGAAGACTTGAGGGTGACATTCGACAACCTCCGAGCATATGACATTAAGCTCAATCCGGAAAAATGCGTCTTCGGCGTACCAGCCGGAAAGCTCTTGGGCTTCATCGTATCCGGTAGAGGAATTGAAGCAAACCGGCTAAAATCCGAGCTCTCACAATTGGATATTCCAAAAGACCTCAAGCAGATACAAAACTAACCGGATGCGTAGCGGCCTTAAGTCGCTTCATTTCCTGTTTGGGAGAAAAGGCTCGCCCTCTACCGCCTCCTCCGCGCCGAACATTTCGAATGGACGGATGCTGCCGTAACCGGACTTCGAAGAAATAAAGGCCATATCGGCAACAAATCTGGTTACGGCCGCTACCAACCTGGGCGAACCTATGTTATTATATATCGCAGCAACACATCAAGTTGTCGGTAGCGGTACTCGTCGTTGAACGAGAAGCGAAGGGCACAAATTCCCTCTTTCAAAACCAGTGTACTACGTATCCACCGTTCTAACTCCATGCAAATCCGGTACCCACATTATCAAAAGATAGCGTGTCACGGTGTTCATGGCATCTCGGAAGCTGCGACACTACTTTCAAGAGTGTTCAATAACGGTGGCCTCCGAAGTACCTCTCAACGATATTATAAACAATCGCGACGCAACGGGCAGGATTGCAAAATGGGCTATCAAGCTCTTACCATTTGACATAACCTACAAACCACAGCGAGCTATTAAGTCGCAGGTTACGCTGACTTCGTGGCGAATGGACCGAAGCCGAACTCCCTAAAGAGTACGTCGCGTACTCCAACTGGATCATGCATTTCGACGGATCCAAAATGTTGGCTGGCTTGGGGGCTGGCGTCGTCCTGACGTCCCCAACTGGGGACACAATCCAATACGTACTTCAAATAATGTACATGGACTCCAACAACGCAGCCGAATACGAGGCCCTTCTACATGGCCTCCGGATGGCAATCTCCATGGGCATTCAACGCCTAGAGGTGAGCAGGGATTCAAACCTCGCTATATCCCAAGTAAATGGAGACTTTGACGCCAAAGATCCAAAAATGGCAGCTTACCGCAACACCGTCCTAAAAATGTCAGCTCGGTTCGAAGGACTAGAATTCCACCATGTAGCCCGGGATAATAACCAAGCAGCAGACGTGTTAGCATGCATCGGCGCGAAACGAGACGCCGTCCCTCCAACCATCCTCCTGGAATGGCTCTTCAAGCCATCCGTATTATGGGAAGAGGAGTCCGAAAATAACAATCCGGAGCCAGCTGCATCACCTAACTCAGACCATTCTGACACAATCGGCGGCTCAGCCAACGAAATAACACCTTCAGCTCACGAAATAATGGCAGTAATTTCCCCGTGGACAGAACCGTTCCTCGCCTACTTAATGCGGCAAGAACTTCCCGAAGACCAAAATGAGGCCCGCTGCATAGTTCGGCGATCTAAAGCCTACAAGGTCCATGAGGGAGAACTTTATAAGAAAAGCACAACCGGTGTCCTTCAAAGGTGTATCTCCGAAGAGGAAGGGCGAAATCTCCTGGCTGAAATTAACGCCGGACTCGGCGGGCACCACGCTGCAGCCCGGACCCTTGTAGGCAAGGCCTTCCGTACAGGATTTTATTGGCCGACAGCTCGGGCAGATGCTCAGGACTTAGTCCAACGATGCGTCGGTTGCCAGCTCTTTGCTAATCAGAGCCACATGCTACCCACCGCCCTCAAAACTATACCCATTACACCGCCGTCATGTCCTGGGGCTTGACTTGGTTGGACCCCTTAAAGGGGGAACCCACAAGCACAAATACTTATTGGTCATGGTGGACAAATTCACCATATGGATTGAGGCCAAGCCGGTTAAAACGGCAGAATCCGGACCGCTGATAGACTTCATATCCGGGGTAGTACACCGCTTTGGCGTCCCCCACAAAGATCATCACTGATAACGGCACGAACTTCACAGCCGACGAGGTTAAACTCTGGTGCAAAAATATGGGCATTAAGCTTGATTACGCTTCAGTCTATCACCCCCAAACTAACGGTCAAGTTGAGCGAGCAAATGGTCTAATAATGAGCGGCATCAAACCCAGACTAGTGCGATCCCTCAAGGAATCTAACACGCACTGGGTAGAGGAGCTCGACTCCGTACTCTGGGGGCTGCGGACCATGCCAAACCGAACTATTGGATTCACACCATTTTTCATGGTATACGGCGCAGAGGCAGTTCTGCCCTGCGATATAATTCATGACTCACCTCACGTGCGCATGTACGAAGAAAGAGAAGCCGAGTTAGATCGGCAGGACAGTTTGGATGCCTTAGAGGAGGAGCGGGACGTGGCAAAGGCTCGTTCCGTATTTTATCGCCAGCGAGCTCGAAGATATCAAAGCGAGAGAAGTACGGGCCAAAACTTACAATGTTGGCGAACTTGTCCCACGCCTGCACGGACAAGAAAAGGACAAACTTAAGCCCAAGTGGGAAGGTCCCTTCATCATCGACCAAGTCCTGACCGGGCGGAGCATACCGTCTACGTGAACGCATCCGACAACCGACTCGAGCCGAACCCATGGAACGCAGCCCGCCTCCTCAAGATTCTACGCCTAACGCCGGACTCCGGGTTCGTCTCACTCCCCCGTCCACCCCTTTTTTACTGTCTCTTGTCCTCCTCCTTCTTCCCACTTTTTTTTCTCAATACCTTTTATGGGCCGATTTGCGCTTTGTCCGCACACACTTGATGTGGTCCTGGCACTCATTATACCTGGGGGCTTCTTTAACAGAAGCTTATTCATACGGGCTTCATGCCCAATACATGTGTCATACTTCCGCATGTACCTATTCACCATTATATGCATCGATATGACTTAAGTTTTGGCCAAGCTGGGTTGCCTGGCTCCTGTGCTTACCCCTACGTTCCCGATTGTCCGGCTAGGAGGTAAAGGGAGCACCTCTGCGATTGTTATCGCCGGGTCACCGGATGTGTACCTCGACCGGGTGAAGCTGAAAGCTAGCGTTCTTAAGAGAATATTCGGTCGGTGACTTGAAAGATGATTTATTACTTACTTATTTATCTGCCCCGGATGCTTTTTTCTCGCTATTTTTGCAGTCCGCATTGCACTTTAGGGCATGCCTCCCAGTGAAAGGAACCCTTAACGGAACTATTCTCCCTGGAAGATGTTTCTTACTAACCATGTAATATAACATAACTAGTTGGGCACTTGTCTGATAAAGCAATTATGACCCCGACGCCTTGTCTCCATGCATGCCCCGGTTCTTTTATAACCATAAGGGTATTCGGACACACTCCGGACTGTTGGGTCCCGAGGTTGAAGCGAAACGGTCCGCAAAGACAAACGATCTACAATCCGGCTAGAAGGCATTTTACATGTCATTTCAAATTACATCGTCAAACCGACTGATTGTACTCCTCCTCAATCCCATCTAACAGGCTGTCTAATTTACAGTCTTGTTGGGAATATTTCGCGCCAGTTCTACTTGGCCGTACATCAAGCTCACAGGATCTCCTTCCCATCAGCCCCGCAGTCCGACCTCGGCCATGTGGTTTGGGTGGAGACTTGAATAGCGATGTCTTCACCATGGCCCAGCCTCCTCGGGCGCTCGACAATGAGCCGATATCTTCCACAAACGGAGGCGTCGTCGTGCTCCCTGAAGCTTCTCAACAAGCCCACCAAGGCCCTCGGGTAGGGAGACGGATGGCCATAAAGCATGAACGACGCCACTCATCGCCTGCCGAACACGTTCGAGAAATTGCACTAGCTCGGGAAGTTGGTCACCCGTTGACTCGGGCATTTCCTCCATGAGGCGACTGTGAGCACACCTAAAGACATATTTCTGTCAATCGACTTCCTCGCCGAATTCTTCTTTTCAAAGGAATTCGTTCAAGCACTACTATAAATGCCGCGACAAAGCCGCTGATTCTCCTTCATGGAGCTGCATTTGGGCCCGAACACCTTTCAGCTCTTCTCCTTGCTTTGGGTGTGGGCATCTTGGAGCTTGTTTCTCTCCTGCTGCACCTTCATAAGCACCTCTCGCCGCCTTTAGTTGGCGCAGTAGCTGTTGCTGTCCGGATCTAGTCCGGCGACCTGCAATATTATTGTCGATTCACGCCACACTTTGCTAAATAATTATCTTTTCAAAATCGTCTTACCAGCGGGGTCTCTGTGGCTCCCCTGTGGCGGCAGTCTTGACCTCAAGTTGGGCCTTGCACTCTTGGAGCTCTGGGACAGATGGGTATTCTTCTCCGTAAGACCAAGATGATAATTGATCCTTAAATCAGTTATTTCAACTATTTTAAGTCTCGGGGCTCTTGGCATATATCACTATTAAAATTACTTACCCGTATGTCTTTCACATACCGCTCCGTGGCTCTGGTTAACCCATCTTGAGCGGCACGGAGGTGCGCGTTCCGCTTTAAAGGCATTTAACGCCTCGAGGAGAAACACGCCACGAAGAACTGTCCGACGACGCCTGTGATTCATTGCGCTCTCCACCTCGCACCGGGTGGCGGACAGCTGTCGGCATCCTCCGTCGGAGGAGCGTCCGCTCACGCCTTGTATTCGCCTCCTCCGGACCATGCGTTGGAGCATGGCGTGAGGCTTGATAGGCAACCTCTCCGGACACTGACCGGCGAGCGCTCTTCCTGGAAAGGTTATGAGCATTAATATACCTCCTAGGGATCCTTCCCTTAAAAATAGAGGTGCTCTGCATCGCTTGGCGACGTTCGGTTCGCGTCACGCTCCTCTTCCTCCTGCTGGGCCGGACTGATCCTTGTTGTCCGGCCGCCGCGGGTTCGGCTTCCCACCTTAAAGGTGCCTCCTGCGATGCATCATCAGTATGGGATGGTCAGAATTGAGCACAGATCAAATGATGGTGTTAAGACCTTGGTCACAGTCACCTGGGAGGCCGGGAAAAAACCGGGGTAGTCAGCCGTAATGGCGACTAGGGCATTGTCTATGCTACATTGGTGGAACACCCCGTCAATCAGCTCCACCTTTATGTCCGGATCCTCTTCGGAGGTCGGATCAAGGGATCATTCCGGATCCTCGGGCTGTGGAGCTAGGCTTCGTATGCCCTCCACGTCCCGGCGAAGCTCCTGCGTCGAAATCGCAGAGTAAGATACTTGACTTTAAAAATGCATGGATCGGGTAGATGAACATCTGCTTACCCAGCTCCGATGGTTATTCATAGAAAATCCATTCAGCGGATTCTTGCGGATGAAGTCCTCCTCCTCTCCCTTGTACAAGCCGGACAGGATCTTTGCCAGATCGGCTGCCGAGCCTGGCCCTTTGTGGCCATGACGGGTGGCATCGTCTTCCCCGTTGAAATCCCACATGGGGTGGCCCCTATATTGGAGTGGCTGCACCCCTCCCATAATGCACGTGGCCATGACTCCAATCATGGTCAATCTGGAGTGGGCCAATAACCTAATCCGGCCCATCAGATAATGGACGCTCCTATCATCTTCCCGTTGAGGGCTCATGGGCGCCAACTCAGGCGTTTCTTCAAGGGAGCATTGTTGAACTCCGGGAGGCCGATCCGGACTGGATCCGGCAGAGGGGCGTCCTCCATGTAGAACCATTCCGAAGGCCAGTCTTCGGACGCCTTCTTCGGGGTGCCGGATAGATATCCGGTCCCGGCGATGCGCCATATTTCGGCTCCGCCCACTTGATATATCGACCCCTCATGAGAACGGGGTACGAGACAAAACAATCTCTTCCACATGGCAAAATGGGGCTCGATGCCCAAGAACAGCTCGCAAAAAGCTATGAAGCCCGCGATGTGCAAAATGGAGGCGGGCGTGAGGTGGTGAAGTTGGAGTCCGTAGAACTCTAGGAGCCCCCGGAGAAAAGGATGTATGGGAAATCCGAGTCCCCTTATTAGATAGGGGACAAAGCATACCCGCTCCCCCTTTGGAAGGCTTGGGACGCCCGCCTGCTTTCCACCCTTGTAGGTGGCTAGTCCGCTTGAACCGAACCATGAAAGCTGGGGAAGATATCCTCGGTCTGGAGTACCACTAGCTCATTGTGGAACTGAGCATCTCCCCAATCTCCTGGCTTAGGGCTGGGAGCGCGAGAGGAGGAGCCGCGTCGGCTATCCATGATGGAATGGATTTACAGAGGCGCTTGATGAGAACTTGCGGATGGAGGATGGTGTGAGCTGGATCTAGATCCTCGCCTCTCTTATAGGCGGCTCGTTCGCTGCTAGGGGTAAAATGTAAAAATATCCCAGCCCTTCGCATTCGTACGTCACGTGGAAGAAGGCCATTATTGGGCGTAGGAGCCAAGGAGCGCAACATTCATAAAGAAGCCGGACACTATTTGACGGGAACATGAAGATTGGAGGAGAACCCGCGTTGCAACGCCGAAGACAATATACGCGCCGGACTCATCGTCATTGAAGCCTGGTTCAGGGGCTACTGAGGGAGTTCCTGACTAGGGGGTGTCCGGATAGCCGAACTATCATCATCGGCCGGACTCCAAGACTATGAAGATACAAGATTGAAGACTTCGTCCCGTGTCCGGATGGGACTTTCCTTGGCGTGGAAGGCAAGCTTGGCGTCTGAATATGTAGATCTCCTACCATTGTAACCGACTCTGTAACCCTAACCCTATCCGGTGTCTATATAAACCAGAGGGTTTTAGTCCAGAGGATCTAACAACAATCATACCATAGGCTAGCTTCTAGGGTTTAGCCTCTTTGATCTCGTGGTAGATCCACTCTTGTAACACACATCATCAATATTAATCTAGCAGGACGTAGGGCTTTACCTCCATCAAGAGGGCCCGAACCTGGGTAAAACATCGTGTCCCTCGTCTCCTGTTACCATCCGCCTAGACGCACAGTTCGGGACCCCCTACCCGAGATTCGCCGGTTTTGACACCGACAAGGGTCCTGGCGCACTCTATATAAGCTACCCTCCTCCTCTGGCACAAGGGTTCGCACCCCTTGTAACAATCACGCATATCCAGTCGATATAGCTTCAGGGCACCGAGAATAGGGCTTTTACCTCCTCCGAGAGGGACCTGAACTCGTAAAACTTGCGTGTACAACCTCACCGTAGCTAGGACCTTTCCTCCTCCTACTTACCCCCTATTCTACTGTCAGACTTACTCCCACGACATAGGAAATGAATTTCATTCTCTCTTTATCTTCTTCCATGGTCGGGTTTTGAGTCTTTACTCAACTTCACACCTTACAATACAGGCAAGAACTCCTTCTTTGACTGATCCATTTTGAACTCCTTCAAAATCTTGTCAAGGTATGTACTCATTGAAAGTCTTATCAAGCGTCTTGATCTATCTCTATAAATCTTGATGCTCAATATGTAAGCAGCTTCACCGAGGTCTTTCGTTGAAAAATTCTTATTCAAGTATCCTTTTATGCTATCCAGAAATTCTATATCATTTCCAATCAACAATATGTCATCCACATATAATATCAAAAATGCTACAGAGCTCCCACTCACTTTCTTGTAAATACAGGCTTGACTGTAAGTCTGTATAAAACCATTTGCTTTGATCACCTCATCAGAGCGTATATTCCAACTCCGAGATGCTTGCACCAGCCCATAGATGGATCGCTGGAGCTTGCACACCTTGTTAGCACCTTTAGGATCGAGAAAACCTTCTGATTGCATCATATACAACTCTTCTTAGAGATATCCATTTAAGGAATGCAGTTTTGACATCCATTTGCTAGATTTCAAAAAATGTGCCAATTGCTAACATGATTCGGATGGACTTAAGCATCGCTACGATTGATAAAGTCTCATCGTAGTCAACCCCTTTAACTTGTCGAAAAACTTTTGCGACAAGTCGAGCTTTGTAGATAGTAGCATTACCATCAGCATCAGTCTTCTTCTTGAAAATCCATTTATTCTCTATGACTTGCCGATCATCGGGAAAGTCCACCAAAGTCCACACCCTGTTCTCATACATGGATCCTATCTAAGTTTTCATGGCCTCAAGCCATTTGTCAGAATCTGGTCTCATCATAGCTTCTTCATAGTTCGTAGGTTTGCCTTGGTCTAGTAACATGACTTCCAGGACAGGATTACCGTACCACTCTCGTGCAGATCATGCTCTGGTCGACCCACGAAATTCAGTAGCAACTTGATCTAAAGTTTCATGATCATTATCATTAGCTTCCTCTCTAGTTGGTGTAGGCATCACGAAACGTTTTTCTCTGATGTGCTACTTTCCAATTCAAGAGGAGGTACAGTTACCTCATCAAGTTCTTCCTCCCACTCACTTCTTTCGAGAGAAACACCTTCTCTAGTAAGGATCCATTCTTGGCAACAAATATCTTGCCTTCGGATATGTGGTATAAGGTGTACCCAATTGTTTCCTTAGGGTATCCTATGAAGATGCACTTCTCCGATTTGGATTCGAGCTTATCAGGCTGAAACTTTATTTTCTTGTTACGACAATTCCCCACTTCACTTCGAAATTCTTTGAACTTTTCAAATGTTTCATACTTATGTTTCATCAAGAAGATATACCCATATCTACTCAAATCATCAGCGAAGGTGAGAAAATAACGATACCCGCCGTGTGCTTCAACACTCATCGGACCGCATACATCAGTATGTATTATTTCCAATAGGTCATTAGCTTGCTCCATTGTTCTGGAGAACGGAGTCTTAGTCATCTTGCCCATGAGGCATGGTTCACAAGTATCAAATGATTCATAATCAAGTGATTCCAAAAATCCATCTGCATGGAGTTTCTTCATCGCTTTATACCAATATGACATAAACGGTAGTGCCACAAGTATGTTGCACTATCATTATCAACTTTGCATCTTTTGACATCAATATTATGAATATGTGTATCACTACGATCAAGAATCAATAAACCATTCATGTTGGGTGTATGACCATAGAAGGTATTATTCATGTAAACAGAACAAAAATTATTCTCTAACTTAAATGAATAACTGTATTGCAATAAACATGATCTAATCATATTCATTCTCAATGCAAACACCAAATAACATTTATTTAGATTCAACACTAATCCCGAAGGTAGAGGGAGTGTGCGATGGTGATCGTATCAACCTTGGAATCACTTCGAACACACATCGTCACCTTGCCCTTAATTAGTCCATGTTTATTTTGCAACTCCTGTTTTGAGTTATTAATCTTAGCAACTGAACCAGTATCAAATACCCAGGGGTTACTATGAACACTAGTAAGGTACACATCAATAACATGTATATCAAATATACCTTTGTTCACTTTGCCTTCCTTCTTATCCACCAAGTATTTGGGGTAGTTCCACTTCTAGTGATCATTCCCTTTGAAGTAGAAGCACTCAGTTTCAGGCTTAGGTCCATCTTTGGGCTTCTTCATGGGAGTGACAACTTGCTTGTCATTCTTCTTGAAGTTTGGTTTCTTTCCCTTGTCTAGAAAATAGTGGTCTTGTTAACCATCAACACTTGATGCTCTTTCTTAATTTCTACCTTCGCCGATTTCAGCATCGTGAAAAGCTCGGGAATCGTTTTCGTCATCCCTTGCATATTATAGGTCATCATGAAGTTCTAGTAGCTTGGTGATAGTGACTAGAGAACTCTATCAATTACTATCTTACCTGGAAGATTAACTCCCACTTGATTCAAGCGATTGTAGTACCCAGATATTCGGAGCACATGCTCACTAGCTGAGCTATTCTCCTCCATCTTGTAGGCAAAGTACTTGTCAGAGATCTCATACCTCTCAACATGGGCATGAGTCTGAAATACCAACTTGAGCTTTTGGAGCATCTCATATGCTTTGTGGCGTTCAAAACATTTTTGAAGTCCTGGTTCTAAGCCGTAAAGCATGGTGCACTAAACTATCAAGTAGTCATCATATCGAGGTTTCCAAACGTTCATAACGTTTGCATCTTCTCCTGCAATAGGTCTGTCACATAGCGGTGCATTAAGGACATAATTCTTCTGTGCAGTGCTACCTCTTGAGCTTGCGTTGGTTTTCCCTTGAAGAGGAAAGGGTGATGCAGCAAAGTAGCATAAGTATTTCCCTCAGTTTTGAGAACCAAGGTATCAATCCAGTAGGAGACAACGCACAAGTCACTGAATACCTGCACAAACAATCAACAACTTGCACCCAACGCGATAAAGGGGCTGTCAATCCCTTCATGGTCACTTGCAAAAATGATATCTGATAGAGATAGATAAATGGTAAAGTAAATATTTTTGGTATTTTTGGTTTATAGATTGGAAAGTAAAGATTGCAAAATAGTAGATCAGGAACTAGCAAGATGTAAACGAAATTCAATATAATGGAAAAGAGACCCGGGGGCCATAGGTTTCACTACTGGCTTCTCTCATTATAGCAAATATTATGGTGGGTGAAAAAATTACTGCCGAGCAATTGATAGAAAAGCGCATAGTTATGATGATATCTAAGGAAATGATCATGAACAAAGGCATCACGTCCATGTCAAGTAGACCGACTCCTGCCTGCATCTACTACTATTACTCCACACATCGACCTCTATCTAGCATGCATCTAGAGTATTAAGGTCATAAATAACGGAGTAACGCATTAAGCAAGATGACATGATGTAGAGGAATTAACTCAAGCAATATGATGAAAACCCCATCTTTTTATCCTCGATGGCAACTATCATTATTGGAAAAGTCCCTACTGTCAAGAAAAAGTATGATATTCTTATTGTTGGGGATTTTCAAATCCCCGTTGAGGTAACTTAGTGTTATTCTAAATTTCTCCGGTTCCGTGTTATTCGAATGAGTTTGTTAACAAGACTTGATCAACCTTGTTAGTGGATTCATTTTGATGATCACGAGATGGATGAAACTAGAAGGCACAACCTTCTGTACCCTCTTTTTACTTTCTGTTATTTAGGATAAATAAAGCAAAAATAGTATTATCTGTCTGTTTTCTGAATTATCCATGCATTAAATAAATATCCCAAAAATAAAAGTGCTCCAAATGCCCTGCAAATTTAGTATGATTTTTATGGAATATTTGAGGATTTTAGGCACTGAAAACACTGCAGGAGGGGCAAGCACCAGGCCACGAGAGTGGAGGGCGCCTCCCCCCCTATAGGGCGTGCCCCCTGTCTCGTGGGACCCTGGTGGCCCCCTCCACTTATGCCAGCACCCACACACTTCATCTTCTACCCAAAAAATCCCCATCCAGCTCAAGCACGAGTTCTAGCTCATTTTGCTGCGATTTTCGAATCTCCTTGCTCAAAGCTCCATTCACAAAACTGCTTTGGGAGATTGTTGCTTGGTATGTGACTCCTCCATTGGTCCAATTAGTTTTTGTTCTAGTGCTTTATTCATTGCAAATTTTTGCTGCATAGGTGACCATGTTCTTGAGCTTGCATGTTAAATTTATGAGGTCCCAAGCAATTCCAATGCATGATATAGGCTCTAGGCACTTGTAGGAGTAGTTGCTACCAATCGTTTTATTCACTTTTATTTTGAAGTTACTAAAATTTCAAAAAAATTCAGAAAATGCTAAGGAGGTTTTTGAAGGGCTCTTCTAGCCAAAGCTCTCAGGAAAAACAAGCCAAAGAGAAGGAAAAGGCCAAGTATAATCTTCCTCGCTTAGCGGAAGTACGGTCGTGTGAATGGCCATGTGAGGATTTCTTGAAAGAAGCTGGAATTCATGAAGATTTTTATTCTTTGATCGAGACTGTAGGCCTCACCGGTTTCATCAACGACCGAATCGATCAGTATCTCTTACTCACCAATACTTTCGTGCAAAACTTTTATTATTATCCTAAGAAGTCACCGCCTGCAGTATCATTTCATTTATATGATGAATTCAAAGAAATATCTTTACATAATTTTTGCGCGGTGTGTAGGATACCTTATGAGGGAGAATTAGAGGAACCCCATCGTGAAGATGTGGGTGGCTTTGTTAATACTATAGCAGCTGTAGAAGAGCCAAAGAAGGGCTCTGAGGCAAAAGTCTCTAGCATACACTTTCCTGTTTTACGCTACTTTGCCATATTTGCTAGTAGATGCGTCATTGGTCGTGGAAATAGTGGAAACTTAAGTGTTCCTGATATTATCATTCTTTAACATGCTTTGCTTGGAGACAATACTTTTAGTATGGGTGCTGTCGTTGCTAAGCGGCTAGCCCTGAATCGTACAAAAGGCCCCATATTTGGAGGTATCTATGATGCACGTCTTGCTAAACATTTTCAGATACCCATTAGGCACCATGAGAAGGAGGAGATAAAATTGCCTCCTCACATTTTAGATTACAAGAGCATGGTAGCACACAAGTTTATTGCTGACAACAAAGAGAAGATGCTCTTGTATAAACTTAGATTTAATAAGAAACACTTTGAGATTATTATTTTGCCTGTGCCTCTGTTGTTTGATTTGCTTGCAGAAAATTTTCTTGTCACACCTGAAGCGGTGAACAATCATCGAGCCCAGGCTTTTACTCCAGAACCTGAACCTGAGCCAGAACCTGAACTTGACCTTTATCGTGCATCATCTGTCCAGTGGGATTCGGAGATGACCAGCAAGTGGTATCCTGATTACACCTCCCATTACACCGGGGAGAGTAGCGCCGGTCCTTCGTACTAGACCAACTTAGGCCAAAAGCCTAAGCTTGGGGAGTAATGTATTTCACCGACTTTACATTCATGTTCACACACTAGTCGTCGGTGCTCATACTCTTTCATTGTATTATCCATGCTAGTTTAAATTTCTTTTTCTAGTTTTCTTCTTGTGTGTTTGATAAACCTTAAGAAAAACCAAAAAAATAGTTAGTTTAATTTCCATGCTTGTAGTAGAAATTAAATTGAAAACCCAAAAAGATTTCTAGTTCTTCTTCTTACTTGTTGGGAGCTTTCCCGTGTAAATAGTTTTCTTTTCTTTTCATTTCTTTGGGGGTCGAGAAGACTATATTGAAAATGCTTAGTGGCTCTCATTTGCCTGATTGTTTATTTAACTTAGAGCCCATATTACTTGTCTTCTCTCTTGAGTTGAATGCTTGCAGATTCCAGCTTAGTCCATGCACGTGCACTCTTATTATTATACACATCTATCGGTCGTGCAAGTGAAAGGCAATAATGACGACATATGATGAACTTATTGAGATGAGAAAAGCTGGTATGAACTCGACCTCTCTTGTTTTTGTAAATATGATGAGTTCATCGTTTCTGAGTCAGCCTATTATGAGGTAAACATATTTTGCAATGACATTTAGAGATTATAGTTGCATGTGCCATGCTTGATTAGCTATGAGTTATAATGGTTTACCTTGCGTGCCAACATGCTATTAGAATGATTATGATGTGGTATGATGGGATGGTATCCTCCTTTGAATGTATTGAGTGACTCGACTTGGCACATGTTCACGCATGTAGTTGAATCAACATAGCCTTCATGATATTTATGTTCATGGTGGATTATATCCTACTCATGCTTGTACTCGGTGTAAATTAATTTTAATGCATGTTTTCGACTGTTGTCGCTCTCTCAGTTGGTCACTTCCCAGTCTTTTGCTAGCCTTCACCTGTACTAAGCGGGAATACTGCTTGTGCATCCCAACTCCTTAAACCCCAAAGTTGTTCCATATGAGTCCACCATACCTACCTATATGCGGTATGTACCTGCCGTTCCAAGTAAATTTGTATGTGCCAAACTCTAAACCTTCAAATGAAATTCTGTTTTGTATGCTCGAGCAGCTCATGTCTAGGGCTACCTATATCTTCCATGCTAGGTGGGTTATTCTCAAGAGGAGTGGACTCCGCTCCTCATTCACGAGAAAGGGCCCGTAACCGGGATGCCCAGTCCCATGATCCAAAAAGATCAAAGCAAATCAAAATAATTAAACAAAACTCCCCCAGGGTTGTTGTTAGTTGGAGGCACTCGTTGTTTCGAGCAAGCCATGGATTGATGCTTGTTGGTGGTTGGGGGAGTATAAACCTTTACCATTCTGTTTGGAAACTGCCTATAATGCATGTAGTATGGAAGATACAGCCATCTCATAGTTGTTGCGTTGACAGCAAAAGTATGCCGCTCAAAATGTTATTCATTCTCTATTTTAAAAATCGAGCTCTGGCACCTCTACAAATCCCTGCTTCCCTCTGCGAAGGGCCTATCTATTTACTTTTATGTTGAGTCATCACCCTTCTTATTAAAAAGCACCAGCTGGAGAGCACACAGTCATTTGCATACATTATTATTGGTTAATTTTTGGTATGATTTGATTGGATCTCTTTTACCATGAATTACAATGTTTAGTCAGTCCTTGATCTTTAAAGGTGCTCTGCATTTATGTTTTGCGGTCTCGTAAAGGGCTAGCGAGATACCATTTTGTTATATCATGTTATGATTATTTTGAGAAAGTGTTGTCATCCGAGTTTTATTATTATGGCTCGCTAGCTGATTATGCTATTGATATGAGTAATTGTGAGACCTAAGTGTTATTGTGAGTATGGTTAGTTCATAATATTTGCTGAAACTTGAATGCTGGCTTTTCATGTTTACAACAACAAGAGCAAATAGAGTTTGTAAAAGTTTTTCTTTATCACTTTCAGTTTATCAACTGAATTGCTTGAGGACAAGCAAAGGTTTAAGCTTGGGGCAGTTGATACGTCTCCAACGTATCTACTTTTCCAAACACTTTTGCCCTTGTTTTGGACTCTCATTTGCATGATTTGAATGAAACTAACCCGGATCGACGCCGCTTTCAAAGAAACTGCCATGATGTTGTTTTATGTGTAGAAAAGAGAAGTTCTCGGAATGTCCTGAAAATCCACGGAGGTACTTTTTGGAATTAATAAGAATTTCTGGGCGAAAGAAATACACCAGGGAGCCCACGGCCTGTCCACGAGACAGGGGGGCGCCCCCCTATAGGGCGCGCCCCCTATCTCGTGGGCCCCCTGGACCTCCACCGACCTCAACTCCATATATTCACATTCGGGGAGAAAAAAATCAGAGAGAAAGTTTCATCATGTTTTATGACACGGAGCCGCCGCCAAGCCCTAAGGAGGGCTGATCTGGAGTCCGTTCGGGGCTCCGGAGAGGGGGATTCGTCGCCGTCGTCATCATCAACCATCCTCCATCACCAATTTCATGATGCTCACCGCCGTGCGTGAGTAATTCCATCATAGGCTTGCTAGACGGTGATGGGTTGGATGAGATTTACCATGTAATCAAGTTAGTTTTGTTAGGGTTTGATCCCTACTATCCACTATGTTTTGAGATTGATGTTGCTATGACTTTGCTATGCTTAATGCTTGTCAGTAGGGCCCGAGTGCCATGATTTCAGATCTGAACCTATTATGTTTTCATGAATATATGTGTGTTCTTGATCCTATCTTGCAAGTCTATAGTCAACTATTATGTGTTATGATCCGACAACCTCAAGTGACAATAATCAGGATACTTCTCGGTGATGACCGTAGTTTGAGGAGTTCATGTATTCACTATGTGCTAATGCTTTGTTCCGGTTCTCTATTAAAAGGAGGCCTTAATATCCCTTAGTTTCCACTAGGACCTGATGACCCACAAGTATAGGGGATCTATCATAGTCCTTTCGATAAGTAAGAGTGTCGAACCCAACGAGGAGCAGAAGGAAATGATAAGCGGTTTTCAGTAAGGTTTTCTCTTGCAAGCACCTTTGAAATAGTAGGTGATAGATAGTTTTGTGATAAGATAAATAGTAACAAGAAAAAAGTAAATAAAGTAAATAAAGTGCAGCAAGGTGGCCCAATCCTTTATGTAGCAAAGGATAAGCCTGGACAAATTCTAACAATGAAGAAGGAGCTCCCGAGGACACATTGGGAATTATCGTCAAGCTAGTTTTCATCACGTTCATAAGATTCGCGTTCGGTACTTTGATAATTTGATATGTGGGTGGACCGACACTTGGGTACTGTCCTAACTTGGACAAGCATACCACTTATGATTAACCCCTATTGCAAGCATCCGCAACTACAAATAGGAGTATTAAGGTAAAGCTAACCACAACATTAAACATATGGGTCCATATCAGCCCCTAACGAAGCAACGCATAAACTAGGGTTTAAGCTTCTGTCACTCTAGCAACCCATCATCTACTTATTACTTCCCTATGCCTTCCTCTAGGCCCATAATGGTGAAGTGTCATGTAGTCGACGTTCACATAACACCACTAGAGGAAAGACAACATACATCTCATCAAAATAGCGAACGAATACCAAATTCACATGACTACTAATAGCAAGACTTCACCCATGTCCTCAGGAACAAACGTAACTACTCACAAAGCATATTCATGTTCATAATCATAGGAGTAATAATATGCATAAAGGATCTGAACATATGATCTTCCACCAAGTAAACCAACTAGCATCAACTACAAGGAGTAATC
Organism: Aegilops bicornis; assembly: GCA_021605145.1. Classification (NCBI taxonomy): domain Eukaryota; kingdom Viridiplantae; phylum Streptophyta; class Magnoliopsida; order Poales; family Poaceae; genus Aegilops; species Aegilops bicornis. The sequence continues at coordinate 676,133,140 of CM038672.1, forward strand.
AACACTACTATCAACCCACCGGTACCAATTTGTGGTTTTGATACAAGATTGGATACAAGAGATGAACTAGGGTTTTGAGAGGAGATGGTGCTGGTGAAGATGTTGATGGAGATTGACCCCCTCTCGATGAGAGGATCGTTGGTGATGATGTTGGTGATGATTTCCCCCTCCCGGAGGGAAGTGTCCCCGGCAGAACAGCTCCGCCAGAGCCCTAGATTGATTCTGCCAAGGTTCCGCCTCGTGGCGGCGGAGTTTCGTCCCGTAAGCTTGCCCACAATTTTTTCCAGGGTAAAAGTGATGATATAGCAGAAGATGGACGCCGGAGGCCCACCAGGGGGCCCAGGAGATAGGGGCGCGCCCTGTAGGGGGGCGCGCCCCCCTGTCTCCTGGAGAGGGTGTGGGCCCCTTGGCCTATTTCTTTTGCTCATAAATTCTTATAAAATCCAAAAGGTTGTTTCGTGGAGTTTTAGGACTTTTGAAGTTATGCAGAATAGGTTTCCAATGTTTGCTCCTTTTCTAGCCAGAATTCCAGCTGCCGACATTCCCCCTCTTCATGGTAAACCTTGTAAAATAAGAGAGAATAGCCATAAGTATTGAGATATAATGTGTAATAACAGCCCATAATGCAATAAATATTGATATAAAAGCATGATGCAAAATGGACATATCAACTCCCCCAAGCTTAGACCTCGCTTGTCCTCAAGCGAAGCCGAAATCGAAAAATATGTCCACATGTTTAGAGATAGAGGTGTCGATAAAAATAAAATACGGACATGAGGGCATCATGATCATTCTAATAACAGCAACATATATGGATTTTGTCATATGATTTCCTATGCTCAAGTAATAAGCAATTCACAATGTCAAGATGGTTCAAAAACTTCATTGGGAACTAACAAACTATAATCTCAATCATTGAAGCAATTGCAATTTATCGTAACATCGGAAAGAGTCAATAATAGAGCATTTCAGCAAGCTCACAAATAATAAACTATCTCGTAGTCCCCTATAATTATTAACACTCACGCAATACTTGTGGTTATAGAGTTTCAGCCGGACACTGAGAAAGATAGGGGCTTATTGTGTTGCCTCCCAACGTATTCACCTTTAGGTGATGTCAACAATAATAGCATATGCCAACTTACATCCAATTGGATATATGTATCATGATCTTTCAAACACGAGGAGCTTGCCAAAGGATAAAAATAAAAAGGGAAAGGTGAGTGTCGGTGTTAAAACCGGCGGATCTCGGATAGGGGGTCCCGAACTGTGCGTCTAGGCGGATGGTAACAGGAGACAAGGGACACGATGTTTTTACCCAGGTTCGGGCCCTCTCGATGGAGGTAAAACCCTACTCCTGCTCGATTAACATTGATGAGATGGGTCGTAGAAGAGGAGGTCTACGACGAGATCCGAGAGGCTAAACCCTAGAAGCTAGCCTATGGTATGATTGTTGTTCGTCCCCACAGGACTAAAAACCTCCGGTTTATATAGGCAATCAAGAGGTTAGGGTTACACCGAGTCGGTTACAATGGTAGGAGATCTACATAGCCGTATCGCCAATCTTGCCTTCCACGCCAAGGAAAGTCCCATCCGGACACGGGACGAAGTCTTCAATCTTGTATCTTCATAGTCCAGGAGTCCGGCCAAAGGCTATAGTCCGGCCATCCGGACACCCCCTAATCCAGGACTCCCTCAGTGAGCATCACCTTGACTCAAGCATAAATTAAAAACATAAAGTGAAAGATAGGCCCTTCGTAGAGGGAAGCAGAGGTTGTCATGCACGTTTAGGGTTGATGCATAAATTCTTAGTGCAAAAGAACATCACTTTATATTGCCCCTTGTATGTGGACCTTTATTATGCAGTCCATCGCTTTTATTACTTCCACAACAAGTTCGTACAAAGTTTATTTTCTCTGCACTAATAAGTCATACATATTTAGAGAGCAATTTTATTGCTTGCACCGATGACAACTTACTTGAAGGATCTTATTCAATCCATAGGTACGTATGGTGGACTCTCATGGCAAAACTGGGTTTGAGGAAATTTGGAAGCACAAGTAGTATCTCTACTTGGTGCAAGGAATTTGGCTAGCATGAGGGGGAAAGGCAAGCTCAAATGAGCTTTGTCTACTATGTTCGGCCGGCCGGAGTTGCCATACCCGGCGTGACGGTTATCGTCACGTGTCGTGGGGCGCCCACGCGATCCGTAGATCGATCTTGTTTGCCTTGCCTTGTCCTCCAATATATCTCGCAGGTCTGGCGCATTTCCCTACGCCTTGGTATTTTTTGAGCGGCGCCGGGGTGCGGCTTGAGTTGAGGGCCGAAAGGCCTCTCTGTCGCGGCCACGAGGTGGCTGGTCAGCCGTATCATGCGCTGGTGATATAGGTTTGGGTGCTTCCTCCTCTAATCGGGGTAGGAGCCTGCGTTTTGGGTAGCTCTTGGAGGGGCGCTCGAGTTCATACTCTTCGGCCACAAGGACTTCAGTCCATCCAGCTAGCAAGTCTTGGTCAGCTCTAAGCTGTTGCTGCTTTCTTGAGGCTGCTTGCCGTGGCCATAAGCCCGCGTTTGAAATGCTCTTGTTCGACGGGATCCTCGGGCACGCATTTAATTCATCATCGTCGAGGCTTGCCTCATCTTCGGAGGGAGGCATGTAATTATCGTCCTCTACCGCTCTTTACGCCGCTCTCTCATGAGGGCTGGCTTCTCCATCCTCTGCGCTGAATCCTGCTGGAGGGGTTGTCTTCGACCTTGTCCGGGTGTTATTGTCTCCCGTGCCGGAATCACCATTTTTGCTGTGGCGGCATTTAGAGCGGCGCTGCTGACGCCGGCGCTTAGGCTGTTTCTTGGAGGGGTCATCCTCCGCTGTTCCATTGCCATTTCCATCTTTAGGGATGTCCACCATGTATATGTTGTATGACGAGGTGGCCTTCCAGTGCCCTGTGGGCGCTGGTTCTTGGTCGTCTCCTGCATCGTCGTCCATACCATCGATGTCTTCGGAGTCGAAGTCGAGCATGTCGGTTAAATCATCGACAGTGGCTACGAAGTGGGTGGTGGGTGGGCTTTGAATTTCTTCGTCGTCCGCATCCCACCCTTCCCGACCATAATCCGGCCAGGGCTCTCCTGATAAAGAGAGAGACTTTAGTGAATTCAGGATGTCGCCAAAGGGCGAGTGCTGAAAGATGTCTGCGGCAGTGAATTCCATGATCGGCGCCCAATCGGATTCGATTGGCGGGGGCGCGGAAGGCTCGGAGTCCGGCACCTTGGAGTCACGAGCTTCGCAAAGGACGGGGTAGGTGTACGGCGCCATCGCCAGAGATCGCAGCCCCGAGGCGGTGTCCAGCCACCCATCCTCGATCGGCACGATCGGCTCCGAGCTAAAGGTCGAGCGGACCGTGCGGCCTCCAGGACACTGTTCGGTGGCAGAGCTAGATCATGCCCCTCGTAACAGTGTGGCGCGCTTGGCTGTGGCTCGAACCCGTCGAAGATCAAGTCTCCGTGGACGTCAGCCGTGTAGTTCAAATTTCCAAATCTGACCTGGTGGCCAGGGGCGTAGCTTTCAATCTGCTCCAGATGGCCAAGCAAATTGGCCCGCAGTGCAAAGCCGCCGAATACGAAGATCTGTCCGGGAGAAAAGTCTCACCTGGAGCGCATCGTTGTTGATGATCGGAGGAGCCATCGGGCCTAAAGATGACGCATACGAGGAACTCTCAATGAAAGCACCAATGTCGGTGTCAAAACCGGTGGATCTCGGTAGGGGGTCCCGAACTGTGCGTCTAGGCGGATGGTAACAGGAGACAAGGGACACGATGTTTTTACCCAGGTTGGGCCCTCTCGATGGAGGTAAAACCCTACTCCTGCTTGATTAATATTGATGATATGGGTAGTACAAGAGTAGATATACCACGAGATCAGAGAGGCTAAACCCTAGAAGCTAGCCTATGGTATGATTGTTGTTCGTCCTACGGACTAAAAGCCTCTGGTTTATATAGGCACCGAAGAGGGTTAGGGTTACACAGAGTCGGTTACAATGGTAGGCGATCTACATATCCGTATCGCCAAGCTTGCCTTCCACGCCAAGGAAAGTCCCATCCGGACACGGGACGAAGTCTTCAATCTTGTATCTTCATAGTCCAGGAGTCCGGCCAAAGGCTATAGTCCGGCCATCCGGACACCCCTAATCCAGGACTCCTTAGTAGCCCTGAACCAGGCTTCAATGACGCATTTAGTCCGGGCGCGCATATTGTCTTCGGCATTGCAAGGCGGGTTCCTCCTCTGAATTCTTCATAGATGATTTTGAACACAAGGATAGTGTCCGGCTCTGCAAAATAAGTTCCACATACCACCGTACAAAGAATAATATTTACACAAGTTCAATCTGCTGACGTATTCCGCAGCGTGATATCACACCATGGCCAAGCCTTTGTTCGAATCGTTTTCTTGTCCCACCTCGGTCGTTTAGCGAGGCAGTTTCCTTGGCACGTCTTGTCAAAGCAGATCGTGTCCCCTTATTCCGGATTCTCATCAATACGGGCGTGGGTAACCCAACGCGCCATTAATTACGGCGCTTGGGAGATAAGCGAGTTTTATCGGGCGGTGGGGACGCATAGCTTTGTCCGTCCATATAAGGGGATAAGGATCCACTTTTCACACACGCCTTCTTCCTCCTTTGCTCATCCATTTCCGCCAAGACTTGAGCTCTAGCGCCCAAGTCCGCATCCCACCTCAACCTTCTCCAACTATGTCCGGAGCGGGAGGCAAGTGGATGGCCTCCTCCGTCACGAGGGGCACATCAAAAGCTGCGAAAGGCGGATACTTGTCCGGCGACATTGCGCATCGGCTCCCGACAAGGGCAGCTCATCCCCACCCCAGGCCCCATGAGAGGGTGGTGTTCCTCCCCACTTCCTCCATGGGACTAGGTTTTCCACTTCACCCATTTGTCCGGGGGCTCATGTTCTACTACGGCCTAGATTTCCACGATCTGGCCCCGAATTTCATCCTCAACATCTCGGCGTTCATCGTTGTGTGCGAGGCCTTCCTCTGCCCTCTGCATCCAGCCCCACTTCGGCTTATGGCTGAAGACCTTCAATGTCAAGCCGAAGGTAGTGGGCGGCCGCCAAGCGGAGTGCGGAGGTGCCATGGTGGGCAAGATGGCCAACGTCCTATGGCTCGAGGGCTCCTTCGTGGAGACCATAAAGGGGTGGCAATCGGGGTGGTTCTACATCACTGAGCCGTGCGACTCTAAATGGGCAGCGGCCCCCGAATTTCGATCTGGCTTCCCTACACGGCTCACCTCATGGAAAGAGACAGGCCTGACATGGGGTAATTCGGAAGAGCTGACCAGACTCCAAACCTGCGTCCGAAACCTGGTGGACAAGAAGCTCAAGCTTGTCAACGTAGTCCAGGTTATGCTCATCTGCCGGATCCTCCCATGCCAGCAGCGGGCCTTCAACTTGTGGGAATTTGATCTGGCACAACACCGAACCTTGAGCCGGCTCTTCGACACTACGTACGAAGATGCCTGGAAGGTGCTGTTCAAGGGCGCCGAGGCTCCCGCATCCGCTACCGAAGATCGCGGATTCAGCTCGCGACATCAAGCCAGCGAGGTAAGCTATTTTACCCTTTACGGGACTCTTTTTCATAGTTTGACTCTATGCGGGATCTAAAACTCCCTCACCTTTGACAGATCGGCGGAAGACGCCAGACAGGTTGACTGTCCGGCTCCCTTGCCGAAGACCCAGCGGACGCCTTTGATTGACGGGCTGCTGGTTCCGGCACCTTACGTGGTGCGGAGAAGAAGGCCAAGAAGAAGGCCATGGGAACTCAAGGAGTTCCGGCGCCAGGTGTTGTCGGACTCATCGTCCGATGACTCCGAGGTGGACTCCTCCCGCGAAGACGAGGAGGAGGACAAAGAGGTCTCTCCCCCAGCGGGGGGAGAGAAGAAAAGGAAGGCCACCCCAACTGGGGAGGCCGGAGGGTCCAAGAAGGGAAGGACCCTTCCTCTGGACTACACCACCAACGCCGACGACGGCGAAGAGGAGTGGCCACCGAGGACCAAGCCCCTGGCGAAATCGTAAGTGTCCGGATACCAGAATAACTCATGGCGTTCCATTTGTCACACATCATCTTCTAACTCCGAATATAACCATGCAGCCCGCCCAAGGACGGGCTCGACACTTCGACGAGCGGCTCCCCGGATTCGTCGGACGTGAATAGCACCTCACTTCCGACCGCCTCGTCTCCTCCCACCGGGATGACGCCGAGGTGGAGTCCCAAAAGGGGCCCAACCAGAAGGAGGTGCCCTGGAGGCGCCGCAAGGTGACCTCCCGGACTCCGGGCGCAAAGGGGATAAAACCCCGAAGGGCTTCAAGTCCGGCCCTGTGCCGGACTCCGTACTGGAACCTTTAGTGGTTCCGGAGTCCGGTAGGCGACCCCTTCATAAGAAGGGCAAGACTGCGATGCCGGTGACCTCCGTCCAACCGGAGGCACCAGATAATTTGATGGAGGTGCTTAACGGCACTTCCATCGATGAGGAGCACCACACTGTTATGAGTGTGGTGATCCGGAAGGTTCAGTCTGCCAAGAGCGGGCTGACTGAAGCCTGTGCCAGCCTTCTAACAGGCTTTGAGGTATGTATTTAAGATATGTAAAAATATTACCGCATAGACAGTAGCCTCGATGCTCAGTTTGGTGTTCGGAAAGAAAAAGCCGAACCGAGGATCTAAAAGATATACGTGAGGAGTCTAACATAAGTATGTCAATATGGGAATGCAGGCTGTTGTTGACCTCTGCCGCCTTGTTGTGGTGGTTGTTGCTTTGACGCAGAGCCTCGTGCGGTTAAAGAACGAGCTCGGCCTTGCCAAAACGCAGCTCGAGTACATGGAAGGTAATTAATACCTTTTGGGTGTATTTAAAAGATGTGGTTGCAAAAATGACAGGAATAACGTGAATCTGCGGGGGCCACGAACGAGGTGGAGACCTCAAGGAAGCGGTGTCCAAGGCCGAAAGCAATGCGCCACGAGCGCACCGAGCGAGAAAAGCAGGAGGCGCGGGTGGCGGAGGTGCGGCAAGAGCTCCAGGCTCTCGTGGAAAAACACGAGAGTTTGGAGCGTGACTCAAAGACTCGAGAGTCCGAGCTCGCCTCGGCCCTTGAGAGCGCCAAAGCCGCTAAGGCCGAAGCCCAAAAAGCCCTCTAGGAAATTGAGGCGATGAAGAAGATAGCGGCGGGTAAGGCATTCTTTATGCAAAGCAAGCATGTGAAAGTGAATTATCTGTTACTTACCCGAATCCGGAGCTCTCCAGGAGCATTCGCAGATCTGCCCCGCAGTGTGTCCGATGCTGCCTTCTACCAAGCCGAGGAGGGAAGCTCGACGGAGAAGGTGTTCTGGTCTCAGTATGCTGAGGCGGACACCCGGTGCCCTTAAGCGACCGGTTGAAGCAGCTGGTCGAGCTCCATAAGGTGGCCGAACAGGCCATGAAGGGCCTCATAGTTAGGCTGGGCCTAAGGAAGCCATGCCTGGGAGCTACTTCGGGCTGGTGAGGCGGCTGGTGGACGCCTGTCCATGGGTTGAAGTCGTCAAGCGCTCCGTCTGCATTGAAGGTGCCCGTAGGGCCCTTGCCCGTGCTAAGGTGCACTGGGGCAAGATGGACGCTGAGAAGCTTGTGACGGATGGACCACCACCGGGCAAGGAGCATCGCAAGCCTGAAATGTATTATGAGGGCGTCCTGAAGGGTGCCCGCCTTATAGCGGGTGAATGCTCCAAAGATGTATTTTTTGAGTAGACTCGCATTTGTTATCCTCAGACGCTGAAAACTTGTTCATATGCGCTAAGCAACACTTTTGAATTTAAAATATTACCTTAAATGCGGCCGTGTATTAAATTTGAGAGATGGCGAGTCGTCGGCTTCAGCCCCATGCCATGAGTCTTTGGGGTGTTCGGGATAAACTTGAGCGCTCTTGTTCCTATTCTTGGGTCCTTCGAGGGAGGCGCTCAACGAAACGAACAAGGCAACCGGACTATAATGCTTGAACACCCTCACTTAGACATATAATTCTATAATTTTAAATTTGGTGAAGCCTGGTATTCGGAAGACCGATTTGGGCGCTATCCACGCCTAGGCCGGACAATCGACTCCTCGCTCTAAGCGGCATAAGTCTTTAGGGACTCGAAAACCTCTCGAACAGCGATCGGCTCTCGCCCTATCATGGCGGTCAGTTTAGCTTTCTCCGAGGTGCTTAACCCAGCTCAACCGGGCACAATCGCCGTGGTTCTCCCAGCCTTCTTAGCCGATATAATGGAACATAAGGTACCAAAACATGGGAGCCGGGAAAACCCAACTATTGACCCAAGACATGATCCGGAGCCGATGCATATAATGCTATAAGTTTGGGGTGCCGCACTTGCGAAAGTGTTCGGACTTATCACACCATATTGTGGGGTACTTAAGCCCCTGGTGTATTGCCCGTACCAAAGTGTACTTTGCACAATGTCATAAATGAACATATATATATATATATATATAGAAAAAAGGAATTCAATAATAGGCAGAAGCTATGTATTGTTTATTCAAAAGGGCTGCAGTAAGAGCAGAACGATACAAATAGTGCGATAAGCAAGGGACGGGACTTTTTAACATGCCCCCCTCCAGGGGTAAGCTGCGGGATGGTATGTAAAACAGGTATACTGCTCGTAATAGAGACCACCTGGACACTCGACGTAGCTTTCTGCTTCCCTGGCTGTTGCATCGTGTGTTCGGCGATTCTCTTGCGGACAGGCTTCGTGAGAACGGAGTCCTGAAAGTAAAAAAGAAATAAGAAAAGAAAAGAATGACACAATCGGGAGCCCCTGGTGCGGTTGAGCCGCATTCTGGGCATGCCGTGGTCGTGCCCCTCCCCCTATGCCCATGGTATTTCCAGAGCGTAATTATGTACGCGTAGTACTGGTTTCGCAATTTTGCGAGGGCTGGGGTTGGGGCCGCATTGCTACGCGTGCTCGGAACGTGCCAGGCGGTCTTGTTGTAGGTTACTCTGGGCGCGCTTGACGATGTCCGGACGTTTAATAGCCGGACTCGGGAATTTCCTTAAGAGGCTGCTTTGTACTTCCGCCGCGAGGGCCGCCGAATGCTCCTCCGTCCGGAGAGAGTGTTCGGTGTTTCCATTGACCGTAATGACTTCTCGAGGACCTGGCATCTTGAGCTTGAGATATGCATAGTGCGGCACCGCATTGAACTTTGCAAATGCGGTTCGTCCGAGCAGTGCGTATAGCCGCTGCGGAATGGGACTATGTCGAAGATTAACTCCTTGCTTCGAAAGTTATCCGGGGATCCGAAGACCACTTCAAGTGTAACTGAGCCTGTACAGTTGGCCTCTACACCTGGTATGACGCCTATAAAGGTCGTCTTCGTGGGTTTAATCCTTGATGGGTCTATGCCCATTTTGTGCACTGTATCCACGATAAAGGTGTTCAGGGCTGCCACCGTCCATTAGGACTCTAGTGAGGTGAAATCCGTCAATGATTGGGTCTAGAACCAATGCGCGAATCCGCCATGGCGGATGCTAGTGGGGTGGTCCTTGATCAAAAGTGATCGGGCGGAAGACCACGGGTTGAACTTTGGGGCGTGGCTCCATCGCATATACTTCCCTTAGTGCACGCTTCCGCTCCCTTTTGGGTATGTGGGTTGCGTATATCATGTTCACCGTCCGCACTTGTGGGGGAAGCCCTTCATCCTCTATTGTTCGGCGGGGCTCCTCCTCGTCATCGTTATGCAGCCCCTTGTCATTGTTCTCGGCATTTAACTTGCTCGCTGCTTGAACACCCAACAATCCCTGTTGGTGTGGTTGGCTGGTTTTTCGGGGGTGCCGTGTATCTGGCACGGGCGATCGAGTATTCGGTCCAAATTGGATGGCCCGGAGTATTTCTTTTAAATGGATTTTTCCGCTGACCGGGTTTAGAGCCTCTGAATCCAGCATTGACTGCCGTATCCTCAGCATTACCGCCGTTAATGCGGCGCTTGTGCTTGTTGCGACGTGACCTGCCATTGCTGTCCTTGGTATCCGAATTACCAGGGCTCTTGGTCATGTTGTTACTACGAGCTAGCCAGCTGTTCTCTCCCGCGCAAAAGCGGGTCATGAGTGTTGTGAGGGCTACCATGGATTTCGGCTTTTCCTGTCCTAGGTGCCGGGCAAGCCACTCGTCGCGGATGTTGTGTTTGAAGGCTGCAAGGGCCTCTGCATCCGAACAGTCGACGATTTGATTTTTCTTGGTTAGGAACCGTGTCCAGAATTGTTTGGCCGATTCCTCTGGCTGCTAAATTATGTGGCTTAGGTCATCGGCATCTGGGGGTCGCACATATGTGCCCTGGAAATTGTCGAGGAATGCGGCTTCCAGGTCTTCCCAACAACCAATTGACTCTGGTGGTAAGCTGTTAAGCCAATGCCGGGCTGGTCCTTTAAGCTTGAGTGGGAGGTATTTGATGGCGTGTAGATCATCACCGCGGGCCATGTGGATGTGAAGGAGATAGTCCTTGATCCAGACCGCAGGATCTCTTGTGCCATCGTATGATTCAATATTTACGGGTTTGAAACCCTCAGGGATTTGATGATCCATCACTTCATCTGTGAAGCATAGTGGGTGTGCAGCGCCTCTGTATTGGGCTATATCACGACGCAGCTCAAATGAGCTTTGTCTATTATGTTCGGCCCGGCCGGAGTTGCCATATCCGGCGTGACGGTTATCGTCACGTGTCGTGGGGCGCCCACGTGATCCATAGATCGATCTTGTTTGCCTTGCCTTGTCCTCCAATATATCTCCCAGGTCTGGTGCATTTCCCTGCGCCTTGGTATTTTTTGAGCGGCGCCGGGGTGCGGCTTAAGTTGAGGGCTGAAAGGCCTCTCTGTCGCGGCCACGAGGTGCCTGGTCAGCCGTATCATGCGCTGGTGATATAGGTTTGGGTGCTTCCTCCTCTAATCGGGGTAGCAGCCTGCGTTTTGGGTAGCTCTTGGAGGGGCGCTCGAGTTCATACTCTTCAGCCACAAGGACTTCAGTCCATCTGTCAGATAGCAAGTCTTGGTCAGCTCTAAGCTGTTGCTGCTTTTTCTTGAGGCTGCTTGCCGTGGCCATAAGCCTGCGTTTGAAACGCTTTTGTTCGACGGGATCCTCGGGCACGACGAAATCGTCGTCGTCGAGGCTTGCCTCATCTTCGGAGGGAGGCATGTAATTATCGTCCTCTACCTCTCTTTCTGCCGCTCTCTCATGAGGGCTGGCTTCTCCATCCTCATGCGCTAAATCCTGCTGGAGGGGGTTGTCTTGACCTTTGTCCGGGGTGTTATTGTCTCCGTGCGGAATCACTTTTTTCTTTGTGCGGGATTTAGAGCGGCGTTGCTGACGCCGGCGCTTAGGCTGTTTCTTGGAGGGGTCATCCTTCGCTGTTCCATCGCCATTCCCATCTTTTGGGATGTCCACCATGTATATGTCGTATGACGAGGTGGCCTTCCAGTGCCCTGTGGGCGCTGGTTCTTGGTCGTCTCCTGCATCATCGTCCATACCGTCGATGTCTTCGGAGTCGAAGTCGAGCATGTCGGTTAAATCATCGATACTGGCTATGAAGTGGGTGGTGGGTGGGCTTTGAATTTCTTCGTCGTCCGCATCCCACCCTTCCTGACCATAATCCGGCCAGGGCTCTCCTGATAAAGAGAGAGACTTTAGTGAATTCAGGATGTCGCCAAATGGCGAGTGCTGAAAGATGTCCGCAGCAGTGAATTCCATGATCGGCGCCCAATCGGATTCGCTTGGCGGGGGCGCGGAAGGCTCGGAGTCCGGAGAGGAGTCCGGCACCTTGGAGTCACGAGCTTCGCAAAGGACGGGGTAGGTGTACGGCTCAATCGCCGTAGAGATCGCAGCCCCCGAGGCGGTGTCCAGCCACCCATCCTCGATCGGCGCAGTCGGCTCCGTGCTGAAGGTCGGAGCGTACACTGGTGCGGCCTCCAGGACACTGTTCGGCGGCAGAGCTAGATCATGCCCCTCGTGATAAAGGCGGCACGCTTGGCTATGGCTCGAACGCGTCGGAGATCAAGTCTCCGTGGGCGCTACCGTGTAGTTCAAATTTCCAAATCTGACTGGTGGCGAGGCGTAGCTTTCAAACTGCTCCAGATGGCCAAGCGAATTGGCCCGCAGTGCAAAGCCGCCGAATATGAAGATCTGTCAGGGGAGAAAAGTCTCACCCTGGGGTGCATCGTTGTTGATGATCGGAGGAGCCATCGAGCCTAAAGATGACCATCTGGAGGAACTCTCAATGAAAGCACCAATGTCGGTGTCAAAACCGGTGGATCTCGGGTAGGGGGTCCCGAATTGTGCGTCTAGGCGGATGGTAACAGGAGACAAGGGACACGATGTTTTTACCCAGGTTCGGGCCCTCTCGATGGAGGTAAAACCCTACTCCTGGTTGATTAATATTGATGATATGGTTAGTACAAGAGTAGATCTACCACGAGATCAGAGAGGCTAAACCCTAGAAGCTAGCCTATGGTATGATTGTTGTTCGTCCTACTGACTAAAAGCCTCCGGTTTATATAGGCACCGAAGAGGGTTAGGGTTACACAGAGTCGGTTACAATGGTAGGAGATCTACATATCCGTATCGCCAAGCTTGCCTTCCACGCCAAGGAAAGTCCCATCCGGACACGGGGCGAAGTCTTCAATCTTGTATCTTCATAGTCCAGGAGTCCGGCCAAAGGCTATAGTCAGGCCATCCGGACACCCCCTAATCCAGGACTCCCTCAGTGAGCATCACCTTGACTCAAGCATAAAGTAAAAACATAAAGTGAAAGATAGGCCCTTCGTAGAGGGAAGCAGAGGTTGTCATGCGCGTTCAGGGTTGATGCATAAAGTCTTAGTGCAAAAGAACGTCACTTTATATTGCCCCTTGTATGTGGACCTTTATTATGCAGTCTGTCGCTTTTATTACTTCCACAACAAGTTCGTACAAAGTTTATTTTCTCTGCACTAATAAGTCATACATATTTAGAGAGCAATTTTTATTGCTTGCACCGATGACAACTTACTTGAAGGATCTTATTCAATCCATAGGTAGGTATGGTGGACTCTCATGGCAAAACTGGGTTTGAGGAAATTTGGAAGCACAAGTAGTATCTCTACTTGGTGCAAGAAATTTGGCTAGCATGAGCGGGAAAGGCAAGCTCAACATGTTTGGAAGGTCAATGACAATATACTTTAACTGAGATGTCGGAAAACATAAACCATTACGTTGTCTTCCTTGTCCAACATCAACTCTTTTAGCATGTCATACTTAATGAGTGCTTCACAATCATAAAATATGTCCAAGATAATATATTTATATGTGAACCCCTCTTTCCTTATCACTTCCTATTAATTGCAACGATGACCAAGGCTACGTTCATCAACTCTCAACAATTTTTATGCCTCATACTTTCTATATGTGAAGTTATCACTATCCATAAGATCAATATGAACTCTTTTGTTCTTTCTACCTTCTCAAGATCATAACAACATAGCAAAGCCCTTGACTCAACACTAATCTTTATTATAGATAGCACACAGACTCACTTACATAAAGAGCTCACAATGCAAAACTCAAAACTACTTGATATCAAAACTTCAATCTACTAGATCAAGATACTAATAAAAGGATCGAACTAAATAAAGTGGTAAAAATAAGAGTGTGATCGTGATACAATACCGGGGCACCTCCCCCAAGCTTGGCAGTTGCCAAGGGGAGTGCCCATACCCATGTGATTATTTCCTCGGAGGTGATGGAGGTGGTGATGATGACGGTGGATAATCGCACATCGAGCGTAATAGCTCCTCCAACTTGCGGATAATGCCCTTGAGCCCAGCAATATGATCCTTCAACAAAATAATCTCCTGTGTGAGATACTTGTTCTGTATGCGGGCTAACTCAATCATCTTGAAAGCTTCAATCTCTGTTGGAGTAAAAAGGTTAGGTAAAGATTGAGGGATGTCTTCTTCTTTCACCACCGGAGTTTGAACCTCCATGGCCTTCTTGATCACTTCATCCTTGTTGATCTCTTCCGGTTCCTCTCTTTTCAAGTCTATCTTCAATAGCCAAGCATCCTTGTCTTTGTTGTTGGAGAAGGGAGAAGTCATGGTGTTCTAAACCTGCAACAGAAACAGCTCGAAACGAAAACAGACGATATTTGCGTGATACGGTGGTCAAAACCTTCGGGAGTATATATAATGAATTTTTACCGACCAAAATACGTAACATACAAGAAAACGGAGTCCGGGAGGCACACGAGGTGCCCACGAGACAGAAGCGCTGACCTACGGGGGGCGCCTCCTCTCTCGTGGGAGCCTCGTGTCCCTTTCAGACTACTTCTTTCTTCCTAAAATTCTTAAATAATCCAGAACTGATAAAAATTGCCATTAGAGTTGTTTTGGAGTCGGTTTAATTACCGTACCACGTACCTATACCTTTTCGGAGTCTGGAACATTCTGGAAAGTGTCTCTTATGTATTCCTCGGGGGTTATGGTTTCAATAATATTAGTTTCAGCATTGATAGGATTACCTGAAATATAACGCGGCTAGACTTGAATTCTATTTAATTACATTTTAAATAGTTATTTATGTTTTGGAAACTTGTATTATAGTAATTTCATATTTATGACTACTTTAAACTGTTTAGTATCGCTTGACACTTTTCTGGCCAAGAAATGAAGTTTTGATTTATCTTTTATTTTGTGAAATTCAAGCAGCTAAGGATTAACAAAAAATACATGTCTTCTGTTCTGAGCAATCGTAGTTAATCTACACTGAAATTAGTTAATATCAAACTTGCAAGTGTCCTATCCCTCATGCACAATGTTGATAAAGTTATCTACGTGCACCTTCTGTACTTCTGCCAAATCACATTTGATCACGCACGCATACACATCCATCCAACTTCTTGACAACAATAAGGAAAATCTCTAAATCCAATGATCTGCAACTTCGTACCTTCTTTTTTTGACGACCCCCAGTTTCTTGCCTACAGTCAATTGAAACTTTGAATCCCATAACATGTAGAGTGTCGCTCCTTGTGCAATGAATAGCCTCACGGGACATTGTCGACGGCGATAGTTAGAGCAACGACAGCCCTGCTCTGGTGATGCAAGGTGAATCATAGGTGCACAAACGCGAGATAAAAAATACCATACTTGATTCTCAATGGTCAGTGCCTGCATCTGCTGCCCATAATCCTATTATACTTTTCTGGAAATTCACAATTGA
The DNA here is from genome assembly GCA_021605145.1 of Aegilops bicornis. NCBI lineage: Eukaryota > Viridiplantae > Streptophyta > Magnoliopsida > Poales > Poaceae > Aegilops > Aegilops bicornis. Next base: position 676,148,406 of record CM038672.1, read on the forward strand.
GCATTCAAGCCTGGAGCAGTCAATGCATGCCTGCATGTACAACTGGAGCCATGGATCCTCCATGTAGAATTGGGTTCTATCTATGCGCACATGCTGGCATTCCCAGACTTCCATGGTTTTTTTGTTTTGCTTGAAAGACTGCAAAGGAAAGCTTTTGGTCTTCGGTGAACATGGATCACACTGGAATTGTTGGATTAGTAGTATGCGTCGGTGACGGCGTAAATCTCCTTTTCTGAAAATTTGTGTCTATTTCGCCATATACTCAGGTCTAATATTATTTGATAAGCTATGCGCATCCGTTGGACCATCTGCATAAGACATGATAAAGCGGGTAAAAAGTGAGGAAACAATGCCAAAGCGGAGCCGTAATCAGTAGATACTGACCGGAAACAACACTCAGGGTTGTCGAACAATGTGATTTTCCTAGAGCAACCTAAAGCCTACAACTATCAATCAGTAGGACAAAAGTAAACCAATGATTTTTTCTGTATGTTTGCCATAATTACGTTGCACCATTTTAACCAATGCATTTAAATTAAAATAAAGAAAGTAAAACTCATCTATGAATTATATTATTTATATATATGAAGCCAGAGTGAAACTGCTCAAATAAAATCCTTTGTAACCTGAAGTCTACACATAATGAACCAAAATTTGAATTCGGTATTCTTGCAAGTTATGATCTAAATCTTTGTTAATTGAACAAATCATGACAGTCAATCTAATGGAGACATTTTTAAAAAGAGAAACAATTTCCAGGCTTTCATTTATACACTTGATGAATTTACATGGCACATACTTTTAGCTTTTGGGGACAGAAAAAAGTAACCAAAATGATAGAAAATATGGGAGAAGTTACAGAACAAACATATACAGATTTGCTGGTAGCCGAGGCTTATTCGTAGCACTTCATGGCAACATCCTTGACCTGATTCTTGCTGGCTAAGCTGCACGGGTGCACCAAACTGTTTCAATTAGGGAATCGCCGAGTGAGTGCAGTGCAACATGGTGCGGCAATGGCGAACATGTGTCAGAGCCTTGATTGATAGATGGAGTAAGTATGGCGTAAAACTTGTTGCTAATATGATGGAAATTGATAGGACGCATGGGCATAGGTAGAACAAATATGATGAAAATTGAGAGGATGGTATAACATACACTAATTCTTGTAATACAGAAAGTTAAACATATTGATCATATTACACGTAATTCTTTTGTATCATTCTGTGATATTTAATGTAGCTATCCGAGTATTACAGTGGCGGAGTTAGACAGTGATGAGATCAATTGCAAGTTGTCGCTAAGTTCTTCCCAGTATGTCATCTTTCCCAGATCAAAAATGCACACGGCCTGAATTGAAAGAACATAGAGCGATTAGATTACCTCACATCATCGATTAGAGATCAGACATTAGAGCAAGGTAGAGGCCGCATGACCAAATGTCCAAACGGATGTACAATCATGCAAATTTCTGACATACAATCAGCAGGATGTTGAGAAGCCACAATGATACAGATGCAATTTTCATACGTGTTTACTTAGGATTATGCAGATCACTCGAGCACGAATTAGGAGACAGATGTATGTGTGTTGAAGAAATCCATGAATCAGAGGCACATAAAATAAGCATTGTGTGTTGCTTTAACCTGGAGGGTATTTTATTTGCAGCTCCCAAGTATAATCCAATTAAAAACATATATCAAAGAAGCGAGTACTCCAAAGAAGCAGAGGAGCAACCAAGTATATAAGCAAAACGCAGGGCAATCAATAGATAGCCTACCTGCTACGTGCTAGCCAGCCAGTACATAACATGCATGGCTGTGCGTCCGATCACCTATCGGCGGCATGAGGCATGATCTTTTTCTAAGAGAGCTTCTTGCTATGATGCACTGTTGATCATGATATCCTCAACTTCATCAAGCGCAACGACAACGACCTGCTCAGCCATGGTAGATCCTCATCGGCGACCACACGCACAATAGTTCCCATACGTGCGTGTGTGCCTGTGCGTTCTTCTGCGAGCCCAGCACCGGCCTGGAGCCACACATGCATGCGCCGCCTGCTAAGATGAGATTCCGTTACGATGTTATATGTACCATCGGCTCTAACTTGCCTTTTATTTTCCCTTTAAAAGTCTATATATGAGAAGAGATCTCCTACGGGGGTTACTTTCTGACCCGTTGTCTACAGGTGATGGCCTGTCTCGTTAGGATTCTTTTTTAAAGCGTGTTCAGTTAGGATTGTGAAGATATGCAGTGTTCTACTACGGGGGTTGCTACGGCCCGTTGTCTACAGGTGATGGCCTGTCTCGTTAGGATTGTTTTTTAAAGCGTGTTCAGTTAGGATTGTGAAGATATGCAGTGTTCCAAACCATCGTGCGTGTTCCTTTTTTTGGTTTCCCTATTTTTTTTCTAGGGAGGAAATACAAAGCATGTTTCAGTTTTTTTATGTGTACTATTTGCCTAATCTTCACCGTTGATACGTCTTAGGTTTTAGACTGTCAAATCATCACCCTTCGTTTTCTATCGTTTTAAGTATATAATAGATAGATAATAGATAGAAGATAGATAGATAGATTCTTTGACCATTTACCACCCTCGGATTTGTGCCTTCGAAGTTGTTGGTTTTTATAGCGCCAGAACGATAGACCTCCTCGATAACGTAGGGACCTTCCCATTTTGAGAGAAGTTTTCCTGCAAAAAATCTTAAACGAGAGTTGAACAATAACACATAATCTCCTACGTTAAACTCACGCTTTTGTATCCTCTTATCATGCCAGCGTTTGACTTTTTCTTTGAAAAGCTTGGCATTCTCATATGCTTGGGTTCTCCATTCATCAAGTGAGCTAATATCAAACAACCTCTTCTCACTGGCAAGTTTGAAGTCATAATTGAGCTCTTTAATAGCCCAATATGCTTTTTTTTCAAGTTCAAGAGGTAAATGACATGCTTTTCCATAAACCATCTTATATGGAGACATACCCATAGGATTTTTGTATGCAGTTCTATAGGCCCATAATGCATCATCAAGTTTTTTGGACCAATTCTTTCTAGATCTATTCACATTCTTTTGCAAAATTAATTTGAGCTCTCTATTGCTCAACTCTACTTGACCACTAGACTGCGGATGATAAGGAGATGCGATTCTATGATTGACATCATACTTAGCAAGCATCTTCCGGAAAGCACCATGAATAAAGTGTGAACCACCATCAGTCATAAGATATCTAGGGACTCCAAACCTCGGAAAAATAACTTCTTTAAGCATTTTAATAGAAGTGTTATGATCAGCACTACTAGTTGGAATAGCTTCTACCCACTTAGTAACGTAATCAACAGCAACTAAAATATGTGTATAACCATTGGAGGCAGGAAAAGGTCCCATATAGTCAAAGCCCCAAACATCAAACAGTTCAATAACAAGAGAATAATTCATAGGCATTTCTTGACGTCTACTAATGTTACCTATTCTTTGACATTCATCACAAGATAAGACAAACTTACGAGCATCTTTGAAAAGAGTACGCCAATAAAAACCAGATTGTAGTACCTTGTCTGCAGTTCTATCTCCAGCGTGGTGTCCTCCATAGGATTCAGAGTGACACTTGCGTAGGATTTGTTCCTGTTCATGCTCAGGCACACAACGTCTAATAATACCATCTACTCCTTCTTTATAAAGGTGTGGATCATCCCAGAAGTAATGTCTTAAATCATAAAAGAACTTTTTCTTTTGCTGGTATGTGAAACTAGGCGGTATATATTTAGCAACAATGTAATTAGCATAATCAGCATACCAAGGAGCAACACGAGAAGCATTGACAACCGCTAATTGTTCATCAGGAAAACTATCGTTAATAGGCAGTGGGTCATCAAGAACATTCTCTAACCTAGACAAGTTATGCGCAGCGGGGTTCTCAGCTCCCTTTCTATCAATAATATGCAAGTCAAATTCTTGAAGCAAGAGAACCCATCTAATGAGTCTAGGCTTAGCATCTTTATTTTCCATAAGATATTTAATAGCAGCATGATCAGTGTGAACAGTAACTTTGGAATCAACAATATAAGGTCTAAACTTATCACATGCAAACACAACTGCTAAGAACTCTTTTTTAGTAGTAGCATAATTTCTTTGGGCAGTATCAAGAGTCTTACTAGCATACTGGATAACATTCAATTTCTTATCGACTCTTTGCCCTAAAACAACACCTACAGCATAATCACTAGCATCGCACATAATTTGAAAAGGTAAATTCCAATCAGGTGGCTGAACAATAGGTGCAGTGATCAAGGCTTTCTTAAGTGTTTCAAATGCTTCCACACAATCATCATCAAAGACAAAAGGAATATCTTTTTGCAATTAATTAGTCAGAGGCCTAGAGATTTTCGAAAAGTCCTTAATGAACCTCCTATGAAAGCAGGCATGACCAAGGAAACTTCTTATACCTTTTATGTCCTTGGGACATGGCATCTTTTCAATAGCATCAACTTTGGCTTTATCAACTTCAATACCTCTCTCGGAGATCTTGTGCCCCAAGACAATGCCTTCATTAACCATAAAGTGACACTTTTCCTAATTCAGGACGAGACTAGTGTCTTCGCATCTCTGCAAAACTTGATCAAGGTTGCTCAAACAATCATCAAAAGAGGATCCATAGACGGAGAAGTCATCCATGAATACCTCACAAATCTTTTCACAAAAATCAGAGAATATAGCCATCATGCGTCTTTGAAAGGTAGCAGGTGCATTACATAAACCAAAAGGCATACGTCTATAAGCAAAAGTACCAAAAGGGCAAGTAAAAAGTAGTTTTAGATTGATCCTTTGTCGACAGTATTTGAGAGAAGCAGAATAACGATCTAGAAAGCAAAAATGTGTGTGTTTGGATAGCCTTTCTAGCATTTCATCAATAAAAGGTAAAGGGTAATGATCTTTCTTAGTAGCTTTATTTAACTTACGAAAATCAATTACCATCCTATAACCTGTAATAATTATTTGCGGGATCAATTCATCTTTATCATTAGGAACAACGGTAATACCTCCCTTTTTAGGGACACAATGGACAGGGCTTACCCATTCACTATCAGCAACGGGATAAATAATACCTGCCTCAAGGAGTTTTAGAATATCCTTTCTTACCACTTCCTTCATTTTGGGATTTAATCGTCTTTGAGGATCTCTAACTGGTTTGGCATCTTTCTCCACTGAAATTTTGTGTTGACATAATGTGGGACTAATGCTCTTAAGATCATCCAGAGTATATCCAATAGCAGCTCGGTGCTTCTTCAGAGTGTTTTCAATAATCATCTTCTTCTTTCTCTGAAAGGTTAGCACTAATAATAACAGGATATATTTCTTTTCATCAAGATAAGCATACTTAAGATTATCGGGTAAAGGTTTGAGTTCAAACAGGATCACCCTTGGGTGGAGGGGGATCCCCAAGAATTTCAACGGGAAGGTTATGTTTCAGCATAGGTTCTTGTTTAAGGAACACTTCATCTATTTCTTCCCTTTCCTTCATAAACATATCATTTTCATGGTCTAGCAAATATTGTTCTAATGGATCAGTTGGAGGAACAACAATGGAAGCAAGACCAATAATCTCATCCTTACTAGGTGGTTCCCTTTCACGAGGTTGTCTACTAAACTTAGCAAAATTAAACTCATGAGACATACCATCTATGCCAACAGTGACAATATTCTTTTCACAATTAATCTTAGCACTAGCAGTATTCAAGAAGGGTCTACCAAAAATAATGGGACAAAAATCATCTTGTGGGGAACCAAGAACAAGAAAATCAGCAGGGTATTTAATCTTCCCACACAAAACTTCAACATCTCTAACAATCCCAATAGGTTTAATGGTGTCCCTATTAGCAAGCTTAATAGTAACATCAATACCTTCTAATTCAACAGGTGCAATATCGTGCATAATTTCTTTATAAAGATCATAAGGTATCGCACTAGCACTAGCACCCATATCACATAAGCCATGATAACAATGATCTCCTATTTTAATAGAAATAACGGGCATGCCTCTGACAGTCTACGTGTCTTAGTATCGGGTCTAGCAATATTAGCAGTCTCACCCAAGAAAGAGATAACATGCCCATCTAAGTCCTCATCCAAGAGATCTTTAACCATAGCAATACTAGGTTCAACATTAATTTGCTCAGGAGGTGTATAAGACCTAGTATTACTCTTACGAACAACAGTCGAAGCTTTAGCATGATCTTTTATCCTAACAGAAAAGGAGGTTTTCAACATAAGCGGTAGGAACAATAGGATCACTATAGGTAATAGTCTTTTCTTCGACTGTAATAGGTGCAACTACTTTCACTTCAACAGGAGGATTATATTTAAACCACTTCTCTTTAGGGAGATCAACGTGAGTAGCAAAAGATTCACAAAAAGTAGCTACTATCTTAGAGTCAAGTCCATACTTAGCGCTAAATCCACGAAAAGCATCGGTATCCATAAAAGATTTAACACAATCGAACTTAGGTGTCATACCTGACTCCTTACCATCGTTGAAACCCCAATCTTCAGAGTTGCATTTAATTCTTTCCAATAAGTCCCATTTGAAATCAATAGTCTTCAACATATAAGAACCAGCACAGGAAGTATCGAGCAGGTTGCGATTATCAAGAGAAAGCGGAGCATAAAAATTCTGAATAATCATTTCCCGAGAGAGCTCATTATTTAAGCTTGACATTGAGGTATTACCAAATTCAAGTATAGGCGGCGGAGTTTCGTCCCGTAAGCTTGCCCACGATTTTTTCCAGGGTAAAAGTGATGATATAGCAGAAGATGGACGCCGGAGGCCCACCAGGGGGCCCAGGAGATAGGGGCCGCGCCCTACAGCGGGGGGGGGGGGCCTCCTGTCTCCTGGATAGGGTGTGGGCCCCCTGGCCTATTTGTTTTGCTCATAAATTCTTATAAAATCCAAAAAGTTGTTTCGTGGAGTTTCAGGACTTTTGGAGTTGTGCAGAATAGGTTTCCAACGTTTGCTCCTTTTCCAGCCAGAATTCCAGCTGCCGACATTCCCCCTCTTCATGGTAAACCTTGTAAAATAAGAGATAATAGCCATAAGTATTGAGATATAATGTGTAATAATTGCCCATAATGCAATAAATATTGATATAAAAGCATGATGCAAAATGGACGTATCAGGACCCCGCTGCCACGGGAGGGTAGGACAAAAGATGGCATGCAAGTTCTTTTCCATAAGCACGTATGACTATTTACGGAATACATGCCTACATTACATTGATGAACTGGAGCTAGTTCTGTGTCACCCTATGTTATAGCTATTAAATGAGGAATCGCATCCGACATAATTATCCATCACTGATCCATTGCCTATGAGCTTTTCACATATTGTTCTTCGCTTATTTACTTTACTTTTGCTAGCGTTACCTTTATTATCATACTACTTTCCTACTAAATACTTTGCTGCAAATACTAAGTTATCCAGGTGTGGTTGAATTGACAACTCAATTGCTAATACTCAAGAATATTCTTTGGCTCCCCTTGTGTCGAATCAATAAATTTGGGTTGAATACTTTACCCTCGAAAGGTGTTGCGATCCCCTACACTTGTGGGTTATCAAGAGCATGTCTGAGCAGAGCAAAGTCCAAGACAGAGAAATCAATCGGAAATTAACTTACAATTCCAGTTACTTGGACATTGGCTTGAAGAGCAGAGATGGCGTCATATGCGGCCTTGCTGGTATCATAAACCACCTTCAGTCGGTCCATCATTAGACCTGCCTGAATCATGGCCTCCTTAGCAGCTCCTACTTGATCCTCTGGGATGGGATAAGCAGCAAACATGCGAGATGATGGAGCAGGCGACTGGACCGGTGGAGAGGAGTTTGAACTTGTGCAATGGGCTGTGGGGCCTGAGCAGTCGACGCTGAAGGTTGGTCAGTCGACAAAGGATTGGACAAGGAGACGGAAGCCCGTGCCAGATCATTGAGTGGATGGACCATAGGCTCTGACGATGAGCGAGGCGTTCTGGATCCAGGCACCCTCCTGCTCAAAGTTCGACCTCTTCTCCCAGTATTCTTTGGGGGCACATCCTCATCATCATCATCATCATCATCATCATCATCATCATCATCATCATCATCATCATCATCATCAGGGAATTGGATAATATTCATCGGTGCTGCAAAAACTCGATGGTGAAATTTTAGTCGACCCCAAAATTCATTAACAAGACACAGAGGCAGTCATGAAACCACAGCTGCTCGAGAGGTGGCCGCATCCGCAGTTTCCGCGTCATCATGTTCCTCGTCAATATCCATGGATGTCGCAGACGCAGTAGCAACACTGAAAATTCTAGATTCCACTCGGTCAAACAAGCCAATGAATTTACGATAACACAGGAAAGGAATTTTTACATTGAAGTCACAAGCACAACCACCTTGATCTTTGGTAGGGCTTTCCGAGGTTTGGGCAGGACAACTTTGGCCTGCTTCGCAGCCTTTTTTGTCGGCTCGGGAGTTGACGTTCGAGTGAGCTTTGGGACCTTGGCACTCGACGCAGCAGCCTTACCACGTCCTCCTGCAGGGTCTTGCAACTGTTTGGATCGACGCTCAGAACAAGGCGGTGAGTCGACCTCCTCGCTGCTGTTGCTCGAGTCCCCACTCTCATCTTCACTGTCTTCGACATATTGGTCGTCGCTGCCCTCACAGTCGCTGTCGATCCATTCCTGGTACTGCTCTCCATTGGGCATCAAGTGCAGCTTGGTGAAAACCTACAAGGCACAAGTTGTGTATTTGAGTCAGTCAAGAATAACCACTCAACAAAGATAAAAGGAAAATACACTCTGATATGTGAGCCTGACCTCTCCTGGAGCATGGGTGGCGTCGAATGGAAGAATTCTCCTGGCCCCCCTTGGGTTGTCCTTGTTGCCAGTAATGCTCCGAAGCCACTGGGCCACCGTCTCCTCGTCAACCTCCTCCGGGTGGGTACGAGCGGTGTCTTCTGGGCCCGAGTACATCCACATGGGGTGGTCATGGGCTTGCAACGGCTGGATCCGTCAACTGAAATACACTTCCAATAGATCCATCCCCGCCACTCCTCCCTTTACCAATTCAACAACGGCTGCAACCAGCATCTGCACTTCCTCCCTTTCCTCCGGAGCTACCACTAGTGAACAAGGGTTGCAGAGCCTCTCTAAAGTGAAAGGGGGGGGGGGCAGTCGACTGACCAGGAGTCGAAACATCCTTGCAGTAAAACCAAGTCGACTGCCACCCTCTAAATGAATCGGGAAAAGTCACAGGGGGGAAGCAGCTCCTACCCCTCATTTGGATCCCTAACCCCCCGCAGATCTGGATCACATGCGTTTTCTGGTCGAGTGGGTTAGCTTTCTTCACCGTCTGAGATCGACAAGTGAATATATGCTTGAAGAGGCCCCAGTGCGGGTAGCATCCCAGGAAGTTTTCGCACATGGAGATGAATGCAGCAAGATTGCAAGATACAAGATTGTGTTGGGAGGGAAATGGTGAATCTTGGCTCCGAAGAAATTTAGAAACCCTCGAAAGAATGGGTGCGGAGGCAAAGAAAAACCGCGTTCGACATGGGTGGTGAGGAGAACACACTCACCATCGCGTGAATGGGGCTCAAATTCGTACCCGGGCAGTCTCCAAGACCCAGGAGTAATCAAGCAGTCGTGGGCGAGATTCTCCAAGTCCTCCTGCGAGACCATAGAGCGGGTCCAATCCCCTTGGATCCAACTAGGTGGCAGATCGGACCGCGACGATGAGCCTTGCACCCTCTTCTTCCCCTTCACTGCTGCCGCTGCCTTCTTCGCGCACTCCAGAGCCACAGTCTTCTCCTTCACCATTGCGTGGAGCTGGGGAAGGCTGAGGAGAGGTGTGGGGAGCAGAGAGTAAGAAGGCAAGGAAGAAGAGAGAATGGGGATCGATTGAAGGCACTGTACCTCGCATCGACTCCGACGCCTTTTATGAGGTTGGCTCCGAGTAGCTGACCGGTGGCCCCCAGAGATCAAATCATATCCCTTCGCAGGCGCAAGCTCGATACATGGCAAAAAAGGCGGCGCAAAAATTGAGGAGTCCCAATCCGATTCGTTCCATTTACTGTGTCGCGCCTCGTCCGACACGCTTCTCCAAAATTTTGAACCCCGCAAAATTCGGAAACCGCAGGGAAACCAATCGCGTCTAAGATTTCACGTCCTAATTCACTCGAAGGCATTTATTCACTCGACGACTTCAAGCTATCATAATCGATCAAGCCAACTGAAGCAAGATTGAAAGTACCAATGTGCTTCCCAGACTTCAATAAGATGCCTCCGGAACATTGAATTGAGTCAGAGTCAACTTCAACCTTTCTCCACTCGGACCTCAATCCATTCGGGGGCTAATGACGAGGACATGTACCTAGGATAGGGTCTTAGTCTTGACCTAGACACCCTACCCAAGGACACTGACCTACAGTCAAAGACATTCAAGGACTAACAGAAAGTACTGACTGGAATCACCCTGAAGTGCAATCCACTGGAAAGAAGACTCCACTTGGATACCCCAATTCCACCCGACCACAACATAGTTACTCGACCATATGGAGAACCTCTCGGAGTACAGAGGATTTAAATTCACCCCAGGATGGCAACGGTCAGGCGTTCACTCTGTAGTCTTAAAGATCATTTATGGCTGGCGCTACTAGTAACGCCCCATCTTAATTCACATTGAACCCTGTGTAACGGAGGTCTAAGAGGGTCCTGGCGCACTCTATATAAGCTACCCTCCTCCTCTGGCACAAGGGTTCGCACCCCTTGTAACATTCACGCATATCCAGTCGACACAGCCTCAGGGCATCGAGACATAGGGCTTTTACCTCCTCCAGAGGGGCCTGAACTCATAAAACTTGCGCGTACAACCTCACCGTAGCTAGGACCTTTCCTCCTCCTACGTACCCACTATGCTTACTGCCACACTACTCCCACGACATAGGGAATGAATTTCATTCTCTCTTTATCTTCTACCGTGGTCGGGTTTTGAGTCTTTACTCAACTTCACACCATACAGTATAGGCAAGAACTCCTTCTTTGACTGATCCATTTTGAACTCCTTCGAAATCTTGTCAAGGTATGTACTCATTGAAAGTCTTATCAAGCGTCTTGATCTATCTCTTTAAATCTTGATGCCCAATATGTAAGCAGCTTCACCGAGGTCTTTCATTGAAAAATTCTTATTCAAGTATCCTTTTATGCTATCCAGAAAGTCTATATCATTACCAATCAACAATATGTCATCCACATATAATATCAGAAATGCTACAGAGCTCCCACTCACTTTCTTGTAAATATAGGCTTGACTGTAAGTCTGTATAAAACCATTTGCTTTGATCACCTCATCAAAGCGTATATTCCAACTCCGAGATGCTTGCACTAGTCCATAGATGGATCGCTGGAGCTTGGACACCTTGTTAGCACCTTTAGGATCGGGAAAACCTTCTGATTGCATCATATACAACACTTCTTAGAGATATCCATTTAAGGAATGCACTTTTGACATCCCATTTGCTAGATTTCAAAAAATGTGGCAATTGCTAACATGATTCGGACGGACTTAAGCATCTCTACGGTTGAGAAAGTCTCATCGTAGTCAACCCCTTGAACTTGTGCAAAAGGTCGAGCTTTGTAGATAGTATTATTACCATCAGCATCAGTCTTCTTCTTGAAAATCCATTTATTCTCTATGGCTTGCCGATCATCGGGCAAGTCCACCAAAGTCCACACCCTGTTCTCATACATGGATCCTATCTAAGATTTCATGGCCTCAAGCCATTTGTCGGAATCTGGGCTCATCATAGCTTCTTCATAGTTTGTAGGTTTGCCTTGGTCTAGTAACATGACTTCCAGGATAGGATTACCGTACTACTCTAGTGCAGATCATGCTCTGGTCGACCCACGAAATTCAGTAGCAACTTGATCTAAAGTTTCATGATCATTATCATTAGCTTCCTCTCTAGTTGGTGTAGGCATCACGGAACGGTTTTTTTCTGATGTGCTACTTTCCAATTCGAGAGGAGGTACAGGTACCTCATCAAGTTCTTCCTCCCTCTCACTTCTTTCGAGAGAAGTTCCTTATCTAGTAAGGATCCATTCTTGGCAACAAAGATCTTGCCTTCTCTCCGATTTGGATTCGAGCTTATCAAGCTGAAACTTTTATTTCTTGCTACGACGATTTTCCACTTCACTCTGAAATTCTTTGAACTTTTCAAATGTTTCACACTTATGTTTCATCAAGAAGATATACCCAAATCTACTTAAATCATCAGTGAAGGTGAGAAAATAACGATACCCACCGTGTGTTTCAACACTCATCAGACCACATACATCGGTATGTATTATTTCTAATAAGTCATTAGCTCGCTCCATTGTTCCAGAGAACGGAGTCTTAGTCATCTTGCCCATGTGGCATGGTTCACAAGTATAAAATGATTCATAATCAAGTGATTCCAAAAATCCATCTGCATGGAGTTTCTTCATCGCTTTATACCAATATGACGTAAACGGTAGTGCCACAAGTATGTTGCACTATCATTATCAACTTTGCATCTTTTGACATCAATATTATGAATATGTGTATCACTACGATCGAGAATCAATAAACCATTAACATTGGGTGTATGACCATAGATGGTATTTTCATGTAAATAGAACAAAAATTATTCTCTAACTTAAATGGATAATTGTATTGCAATAAACATGATCTAATCATATTCATGCTCAAGGCAAACACCAAATAACATTTATTTAGGTTCAACACTAATCCTGAAGGTAGAGGGAGTGTCCGATGGTGATCGTATCAACCTTGGAATTACTTCCAACACACATCGTCACCTCGTCCTTAACTAGTCCCTGTTTATTTTGCAACTCCTGTTTCAAGTTACTAATCTTAGCAACCGAACCATTATCAAATACCCAGGGGTTACTATGAACACTAGTAAGGTACACATCAATAACATGTATATCAAATATACCTTTGTTCACTTTGCCTTCCTTCTTATCCACCAAGTATTTGGGGTAGTTCCGCTTCTAGTGATCATTCCCTTTGAAGTAGAAGCACTCAGTTTCAGGCTTAGGTCCAGCTTTGGGCTTCTTCATGGGAGTGACAACTTGCTTCTCATTCATCTTGAAGTTCCCTTTCTTTCCCTTGTCTTGAAACTAGTGGTCTTGTTAACCATCAACACTTGATGCTCGTTCTTGATTTCTACCTTCGCCGATTTCAGCATCGTGAAAAGCTCGGGAATCGTTTTCGTCATCCCTTGCATACTATAGGTCATCATGAAGTTCTAGTAGCTTGGTGATAGTGACTAGAGAACTCTGTCAATCACTATCTTATCTGGAAGATTAACTCCCACTTGATTCAAGAAATTGTAGTACCTAGACATTAGGAGCACATGCTCACTAGCTGAGCTATTCTCCTCCATCTTGTAGGCAAAGTACTTGTCAGAGGTTTCATACCTCTCGACATGGGCATGAGTCTGAAATACCAATTTCTTCTTTTGGAACATCTCATATGCTTTGTGGCGTTCAAAACATTTTTGAAGTCCCGGTACTAAGCCGTAAATCATGGTGCACTAAACTATCAAGTAGTCATCATATCGAGCTTGCCAAACGTTCATAACGTCTGCATCTGCTCCTGCAATAGGTCTGTCACATAGCGGTGCATTACGGACATAATTTGTCGGTGTACAGAAGTAGGGGCTCTACTTTGTACCCCTTTACCTGTGCACGGGCAGTCAGAGCCGCGCCCACAGCCACACTTAGCAGGGCAGAGGAGGGAGGCCGAAGCCACAAGACAATCAAGCAACGCCAAGACCAGAAGCACAAAGAGCAAGAGGGAGAGGTGGACTCCCCCGGCAAGACCCTTGCCGTGGTGGCCTCCGCAGCCCCGGCAAGTGCCTTCCCGGGGCAACTTGCAAAACACCAGCGGAGCGCGCCACCCTTGAGCCCGAGGTTTCCAACATCATCGACCACATTGGAACTGAGGCTCGGGAGGCACCTCCATGGTGGCATGCAGATCTTTGTGAAGATCACAAACATGCAAAGTCAGATGAAGACCAGAAGACGAGACCTCCAGCAACATCCTTGCCAGGGACGACCGCGACCGCGGTGCCACGGCAAGACCCTTGCCGAGGACCTCAGCGGGGCCACGGCCAGGTCCGCACCCGCCAAGGCTCCACTGCCATTCCCATGCAGCTGCCAGCCCAGCCAGCCAGGCGAGCACCTGCGTGGCGACGTGTGGCCCCGAGGCCAACTCAGCAAGCACCTCGGTGGTGGAATGCAGATCTTCGTGAAGACACTACCACCGCGCCACCTCAGCAGCCTGCCAGCCTACATGGCGCCACACGGCTCGCTAGCCAGGGCGCGTGTCAAGATAAGGCAAGGCGGCGATGGACGGGACGGGCCTCGTTTCCGTCCCCGATAAAGCGAGGGGACACTTAAGGAACGCACTTAATACATCTTGTCCCGTAATGAAAGGTGATAAGCCCGTACACTATACCCTTTCCACCTCATGTGTGCCATTGTGGCGCCTCCTTTGACTATAAAAGGAGTCCCGAGGCATACTGGAGAGGGATTCGGCTCCTCGAGCAAGTCACGCACCATAGCTAGCTTGAGAACTTTTAGATATACACCTATGCAATACTACGGTATTACGGGATCCTCACGGCCCGAACCTGGGTAAACGACCCTCGTGCTGGCTCTTAGACCCGCTCTTTCCACAATCTCGCGCCCGCCGACTGTAGTAGGGAATCCGTTGATCCCATAGGTGTCGTTTCCATCGACATCTTTGGCGCGCCAGGTAGGGGGCGCAACTATGGAAATCCGGTCTGGTAGCTAGTCTAGCAGTTCTTCATCGCATGGCTCCCAAGAGGAAGACGACGACGGTGATCGGTTCATCCAGAGCCGAACTGCCCGTACCAGTGCGGGCAAGTAGTGGGGCGGTCGCGGACAGAACCCGAGGGGCGACCCGCGAACACCCACATCGCTCTGGCAGTCAAAGCCTGGCGAGCAGCGTCGTTCGTGCGCACGACGACGAGCCGCATGTCACCAAATCCAGAGACAGAGTTGGGCCCACGGTAGGCGGCGCGGGGCCCTCCAGGGGCGGCGCCATGCCACCCACCGCCGGGGCAGCGACCTCGAAGACGTCTGTGCCGGCACCCACGACACGCTCTTCCCAAGTTGTGCGCGATGAGCAGCGTCACCGCGCTGGTGACCCTGGGCGCCGACCTGGGAAGAGTCCTGTGCACCTTTCGCAGGACGAAGGAGGTCAGCATGCACGCCGAAGTACTGGCGAAAATGGAGTACAGCCGCAAGGCCATGATAGAGCTCCTTCTAACATGGTTAGAAGTCGAAGCGCGTCACGGTCCATGCAGCTTTCGCCGCCACCCACGCCAGCAGAAGCTTTGGCGCGCGCACAGCTGCTCCTTGACTTTCCTCCTACTACGGAGAAGCTCGACGAGTGGAGAGCCACCGTCCGGAGCCTCGTCGGTATCGCCAAAAAAGATGAGCCGTGACCGGCGGGGCCCGTAGGCCGACGCTCCGTTGAGCCACTGCATGCCGGAGGAAGGGCCGGAGGTGATGCCGCCACAATGGACTCTCCTCCCCCACGCCAGTTACCGCGGGTGTCGATCCGTCATGATGACGCTTGTGATAACATTTCCATAGCGTCGTCCGATCCGCGGACCCACCGCGATCAGCGCCAAGTTCTTCGGGAGCGAGCCCTTGAAGACACTCGAACCACCATCGAGCGCCGGCGTGATGCGCGCCACCAGTCAAATAGGCGGGTAGGGCCCACTGAGGGAGTCCTGGATTAGGGGGTGTCCGGATAGCCGAACTATCACCGTTGGCCGGACTCCTGGACTATGAAGATACAAGATTGAAGACTTCGTCCCGTGTCCGGATGGGACTTTCCTTGGTGTGGAAGTTAAGCTTGGCGATACGGATATGTAGATCTCCTACCATTGTAACCGACTGTAACCCTAACCCTATCCGGTGTCTATATAAAGCGGAGGGTTTTAGTCCGTAGGACGAACAACAATCATACCATAGGCTAGCTTCTAGGGTTTAGTCCCTCTGATCTCGTGGTAGATCCACTCTTGTACTACCCATATCATCAATATTAATCAAGCAGGAGTAGGGTTTTACCTCCATCGAGAGGGCCCGAACCTGGGTAAAAACTTCGTGTCCCTTGTCTCCTGTTACCATCCGCCTAGACGCACAGTTCGGGACCCCCTACCCAAGATCCGCCGGTTTTGACACCGACATTGGTGCTTTCATTGAGAGTTCCTCTGTGCCGTCACTGTCAGGAAGGATGCCTCATCCCGTCTTTAAAGACGGCACCGTTTCTAAAGGAGCTTTGGCCACCACTCTGGGTAGGCGGTTTTCTTATGACCGCCTGTTCGGCCACCGCGCCGACGATGACTTCTCGGGTCATCGAAAGCAATCTTCACGTTAGCTCGGAACTCGCGGAGCAGTTAGATCCGATGGAGCTCTCTTCCTTAAACGAGCTCTTGGATCGCATCGCCGCCCTGGGAGTCGCTACAGACTACGATCAGATTGGGCCTAAAACCGATCTGAGAGAGATCAACTCTCCCCAGGCTACCCACCACATTGCTGTGGTAGAGGAACAATACGACGACTCTTCTCCTACCTTAAGGACTAGCTATGTCCGGATTCCTAACCCCTCCATGCCGGATTCCCGCGGAGGGGAGGATACCACTCAAGCCCCGAACTTAAAGTCAGGCAGCGGGCTAGATTCATTGGACAACCTCCAAGAACCCAAGCTTCCAAGTTCGCAAACTTCTTGGCCCCTGAATCTTAGATCGGACGGGGTTCGGAATTTAATTCCACCCGCCCACCCAAACATAAGCGATCTATCTCGAACCCGGCAAGAGCCCAGTGAAACAGTACATCATTACTGGGCCAGATTCCTCCTGGTTATGGACATGATAAAGGATTGTCGCGAGGAGGACGCAATCTCATTCTTCTGCAATAATTGCACGGACAAGGGAATCCTAAACGCCATAAGTTGTGCATTGAAATTACACGCTTCATCGACTTGGCGTCCATAGTACGAAATTACTGCATGATGGAGAGCGCCTGGAAAACCGAAATCAAATTTTGGGATAATCCGGCCCCGAATACGACCCTGGTCCGAAATAAAAGGGTGCATCATCACTAGGCACCTGGGTTACATACCAAAAAGCTAAAACCCCCAAAGGGCATGGAACCGTCTTTGGAGGGATGGCTCAATGGACCTGCAAAATTCATAGCACAGAGGGCGCCACTCCAACTCATAGCCTTAGAGCATGTTGGATACTATGGCGGTGGCCAAAAGTGGCGAAGAGCTTTTAGCTCGAGCACCAGCCCAGCAATACCGATGCGGTATTAACGATCTTGAGACTTTCGCATCAAATAATATGCGGAAGCGAACACTCCATGACCTTCTTTGAAGTCTACCAGATAGCAACAATATATCCATGGAGTGACACGGCTATTACCTTTAATGCCAGTGACAAACCTAAAATCCGAACAGCCCGAGCACCAGCCGCATTGGTCCTCAGTCCAATAGTGGACGGCTTTCGCCTTACCAAGGTACTCATGGATGGAGGCAGCGGATTAAACCTCATCTATGAGGAAACCCTTCGAAAAATGGAAATAGACTAGAGCCGCATTGAGCAAAGCAGCACAACCTTTAGAGGAATAATCCCCAGTTGGGAGGCATGTTGTACAGGAAAGATCACACTGGATGTGGTGTTCGGCATGCCGGACAATTATAGGTCCGAGGAGGTCACATTCCAAGTGGCCCGTTCAAAATGATACCACGCTCTATTAGGGCGAGAGGCATTCACAATTTTCAAACTATACCCCATTACGGGTACATGAAGCTCAAAATGCCCGGACCCAATGGAATTATCACTCTCGCTAGTGACCCGGACATAGCGCTCCGCGCCGAAAATAAAACAGCCGCACTTGCCCTTGAGGCACTATCCGAAGCCCTAGCAGCAGAGGAAACTCACTGCACTATGCTCCACGGTGAACAGGGACGATGTGATACTCGATAAGAGATCCAAGTCCACCTCTTTTAAACCGGCAGACGAAATAGTCAAATTCCAAGTCCATCCAATGGACCCTACAAAAACGGCCTCCATCGGGGCACAATTAAACCCTGATGTGGACGCCGCATTACGAGAATTCCTACGCGAAAATTGGGACATTTTTGCCTGGCACCCTTCAGACATGCCAGGAATCCCACGCCGGCTGGCCGAGCACAGCCTAAATATCCTAAAAGGATTCAAGCCAGTCAAACAAGCTCTTCGGCTTTCTCCGAACCCAAGAGACAGGCCATGGGAGAGGAGCTAGCCAAACTATTGGAGGCCGGATTCATCAGAGACATTAAACATCCCGACTGGATAGCAAACCTGGTAATGGTACCAAAGAAGGACAAATCCTGGCGCCTATGTGTCGATTTTAAGGACCTTAACAAGGCTTGCCCAAAGGATCCCTTCCCCCTCCCCCGCATCGGTCAAATTATCGACGCTACTGCAGGACACAATTCATTGTGTTTCCTCAACGCATACTCCGGCTACCACCAAATTAAGATGGCAGAGCCAGACCAAGCCGCAACGGCATTCATCACTCCATACGGCCCATTCTGCTTCAACACAATGCCCTTTGGGCTCAAAAACGCCGGCGCAACATATCAGCGCATGATTCAGACATGTCTGGCTAACCAGATCGGCAAAACAGTGGAGGCATACGTAGACGATCTGGTCGTCAAATCCAAGCATGTTGAAACCCTAGTCGACGACTTGAGGCTCACATTCGATAATCTCCGAACATATGACATCAAGCTCAACCCGAAAAAATGCATTTTCGGCGTACCAACCGGAAAGCTCTTGGGCTTCATTGTATCCGGTAGAGGAATTGAAGCAAACCCAGCCAAGATCCGAGCTCTGTCACAATTGGATATCCCCAAAGACCTCAAACAAATAAAAAATTGACTGGATGCGTGGCGGCTCTAAGCCGCTTTATCTCCCGCTTAGGAGAAAAGGCATTACCCCTTTATCGCCTCCTCCAAGACCGAACACTTCGAGTGGACGGATGCCGCCACGGCCGGACTCAAAGAAATCAAAGCCATATTGGCAACAAATCCGGTCCTGGCCGCGCCCAACATGGGCGAACCAATGCTATTATACATCACAGCAACCCATGAAGTTGTAAGCGCGGTGCTCGTTGTCGAACGAGAAACGGACGGACACAAGTTTCCTCTCCAAAAACCAGTTTACTATGTGTCCACTGTCCTAACTCCATGCAAGTCACGGTACCCGCATTATCAAAAGATAGCATACACGGTGTTCATGGCATCCCGGAAGCTGCGACACTACTTTCAAGAGTACTCGATAATGAGCCTCAAGTACCTCTTAATGACATTATAAACAACATGACTTAGCGGGCTGGATTGCTAAATGGGCCATTGAGCTCCTCCGCTCGACATAACCTACAAGCCACGGCGAGCTATTAAGTCGCAAGTTTGGCTGACTTAAATCGCGAATGGTGAAGCCGAACTCACTAAAGAGTACGGGCGCATATTCCAACTGGATCATGCACTTGACGGCTCCAAAATGTTGGCCGACACGAAATTTGGCGTCGCTCGGCGTCCCCAACCGGAGATACAGTCCAATACGTACTTCAAATAATGTACACAGACTCCAACAACGCGGCGAATCTGAGGCCCTTCTACATGGTCTCCGGATGGCAGTCTCCATGGGCATTCAACGCCTAGAGGTGTGCGGGGATTCGAACATCGCGATATCCCAAATAAATGGGCACTTTGATGCCAAGGATCCGAAAATGGCAGCTTATCGCAATGCCGTCCTAAAAATGTCAGCTCGATTTGAGGGGCTCGAATTTCACCATATAGCCCGGGATAACAACCAGGCAGCGGATGTGTTGGCACGCATTGGCGAAAGCGCGATGCCGTCCCCCCAACATCTTCCTAGAAAGGCTCCTCAAGCCATCCGTATTATGGGAGGGAGAGTCCGGAAATAACAACCCGGACCCAACCACACTGCCCCACACCGAACATTCCGACATAATTGGTGGTTCCGCCAACGAAATAACACCGTCGTTACGCAATAATGGCAGTCATTTCCCCGTGGACAGAACCATTCCTAGCCTACCTAACTAGGCAGGAACTTCCCGAGGACCAAAACGAGGCCCGCTACATAGTGCGGCGGTCTAAAGCCTATAAGGTCCATGAAGGAGAGCTTTATAAGAAAAGCACAACCGGAGTCCTTCAAAGGTGTATCTCCGAAGAGGAAGGGCGGAATCTCTTGGCTGAAATTCATGCCGGACTCGGTGGGCACCATGCCGCAGCCTGGGCCCTTGTAGGCAAGGCCTTCCATACAGGATTTTATTGGCCGACGGCCCGGGCAGATGCTCAGGACTTAGTCCAACGATGCGTCGTTTGCCAGCTCTTTGCTAATCAAAGCCACATGCCACCCACCGCCCTCAAAACTATACCCATCACCTGGCCCTTTGCGGTCTGGGGGCTTGACATGGTTGGACCCCTTAAAGGAGGAGCCCACAAGCAAAAATACCTATTGGTCATGGTGGATAAATTCACCAAATGGATAGAGGCCAAGCCTGTAAAGACGGCCGAATTCGGACCGGTGATAGACTTCATATCAGGGGTAGTACACCGTTACGGCGTCCCCCATAGCATCATCACTGATAACGGCATGAACTTCACGGCCGACGAGATCAAACTCTGGTTCAAAAACATGGGCATCAAGCTCGACTACGCTTCAGTCTATCACCCCCAAACTAACGGTCAAGTCGAGCGAGCAAACGGTCTAATCATGAGCGGCATTAAACCCAGACTAGTGCGGTCCCTCAAGGAATCTAACACGCCCTGGGTTGAGGAGCTCGACTCCGTACTCTGGGGGCTGCGGACCACGCCGAATCGCACTACCGGATTCACACCATCTTTTATGGTATACGGCGCAGAGGCAGTTTTGCCCTGCGACATAATTCATGACTCACCTCCCGTGCGCATGTACGAAGAAAGAGAAGCCGACCTCGATCGGCAGGACAGTCTGGACGCCTTGGAGGAGGAGCGTGACGTGGCAAAAGCTCGTTCCGCATTCTGTCAACAGCAGGCTCGAAGATATCAAAGCAAGGAAGTACGGGCCAAAGCTTACAATGTTGGCGAACTAGTTCTACGCCTGCCGGACAAGAAAAAGGACAAACTCAAGCCCAAATGGGAGGGCCCCTTCATCATCGACCAAGTCCTGACCGGCGGAGCGTACCATCTGCGAAACACATCGGATAACCGACTCGAGCCGAACCCATGGAACGCAGCCCGTCTCCGAAGATTCTACGCCTAGCGCCAGATTTTGAGTTCGTCTCCTTGCTCCGTCTATATTTTATACTTTAAGCTGTCTTTTATTTCTCTCCTTCTTCCTCCTTTTTTCCGAAGCCGTTAAAGGCTCGTTCGCGCATTGTTCGCACAAACTTGACGCGCTATCCGCGCTCATTATACCTGGGGGCTTCTTTAACAGAAGCTTATTTATACGGGTTTTATGCCCAACACATGTGTCACACTTCCGCATGTACCTTTTATTCACCATTATATGCATCGATATGACTTAAGTTTTGGCCAAGCTGGGTTGCCTGGCTCCTGTGCTTACCCCTACATTCCCGATTGTTCGGCTAGGTGGTAAAGGGAGCACCTCTGCGATTGTTACCGCCGGGTCAGCCGGACGTGTACCTCAGACTGGGTGAAGCCGAAAGCTAGCGTTCTTAAGGGAAAAATTCGGTCGGTGAACTAAAAAACAATTTTTTATTTTTTCATTTATCTGCCCCCAGATGCTTTTCTGCTTTTTTTTTGCAGTCGGACATGCACTTTAGGGCATGCCTCCGAGAAAGGAACCCCTAACGAAACTATTCTCCCTGGAAGATGTTTCTTGCTAACCATGTAATATAACATAACTAGTTGGGCACTTGTCTGATAAAGCACTCATGACCCTACGCCTGGTCTCCACGCATGCCCCGGTTTTTACATAACCACGAGGGTATTCGGACACACACCGGACGATTGGGTCCCGAGGTTGAAGCGAAAAGGTCCGCCACGAGAAACGATCTACAATCCGGCTAGAAGGCATTTTACCTGTCATTTTAAATTACATAGTCAAATTGACTGATTGTATTCCTCTTCAATGCCATCTAATAGGCTGTCTAGTTTACTGATCTGCTTGGGAATACTTTATGCCAACTCTACTTGGCCGTACACTAAGCTCACAGGATCTCCTTGCCGTCGGGCCCCACAGTCTGACCTCGGCCATGTGGTTTGGGTCCACCTTCGTGTGCAGCGTCTTCACCATGGCCCGAGCCTCCTGGCGCCTTGACGACAGCCGATATCTTCCATAGTCCGAGCGCCGCCGTGCTCCACAAGCTTCTCTGCAAGCTCTCCAAGGCCTTGGGCAGGGGAGATAGATGGCCACAAGGCTTGTGCGACGCCTTTCATCACCTGCCGAACTTCGTTAAGCGCAGTTGCAATAGCTTCGGGAAGAAGGTCACCCGTAGAACCGGGCATTTCCTCTGGGGCGACCCGTGAGCATACCTACGAGACATAACTCGTTAGTTGACTTCCTCGCCGAACTCTTTTTCAAAGTTCGCTCAAGCACTTACTATAAATGCCGCTGACGAAGTCGCCGATTCTCCTTCACGGAGTCGGGGCAATTTGAGCACGAACATCCTTTAGTTCCTCACCCAGCTCGGTGTTGGCATCTTGGAGATTATTTTCTCTTGCCTCACCCTTGTAAGCACATTCTCGCCGGCCTTCAACCGGCGCAAGAGTTGTTGCTTGTCCGGATCTAGTCCGGCGCCATCTGCAATATTATTGTCAGATTTACACACACGCCACACTTCACAAACTACTTATCTTTTGAAGCATGTATTACAAGAGGGGGTCTCTGTGGCTCCCCCTGTAGCGGCTAGTGCGGCCTCAAGTTGGGCCTTGCATTCTTCAAGCTCCTGGGACAGTCGGGTATTCTTTTTTGTAAGATCCTGCATAACAAATGATCTTTAAATCAGTTATTCTAACTATTTTAAGTCTCGAGGGCTACTGGCATATATAACCGTCAAATTTCCTCACCCGTATGTCCTTTACATACTGCTCCATGGCTCTGGCTAGACCATCTTGAGCGGCTTGCAGGTGCGCATCTCCCGAGCTGAAGGCATTCAATGCCTCTTGGGAGAAACATGTCGTCCACGAAGAACTGTCCGTGGCGCTTTGTGATTCATGGCGCTCTCCACCTCGGAGTTGGTGGCGGACAATCTGTCGGCATCCTCTGCCGGAGGAACGTCCGACGACGCCTCGTGCTCGCCTCCGCTTCGGACCCGGCTTTGGAGCCTGGTGGCGGAGGCTCGATTGGCAACCTCTCCGGACATGACGGCGGCGCTTTTTCCTGAAAAGGGCACCAGCGTTAGTACGCCTTCCAGGAGTCAATCCAGGGAATATGGTGACGCGCCATACCGTTGAGGCGGCGTTTTGATCCAGACCGCACTTCTTTTTAACCTGCGGGGCCATGCTGCCCCTTGTTGGCTAGCCGCCGCGGGCTCAGCCTCCTGCCTCGAAGGCACCCCCTGCGAAACACCATTGGTATATGGTGATAAAAAATAAGCACGGATGGGTCATTATTAGAGTATTGGGACCTCGGTCTCAGTTACCTATGAGGCTGGAAGTATTCCGGGGTAATTGGCCGTAATGGCAACCAGGGCATTATCGATGCTCAGTTGGTGAAATACCCCATCAATCAGCTCCACCAATATGTCCGGATCCTCTTGGGAGGCCGGATCGAGGAGCTGTTCCGGATCCTCGGGTTGTGGAGGCGGGCTGTTTATGTCTTTTATGGCCTGGCGCAGCTCCTGCGTAATCACAAAATGAGATACCTAACCATGGGAATACGGATCAGATTTGCAAAAAAGAAATGTCCGCTTACCCCGCTTCGAGGATTGTTCATAGAAAATCCGTTCAATGGACTGACGCGGAGAAAATCTTCCTCTTCTCCCTTGTACAGCGCGGACAAGACCTTCACCAGATCGGTGACTGATCCCGGCCCCTTACGGCCATGACGGGTGGTATTGTCCTCCCCGTTGAAATCCCACATGGGGTGGCCCCTATACTGGAGCGGCTGCACCCCCCGCATAATACATGTGGCCATGACACCGTTCATGGTCAGTCCGGAATGAGCTAACAATCTTATTCGGCTCATCAGGTATAGGACGTCCCTGTTATCTTCCCTCTGGGAGCTCCGCGGACGCGAACTCAGGCGTTTCTTCAAAGGAGCATTGTTGAACTCTGGGAGACCGATCCGAATAGGATCCGACAGTGGGACGTCTTCTATATAAAACCATTCTGAAGGCCAGTCTTCGGACGCCTTCTTCGGGGTTCCGGATAGATATCCGGTCCCGGCGATGCGCCATAGCTCGGCTCCGCCCACTTGATATATTGACCCCTCATGAGAACGGGGTACAAGGCAGAATAATCTCTTCCACAGTGCGAAATGAGCCTCGACGCCCAAGAACAGTTCACAAAGGGCCACGAAGCCCGCGATGTGCAAAATGGAGGCAGGCGTAAGGTGGTGCAACCGAGGCCGTAGAACTCCAAGAGCCCCGGAGAAAGCGGATGAATTGGAAATCCGAGTCCTCTTACTAGATAAGAGACAAAGCATACCCGCTCTCCTTTGGAGGGATCGGGGACACTCTCCGCTTGCTTTCCGCCCTTATAGGTGGCAGTCCGCTCGAACCGGAACCATGAAGGTCGGGGGAAGAAATCCCTTGGTTGGAGTGTCACTAGCTCGCTATGCGGGACTGAGCATCTCTCCCAATTTCCAGGCTGAGGGCTAGGAGCGCGAGAGGAGGAGCCGCATCGACTGTCCATGATGGAATGGATTTTTGTCAGAGGCGCTCCAATGAAAGCTCGCGGAGGGGGGATGGTGTGACTCGGATCTAGATCCTCGTCCCTTTTATAGGCGGCTCATTTGCGCAGCTAGGGGGATAAGTGTAAAAATATCCTGGCTTTTCGCATTCATTCAAACACGTGGAAGATGGCCATTATTGGGCGTGGAAGCCAAGGAGCGCGGCATTTATCAGAAGCCGGACACTATTCGACAAGTATATGGAATTTAGAGAAGAACCCGCCTCACAATGCCGAAGATAATCTACGCGCCGGACTCATCGCCATTGAAGCCTGGTTCGGGGGCTACTAAGGGAATCCTGGATTAGGGGGTGTCCGGATAGCCGAACTATCACCGTTGGACAGACTCCTGGACTTTGAAGATACAAGATTGAAGACTTCGTCCCGTGTCCGGAGGGGACTTTCCTTGGCGTGCAAGACAAGCTTGGCGATACGGATATGTAGATCTCCTACCATTGTAACCGACTCTGTGTAATCCTAACCCTATTCGTTGTCTATATAAACCGGAGGGTTTTAGTCCGTAGGACGAACAAGAATCATACCATAGGCTAGCTTCTAGGGTTTAGCCTCTCTGATCTCGTGGTAGATCCACTCTTGTACTACCCATATCATCAATATTAATCAAGCAGGAGTAGGGTTTTACCTCCATCGAGAGGGCCCGAACTTGGGTAAAAACATCGTGTCCCTTGTCTCTGTTACCATCCGCCTAGACGCACAGTTCGGGACCCCCTACCCGAGATCCGCCGGTTTTGACACCGACACCCACTATGGAGCACCCGGCACCTTACGAGGTGGGTTGCCCGGCCTTTACCCGTGAGCTGCGGCAGTTCCAATGGCCCTCCCACCACACGTTCAAGCCCGACATTGGAGAGAAGTACAACAGCAAAACTCACCCGTCAGAGTTCCTCAGCATCTACACCATTGCGATGCAAGCTGCTGGAGCCCGCGACGACAAGGTGCTTGCCAATTACTTCCCGTTGGCACTTAATCCCAACGTCATGTCATGGTTGATGCACTTGCCAGTGGATTCCATTTCTTCTTGGTCGGATCTATGCCATGAGTTTGTTGGCACCTTCACTGGAGGCCATCAAGCCCATGGCTAGGCAAGCGATCTGCATATCATACCCCAGAAGGAAGGAGAAAACCTGCGCAAGTACATCCAGAGGTTCAGCCGAGTGCAATACAACATCCCAGACGTTCACCCCACCGCTGTGATCAGCGCATTCCATCAGAATGTGCGTAACCGCAAGATGCATGAAGAGCTGGCGATGAACAAGGTCAAAGATGTGGCCGAACTTTATGTTCTAGCCGATAGGTGCGCTCGAGCTGAAGAGGGGAGGAAGTACCCCGGCGAGGACGCCGGTGCGGAAACTGAATCCACAGATGACGACACTGGCGCCCTGACGAAGAAGGGTCGGTGCCATAACATAAAGCACAAGGGCAAGATTGTGCTTGCCGTCGAGGGATCTGACGACCCCTGCGCTGCCAAGAGGGCCAAGACAAGCGACCCCGACAAGGAAGTTGCCGGGTGTGCCGCTTGTCGGGCCCTGGCGGCTGCCGACAAGCCAGGAAGCTCTGACAAGCAGTATTGCAAGATCCACCGCACCAAGGGCCACGACCTCCAAATATGCCGAACAGTTGAGCTGCTTGCTGAGAAGCAGAAAGCTGAGTACGAGAGACGGGACAAGGAGAAAGGCCAGGATGGTGCCGAAGGGTCCGGCAAGAAGCGTGGCGGCGAGGGAGGCCGCGCGGCAAGGATAACCAAGAAGAGAGGCCGCCGGGCCACGAATACGACAAGCAGGAAGACGATGATCATGACGAGGACGACGAGTTCGGCGACCATGAGTTTTAGAAAGCTACAGAGGCCATGTGCATTGACGGTGGTGCCTTGCTGCCCACCTCTCAACGCCAGCTCAAGCAGTGGGCGCGGGAGATCACAGCGGTGGAGCCATCACTCAATGCACGGAAGCCACTGAAGTGGTCCAGCACGCCTATCATCTTTGACACCGAGGACCACCCTGATCGCACAACTACGGTCGAGTGTTTGTCGTTGTTCGTTTCACCAACAATCCGCAACTTCAAGGTGACAAAGATGCTAGTTGACGGCGGGGCCGGCCTAAACTTGATCTCACCTGTTGTGATCAAAAGGATGCAGATTCCTGATGGAGACCTCGAAGAGACGGGCACGTTTCAAGGGGTCAACCCAGGAAGAAGCCAGCCGAAGGGCAAGGTCACGCTGTCCGTGACGTTTGGAGGCGAGTTGAACTACAGGACAGAGAGGATTGTCTTTGATGTAGCCGAGATCCCCTTGCCTTACAACGGGATTCTCGGCCGCCCGGCACTAGCCAAGTTCATGGCGGCGTCACATTACGCCTACAACACGCTTAAGATGCTTGGGCCGATGAACATCATCACCGTCCCCTCCGACAAGAAGGATGCGCTGATCTGCGCTGACCAACTCTACCGGGAAGCAGTTGCAGCGCTGCGACTGCCGCCAAGGCACTTGCTCCTGCCGCTGAAGCCCCGGGAGGGAAGAAGACCGGCGAGACCTCTCACACCCACTCTGGCAAGCACACCTCTTCGGAGTGATGTGCCCCCGTCGAGGACGTGCCAGAGAGCTCCACAGACAAGAGTAAGAGATCCAGAGCTGCACCACTAGAGACCAAGAAGGTGTCCATCAAGGAAGACAGCACGGGAAGAGCTTTCACCATAAGATCCACCCCTGATAGCAAATAGGAAGGCGAGCTCGTCACTTTCCTGCGGGCGAATGTCGATGTGTTTGCATGGCAAGCATCCAATATCCCCGGCGTTCCCAGGGAGGTGATTGAGTACCATCTTACTGTCTGTCCTCATGCGCGGCCCATCAAGCAGAAGGTCAGGAAGCAAGCTTTGGAAAGGCAAGAGTTCATCACAGAAGAGATCAGAAAGCTAGATGCGGCAGGCTTGGTGAGAGGAGTACTCCATCCGACGTGGTTGGCCAACCTGGTGCTGGTGCGCAAGGCAAACGGGAAGTGGAGGTTGTGTATTGATTACATGGACATCAATAAGGCCTGTCCAAAAGACCCTTTCCCGTTGCCGCGCATTGACCAGATTGTTGACTCCACGGCCGGGTGTGACCTGCTATCATTCCTCGACGCCTACTCAGGGTACAATCAGATTTTCATGACGAGAGGAGATGAAGAGAAGACATCATTCATCACCGCATGTGGTATGTATTGCTTTTTACAGATGCCTTTCAGGTTGAAGAGTGCTGGCTCGATGTTTGCAAGAGAAGTCCAAATTGGTTTTGAGACCCAGCCACATAGAAATATGGAAGCTTATATGGATGACATAGTGGTCAAAACCAAGGACAAGGCGACACTTGTCCAAGATTTGGAAGAGATGTTTCCAAATCTGCGCAAGATCAACCTCAAGCTGAACCCTGAGAAGTGTGTCTTCGGCGTCCCGTCTGGCGAGCTTCTCGGTTTCTTTATGTCACAACATGGGGTTGAGGCGAATCCAGACAAGATCAAGGCCATTGAGCAGATTGAGGCACCTAGGCGGATCAAGGATGTGCGTCGGCTCACTGGCTGCGTTGCCGCCATGAGCAGATTCATCTCCAAGTCTGCCGAGCGTGCCCTTCCCTTTTTCAAAATATTGAAAAAGGCAGGCCCAATGGAGTGGACCCCAGAGGCTGATGCAGCATTGCGGTACTTGAAGAAATACCTCTCCTCCATGCCGATACTAGTTGTGCCTAAACCACAAGAGCCGCTGCTGCTGTGTCTAGCGGCAACGAATCAAGTGGTCAGCGCCGCGCTAGTGGCACAGAGGGAGGTTGACGAAGGGACAGTGGCGAGGGCAGGACTGGCAGATGGCGAGCCAGGGCTCCCCCGGCAATGCCTAGTCCCGGCAAGGCGAGGCCCCGGGCAGGGCTGACGCCGGCGGGATAGGGCCTGTGCAATCAAGTGACATGGTGCAGAAGAAGAAGATGATGCAGCACCCGGTCTACTTTGTCAGCTCCCTCTTGCAAGGGGCTAGGTCAAGGTACTCCGGTGTATAGAAAATGCTCTTCGGCCTCCTTATGGCCTCGAGGAAGCTGCGTCATTACTTCCAAGCGCACGAGATCACCGTCGTCACCCACCTCCCGTTGCAGCGGATACTGCACAACCCAGATGCAACAGGGAGGATTGTGGAATGGGCCTTGGAGCTGTCGAGCTTTGGATTGAAGTTCGAAAGTACTTCAACGATCCAGAGCCGAGTCTTGGCAGAGTTCATTGCAGAATGGACCTTGACGCCTGACGAAGAGATCCAGGAGACCACCTTTCCCGGCAAGGAAACAAGTCGCAACTGGGTTATGTACTTTGACGGGGCTTTCTCGCTGCAAGGCACCGGTGCTGGTGTGCTGCTCGTCGCACCCACCGGAGAGCACCTCAAGTATGTGATCCAGATGCACTTTCCCAGGGAGATGTCGAGGAACAACACTGCTAAGTACGAGGGGTTGCTTGCCGGTCTGAGGATCACGGTAGACCTCAGGGTCAAGAAGCTCATCATCAGGGGTGATTCACAGCTTGTCGTCAGGCAGGTCAACAAGGATTATCAAAGCCCGTTGATGGAAGCCTACGTGGATGAGGTGAGGAAGATGGAGGAGTGCTTTGACGGTATACAGGTGGAGCATGTCCCCCGAGTGGAGAACGACATCGCCGACTACTTGTGAAGCGCGCTGCCCTCAAACTACATGTGGAACCAGGTACTTTCGTGGTCCGGTTAACTCAACCATCTGTTGAACCATCAACAGAGCAAAACAAGCGAAGGAAATCAGGCCCCACCAAGTACTTTCTCACCGAGCTCCCTGGAGCCGCTGGCGAAGATGTTGCCGTGGACACTGAGCCTACCGGGGGGCAACTGACTCCGGCAGGGCGTCAAGCCCTAGCCGTAGAGATAGTCGCTCCCATAGCAGAAGAGATGCCTTTAGTCCTTGCCGTCAAGCCCCAGGCCCCGGCATGGGCGCATCATACCGTTCGATTCCTCCAAACAGGGGAGCTTCCTGAGGAGTTGGAAGAAGCAGAGAAAGTAGCCCATCGGTCTGCTCTGTATCAGTTCGTTGACAATGTTCTATACAGAAAAAGAGCAAACGGAGTGAAATTGAAGTGCATTCCCTGGGAGGAAGGACTGGAGCTGTTGGCAGAGATACATGGAGGCATATGTGGCTCCCACATAGGGTCGAGGACCCTTGCCGGCAAAGCTTTCCGGCAAGGTTTCTTCTGGCCCACTGCCCTCCAGGATGCGACGACACTAGTAACCACATGTGAAGCGTGTCAGTTCCATTCAAAGAAACTTCATCAGCCAGCTCAAGCCCTTCAAACAATCCCTCTCTCCTAGCCATTTTCGGTCTAGGGCTTCACATACTGGGCCCCTTCCCCTGTGCCGCCAGGGGCTTTGAGTACTTGTATGTTGCAGTCGACAAGTTCACAAAGTGGTCGGAGGTGGAAGCAGTGAGGAAGGTGACAGCACAGTCAGCCGTCAAATTCTTAAAGGAGCTAGTCTACCGTTTTGG
Source organism: Aegilops bicornis (assembly GCA_021605145.1). Classification (NCBI taxonomy): domain Eukaryota; kingdom Viridiplantae; phylum Streptophyta; class Magnoliopsida; order Poales; family Poaceae; genus Aegilops; species Aegilops bicornis. The sequence continues at coordinate 676,178,963 of CM038672.1, forward strand.
TGTGCCAAACAGGGTCATCACCGAAAACGGCACGCAGTTCACAAGCCACACCTTCATGCGATACATTGAGGACCTCGGCAGCAAGGTCTGTTTCACCTCCATGGCACACCCACGGAGCAACGGCCAGGCGGAGAGGGCAAATGCTGAAGTACTGCGAGGCCTGAGAACAAAGACTTTTGGCAGGCTGCACAAAAGCGGAAGGCGCTGGATTGATGAGTTGCTGGCGGTTCTTTGGTTGATCAGAACGACGCCAAATCGAGCCACCGGCCAGACACCCTTTGCCCTGGTATACAGAGCAGAAACAGTTCTCCCCATGGAACTCACATACGGGTCACCTCGAGTGCTCCCTTATGACTGAGCAAGAGCGATTGCGGCAAGATGACACAACGCTCCTCGAGGAAGATCGTCTTCGGGCGGCTGTGAGAGCAGCACGCGACCAGCAAGCCTTGCGCCGCTACCATAGCCGCAAGGTTCATGCCCGAAGCTTTGAGGAAGGCGACATTGTTCTCCGGCGCATTCAATCGGCCAAGAATCGAAACAAGTTGACACCAAAGTGGGAAGGCCCTTATCGGGTAATATGAGTCACCAGGCCCGGCGTAGTCCGCCTAGAGACCGAAGATGCCAGTCCAGTGAGCAACTCCTGGAACATCGAGCATCTTCTTAAGTTTTACCCATAAGGCACGGTTGCCGGGCCTCCCGACAAATCACCTTTTGTACAAGCCTTGCCGGCAAGGCATGTAACCCTTTGTACAAAGCCAGGCGCAGACCCTGAGCATAAATAAATGAAGCGCTGGCGCCCTAAGTTATAGCGTGCATGCTAGTCTAAGTCTCTCCCTCGGTTAGGGTTGATAGTGCTTAGCGGCGACTAACCCCTAGCATAGAGGTCGAGTGTGCGTCTCTCTGTTCCTTTCTGTCCCTTTTTGGTTCGCAGGATACATGGACATTTCTGCTAAGCTGTTTGGAAGAAAGAGAACGAGCCGACGCTCCGGACCCGCCAAGTCAAGGTTGCCGGGGGCTGAAGACGCAAGAACCCAACCCCGGCAAGCCAAGGTTTCCGGGGGGCTGAAGATTCAGATAAGTCCTTCTTACCCTGCTTTGCATTTCCATATGGAATTGGGACGTATGGAACCTCGTTTTGTTCTGAGGCTACCGTGCTCCCCTTTGCCCGCACCCAGGGACTATTCCCTTGGGTCGGAATTTGGTTGTAGTCGCGGTAACAAGGAAGCAAGCGTAGGGCCTAACCCTACTTCGCCCTGCCTCCTCCAAGAGCGTGAGAATGGTCGAATGGAGTAAGGGGACGGCAAGGCCTGTTTGTTGGGGAACGCAGTAATTTCAAAAAAATTCCTACGCACACACAGGACCATGGTGATGGCATAGCAACGAGAGGGGAGAGTGTTGTCTACGTACCCTCGTGAGACCGTGGCGAAGCGATCACAACGTAGAGGAAGTAGTCGACGTTCTCCTCGCGATCCTGCCGATCCCAAGCGCGTTACTCCGGCACCTCCGAGTCGATGATGACGTAGAGGAAGTAGTCAGACGTTCTCCTCACGATCCGGCCGATCCCAGCGCCGTTACTCCGGCGCCTCGAAGTTCTTGGCACACGTTCAGCTCGATGGCGCTCCACGGGCTCCGATCCAGCAAAGCTCCGGGAGAAGGAGTTCCACAAGACGACGGCGCAGGACGATCTTGATGTTTCACCAACGCAGGGCTTCGCCTAAGCACCGCTACGATATGACCGAGGTGGAATATGGTGGAGGGGGGCACCGCACACGGCTAAGGAACGATCTCAAGGATCAACTTGTGTGTCCTAGGGTGCCCCCCCTCCTCCGTATATAAAGGAGGGAGGGAGGAGGTGGCCGCCCAAGGGGGCGCACTAGGAGGGGGAAACCTACTCCAAGTAGGTTTCCTCTTTCCTTATCTTACTTGGAGGGAAGGAAGGAGTACTAGTATTAGGAAGTAGTACTAGTAGTAGGAATAGGAAGAGGGGAAGGAGAAAGGAAAGGGGGGCCGCCCTCCCCAATTCGGATTGGGTTTGGGGCGCGCCCCTCCCTTGTTCCTTCTCCCTTCCTCCTACATGGGCCCAATAAGGCCCATATACCTCCCGGGGTTCAGTAACCTCCGAGCTCCAAACTTCTCCGGAACCTTTCCGGTGTCCAAATATATCCGTCCAATATATTAATCTTTATGTCTCGACCATTTCGAGACTCCTCGTCATGTCCGTGATCATATCCGGGACTCGAACAACCTTCGTACATCAAAATACACAAACTCATAATATAACCGTCATCGAAACCTTAAGCGTGCGGACCCTACGGTTCGAGAACAATGTAGACATGACCGAGACACATCTCCGGTCAATAACCAATAGCGGGACCTGGATGCCCATATTGGTTCCTACATATTCTACGAAGATCTTTATCGGTCAGACCGCATAACAACATACGTTGTTCCCTTTGTCATCGGTATGTTACTTGCCCGAGATTCGATCGTCGGTATCCAATACCTAGTTCAATCTCGTTATCGGTAAGTCTCTTTACTCGTTCCGTAATACATCATCTCACAACTAACTCATTTGTTGCAATGCTTGCAAGGCTTATGTGATGTGTATCACCGAGAAGGCCCAGAGATACCTCTCCGACAATCGGAGTGACAAAACCTAATCTCGAAATACGCCAACCCAACAAGTACCTTTGGAGACACCTGTAGTACTCCTTTATAATCACCCGATTACGTTGTGACATTTGGTAGTACCCAAAGTGTTCCTCCGGTAAACGGAGTTGCATAATCTCATAGTTATAGGAACATGTATAAGTCATGAAGAAAGCAATAGCAACATACTAAACGATCAAGTGCTAGGCTAACGGAATGGGTCATGTCAATCGGATCATTCTCCTAATGATGTGATCCCGTTAATCAAATGACAACTCATGTCTATGGTTAGGAAACATAACCATCTTTGATTAACGAGCTAGTCAAGTAGAGGCATACTAGTGACACTGCTTGTCTATGTATTCACACATGTATTATGTTTCCGGTTAATACAATTCTAGCATGAATTATAAACATTTATCATGATATAAGGAAATAAATAATAACTTTATTATTGCCTCTAGGGCATATTTCCTTCAGTCTCCCACTTGCACTAGAGTCAATAATCTAGTTCACTCAAGAATGATTCTAACACCCATGGAGTCTTGGTGCTGATCATGTTTTGCTCGTCGAAGAGGCTTAGTCAGCGGTCTGCAATGTTCAGATCCGTATGTACTTTGCAAATCTCTATGTCTCCCACTTGGACTTGGTCCCGAATGGAATTGAAGCGTCTCTTGATATGCTTGGTCCTCTTGTGAAATCTGGATTCCTTTGCCAAGGCAATTGCACCAAGATTGTCACAGAAGATCTTCATTGGTCCCGATGCACTAGGTATAACACCTAGATCGGAAATGAACTCTTTCATCCAGACTCCTTCATTAGCTGCTTCTGAAGCAGCTATGTACTCCGCTTCACATGTAGATCCCGCCACGACGCTTTGTTTAGAACTACACCAACTGACAGCTCCACCGTTTAACAAAAACACGTATCCGGTTTGCGATTTAGAATCGTCCGGATCAGTCAAAGCTTACATCGACGTAACCATTTACGACTAGCTCTTTGTCACCTCCATATACGAGAAACATATCCTTAGTCCTTTTCGGTATTTCAGGATGTTCTTGACCGCTGTCCGATGATCCACTCTGGATTACTTTGGTACCTTCCTGCCAAGCTTACAGCCTAAGCATACGTCGGTCTGGTACACAGACATTGCATACATGATAGAGCCTATGGCTGAAGCATAGGGAACATCTTTCATTTTCTCTCTATCTTACATTGTGGTCGGGCATTGAGTCCGACTCAATCTCACACCTTGTAATACAGGTAAAAACTTTCTTTGCACGATCCATTTTGAACTTCTTCAAAACTTTATCAAGATATGTGCTTTGTGAAAGTCCAATTAAGCGTCTTGATCTATCTCTATAGATCTTGATGCCCAATATGTAAGCAGCTTCACCAAGGTCTTTCATCGAAAAACTCTTCTTCAAGTATCCCTTTATGCTATCCAGAAATTCTATATCATTTCCGATCAGTAATATGCCATCTACATATAATATCAGAAATGCTACAGAGCTCCCACTCACTTTCTTGTAAATACAGGCTTCTCCATAAGTCTGTATAAACCCAAATGCTTTGATCACACTATCAAAGCGTTTATTCCAACTCCGAGATGCTTGCACCAGTCCATAAATGGATCATTTGGAGCTTGCACACTTTGTTAGCTCCCTTTGGATTGATAAAACCTTACGGTTGCATCATATACAACTCTTCTTCCGTAAACCCATTCAGGAATGCGGTCTTTACATCCATTTGCCAAATTTCATAATCATAAAATGCGGCAATTGCTAACATGATTCGGACAGACTTAAGCATCGCTACGGGTGAGAAGGTCTCATCGTAGTCAACCCCTTGAACTTGTCGAAAACCCGACAAGTCGAGCTTTATAGACAGCAATATTACCGTCAGCGTCAGTCTTCTTCTTGAAGATCCATTTGTTTTCTATTGCTTGCCGACCCTCGGGCAAGTCAACCAAAGTCCACACTTTGTTTTCATACATGGATCCCATCTCAGATTTCATGGCCTCAAGCCATTTTGCGGAATCTGGGCTCACCATCGCTTCTTCATAGTTCGTAGGTTCATCATGATCTAGTAGCATGATTTCGAGAACAGGATTGCCGTACCACTGCACGGATTTTATTCCTGTTGATCTACGAGGTTACTGTAGTAACTTGATCTGAAGTTTCATGATCAACATCATCAACTTCCTCACTATTTGGTGTAGATGTCGCAGAAACTGGTTTCGTGATAAACTACTTTCAAATAAGGGAGAAGGTGCGATTACCTCATCAAGTTCTACTTTCCTCCCACTCACTTCTTTCGAGAGAAACTCCTTCTCTAGAAAGGATCCATTCTTAGCAACAAATGTCTTGCCTTCGGATCTGTGATAGAAGGTGTACCCAACTGTCTCCTTTGGGTATCCTATGAAGACACATTTCTCCGATTTAGGTTCGAGCTTATCAGGTTGAAGCTTTTTCACATAAGCATCGCATCCCCAAACTTTAAGAAGCGACAACTTTGGTTTCTTGCTAAACCACGATTCATAAGGTGTCGCCTCAACGGATTTTGACGGTGTTCTATTCAGCGTGAATGCGGCCGTCTCAAGAGCATAACCCCAAAGCGATAGCGGTAAATCTGTAAGAGACATCATAGATCGCACCATATCTAGTAAAGTGCGATTCGACGTTCGGACACACCATTGCGCTGTGGTGTTCCGGTGGCGTGAGTTGCGAAACTATTCCGCATTGTTTCAAATGTAGACCAAACTCGTAACTCAAATATTCGCCTCCACGATCAGATCGTAGAAACTTTATTTTCTTATTACGATGATTTTCAACTTCACTCTGAAATTCTTTGAACTTTTCAAATGTTTCAGACTTATGTTTCATTAAGAAGATATACCCATATCTGCTTAAATCATCTGTGAAGGTGAGAAAATAACGATATCCGCCACGAGCCTCAATATTCATTGGACCACATACATCTGTATGTATGATTTCCAACAAATCTGTTGCTCTCTCCATAGTACCAGAGAACGGCGTTTTAGTCATCTTGCCCATGAGGCATGGTTCATGAAGTGCCAAGTGATTCATAATCAAGTGACTCCAAAAGTCCATCAAGATGGAGTTTCTTCATGCGCTTTATACCGATATGACCTAAACGGCAATGCCACAAATAAGTCGCACTATCATTATCAACTCTGCATCTTTTGGTTTCAACATTATGAATATGTGTATCACTACTATCGAGATTCATTAAAAATAGACCACTCTTCAAGGGTGCATGACCATAAAAGATATTATTCATATAAATAGAACAACCTTTATTCTCGATTTAAATGAATAACCGTCTCGCATCAAACAAGATCCAGATATAATGTTCATGCTTAATGGCGGCACCAAATAACAATTATTTAGGTCTAAAACTAATCCCGAAGGTAGATGTAGAGGTAGCGTGCCGACCGCGATCACATCGACTTTGGAACCATTTCCCACGCGATCGTCACCTCGTCCTTTGCCGTTGTTCGCAATCTGTAGTCCCTGCTTTGAGTTGCAAATATTAGCAATGAACCAAGATCAAATACCAGTGCTACTGCGAGCTCTAGTAAGGTACACATCAATAACATGTATATCACATATACCTTTGTTCACTTTGCCATCCTTCTTATCCGCCAAATACTTGGGGCAGTTCCGCTTCCGGTGACCGGTGCGCTGCGGTAGAAGCACTTTCGGGCCAGGTTTAGGTCCAGACTTGGGTTTCTTCACTTGAGCAGCAACTTGTTTGCTGTTCTTCTTGAAGTTCCCTTCTTCTTCCCTTTGCCTTTCTTCTTGAAACTAGTGGTCTTATTGACCATCAACACTTGATGCTCCTTCTTGATTTCTACCTCCGCAGCTTTCTTTCAAAGCGAAGAGCTCGAGCATAGTCTTTACTAACCCTTGCATATTATAGTGCATCACGAAGCCTTTGTAGCTTGGTGGCGTTGATTGAAGAATTACATCAATGACACAATCATCCGGAAGATCAACTCCCGGTTGAGTCAAGTGATTGTAATACCCGGACATTCTGAGTATGTGCTCACCGATGCACCCATTCTCCTCCATCTTGCAGCTATAGAACTTATTGGAGACTTCATATCTCTCAATCCGGGCATTCTGTTGAAATATCAACTTCAACTCTTGGAACATCTCATATGCTCCACGACTTTCAAAACGTCGTTGAAGACCCGGTTCTAAGCCGTAAAGCATGGCACAATTGAACTATAGAGTAGTCATCAGCTTTGCTCGCCAGACGTTCTAACGTCGTCGGTTACATCAAAGAGTCTGGCACCTAGCGGTGCATCCAGACGTAACTCTTCCGCAGCAATGAGGATAATCCTCGAGTTACGGACCCAGTCCGTGTAATTGCTACCATCATCTTTCAACTTTGCTTTCTCAAGGAACGCATTAAAATTCAACGGAACAACAAAGACGAGCCATCTATCTACAAGCAGACATAGACAAGCAAGATACTATCGGTACTAAGTTCATGATAAATTTAAGTTCAATTAATCATATTACTTAAGAACTCCCACTTAGGCAGACATCTCTCTAGTCATCTAAGTGATCACGTGATCCAAATCAACTAAACCATAACCGATCATCACGTGAGATGGAGTAGTTTTCAATGGTGAACATCTTATGTTGATCATATCTACTATATGATTCACGCCGACCTTTCGGTCTCCGTGTTCCGAGGCCATATCTGCATATGCTAGGCTCGTCAAGTATAACCCGAGTATTACGCATGTGCAAAACTGGCTTGCACCCGTTGTAGATGGACGAGAGCTTATCACACCCGATCATCACGTGGTGTCTCGACACGACGAACTTTGGCAACGGTGCATACTCAGGAGAACACTACTTGATAATTTTAGTGAGAGATCATCTTAAAATGCTACCGTCAATCAAAGCAAAATAAGATGCATAAAGGATAAACATCACATGCAATCAATATAAGTGATATGATATGGCCATCATCATCTTGTGCTTGTGATCTCCATCTCAAGCACCGTCATGATCACCATCGTCACCGGTGCGACACCTTGATCTCCATCGTAGCATCGTTGTCGTTTACGCCATCTATTGCTTCTCGACTATCGCTACCGCTTAGTGATAAAGTAAAGCAATTATGTATGCGTTGCATTTCATACAATAAAGCGACAACCATATGGCTCTCGCCAGCTTGCCGATAACTCGGTTACAAAACATGATCATCTCATACAATAAAATATAGCATCACGTCTTGACCATATCACATCACAACATGCCCTGCAAAAACAAGTTAGACGTCCTCTACTTTGTTGTTGCAAGTTTTACGTGGCTGCTACGGGCTGAGCAAGAACCGTTCTTACCTACGCATCAAAACCACAACGATACTTCGTCAAATAGACTCCCTTTTAACCTTCTCAAGGACCGGGCGTAGCCACACTCGGTTCAACTAAAGTGAGAGAGACAGACACCCGCCAGCCACCTTTAAGCACGAATGCTCGTAACGGTGAAACCAGTCTCGTGTAAGCGTACGCGTAATGTCGGTCCGGGCCGCTTCATCTCACAATACCGCTGAACCAAAGTATGACATGCTGGTAGGCAGTATGACTTGTATCGCCCACAACTCACTTGTGTTCTACTCGTGCATATGACATCAACGCATAAAACCTGGCTCGGATGCCACTGTTGGGGAACGTAGTAATTTCAAAAAATTTCCTACGGACACACAGGACCATGGTGATGGCATAGCAACGAGAGGGGAGAGTGTTGTCTACGTACCCTCGTAGACCGTAAGCGGAAGCGATCACAACGTAGAGGAAGTAGTCAGACGTTCTCCTCGCGATCCTGCCGATCCCAGCGCCCGTTACTCGGCACCTCCGAGTCGATGATGACGTAGAGGAAGTAGTCGACGTTCTCCTCATGATCCAGCCGATCCCAGCGCCCGTTACTCCGGCGCCTCCGAGTTCTTGGCACACGTTCAGCTCGATGGCGCTCCACGGGCTCCGATCCAGCAAAGCTCCGGGAGAAGGAGTTCCACAAGACGACGGCGTGGTGACGATCTTGATGTTTCACCGACGCAGGGCTTCGCCTAAGCACCGCTACGATATGACCGAGGTGGAATATGGTGGAGGGGCACGGCACACGGCTGAGGAACGATCTCAAGGATCAACTTGTGTGTCCTAGGGTGCCCCTCCCGTATATAAAGGAGGGAGGGAGGAGGTGGCCGCCCAAGGGGGGCGCACCATGGAGGGGAAACCTACTCAAAGTAGGTTTCCCTCTCTTTTCCTTATCTTACTTGGAGGGGTAATGAAGTAGTAATAGTATTAGGAAGTAGTACTAGTAGTACGAACATGAAGAGGGGGAAGGATAAAGGAATGGGCGGCCCCCTCCCCAGTCGGATTGGGCTTGGGAGCGCGCCCTCCTTGTTCCTTCTCCCTTCCTCCTACATGGGCCCAATAAGGCCCATATACCTCCCGGGGGGTTCCGGTAACCTCCCTGAGCTCCAAACTTCTCCGGAACCTTTCCGGTGTCCAAATATATCCGTCCAATATATTAATCTTTATGTCTCGACCATTTCGAGACTCCTTGTCATGTCCGTGATCATATCCGGACTCAACAACCTTCGGTACATCAAAATACACAAACTCATAATATAACCGTCCTTGAAACCTTAAGCGTCACGGACCCTACGGTTCGAGAACAATGTAGACATGACCGAGACACATCTCCGGTCAATAACCAATAGAGGGACCTGGATGCCCATATTGGTTCCTACATATTCTACGAAGATCTTTATCGGTCCGGACCGCATAACAACATACGTTGTTCCCTTTGTCATCGGTATGTTACTTGCCCGAGATTCGATCGTCGGTATCCAATACCTAGTTCAATCTCGTTACGGTAAGTCTCTTTACTCGTTCCGTAATACATCATCTCACAACTAACTCATTAGTTGCAATGCTTGCAAGGCTTATGTGATGTGTATCACCGAGAAGGCCCAGAGATACCTCTCCGACAATCGGAGTGACAAAACCTAATCTCGAAATACGCCAACCCAACAAGTACCTTTGGAGACACCTGTAGTACTCCTTTATAATCACCCGATTCGTTGTGACGTTTGGTAGTACCCAAAGTGTTCCTCCGGTAAACGGAGTTGCATAATCTCATAGTTATAGGAACATGTATAAGTCATGAAGAAAGCAATAGCAACATACTAAGCGATCAAGTGCTAGGCTAACGGAATGGGTCATGTCAATCAGATCATTCTCCTAATGATGTGATCCCGTTAATCAAATGACAACTCATGTCTATGGTTAGGAAACATAACCATCTTTGATTAACGAGCTAGTCAAGTAGAGGCATACTAGTGACACTCTGTTTGTCTATGTATTCACACATGTATTATGTTTCCGGTTAATACAATTCTAGCATGAATAATAAACATTTATCATGATATAAGGAAATAAATAATAACTTTATTATTGCCTCTAGGGCATATTTCCTTCACTGTTGCCGAGCGACAATGTTTATATTAAAAATAACAAGGATTTGTTCCTTGGTATGGGCTTTGCTCACACACAAAGAACCCGACAAGCACCCTTTTTCATTAATACGTCCCATACATGTACAGTTCGTGCGGAATGTAAACATGAGCAAGGGGATTACAAGTTTTAAATTCGACTAAGGCCCGTGGGTTTACAAACTAAAAAGAGATAAGGTGCCCGTAATCCCTTTCTTGTCCCTATCCTCAGGGAACGGAACAAGAAAGCAAGAGGGCAAAAGAAGCGCCTAGGCGAGGTATGAGCAGCAGAAGGCACCAGGAGAACATATCGGCGGCCGCCCAGGAGAGGGCTGGTGATGATGGTGCCAGGAGAAGAGCTGGAAGATGAGGCAGTGGGTCACCAATACGCTACGAAGGCGTCGGTGCCATCGTACTCCGACTTGACGGCCCGCCACCCGCCTTCTTCGCCTCCTCCGGCCTCCCCATGCCAGCCGCCCAAGGAGGCGACCCCGAGAAGTTCAAGGAGCTGGCCCCATCAGGAGAAGGGGCCGGGTGCAGATGATGCCGCTGTCGGTTCCGTCTAGGGACGGCGGGTCCGACGCCTAGTCGGACCCGTCATCCTCCCGCCTGCTACCCTCGTCGTCGCTGTCGCTGTCCTCCTCGTCACTCCCGCTCAAGGAAGAGTCTTCGTCGTTGGAGGAGCTCTCCACGCCGGACTTTAGGTGAGTTCCAAAGTCTCCAAAGACCTTGACGGAGAGCAAGCCGTTCTCCATTAGTTTGAAATAGAGAACGAGTCCCGCCGTCAGGCTATGGATGCGAGCAAAGGTTTTCCATCTGTGACGAATATACATGACATGAGGGGCTGGAAAATCGACATCAACTCGCGTGCCGCTATTCCCGCAGCCCCTCATATGAAATCGCAGAGCCTATGGCGGGTCGAGCTCCATCTCTCGAGCAAATGGGGTAGGGAGCCAAAGACGACGACACGCTGGCCGGCGCAGCCTGATGAAGAATTCACGAGGCTGGTGCCCGACGTGGACCTCCATTGGGGGAGGGACTACCGGTGGAGGCGAGGCTGATGTGCCGCCCCGTCCTCCTCTTCCCCGAGCGCCACGGCGACCTCGGCCTCGCCCCTCCCCCTTCCCCTCGTGGCCGGCTCCACTGCCACAAACTCTTGGGAAGGAGGGGCACGTTCTCGGGCCGTGACCCTCGTCGCCACCGTCGAAGCACCGACGCGCCCTCTCGTCATAGCAGAAGGAAGAAGGAAGCCAAGGTAGGAGGAGGCGGTTGGCGAAAGATTGAGGGGTGCTATCCCTCCCCCTCCCCTCCTTATAAAGGGGCGGGGTCGGCACTTGGCCGCCTCTCTCAACCACTCCGGCTCATTAAGGTGGCAGCAGGCGAGGCCGTTGACCGCCCTACTCGCCCAATTGAAGGCGCATGGAGATCGACCCACGCGCGTGCCTTCCCATATTCCATACGCATGTCACCTACCCTGCGCCGTGCATGCGGCGTACATGGCGCACGAGACAGGCTTAGTGGGAAACGTGGAATGACGGTTCCAAGGCGGAGAGAGTAAATGAGCAGCAGCCCTGCAGTCTTAAAGGGACACACAAGCCGCCTCTTTACTATTTACCGCAGGATGACGCAAGCATGCTTCGGTCACCCCACGCACGGTCCCCACATCACGCGGGTCGTGGGGAAGCGCAGCGGACAAAAGCTTCCGCGGTAAAGATCGACCCCTCCTGCCCGCGCACCGTTCTGGGCCTAGCCCAACAACGCGTCGCGCTTATGTGTGGCTCAGGCCCGGGGGCTCCTGACGGTGTACAGAAGTAGGGGCTCTACATTGTACCCCTTTACCTGTGCACGGGTAGTCAGAGCCACGCCTGCGGCCACACTTAGCAGGGCAGAGGAGGGAGGCCGAAGCCACAAGATAATCAAGCAACGCTAAGACCAGAAACACAAAGAGCAAGAGGGCGAGGTGGACTCCCCCGGCAAGACCCTTGCCCGGGCGGCCTCCGCAGCCCCGGCAAGAGCCTTGCCGGGGCAACTTTCCCAACACCAGTGGAGCGCGCCACCCTTGAGCCTGAGGTTTCCAACATCATCAACCACATTGGAACCGAGGCTCGGGAGGCACCTCCATGGTGGCATGCAGATCTTTGTGAAGATCGCAAACATGCAAAGTCAGATGAAGACCAGAAGACGAGACCTTCGACAACATCCTTGCCGGGGATGACCGCGACCGCGGTGCCACAGCAAGACCCTTGTCGGGCCCCGGCGAGACCCTTGCCGAGGACCTCAGCAGGGCCGCAGCCAAGCCCGCGCCCGCCAAGGCTCCATCGCCGTTCCCATGCAGCTACCAGCCCGGCCAGCCAGGCGAGCACCTGCGTGGCAATGTGCGGCCCCGAGGCCAACTTAGCAAGCACTTGCGTGGTGGCATGCAGATCTTCATGAAGACGTTGCCACCGCGCCACCTCAGCAGCCTGCCAGCCTACATGGTGCCACACGCCTCGTTGGCCAGGGAGTGTGTCAAGACAAGGCGAGGCGGCAACGGACGGGGCGGGCCTTGTTTCCGTCCCCGATAAAGCGAGAGGACACCTAAGGAACGCACTTAATGCGTCTTGTCTCGTAATGACAGGCGATAAGCTTGTACACTGTACCCTTTCCACCTCCTGTGTGCCACTGTGGCGCCTCCTTCGACTATAAAAGTAGGCCCGAGGCATACTGGAGAGGGATTCGGCTCCTCGAACAAGTCACGCACCATAGCTAGCTCAAGAACTTTCAGATATACACCAAAGCAAGACTAGGGTATTACGCGATCCTCGCGGCCCGAACCTGGGTAAACGATCCTCGTGCTGGCTCTTAGACCCGCTCTTTCCATAACCTCGCGCCCGCCAAACCGTAGTAGGGATTTCGTTGATCGCATAGGTGTCGTTTCCACCGACATAATTCTTCTGTGCAGTGCTACCTCAGAGCTTGCGTTGGTTTTCCCTTGAAGAGGAAAGGGTGATGCAACAAAGTAGCGTAAGTATTTCCCTCGGTTTTGAGAACCAAGGTATCAATCCAGTAGGAGACAACGCACAAGTCACCGAATACCTGCACAAACAATCAACAACTTGCACCCAACGCGATAAAGGGGTTGTCAATCCCTTCACGATCACTTGCAAAAATGAGATCTTATAGAGATAGATAAACGGTAAAGTAAATATTTTTGGTATTTTTGGTTTATAGATTGGAAAATAAAGATTGCAAATAGTAGATCGGAAACTAGCAAGATTTAAACGAGATTCAATATAATGGAAAAGAGACCCGGGGGCCATAGGTTTCACTAGTGGCTTCTCTCAAGATAGCAAATATTATGGTGGGTGAACAAATTACTGCCGAGAAATTGATAGAAAAGCGCATAGTTATGATGATATCTAAGGCAATGATCATGAACATAGGCATCACGTCCGTGTCAAGTAGACCGACTCCTGCCTGCATCTACTACTATTACTCCACACATCAACCGCTATCCAGCATGCATCTAGAGTATTAAGTTCATAAAGAATGGAGTAACGCATTAAGCAAGATGAGATGATGTAGAGGAATTAACTCAAGCAATATGATGAAAACCCCATTTTTTATCCTCGATGGCAACAATACAATACGTGCCTTGCTGCCCCTGCTGTCACTGGGAAAAGGACACCGCAATATTGAACCCAAAGCTAAGCACTTCTCCCATTGCAAGAAAGATCAATCTAGTAGGCCAAACTAATCTGATAATTCGAAGAGACTTGCAAAGATATCAAATCATGCATATAATAATTTAGAGAAGAACCAAATAATATTCATAGATAATCTTGATCATAAATCCTCAATTTATTGGATCTCGGCAAACACACCGTAAAAGAATATTACGTCAAGTAGATCTCCAAGAACATCAAGGAGAACATGGTATTGAGAATCAGAGAGAGAGAAGAAGCCATCTAGCTAATAACTATGGACCCGAATGTCTGTGGTAAACTACTCATGCTTCATCGGTGAGGTAATGGTGTTGATGTAGAAGCCCTCCGTAACCGAATCCCCCTCCGGCAGGATGCCGAAAAAGGCCCCTAGATGGGATCTCATGGGTATAGAAGTTTGCGGCGGTGGAAAAGTGGTTTTGCGGCTCTCCCGGATGTTTTCAGGGTATAAGAGTATATATAGGCGAAGGAACTAGGCCAGGGGAGCCACGAGGGGCCCACGAGGGTGGGGGGCGCGCCCTACCCCCTGGGCGTGCCCTCCTACCTCGTGGCTTCCTTGTTGCATCTTTGACTTCATCTCCAAGTCTTCTGGTTTGCTTTCGGTCCAAGAAAGATCATCGCGAAGGTTTCATTCCATTTGGACTCCACTTGGTATTCCTTTTCTGTAAAACTCTAAAGTAGGCAAAAAACTGAAACTGGCACTGGGCCCTTGGTTAATAGGTTAGTCCCAAAAACAATATAAAATAGCATATAAATGCCCATTAAACATCCAAAACAGATAATATAATAGCATGGAACAATAAAAAAATTATAGATACATTGGAGACGTATCATGCAGCAATGAGGATAATCCTCTTTCAACTTAGTTTTCTCTAGGAACATATCAAAAACATAGGGGAACTACAATGCGAGCTATTAATCTACAACATAATTTGCAAATACTATGAGGACTAAGTTCATGATAAATTAAGTTCAATTAATCAAAATACTTCAGAACTCCCACTTAAACTGACATCCCTCAAGTCATCTAAGTGTAACGTGATCAAAATCAACTAACCAATGTCCGATCATCACGTGATGGGCAGTCATCAATGGTGAACATCTCTATGTTGATCATATCTATTATATGATTCACGTTCAATCATTCGATCTCCAGTGTTCCGAGGCCATGTTTGTACATGCTAGCCTCATCAAGTTTAACCCAAGTATTCCGCATGTGTAATTCTGGCTTACACCCGTTGTATTTGAACGTAGAGTCTATCACACCCGATCATCACGTGGTGTCTCAACACGACGAACTGTAGCAACGGTGCATACTCAGGGAGAACACTTCTACCTTGAAATTTAGTGAAGGGATCATCTTATAATGCTACCGCCGTACTAAGCAAAATAAGATGCATAAAGGATAAAGATCACATGCAATCAAACATATGTGACATGATATGGCCATCAACATCTTGTGCTTTTGATCTCCATCTCCAAAGCATCGTCATGATTTCCATCGTCACCGTCTCGACGCCTTGATCTCCATCGTTGCGTCGTGGTCATCTCGCCGACTATTATTGCTTCTACAACTATTGCTAACTCCTTGCGATAAAGTAAAGCAATTACATGACGTTTGCATTTCATACAATAAAGAGACAACCATAAGGCTCCCGCCGGTTGCCGATAACTTACAAAAAATGATCATCTCATACAATAACGTATATCACATCATGTCTTGACCATATCACATCACAACATTCCCTGCAAAAACAAGTTAGATGTCCTCTACTTTGTTGTTGCAAGTTTTACGTGGCTGCTATGGGCTTCTAGCAAGAACCATTCTTACCTACGGCACAAAAACCACAATGATGATTTATCAAGTTTGATGTTTTAACCTTCAACAAGGACCGGCCGCAGTCAAACTCGATTCAACTAAAGTAGGAGAAATAGACACCCGCCAGCCACATTTATGAAAAACTAGTTGCATGTCTGTCGGTGGAACCAGTCCCATGAACATGGTCATGTAAGGTTGGTCCGGGCCGCTTCATCCAACAATACCGCCAAATCAAAACAAGACATTGGTGGTAAGCAATATGACGATCACCGCCCACAACTCTTTGTGTTCTACTCATGCATATCATCTACGCATAGACCTGGCTCTGGTGCCACTGTTGGGGAACGTAGCACACAATTTCAAAAAAAAATCCTACGATCACGCAAGATCTATCTAGGAGATGTATAGCAACAAGGGGGAGAGTGTGTCTACGTACCCTCGTAGACCGTAAGCGGAAGCGTTTCACAACGCGGTTGATGTAGTCAAACTTTCTTCATGATCCACCGATCGAGTACCGAACGTACGACACCTCCGAGTTCTGCACACGTTCAGCTCGGTGACGTCCCTCGCCTTCTTGATTCAGCAAGATGTCGAGGTAGTAGATGATTTCCCAGCACAACGGCGTGGTGACGGTGACGGTGAAGTGATCTCTGCAGGGCTTCGCCTAAGCACTACGAAATTATGACCAGAGGCGTAAACTATGGAGGGGGGCACCGCACACGGGTAAGATAATGTCTAGGGTGTGCTAGGAACCCTCTCCCACATATATATAGGTAGGGGGAGGAGGGAGCAGCCAGGGGGCGCCCGAAGTAGGATCCGAATCCTACTTAGGGTTTTCCCAAGTGGCGCCCCTTGCCTTTTTCTCACCGGAGAAGAAAGGGAAGGGGAAGAGAGAAAGGAAAGGGGGGGGCAAACCCCCTTTTTCCTTCTCCCAATCGGCCTCCTGCCATAGGGGGGCCACCACCCCTTGTGGGCTGGTGTGCTCCCCTCTCATGGTCCATATGGCCCATATCTTCCCCCCGGGGGTTCCGGTAACCCTGCCAGTACTCCGATAAATACCCGATACACCCCGGAACACTTTCGGTGTCTGAATACCATTGTCATATATATATTCTGATCACAACATGAACTTCCCGAGTAACGCGTCTGACCTTCAACGAGTACTAGGTTGAACTTCAGCTAAAAAGTGTCGAAATGGGGCTTGCGATATATGGTTGGAAAGCTATGGACACGACTATCATGACCCAAGATGAATTTTTGGCAAAATGTAAGCGGTTTAAGAGCAGTTTTGAAAACTGGTTTTCCTTCATACAAAAAGCGTGAATCGTATTTTCGATCGCGTTTCTAAAACGTTTATCGGAATGAGGCAAATAATATGGCGTTGGAAAGCTGCTGCAAAACCGCTCCTTCCACATGTTCTGTAATTCCTTATGATTAAAGAGTAATTTGGAAAATCGTAAAATTTTGCAAACCGAACAGCCGAGTTCGTATTTTCGATGGCATTTCTAAACGACTAATCCAATTGAGGCAATTAATATGGCGTTGGAAAGGTTATGAAAATGCGCTACTTATTCATGTTGAAAGGTTTTTCTAATTTTGAACGGTTTAAAAGAAATTTAGAAAACGATACAAGTTCTAGCGAATTTGTATTTTCGAGCTAATTTTTGATCCGTGTGTCCGAATGCAGCAAATGATAAGGTGTTGGAAAGCTTGAGGAAATGTAAAAAAAAATGTATATATTATTTCTCCCAATTCCTTATGGTTTTAAGTCAATTTTGAAAATGGCTAAAAACATTTTTTGGCCATAATTTCTACAAACTTTATCGGAATGGGGCAAATAATATACCCATGAAAAGCTACGGAAAATGCAAAACTTTTTTATGTTGATGATTTTCTTCGATTCCTAGCCGTTTTCGTGTAATTTTGAAAATACTGAGAACATGCGTTCTGCCTTTGTCGCAAAACAGATTCTCCAAAAATGCACCGTCTGAAGAACTTGAACTTCTCAGCATTTCTACCTGAACTTCACTCTGTTTTTCACGTGTTTTTTTTCTCATAGCTATCTACCCACTCACCGGAATTGAGCAGATGATATCCAGATGGAAAGTTGCTGTAAACACGCAACTTTCCCGTGTTGATCAATTTTTCATACTCGCGGCGGTTTTAAAAGTTTTTCATCTGAAATTCGTTCAGTGTAGTAGTTGAACTTCCTGCTGTTTTCATGTTGAACTTTTGTGACGTATTTTTGTTTATAATTTTCTCATCCATTTCGTCAGTGTTATACAAATGATATTCTTTTTGTACAAACCTCTTTCACAATATTTTTTTAACTTTATTCGACCGAGGACTTGAACTTACACAAATGATATTCCTGTCATTTTGAAGTAAAATTAGAAAATGACATGATCATGATTTCCGCCTTGATTGGGAACGGAAATGCACTGCGTGAAGTAGTTGGACTTCTTAGGCATGTCTGTTTGAACTTCACTCTATTTTTAATGTGTTGTTTTTTGCACTACGTTAAGTAGTTGAACTTCTAGGGCATGTCTGTTTGAACTTCACTCTGTTTCACTTTATTGTAATTTTTTATATGAAATACACACCATGTAGTACGTGAACTTCTGGTTGTTATCACTTTGAACTTCTCTCTGGTTTGAGAAAATTATTTTAAAACACAAACACAACATATTTTTTTAATGTATTTTGGACATCTAAATACACGGGGAACCTCTCTCACAAGAATTTTTTGAACTTTTCCTTGTCGATCACTTGAACTTCTAGCAACATTTTTTTCATTTATGAGTTGTTTTTAAAAGTGCAAAAAATGGTGTTGTGTTTTTTATTTTTTGAAAAGGTAAATCCTAGGTTTTAATAAACTCCATACTTCTCTGTTATTTCAATATGAACGTCACATTTTTATATTTTTGAGTAAAGAATTGTATTCGATTTTTATACAGAAAAAACCGAACATGGAAAATACAAGGTGAACCTCTTTCGCAAGAATTTTTAAACTTCTCCGGACAGAGCACTTGAACTTCTTGCAACAAATCTGAGTTTTTTATATGCTTCGAACTTCTCTGTTATTTGTGTTTTCGAACAGGGAAATACAAGGTGACCTCTCTCGCAAGAATTTTTGAACTTCCCGGACAGAGCACTTGAACTTCTTTCAACAAAAATTTCAAGTTTTTATTTTTCTATAACTTTTACTCTCACTTGAAATGCATTCCTCGCAGTACTTGAACTTCTCGTTGTTTTCACTATGAACTTCTGTCAATTTTTTTTGTGTGCGTTGAATTACACGCAATTGAAGGTCGGGCTTCATGTTTTGCCATTTTTAAAACATGTAATTGGAGGTCGGACGTCCCGCAATATAAATTCTGAACCGTGCATGGAGGTGCACGTGAACTTCTAGCAACAAATCTGACTTTTTTATATACTTCGAACTTCTCTGTTATTTTAATTTCAACTTCTTAGTCATATTCTTAGAAAGGAAATATGTTTTTAAATAAGCATCAAACATTTTTTTTGTAAATTGCACTTGATAATTTTATTTTTCTTTAGAGACGGTAATAATTTGAGTTTCCCGTATACATCGAATTACTACTCTATTTTAATTTGAACTTCATCATTTTTATTCTTTACTAACAAGGAAACTCTGAGCTTCTTTATAAATATCGAACTTCTCTATTTTGTAATTTGGACTTCTTGGTTTATATCTTTTAGCATCAAAATATCCTAGTTTTTTCATAAATATTGGACCTCTCCACATTTTTTTAAATTTTGATTTATTTGCAAAAACATCGACACAAACTGGAGAGAGAATTACGTGTGAATAAAATGCGTAGCAATTTCCAGCTTTCCCTAGTCGAGCACTTGAACTTCTAGCAAGAAATGTTTTTCATTTTTATGAGTTGGTTTAAAAAATGCCAAAATGCCAAAATGGCATTGGTTTTTGTTTTTGTTTTTCGAACATGTAAATCTTAGGTTTTAATAAACTCCAAACTTCCATGTTGTTTTAATTCGAACCTCACGTTGGTTTTATTTTCTATTACACGCCTTTAAACAAACCATTTCTCTCGCAAGAATTTTTGAGCTTCCCCGAAAAGAGCACTTGAACTTTTTTCAACAAACCTTTTAAGGTTTATTTTCTATACCTTTTATTCTCACATGAAATGCATTCCTTGCAGTACTTGGACTTCTCATTGTTTTCACTATGAACTTTTGTCGCATTTTCGTGTATACGTCGAATTACACGCAATTGAAGGTCGGGCGTCATTTTTTGCCATTTTAAAACATGTAATTGAAGGTCGGACGTCCCATAATATAAATTCTGAACCATGCACGGAGGTGCACTTGAACTTCTTGCAAACAAACCTGAGTTTACTTATATACTTCAAACTTCTCTGTTATTTTAATTTCAACTTGTTAGTGTGGATCCATGTCGGCGGCGCGCGGTTGTCCAGACTCGTGGAGGAGTAGGGGCTCCGACCGATGTAGCTGACAACAACTACACCACCGACATTTTCTTCTACAAACTTCCAGCGTTCTCATATTACTTGGACCTTTAATATTATACTTATTGAACTTCATGTGGTTTTTGCAAAGAACTCGCAAGCATTTTTTGCTTTGTTGAATTTTGATTTGCTTTCTAAGGATTTTTTAAACATACAAACTTTACTTGTTTTTAATGAATTTTCGGATTACAACAAGCACCCATGGAGCATGCGCACTTTGCACAAATAATTCTGTCAGCGTTTTTGTTTCAAAAATAATAATTGCTTCATTGTTTAAATTCGAAATTTTAGTGTTTTTTAAATGGGGGGAAATTTATTTTAACTCTTTTCGAACTACTCAATTTTTTTATTTGACCTTCTTGGGTTTTCTAGAAACGTACAAAATATCCTTTTCTTACAACCATCGAATAGCTATGTTAATTTAATTTGAACCTTTTTTAGCAGGGGAAAGTCCTTGTACAAATATGTGTCTTTTTTCTCAATTTTTTCGAACTTTAAAATTTATTTAAGTCTGAACTTTCAGAGTTGCCATTTATTAGGTTTTCTTCTAGCTACATAAACATCGAACGTCTTCATTAACTTAATCTGACCTTCTTTTTGTTTTTTCTTTCTTTTTTCCATGTGCGTTTCAGTGTTATCCTTTTTCTTAAACATTTCCTCAACACTCATGCATGAACTTCTCTGTTCATCATCCCGACCTTCCAAATTTCCTTTTTTCATATGCATTAACTTTCATGGGAAGATCGTTGAACATTTGTTTTATTTCTCTTACTAAAAGACACATGCATTTTTTGTCTTGTGTTTGCACAAAATAACCTATTACTTGTGTCCCAATTAAAAATGCTAGTGAATTTCTCCATCACACACATTTTTTTCTAAACCACCTCACCACACATTTTCTGAACGTCAACCTCACCACCACACTCCCCACAAAAAAACCTCACCACCACACACACATACAAGCTCCTTCTACATTATATTTCTGACCTTTATGCGCACAAATCTACACACACAACAACATGCTTTTGTTTGATCATGAAAAGAGCATAACAAAGCTGCACTATGCAGCGACATCGAACTGAAGCGGTTGTCCATGCCGAACTTCTGTGTATACATATGGTATTTTTGAAAAATTGACTGAATGGAGGCTGTCTTCCATATGATGTTCTTCCATGCATCAATTCTGTACGTGTAAAGGAAGATGAATACTATAGGAAAAACATGAGTTCTATACATGTAAAGGAAGATAAGTACTACAAGGAGTAACAACCAAAATTTCTATATAATGCACACAGGTTCACATTAGTATCTTTACAGTCTGCATTTTTTTGTTGATGTTCCATTTGGTTAATACCAAGATGATGCGTGTGTGAACCAATACGGGCTTCAGAATTTCAGATTTTTCAAACTAAAGAATAAAGGCATCCTGCACGAGGGTGCGACTGGGTGATCAGCGGAGCATGGACACAGACCGCGCCTTCTATTAACCGACAGCTAGTTCCAGGTGTGGCGGCGAGGGTTACCATCGGGAGTAGAAGTGGTAGCGGCGAGGAGTAGTTCAGGAGACAAGATTCAAAATTCAGAATACGGTACATCCGCACTACCTGCTGCATCTGCACACAAAAAGTCAAACACATGGATAGAGAGGATTCAGACCACATCGCTCCACTGCCAATAAAATCTAGTGTCTATTGGGAGGCTCAGATACGAGGAAGAAGGCGTAGGGGTGGTGCAGTTCATATAAGTTGCGTGGGGAAGAATACCATTGATAGAGGCGAATCCTGACCCTCTCACTGCCTACAGCCCATCTTTTTCCTGCTTGCTTGATGGAGACCACGAGCAGCGAGAGAGGAGGCGAGTGTGGCCACCCGACCAGCACTGCAGTGGTCTTCTACGCCGGAGAGCTACGGAACGAGCCCTAACTCAGCTCCTCCAGCCGCTCCCAGTCCCGTGCTCTGCCTTACCTTGCCCTAGCCGCTGGAGTGCCGCAAGACAGGGAGATGAGGCGACCGCTCCGCCGCCTCCCCTCCTTGCTCGTCCGCCGCATTCTTCGCCACCTTCCTCTCCGCCCGAATCTTCTTCCTCGCCGGCGGCCACAGTGCCCATCTTCCGCCCTTCCCGGAGCTTCTTTCTTGGCGGCGGCGCCTTGGGTTGTCGGGGCAACGGCGGCGGCGCGTGAGGTCAGACAGGTGGGGCGGGGTCAGGCCGGGCGGGCAAGGCGGGCGCGAGGGATGAGGGGCGGGTTGGTCGGGGGTTCTGGGCGGCGATGGCTGGGTTGGGATCGAGGGGAGATTGGGAGATGCAGGAGGTGGGGGATGGTTTGGTGGGTTTTTATGTTCGCTGCCAGTTCGGGTGTTCGGGAACATACCGATCGGACCCTATATAAGGCTGGTATATATATATATATATATATATATATATATATATATATATATACAGAATAATATTCTGATCACAACCTAAACTTCTTGAGTAACGTGCCTGAACTTCTCTTTATACGAACCCGACCTTCGGGCTATCTTCGCAACCGTGCCTTCTACCGCGAGTTTTTCTGGTTAGTCGTGTTCCATGTGATGCAAGTGTAATCTTCAAACAATTTTTAGCACCTAAATACTCGTTTTAGATAAGAATCTCGCTCATAGGCGGATTTTGCACTCGGGTCGTGAAGAACTCACGTTTTTTGCGATTTTACTGCCTGAGTTGTTCGACCTAAACTTCCCCCTGTGCTAGGTTGAACTTCCCGCAACATTGTCCAAATAGAGCTTGCTATATACCGTTGGAAAACTATGGACACGAGTATCATGACCCAAGTTAAAATTTTCGCAAAATGTAAGCGGTTTAAGAGCAGTTTTGAAAACCGGTTTTCTTTACACAAAAAACATGAAACGTAATTTCGATCGCATTTCTAAACCGTTTATCGGAATGAGGCATATAATATGGCGTTGGAAAACTGCTTCAAAACTGCTCCTTCCACATGTTGAAAGTTTTTTCTAATTCCCTATGCTTAAAGAGTAATTTGAAAAAACGTTAAATTTCATAAACCGAACAGCTGAGTTCGTTTTTTCGATGTCATTTCTAAACGGCTAATCCAATGGAGGCATATGATATGGTGTTGGAAAGCTTATGAAAATGTGCTACTTTTTCATCTTGAAAGTTTTTTTCTAATTTTGAACGGTTTAAGAGTAATTTAGAAAATGATCCAAGTCCTACCGAGTTCGTATTTTCGAGCTAATTTTGTTACCGTGCATCCGAATGCAGCAAATGATATGGCGTTGGAAAGATTGAACAAATGCGAAACTTTTTTGTATGTATTGTTTCTCCCAATTCTTTATGGTTTAAATTCAGTTTCGAAAATGGTGAAAAACATATTTTCACCGTAATTTCTACAAACTTTATCGGAATTGGGCAAATAATATACCTTTGAGAAGCTACGGAAAATGCGAAACTTTTTCATGTTGATGGTTTTCTCTGATACCTAGCCGTTTTTAAGTAATTCAAAGTCATGGGATCATTCGCTCGCCTCTACAAAAAGCATTCTTCGAAAATGCACCGCGTGAAGAACCTGAACTTCTCGGTGCGTGTACCTGAACTTCACTCAGTTTTTCACGTGATTTTTTTGCTCGTAGATCTTCATCCACTTCTCGTAGCTCTCCATCCCACTCACGAGAATTGAGTGGGTGATATACCGATGAAAAACTACTGTAAACACACAACTTTCCCGTGTTGATCATACTCGCGACGATTTTGAAAGTTTTTCATCTGAAATTCATTTAGGGTAGTAGTTGAACTTCCTGCTGTTTTCACGTTGAACTTCTGGGACGTATTTTTGTTTGTAATTTTCTCATCCATTCGTAAGTGTTACACAAATAATATTCCTTTTGAACAAATGATATTACCATCGTTTCGTGGTAAATTAGAAAATGGCGAGATCATGATTTCTGCGTTCATCGTGAACGGAAATGCACTGCGTGAAGTAGTTGAACTTCTGCAGCATGTCTGTTTGAACTTCACTCTATTTTTTGACGTGATGTTTTTCGCCTGTAATTCTCAAACCACTTACCGTAATTGAGCAAATGATATACCGATGGAAAGCTATTAAAAACACGCAACTTTTTTGTGTTGATGAGTTTCTCATACTCGCAATGGTCCAAAATATATTTTTGAATGCGTAAAACAACGTCTTTTTTGCCTGTTTTTTACATGTAACTGAAGGTCGGACGTCTCACACTAGAGATCTCGAACTTCACCGGGAGCAGCACGTGAACTTCTAGCAACAAAATCTTTTAAGCCTTTTGTTTTCTATTCTTATTTTTCTATCTGAAACGCATTTCGTGTAGTAGTTGAACTTCCCGCTATTTTCATCTTAAACTTCTGTCATGTATTTTTGTTCAACCTCTCTCACAAGAATTTTTTGAACTTCCCGGGACAAAGCACTTGAACTTCTAGCAACAACTTTTTTAGAAGTTATTTTATTTTTGAACTTCTTGTTTCCATTCTTTAATAACGAGATAAATCTGAGTTTTCTGTAACCATCAAACTTCTACATCTTTTTAATTTGGATTTCCTTGTTTTATTTCTTAATTTTTTTTATGAAATTTTGAAGCGCTCTATTTTTTAAAAGTTGAACTTCTTGTTTCCATTCTTTAATAACGAGGAAAATCTGAGTTTTCTATAATCATCGAACTTCTCCATCTTTTTAATTTGGACTTCCTAGTTTTATTTCTTAATCTTTTTTATGAAATTTGAAGCGCCCTATTTTTAAAAGTTGAACTTCTTGTTATTTTATTTTTGAACTTTTTTGTTTCCATTCTTTAATAACAAGGAAAATCTGAGTTTTCTATAATCATCAAACTTCTTCATCTTTTTAATTTGGACTTCCTGGTTTTATTTCTTAATCTATGTTTATTTTAAAAAAAAGGAAAATTTATTATCTTTTTTGAACGATAATCTGTACATACAAAAATCCCAAAAAGATAAGTTGCGACAAATGAAAAACCAACACATAATTTTTATTTCATACACAAAATACATTCTCACATGAACATATAATTGATTCATGGTTCCCATTTTTTTAGTGCCATTCTTTCTTGTACACTTTCAGAACTTTTTGTCTGCGGAATACAATAATTAGTGCCATAATATATCCCCTTGAGCCCCTATCGTGTGTGTGTATATATATATATATATATATATATATATATATATATATACACATATATATATATATATATATATATATATATCTGAACTTCATCCATGTTTCATGTTTTTGTGCTCTTTGTTCTTCGTCACACAACACCAAATTTTTTTTCACTAAATGTAGGATTCAGTAAAAACCTAGCGTTGTTTCCTGAATATACTTCACTAAAAAAATTCATGATACAAATGCAGGATTCAATATATGAAGTTACAAACATTCATTTTTGTTTGCTAAAATCCGTAGTTGGCAAATGACAGTGTCAAACAACACTTCGTCACATTAGAAGGTCGAGGCGACCTCCCGAGAAGTTCAACTAAAACAAAGATTTGCAATGGCGTAACATGGCCATGAGAATTTGTTTTGGATGAGGCGGCAGGCTAGAAGCGAGCTCGGTGGCCGGGAACACAGTGGCAGGCGGTGCAGCAAGGCCCCGATGGCCGAGGAACACAGGAGGTAGGCGGGTTTGTCGGGGAGGAGGCTCGGTGGATCTCGGCCGGGCCGACGGGTCGCGCCCCGGCGAGCTCACGCAGGTAAGGTGAAGAAGATGTCGGGGCGCGGGTCAAGGTGGGTGGCCGGAGAAGGTGGCAGGGGCGCGGTGGCCAGAGAAGCTGGCGGGAAGGCCGCGCCGGTGTTGGAGATCCCGCCTGGTCAAGGAGTCTGTGGATCCGGCCGGGCGGTGACCCCTCTGGAGGTTGGTGGTGTCGGTCGGTGAAGGGGCCGGCTGTGGTTTCGCTGGAGACGGTGAGCTGCCCCTGCCCATGCGGTGGGGACGGTGGAGCTGGCGTTGTCGCGGGGCGGATTCGGGAGGTGCCGGCCATCGGGAAGAGGTGGCGGGAGCGGGCGGCGCATGATCGGGGCGCTACCGCGAGAGGCGGCGGTAGCGGATCGGGGGGAGGGGGATCGAAGGAGCTCGGGGGCCGATGCCCGCGTGGGGGGTGGGGATCGTGGGGGCTCGGGGGTGGGGGGGGGGGGGTGGGAGGTGGACCACGGACGTTTTTTCTTTCGTACTGGTTTAGGGAACACCGCGCGCGCTTCTTATAGGGCGCTGCGTGATCCAAATAACTATTCTAATCCTGGGATTAGAATAGTGTTGTCCTATATATATATGTGTATGACAACGCTATTCTAATCCTGGGATTAGAATAGTTATTTGGATCATAACGCCACCGGCGTGTTCGTGAGATCCCTAAAAGACAAATAACTGGCCCGTTGTGCACCTCCCGAACGGCCCGTTCCACACCCACGACCTTTTCCCCGTCATGATGCCTCCATGATCCCTGGATTCCCGGCGACCAAGCCACAGCGCCGCCCCTCCCCGCCGGCCCTGCGCCTCGCCTCCCGACCGGCCCCGCGCCTCCCGTCCCAGCCGGTCCCGCGCGCCGCCTGGATCGTGTCGCCACCGGACACCCACGCCGCCGTCCTCCACCCCAACCACTTCCGCCACTTACATCTGCCTCGACCACTTCATCCGTCCTCGTCCTCCGGCCGACCAACTCCACCACCGCCCTCCGCCCCGACCACCTCTGTCGCCGCCTTCCACCCCACCCACCTCCGTCACGCCTGCCCCAACCACCTCTTCCATGGCTGCCCTCCGTCCCGACCACCCCTGCCACCAACCTCCCCTGCGGCGCAACCTTCCCTCCGCTCCATCGCGACCTTCCCTCTGCTCCAGCGCGGCCTGCCCTCTTCTCCAGCGTGTCCTCCACAACCTTCCTTCTCTCTCCACTGCGACGACAACACGGGGAGCCATAGCTCGTCACTGCCCACTCCTCATCATCTTGTGGCTAGAGATTTGTTTTGGTTGTTGCTATTTTGTTCAATTTCTTTCGGTTTCTTGCAAGATCTGTGTGTTGGGGCAACAAACTTTGCAAAAATTGTAGTTCAGGTCATGCTTTTGCTTGAACCCGTGCACCACTACTTCTGAAATCAGCTCTACTCGTTCAAGCTACAGGTTTGATGTTTGTTTCTCCAATATTGTTTGCAAATTCATTATTTTTGGTACGGATGCTTCTCTGCTGTTCATCTTAGTATGTTAAAAGAAGAAGCATGAACGATTGGGTCTGTATCTCCATAAAAAGAGAGCCCCTTTCTGAGTATTGATTTGACAACTCATTTCATATGCTGTTAAAAAAATTAAGGCCCTGTTCGGTTCAAAGGAAAACCATAGGAAAAGTGAAGGATTTGAGTTCCTGCAGTTTTTTCCCCTGTAGCAGCGTTCGGTACACAAGAAAGCTTGAACAATAAATCAAAGGAAAGGCCACCACTTCCTCTGATTTCACAGGAACCCAAACATCCACCGGAACTTCATTTTTTTCGCGTAAGCCCGAGGCAACGCTGCAGCACTGGACTCACTGTCTTCCTGCCAGACAGAATCTGTGTATATGGATGGACTGGGTGTAGATGGACCAACGAAGGGGCATGTGAAATAAAAAATAGGTGGTGCATGTGAGCCGTGTCCATCCAGGCAATGTTCAGAAATACGCATGCAGGGCTAGATGCCATCAATTTGTTAAACCCGATCATAACTGCAATGTAGGTTAGTATTTTAGCTCCAGATTACTGCTGATGTACTGTACGGCGCATGTAGGTTTTCTATTTTAGTCTCCCGTGCCCCGAACTCTAGCAGCCGAAAGTATTCCTACTTTTTCCAAACCTATGTTTTACCCGTGTTTTTCTTTCCCATTCCTACGGTTTACACCATTCCTATGCTTTTCTTACCCGTGTTCCAAACAAGGCCTAACCATGTAGAATGTGAGGAACTGAGATCTACGTGCTAATGCGTGTGTTCATGCATTGGTGTGCGTGCGTCCAAGGATCTTTCTGAACTTCTTTACGTCTACAAACAGAGGACCATTCAGAAATCCTAATGTACAATTATTCTTGTGTGTGTGTTTTGTCCTTCAGAGCATTTTCTTCAGGGGAAAGGAGAGCACCCTCACCCTGATCCGATCTGCAGCGCCGCCCCGAGTCCTCCCAACGCAGCCCCGAGCCGTTGATCTACGCGGTCGCGGGCTGTTCAACGACGGAGCCGCCGGCCATTCATGAACGCAACACAACCCTGGATCCTGCTGCTCACCGTCCAGTTCAACTTCTGCTAAATCCAGTAAAGGGAGACTTCTTGTGAGAGCAATTCCCTTATAATTTTTTTCGTTCAAAGTTCTAATTTGTTAGCTACTTCAGCTTCAGCTACCCTGTGTATGTGGATACCAAGGTGGCATGCATTCAGTGCGACTTTGTTTTCGTATCCACATGTCGCCAACGACACTATGAAGAGAAAGGTCAGCATCTGGCCCTCTAGAAGTTCAGTTTGTTGATTTTCTGAAGTTTTTAAAGTGGACTACAATCGTGTATATTTTTGCAGGGCCTTGTGAAGTTCAGTTTGTTTCACTGTCTGGAGTTCAGTTTCTTGCTTTTCTGAAGTTCAGTTTGTTGATTTTCTGAAGAAAAAGGTTGCTTCACTTGCACTCCTCTATCTAGTCCTGTGTGGTGATCTCCTCGAATCCTAGGTTAGGCACAAACTGAGAATTGTAGGCATCTTTAGTTTAAAAAGCTTGAATCTACAGTACATGATTAGATAACTTCCAGAAGGTCTGTAGTTCATACCCTGCTGTGATAGCAGCGAGCGGTCGTAGGTCGCCCGGCCTGCTCTTGGCTTGTTCTGTTGAGAAAAGTTCAGAAAACTAACTGAACTCTTGGCAGGGTCTGGCGGTGTTTGGCTGCATCGGCCACCAGGCTGCCAACCTCCGCCACCTGACGGCAAGGAGCCAAGGTGGTGAGCTGTCGACGCTGGCACAACACCCCGACGCAAGCCGAGTAAATTTTAGCCAACGCAAGGAGAGATTAGTATAGTGGTTTGTAGTGTTCAAATTCATACATGGCATTTTCTGGTGGAATTGGCCAGCATGAAGGAGCTACGGGTTACTACTACAAGCGCTTCACATAAATAGTCCTAGTTGTTCGCCAACTTTTAGTCATTCGCTTTTGCAAGAAGTGCTCATCTTTTTCCTATTGCATGACTAGCTTTCAATGGTGATGGCTCTGATTTTTCTGGGAGATGTATGAGAACAAAGGTGCGTGTGTGGTAGAAAAAAGATTTCTTTGTATATATATACTGTGGTCATTTTATTCTTTGGACTATGGATGTTTATGACATTGGGTTGCTCTGGTTTTATTGAACATATAAAAAAATATTGACATTAGATTGCTCTGGTTTTATACACATTTGTTTGCGTTTATCCTTTGAAAAAATTGGCCATTGTTGCAGGCCGGCTTCGCCAGATTCTTCAGTTCAGCTCTAAAAAAAAGGAGCATTATATGTTGTTGTCTAGTTTGCTCACTTTTTGGAATGAAAAAAATGGCTGAAGGTCAATAGAAATTGTTCCTGAAGGTCAATAGAAAGTGTTCCAAAAGGTGTGTAGTTGTAGGCATCTCCTAGGTTCATCCCACTAAATCATTCCATGCTTGCTCCTTATATCTCCTGGATGAAGAAGTACAACTACAATACGTGATTCAAATCAGCACGGGGCGCCAAAAGAACAATGGAGATGTTGTGGTGGCGTATTTGCATGATATGGTTATGTGTGTGTGTGTGTGTGTGTGTGTGTGTGTGTGTGTGTGTGTGTGTGTGTGTGTGTGTTCTTTGTGTGTGTGTGTGTGTGTGTGTGTGTTCTTTGTGTGTGTGTGTGTGTTCTTTGTGTGTGTCTTTGTGGAAATGGGTTACAATTTTTTCATGTTTTGTGTATAAAAAGGAGGAGGTTCAAAAGTAAGAAATGTAAGAATTCAAAATATGTAACAAAAAAATTTCGTGTAAGAGAAATTCATGTGCGAGAAATACATGTAAATTCAAAAAAAATATAAGTCATGTTCATGACTACGACTAGTGCGCTTTTAGCCATATTGTTTAATTTGTTGTTGTAAGGGCATATTTAATTTGGTGACTGATGACAATGCTTTTGCGGACTAATCGTGTGCCTTGAGTTTCTCAGACGCTTCATCACTAGGCACGAGACGATTCGATGCCCCTCGAAGACTATTGAAGACGGCGTTGTTCTACGTTTCTCTTTGGTGGATTTGAGTCGTAGGAGAGCCGTACTATTAAGAGGGGGTCCGCGTCGGAAAGGTTCGGGTGGAATCATCACGTACACATGTCTTTCCTTTCCGTTGCACTTTGGAGCGTCTCACCATTTTCCTTGTTGTGCTTGATCTGACGGCTACTGCTGTTCTTGCGGTAGTACTGCTCTATGGAGCGGTAGTACCGCACGCACTTGCGGTAGTACCGCTGGGGGTCACGGTAGTACCGCTCCTCTGGAGCCTTAGTATCGTAGCCCCCAGGCCTAGTGCTGCTCCGGTACGGTAGTAGGGGCGGATGTAATGTTTTACATCTGCGCCCGCAAAGTAGTACCGCACGTCGTTCGCGGTAGTACCGCGGGTGGCCACGGTAGTACCGCTCCCTTGGAGTCGTAGTACCGTGGCCCCCATACCTTGTACCGCTGCGTCGCGGCAGTAGGAGCGGATGTATGTTTTACATCCGCGCCTCAACGGTAGTACCAGCTACCGCGCAGCAGAGTACCGCGTCGGGTTTTTGCACTGTTTCTTTTTCAGCAGAAGTAGGCACAGATGTATTTTATTTCATCCGCGCTCTTCGTAGGCTTTGACTTCCCTGCCTTGCGGTAGTACCACAAGGGGGAGCGTTAGTACCGCGCAAGCGGTAGTACTGCTCTCAGTCAGGCTAGTCCCGGCCTCTGCCGCTATTCTTGGAAGTACCGTGGCCCTCCATGGTAGTACCGCGTGGCCTTGCGGTAGTACCGCGCTCCTGGAGCGGTAGTATCGCATGTCGCAGGCTGAAATTGCGGATAACGGTTGGATCTCTTCCTTGACTATAAAAGGGGCGTCTCCTACCTCTAGTTGTCCACCTCTTCCATTTCCGAGCTCCATTGTTGCTCCAAGCTCCATTTTCGCCCGATCTCTCTCCCTAGGCAATCAAACTTGTTGATTTGCTCGGGATTGGGTGACAAGGGCCCGATCTACACTTCCACCAAGAGATATTCGATTCCCCCCACTTATCCCTAGCGGATCTTGTTACTCTTGGGTGTTTGAGCACCCTAGACGGTTGAGGTCACCTCGAAGCCATACTCCATTGTGGTGAAGCTTCACGGTGGTGTTGGGAGCCTCCAAGTGTTGTGGAGATTGCCCCAACCTTGTTTGTAAAGGTTCGGTCGCCGCCTTCAAGGGCACCAATAGTGGAATCACGACATCTCGCATTGTGTGAGGGCGTGAGGAGATTACGGTGGCCCTAGTGGCTTCTTGGGGAGCATTGTGCCTCCACACCGCTCTAACGGAGACATACTTCCCCTTAAAAGGAAGGAACTTCGGTAACACATCCTCGTCTTCACCGGCTCCACTCTTGGTTATTTCGTGCCTTTACTTTTGCAAGCTTGCTTGTGTTGTATCTATTGCTTGCTTGTGTGCTAATTGTGTTTGCATCATATAGGTTGTCCACTTAGTTGCATATCTAGACATCCTATTTTGTCGCAAGGTTTAAATTTTTAAAGAAAAGCTTAAAAATTGTTAGTTGCCTATTCACCCCCCCCCCTCTAGTCAACAATATCAATCCTTTCAATTGGTATCAGAGCCTCGTCTCTTTATTAAGGACTTTACCGTCCGAAGAGTATGGTTGACACCACAGATGGTGCGGAGGAGCTCTCCGGTGTGAATCCTATCTCGTCTACGGCCGATGGGGGAACCTCGGTCTCTCGTGAGGAATTCAATGTGGCTCTTGACACATTGATAGACTCTATGATGACCAAGGTTGAAAGCATGCTTACTAAATTTCTTGAAGGGCTTAAACTGTCCACCTCGCCGATGAAAGTGGGTGATCCCACTAACAAGGTGACGAATGCTACCTCCGACAAGGGGAAGCTATGATGAGAAGAGTCCTTCTACTAGTGGTAGAAATGGCACCGACATCTTTGCCCATGTGGAACCTCCAATTTATGGAGGACCGATTCCCTCTACTCATTTAAATCATGCCGGTCCTCCTCCTAAGATTGTGAAAAATGAGGATTTTGATTCTTGGGTGTATCGTTTCAAGCGCCATTTAAAACATGTGAATACTAACCTTTGGAGAATCATTGAAGAAGGTTTCTATCCACATGACCCAAACAACTTCACCCCTCGAGAAGCCGTGGATAATCAATTCAATGAGAATGCTCTCTTCATCATCCAAGATGCAATCCTTCCCGAAGATCTCCCTCACCTTCGACCTCATGCCTTGGCCAAAGACGCGTGGCAATGCGTTGTGTCTCTCTATTGAGGAAGTGCTAGCATTCAACGCTCCAACTATGAAGTGGTACAAGATGAAGTCGATGAGTTTGCAATGAAAGAAGATGAAGAACCCCGTGAGCTCTTTCGAAGAGTGACCAAACTCGCGGTCTCACTACGAGATCATGGGAGCAAGGACACGGATGACAATTGGATCAAGCGCAAGTTCCTCAAGGCCATGATGCCCTATATCGATGTCAAAACCGGCAGATCTCGGGTAGGGGGTCCCGAACTGTGCGTCTAGGCGGATGGTAACAGGAGATAAGGGACACGATGTTTACCCAGGTTCGGGCCCTCTTGATGGAGGTATAACCCTACGTCCTGCTTGATTGATATTGATATTGTGGATGTTTACAAGAGTGGATCTACCACGAGATCAAGGAGGCTAAACCCTTAGCCTATGGTATGATTGTAAGGGTTGTTGTGATTGTCGTCCTATGGACTAAAGCCATCCGGTTTATATAGACACCGGAGAGGGCTAGGGTTACATAGAGTCGGTTACAATGGTAGGAGATCTACATATACGTATCGCCAAGCTTGCCTTCCACGCCAAGGAAAGTCCCATCCGGACACCGGGTGAAGTCATCAATCTTGTATATTGATAGTCTTGGAGTCCGGGCGATGATGATAGTCCGCCGATGATAGTCCGGCCGATGATGGTAGTCTGGCAATCCGGACACCCCTAATCCGGGACACCCTCGGTAGCCCCGAACCAGGCTTCAATGACGATAAGTCCGGCATGCGTGTAGTCTTCGGGCGTTGCAAGGCGGGTTCTCCTTTAAGTTCCATGTACCGCGAGCGATTGTCCAGCTTCCTCATCAATGTTGCTGCGTCTTGGCTTCCACGCCCAATAATGGCCTTCTTCCACGCGTCGTGTGAATGTGAAAAGCCAGGGTGTCTTTTATGTTTTACCCCCTAGTCGTGCAAACAATCTGCCTATAAGGGAGGCAAGAATCCAGATCCAAATCACCATCTTCCTCTCGCAAATACTCATCGGAGCGCTTTCGACCAAGAATCCATTCCATCATGGATCGTCAACGCGGCTCCTCTTCTCGCGCTCCCGGCCCTTTTCAAGGAGATTGGAGGAGATGCTCTGTTTCTCACCACGAGCTGGTGAAGCTCCAAATGGGGGGATATCTCCCTCCGGCCTTCATGGTTCCGGTTCGAGCCGGGCTTGCCACCTACGAAGGTGGGAAGCAAGCGGAGGTTACCCCTAATCCCAACAAAGGGGAGCGGGTATGCTTTGTCCCCTATCTGATAAGGGGACTCGGATTTCCTGTACATCCATTCCTCCGCGGGCTCCTGGAGTTCTACGGACTCCAGCTCCATCACCTCACGCCCGCCTAATCCTGCATATTGCGGGTTACGTAGCTCTTCTTGAGCTTTTCCTGGCATCGAGCCCCACTTCGCTACTGTGGAAGAGGTTGTTTTGCCTTGTACCCGCTCTTACGAGGGGTCCATATATCAAGTGGCGGCGCCGAAATATGGCGCATTGCGGGACCGGATATCCATCCGGAACCCCTAAGAAGGCACCGTAAGACCGGCCTTGAATGGTTTTATATAGAAGACGCCCGCTGCGGACCCTATTCGGATCGGCCTCCCGGAGTTCAGCAATGCTCCTCTGACGAAAACGCCTTAGTTGGCGTCCATGAGCCCCGATCGGAGGAAGACAAGAGCGTCCATTATCCGATGGGCGAATAAGGTTCTTGGCCCATGCCAAGTTGACCATGATTGAGTCATGGCAACATGCATTACGCTGGGGTGCAGCCACTACAATACTGAGGCCACCCCATGTGGGATTTCAACGGGAGGACGATGCCACCCGGCCATGGCCGCATAAAGGGCCGGAATCGGCCGAAGATCTGGTGACGATCTTGTCCGGCCTGTATAAGGGGGAGAAGGAGGATTTCCTTCGGACGAACCCGTTAAATGGGTTTTCCATGAACAATCCCCGGCCTTGTGTAAGCGAACACTCAGTGTGTCCGACCCGTGCCTTTCGAAACTTAAGTTTCTCACATTGTGTTCTTCTTTCGACGCAGGAACTGCGCCGGACTGTGGAGGGAATGCTAAGTCTGGCTCCGCAGCCTGAGGATCCAGAGAGATCCCGGGATCCGGCCTCCGAAGAGGATCCGGACATCAAGGTGGAGCTAATCGACGGGGTGTTCCACCAGCTTAGCATGGACAATGTTTTAGTCGCCATCACGGCAGACTATCCCGGACTATATCCGGCTTCCCAGGTAATTGCGGCCGAAGCCCCGATACCGTCATTTCTTCCTTGCTTATTTGTGACCACCGTATATGATGGTGCTGTGCAGGAGGCGCCCCTAGGGTGAGAAGCCGAGCCCGCGGTGGCTGACCAACAAGGGCCAGTTCGGACCGGTAGGCGGAAGAGGAGCGCTTGGCTGGATCAAACGTCGCCGCAAAGGTGTAGCTCACAATTCATTATCTTTAGAGCAACATTCCTAGGAAGCGTTTTGAGTGCTCATGACTTTTATAGGGAAAAAAGCGTCCGCCGGACTACAGGCGTGGAAGTTGTCAATCCAACCTCTACCAGCCGGGCTCCCGCACCCGGTCAGGAGGGGGAGGCGAGCGCAAGGCGCGAGCCGGACGTTCCTCCGACGGAGGATGCCGAAAGACTGTCCGCCACCAAGTCCGAGGTGGAGAGTGCCCTGAATCACAGCGCCACGGATAGTACCGTGACGCTGCGTGCTTCTCCCCGAGGCGTTGAATGCCTTTAACACGGGGACGCGCACCTTCGTGCTGCTCAAGATAGTTTTACGGAGCGACGGAGCGGTATGTAAAAGACATACTGGTAAGAGAATTTAATAGTTGTATATGCCAGTAGCCCCCGAGACTTAAAGTAGTTATATTAACTGATTTAAGGATCAAATGAAATGCATGATCTTACCGAGAAGAATACCCGACTGTCTCAGGAGTTGCAAGAGTGCAAGGCCCAACTGGAGGCCGCATTTTCTGGCGCAGGAGGAAACGCAAGGACCTCTCCTGTTAACGCATTATTTTTAAAAAGATAAGTAGCGCTTGGCCGTTGCGCAATTCTAAAAAATGACATTGCAGGTGCTGCCGGACAAAATCCGGACAGGCAAGAACTTCTACGCCAACTAAAGGCCGGCGAGAGGGTGCTGCATAAGGTGCAGCATGAAAGGAACAAGCTCCAAGATGCCCATGCCCAGCTTGGAGAAGAGCTGAAAAGCGTTCGGGCCGGTAGCCGGGCTCCGTTAAGGAGAATCAACGGCTTCGTCGCGGCATATATAGTAAGTGCTTGAGCGAACTCCTTTGAAAAGAAGAGTTCGGCGAGGAAGTCAATTTGACAGAATATATCTTTAGCTATGCTCACAGGTCGCCCTGCGGAGGAGATGCCCGTAACAACGGGTGATCAACTTCCCGAATTGTTGCAACTGATCGAACGAGTTCGGCAGGCTATGAGCGGCGTCGTCCAGGCGTTATGGCCAGCCTTCTCCATACCCGAGGGTCTTGGGGAGCTTGCGGAGAAGCTGCAGGGAGTGCGGCAGCGCTTCCATTTATGGAAGATTTCGGCCTGCCGCCAAGGTGCCAGGGAGGCCTGGGCCATGGTGAAGACGCGGTACAAGAAGGCGGATCCCAACCACATGGCCGAAGTCGGACCTGTGGGGCCCGATGGGAAGGAGATCCCTGTGAGTTTAGTATACGGCCAAGTGGAGTTGGCCGCGAAATTTTCCCAACAGGACTGTAAATTAGACAACCTGTTAGACGAGATTGAGGAAGAATACAGTTAGTCGATTTGACAATGTATTATAAAATGACATACGAAATGCCTTCTAGCCGGATTGTAGATCGTTTGTCTTTGCTGACCTTTTCGCTTCGACCTCGGGACCCTATAGTCTGGAGTGTGTCCGAATACCTTCTTGGTTATGAAACAATCGGGGTATGCATGGAGACCAGGCGTAGGGGTCATCGGTGCTTTATCGCACAAGTGCCCAACTAGTTATGTTATATTACATGGTTAGTAAGAAACATCTTCCAGGAGAATAGTTCCGTTAAGGGTTCCTTTCATTGGGGTGGCATGCCCTAAAGTGCATGTCCGGACTGCGAAAAAAGTAGAAAAACATCTGGGGGCAGATAAATAAGTGGATAAAAAAATCATCTTTTAAGTCACCGACCGAATATTCCCTTAAGAATGCTAGCTTTCGGCTTCACCCAGCTGAGGTACACATCCGGTGACGGGCGATAATAATCGCAGAGGTGCTCCTTTACCTCCTAGCCGAACAATCGGGAACGAGGGGTAAGCACAGAGCCAGGCAACCCAGCTTGGCCAAAACTTAAGTCATATCGATGCATATAATGGTGAATAAAAGGTACATGTGGAGGCTTGGCACATGTGCTGGGCATGAAGCCCGTATAATTAAGCTTCTGGTAAAGAAGCCCCCAGGTATGAGAAGTGCGGGTAGCACATCAATTGCGCGCGAACGTTGCGCAGGTGAAGCCCTTTAAGGCTTGGATGAATAGGGTTGAGGAGAAAAAGATGAACAAAAGGCAGCTGAAGTAAAAAAAATTTGGACGGGGGAAAGGGACGAACTCTTAGTCCGGCGCTAGGCATAGAATCGTCGGAGGCGGGCTGCGTTCCATGGGTTCGGCTCGAGTCGGTTATCCGATGCATTTAAATGAGCGATGCAGCGCCGGTCGAGGACTTGATCGATGATGAAGGGCCCTTCCCATTTGGGCTTGAGCTTGTCCTTTTCTTGTCCGACAGCGTAGAACCAGTTCGCCAACGTTGTAAGTCTTGGCCCGTGCTTCTCTGCTTTGATATCTTCGAGCGTCTTTGTTGATAGAATGCGGAACGAGCCTTGGCGACGTCGCGCTCTTCCTCCAATATGTCCAAGCTGTCCTGCCGATCCAACTCGGCTTCTCTTTCTTCGTACATGCGCACTCGAGGTGAGTCATGAATGATGTCGCAGGGCAAAACTGCTTCTGTGCCGTATACCATAAAAAATGGTGTGAATCCGGTGGTACGGTTAGGCGTTATCCGCAGCCCTCAGAGTACGGAGTCGAGCTCCTCTACCCAGTGCGTGTCAGATTTTGTAAGGGACCGCACTAGTCTGGGTTTGATGCCGCTCATTATTAGACCATTTGCTCGTTCCACTTGACCGTTGGTTTGAGGATGATAGACTGAAGCGTAATCGAGCTTGATGCCCATATTTTTGCACCATGATTTAACCTCATCGGCGGTGAAGTTCGTGCCGTTATCGATGATGATGCTATGGGGGACACCATAACGGTGTACTACCCCGGATATAAAGTCTATCACTGGTCCGGACTCTACCGTTTTAACTGGCTTGGTCTCTATCCGTTTGGTGAATTTATCCAGCATGACCAATAGGTACCTTTGCTTGTGGGTTCCCCCTTTAAGTGGTCCAACCATGTCAAGCCCCCAGACCCATGACGGCCGTGTAATGGGTATAGTTTTGAGGGCGGTGGGTGGCACATGGCTCGATTAGCAAAGAGTTGACAACCGACGCTTCTTTGGACTAGGTCCTGTGCATCTGCCGGGCCGTCGGCGATAAAATCAGACGGAATGCCTTTCCTACAAGGGCCCGAGCTGCGGCGTGGTGTCCGCCTAGTCCGCATGAATTTCAGTCGGGGAGGTTCCGCCCTTCCTCTTGAGATACACCTTTGAAGGACCCGGTTGTGCTTTTCTTATAAAGTTCTCCCTCATAGACCTTGTAGGCTTTAGATCGCGGACAATGCTGCGGGCCTCATTTTGGTCTTCGAAGCTCCTGCCTAAGCAAGTAGGCGAGGAATGGTTCCGCCCACGGGCCACCATCGCCATTATGTCGTGGGCGGATGGTGTTATGTCATCGGCTAAACGCCGGTTGGCGGCTTGTTCGGTTTGTTAGTTCGGACTCCTCTTCCCATAATACGGATGACTTGAAGAGCCGTTCGGGAAGATATTAGGAGGGACTGCGTCGCGTTTACGCCAATGCGTGCGAGACGTCGGCCGCTTGGTTATTATCCCGGTGACGTGATGGAATTCAAGTCCTTGAACCGGCTGACATTTTGAGGACAGCGTTGCGATATGCTGCCATTTTCGGATCTTTGGCGTCAAAGTCTCCGTTTATTTGGGATATTCCGAGGTTTGAATCGCGCACCTCTAGGCGTTGAATGCCCATGGAGATTGCCATCCGGAGACCATGTAAAAGGGCCTCGTATTAATTGCGTTGTTGGAGTCCGTGTACATCATCCGGAGTACGTATTGGATTGTGTCCCGGTCGGGGACGCCAAGACGATGCCCGCCCCAATCCGGCTAAAATTTTGGAGCCGTCAAGTGCATAATCCAATTAGAGTATGCGCCCGTATTCTTTAGGGAGTTCGGCTTGGTCCATTCAGCGACAAAGTCAGCCAATACTTGTGACTTTATAGCTCACGAGGTTTGTAAGATATATCAAATGGTAAGAGCTCAATGGCCCATTTTGCAATCCTGCCCGTCGCATCGCGTTGTTTATAATGTCGTTAAGTGGTACTTCAGAGGCCACTTTGTTATCGAACACTCTTGAAAGTAGTGTCGGAGCTTCCGGGATGCCATGAACACCGCGTATGCTATCTTACGATAGTGCGGGTAACGGGACTTGCGGGGGTTAATGTGATGAATCGTAGTATACTGGTTTTTGGAGAGGGAATTTATGCCCTATATTTTCTCGTCTGACGACGACGAGTACCGCGCTTACAACATGATGTGTAGCTGCGATGTATAACAACATTGGTTCGCCCGGGTTGGGCGCAGCCAGACCGGATTTGTTGCCAATATGGCCTTTATTTCTTCGAGTCCGGCGGTGGCGGCATCCGTCCACTCGAAGTGTTGATGCGCCTAAGGAGGCGATAGAGGGGTAATGCCTTTTCTCCTAGACGGGAGATGAAGTGGCTTAGAGCCGCCACGCATCCAGTCAATTTTTGTATTTTCTTGAGGTCTTTTGGGATATCTAGTTGTGACAGAGCTCGGATCTTGGCTGGGTTTGCTTCAATTCCTCTACCGGATACGATGAAGCCCAAGACTTTTCCTACCGGGTACGCGAAAACACATTTTTCGGATTCAGCTTGATGTCATATGCTCTGAGGTTGTCGAATGTGAGCCTCAAGTCGCCTACTAGAGTTTCGATGTGTTTAGTTTTGACGACCACGCCGTCTCGTATGCCTCTCTTGTTTTGCCGATCTGGGTAGCGGACATGTCCGAATCATGCGCCGATATGTTGCTTGGCGTTTTTAAGTCCGAAGGGCATCGTGTTGAAGCAGAATGGTCCGTATGGAGTAATGAATGCGATTGCGGCTTGATCCGCTTCGCCATCTTGATTTGATGATAGCCGAGTATGCGTCTAGGAAGCACAATGAATCGTGCCTCGTAGTGGCATCGATGATCCGGTCAATGCGGGGAGAGGAAGGGATCCTTTGGGCGGGCTTTATTTAGGTCTTTGAAATCGACACATAGGCGCCGTGATTTGTCCTTCTTTGGTACCATTACCAGATTTGCTAGCCAATCCGGATGTTTGATGTCTACGATGAATCCGGCTTCCAATAGTTTGGCTAGCTCCTCTCCCATTGCCTGTCTTTTGGGTTCGGAAAATCGTCGAAGAGCCTGTTTAATCGGCTTGAATCCTTTAGGATATTTAGGCTGTGCTCGGCCGGTGACATGGGATTCTGGCATGTCGAAGGGTGCCAGGCGAAGATGTCCCAGTTTTCTTGTAGAAATTCTCGTAGTGCGGCGTCTACATCGTGGGTTTAATTGTGCCCCGATGGAGGCCGTCTTTGTGGTCCGTTGGGTGGACTTGGAATTTTACTATTTCATCCGCTGGTTTAAAAGAGGTGGACTTGGATCTTTTATCAAGTATCACATCGTCCCTGTTCACCGTGGAGCGCATCGCGGTGAGTTCCTCAGCCGCTAGGGCTTCGGATAGTGCCTCGAGGGCTAGTGCGGCTATCTTATTTTCGGCGCGGAGTGCTATGTTCGGATCAAGATGGCGAGAGTGATAATTCCGTTGAGACCGGGCATTTTAAGCTTCATGTACCCATAATGGGGTATAGCTTGAAAAATTGTGAATGCCTCTCGTCCTAATAAAGCATGATATCCGCTGCTGAATGGAGCCACTTGAAATGTGACCTCCTCGGACTGTAATTGTCCGTGAGCGAACACTACGTCCGGCGTGATTTTTCTGTGCGGCATGCTTCCGGTGGGATTATTCCTCTAAAGGTTGTGCTGCTTCGCTCAATGCGGTTCCAGTCTATTTCCATTTTTTGGAGGGTTTCCTCATAGATGAGGTTTAGTCATTGCCGCCATCCATGAGTACCTTAGTAAGGCGAAAAGCCGTCTACTATCGGGCCGAGGACCAATGCAGGTGCCCGGCAGTTCGAATTTAGGTTCGCCACCGGCATTGAAGGTAATAGCCGTGTCGCTCCATGGATTTATTGTTGCTACTTGGTAGACTTCGCAAGGTTATGGAGTTATCGTTTTCGCATGTTATTGGATGCAAAAGTCTCGAAGATTAACACCGTCTTGGTGTTGCTGGGCTGGGATTACGAAGCTAGAAGCTCTTCGCCACTTTTGGCCACATGCCGTAGTATCCAACATGCTCGAAGGCTATGAGTTGGAGTGGCGCCCTCTGTGCTATGAATTTTGCAGGGTCCGTTTAGCCAGCCCTCCAGTACGGTTCCGTACCCTTTAGGGGGTTTTGGTTTTTTGGTATTCAGCCCAGGTGCTTGATAATGATGCACCCTTTGGTTCCGGACTAGGGATGTATTCGGGACGGATTATCCCAAAATTTACTTTCGGTTTTCAGCGCTCTCCATCACAAGAGTACTTTTGTACGATGGTCTCCAAGTCAACAAAGCGTGTAATGTCGCGGCGACTTATGGCGTTTAGGATTCCCTTGTCCGTGCAATTATTGCGGAAGAGGCGAGATTGCGTTTTCCTCTCGGCGATCCTTTATCCTGTCCATAACCAGGAGGAATCGGCCCAAGAGTGATGTCTTGTCTCGGCGGGCTCTTGCCAAATTAGAGTTAGATCGCATATGTCCGGGCGGGTGGGTGGAACTAAGTCCGAACCCTACCCATCTCAAGGCTCAAGGCCGAGAAGTTTCCAATTTTGGAAGCTTGGATTTACGGACGTTGTCCAACGAGTGCAGTCCGATGCGACTTTAAGTTCAGTGTTTGATCGAAGCCCGTCCCTCCGCGGGAATCCGGCATGGGGGGTTCGGGGATCTGGACATGACTAGTTTTCAATACAGGAGAAGCGTCGCCGCATTGCTCCTCTACCACTGCAACGTGGTGGGTGACCTGGGGAGAGTTAATCTCTCTTAGATCGGTTTTAAGCCCAATCTGATCGTAGTCTGTAGCGACTCCCAGGGCGGCGATGCGATCCAAGAGCTCGTTTACGGACGAGAGCTCTATTGGATCCAGCCGCTCGGCGAATTCCGAGCTGACGTGAAGATTGCTTTTGATGACTTGAGAGGTCATTGTCGAAGCGATGGCCGGACAGGCGGTCATAAGAAAACCACCTAGCCGGATAGTTTGGCCGGCGGCCAAGGCTCCTTTGGCGAAAATACCGTCCTTGAAGATGGGAGAAGGCATCCTTCCTATCGGTGACTGCACAGAGGAACTCTCAATGAAAGCACCAATGTCGGTGTCAAAACCGGCGGATCTCGGGTAGGGGGTCCCGAACTGTGCGTCTAGGCGGATGGTAACAGGAGACAAGGGACACGATGTTTACCTGTGTTCGGGCACTCTCGAGGGAGGTATAACCCTACGTCCTGCTTGATTGATATTGATATTGTGGATGTTTACAAGAGTGGATCTACCACGAGATCAAGGAGGCTAAACCCTAGAAGCTAGCCTATGGTATGATTGTAAGGGTTGTTGTGATTGTCGTCCTATGGACTAAAGCCATCCGGTTTATATAGACACCGGAGAGGGCTAGGGTTACATAGAGTCGGTTACAATGGTAGGAGATCTACATATCCGTATCGCCAAGCTTGGCTTCCACGCCAAGGAAAGTCCCATCCGGACACGGGGTGAAGTCTTCAATCTTGTATCTTCATAGTCTTGGAGTCCGGTTGATGATGATAGTCCGACCGATGATAGTACGGCCGATGATGGTAGTCCGGCAATCCGGACACCCCCTAATCCGGGACTCCCTCACCCTACAACAAGGCCATGTCCTCCCTCATCCGTCAAAGACCGGACTTCCACTCCATGACCTCAAGTGAAGTGTTGGATGAGTTCGTTGCAATGAGCATCTTGGACAAGACCGCCGACAATGCGTTGCTCCGTTCTCAAATGGCAAAGAAGCCCAATCTTGCTTTGAAGGCCAAGGTTAGTGTGGAATAAGAGGAAGAAGAAGGAGATGAGGAGAGCAACCCCGAAGACACGAAATATGATTATCATGAGCACATGGCTCTTGCATCAAGACAATTTTGGAGCAAGAAGAATACAAGACCCAACTTCAACAAGAACAGCTCAAGTGGCCTCAAGGGCAAGCAACGAGTTAGAACTTGTTTCAACTATGGCAATGTGAGCCATTTCGTTGTGGATTGCCCTTACGAGAAGCGGGAAGACAATGGTGGCAAGTTCATCCGAAAAGACAAGGCCAAGTCCTTCCCCAACAAGAACAACTTCACCAAGAAGACTCCTACTCGCGGGTTGGTGGTTCGAGAAGAATACCGTGAGGATGACGATGATGATGAAGATAGTGAAGCAATGGCCATGGCATCCTGTGACGCCCCAAGACCGGAGCTTCAGTTGCCTTCCAGGGTTTCCGAGTTTTGTCTCGTGTGATTTGTTTTGTTTGTTGCTTTCTTCTTAGCATTTTTTTTTGCATTGCATCATGTCATCATGCCATCATATCATTAATTTTTAAAAAACTCAACTAAATAAAATCGTATGGATCTTCGGTCCATTTAAATCGAGGGATATTCACAATGGTGATTTCTCTTTATAACATATCCCCCCAATATTTAGGGAGCTATATTAAACCATTCCATAACACATTTGCACGGTTCTTCAAATTTCCTTTTTATCCAACTCAACTTCTTTTCTTCCTTTGGTGCCTTTTTAGTAAAATTGAGTTGCAATTTTACTTTATCCACAAATGTTCCAAATCATCCCATAAATCACATCTACTGTGTAGGGCCATCTCCTATAATTTCAACCCATTTGGAGTTCATTCGAATGGGTTTCGAAATTCAAACATGTCGAGTTAAATTCAACATGTGTGGATTTTACATTCTCTAAAAATCCTCGGGCCATTTTTGTTAAATTCTTCATATTTTTGTGAGCTCGGGAAAATTGTCTGTATGCGCAAATTCTTTCCCTAACCCTCTCTTCTTTTCTTCTCTCTAATTCTTTTCTGCTAAAGTATATGAGGGAGAGAGAGCCTAGCCATGCCTCCTGGGCCTCCCAACCTCCCGCGCCGGCCCAAGGCCAAGGCCCACCAACCTACCTAACCCTAGCCTCCCCTCAGCCCGATCCCCATCTCCCTCGATCCCCTCTCCTGTTCCCCGCAGCCCTCCTTGCTCGACCCCAACACCAGCGCCGCCACCCCTCGTCCTTCCCGATCCCCTCGTCTTCCCCATCTCTCCCTCTCGTCCCTCCGCACGCCTCCACGCACAGCCATCGCCAGGGAGAGCCCTGCTCGATCCCCTCGTGCTGCCAGAGAGGAGCAGAGCCCCGCTCCTCCCGCTCCTCCCTCCTCGCGCGATCCCCTCTCCTGTTCCCCTCGCCGCCTCCTCCCTCCACCGGCGCCATCCATGCCCCGTCGCCCCTCCGGTCGCTGTGACCAGGAGCGCCGCGCCCATCCGCCCTGCTGGCTTTTCTCAACTCCGGCGCCGCCGCAGCCAGAGCCCCGG
The DNA here is from genome assembly GCA_021605145.1 of Aegilops bicornis. Lineage (NCBI taxonomy): Eukaryota > Viridiplantae > Streptophyta > Magnoliopsida > Poales > Poaceae > Aegilops > Aegilops bicornis. The sequence continues at coordinate 676,223,593 of CM038672.1, forward strand.
GCCGTCCTCGTCGCCTTGCTCCTCCGCGACGCCCCTGCCGGCCCCGCGCCCGACCTCCTCCTCCGCCGGCCTCCATGGTTCGCCCGCGCCCTGTGGCCTCCTCCCCCGCCTCGGTTTCGGTCCTCCCCGCGCCTAGTCCCTCTGCTGCCCCGTGCTTTGTGCCTTCTGTCGTCGTCCCCATCGACCCGAGCGCGCCCCATACGTGGCCTCAGCCTCGAGCTGTTGTCACGATGCCTACCCGAACAGGAGCAATTTTGGATCGCCAAGTCCCCTTCGGATTCATCAAGTCCTTCATGTACAACTACACCCGATGATGCGACAAGTACCCCGACAACGTGTACATCTACACCGCCAAGACCGGACCGACAAGTACCACGACATACGGCGCCCGAACGACCACCGAACCGGAAACGCCAAGTACCCCTACGAGCGTGGAATTCGCCAAGTACCGTCTCCGGGATTCACCAAGTACCGTGACTGCAGCCGGTGTGTTTTTTTTGTCAAGTCCGACTACATCCGTGGTGGATTTCGTCAAGTACCCCTTCGGATGCGCCAAGTCCGCCAAGTTCCTCTACCGACGACCCCGGACATTTACGAAACGAACACGAACAACTACCGTCGCCGTGTACAACGACTTCCACTACGCCGTGTACGACTACTTCCCTCGACGATCATCGCGAGAACGTCTACTTCCCTCTACGAAACGTTTTCCGCCCCGAACGCACGCTTCGAAGGTATAACGACCGCCGTGGATCGAATGCATATGTTGTATGAGATGCCCGTTTGCACCGTGTCCGAAATTGTCGCTCGCTTGTTCCTCCTCGTTGCCACGCCATCGTCTCGTGGGAACCCGTGAACCGGGAGCACCCCACCATCTTGCATGACTCGCTCACGTCCACACTTTGCACCGGTATCTCAATCGAGTTATCGGAACCGATATGTTGCCGTGGCATCATTTTCGGATTCGTTGCCGTGGCACCCCTTTTCGTTCCGCCATGGTGACCAAATGCTTCATAACATGCTCATGTCAACTTTTAATAAAAATTGCATAAAACTTGCACATGTCATCCGCATCATGATAACAACATTTGAATGTTTAAAATTGTTGTTTGCATTAATTTGCTTAAATGCCATGCTAAAATGATTTATTTCATACCTAAATAACCGTAGCTCGGATTTAAATAAATTATATATGTAAATGGGGTGGAAAAATGCCTAGTTTAACATGGTAGCATTACTTTGCATGTTTAACAACTCTAAAATATGCTTTAGGTCAGAACAGTATCGAATCTAAAATATGCACATGAGGATTTTCCGGAATTGTTGTTTGTTGTTCCGGCCTCATTTAAACTTGCCTAAATAGATAAGTTTACTTATGCGTCACCTATTGCCATGTTTAACAACATTTAATATTGTTGAGTACCTAACCGAGTGAGAACTAAATAATTGATGTGGTGTTTCGTCAATATGCAACTCAGTGCATATTGGGCTCCATTTAACTTGTAGTGTTGTTTGTGTATATTGCCATGCCATGCTATTTAAACCGGACACGCATCATACTTGATTGTGCATCATGCCATGTTTATGTGATGGTTGTTTACTATGTTGTTTGCTTCTTTCCGGTTTGCTTCTCTCGATAGCTTCGGTTTTGTTCCGGAGTTGTGAGGATTCATTCGACTTCGTCCGTTTGTCTTCTTCATGGACTCGTTCTTCTTCCTTGCGGGATTTCAGGCAAGATGACCATACCCTCGAAATCACTTCTATCTTTGCTTGCTAGATGCTCGCTCTTTTGCTATGCCTATGCTACGATGCCTATCACTTGCTTATCATGCCTCCCATATTGCCATGTCAAGCCCCTAACCATCCTTTCCTAGCAAACCGTTGTTTGGCTATGTTACCGCTTTGCTCAGCCCCTCTTATAGCGTTGTTAGTTGCAGGTGAAGATGAAGTTTGGTCCTTGTTGGAACATGGAGATGTTGTTCCTTGTTGGAACATGTTTACTTGTTGGGATATCACAATATATCTTATATTATTAATGCATCTATATACTTGGTAAAGGGTGGAAGGCTCGGCCTTATGCATGTTGTTTTGTTCCACTCTTGACTCCCTAGTTTCAGTCATATCGGTATTATGTTCCCGGATTTTTGCGTCCCTAACGCGGTCGGGTGATTTATGGGACCCCTTGACAGTTCGCTTTGAATAAGACTTTTCCAAAGAAGGCCCAACATTGGTTTTACCATTTGCCTCACCTAGCCCTTTTTCCCTTGGGTTTCGGAGCCCGAGGGTCATCTTTATTTTAGCCCCCGGACCAGTGCTCCTTCGAGTCTTGGCCCGAACTAGAGCCCTCAGCGGCGCCCCCTCAAGGCAACTTGAGGTCCTGGTTTTAGTTGTACGGACTGCTCATCAGTGTGCCTCGAGACCGAGATATGTGCAGCTCCTATCAGATTTGTCGGCACATCCGGGCGGCTTCTTTGGTCTTGTCTTATTGCGTAGAAATGTCTTGTAGCCGGATTCCGAGACTGATCGGGTCTTCCCGGGAGAAGGAATATCCTTCGTTGATCGCGAGAGCTTATCATGGGCTAAGTTGGGACACCCTGCAGGTTTGAACTTTCGAGAGCCGTGCCATGTTATGTGGCGATGGGAATTTGTTAATGTCCGGTTGTAGAAAACCCGAAGTTGATCTTAATTAAAATACACCAACCGCGTGTGTAACCGTGATGGTCTCTTCTCGGAGTCCGGGAAGTGAACACGGTGTTGGAGTTATGCTTAGCGTGGGTTGTTCTAGGATCACTTCTTGATCATAGTTGTTCGACCGTGCTTTGCCTCCTCTTCTCGCTCTCTTTTGCGTATGGTAGCCACCATGTATGCTAGTCGCTTGCTGCAGCTCCACCTCACTACCCTGTCTTACCTTTAAGCTTAAATAGTCTTGATCTCGCGGGTGAGATTGCTTTGAGTCCCCGTGACTCACAGATACTTCCAAAACCAGTTTGCGGTGCCGATGAAACCGTGCGGTGATGGATCCGAGCTCAAGGAGGAGCTCGATGAAGATCTTGTTCATTGTGTTGTTTCGTTTGATCGATTAGTAGTGGAGCCAGTTGGGACGAACGGGGATCTGTGTAGCATTTGGGGTAGTCTTCTTTTATTTTGGTTCCGTAGTCGGACCTTGATTGTATCTGTATGATGTAATGTTTTACTCATGTATTGTGTGAAGTGGCGATTGTAAGCCAACTATGTTTCTTTTTCCCTTATGTATTACATGGGTTGTGTGAAGATTACCTCACTTGCGACATTGCTTTCAATGCGGTTATGCCTCTAAGTCGTGCTTCGACACGTGGGAGATATAGCCGCATCGAGGGCGTTATAAGTTGGTAATCGAGCCTTCCCGACTTAGGAGCCCCCGCTTGATTGTTTCTTTGGCGTTGTTGAGTCTAGAGCGGAAAATGTTTTGAGTCTTAGGATTATATATATCGGAGAGTAGGATTCTTTTTACTCCTCGGTCCTTCGCTCTGGTGAGGTATCCCGACGTAGAGTTTTGACTTTTCTCTCCTCAAATTTCACTAAATTTTTTTTTAGGATCACGGGTATCTTGGAATCGTTTCGATGGTTTTGTGGCGAGAACATTGTTCTTGGTGCCTCGACATTTAGGGGTTGTGGCGGTGTCCGGGGAGTTGAGCTCCGAGGTGTTGTCGTCACAATTTTATCGTTGCAGTTCTAGAATACGAGTTTTGCCGACATCGAAAATCTCTTTTATGCAGTTGTTGGTGAGATAACCTCGATAACCCGATCTTTGGGCGAGCTCGAGAGTATTGCCATGACTCAGATAACGGATGCTTTTGAAGGTCGAGGTAAACGATTTCGAAGGTTTCTTGGTTATGTGTTGAAGGATGGATACAAATTTGGATCTAGGTATTGTTAGTTTGGGTGATATATTTTGTGTCCCCTGTATCCCCAACACCTGATTGTATAACCAGAAAGTTTCGGGAGTTTATAGGTGGAAATTCTAGTAGCTTATAGGATATCTTTCCGACAAATGTATGATTTGAGATTGGGTTCCAACGTCTAGTGGTTTCGCTTTTCACGGTCGATTTACAGTGGTCGCGAGGCGTCTTAAAGAATCCTTGGCTATGCTGATTCGGGGACGTCTTGTTTGTCATTCATGACGTCCGCTGTACGTCGTGCCCGTGGGGCCTCATCACGAACACTTTAGGCGAAATCTCTATCATGTGTTTGTTCCGGCTTATTCTGCAAGCCAAATCCTTTGTTTTTTTGTTCCGTTTTGTGGTATTCAAGTTGCTTCAATGCCAAGTGTTGATTCCATACCTTTCCTAAATGGTGTTCTCATATTGCTATGTGAATACTAATCCTTCTTTATCACTGAGCTTGTCATGTCAATTCTTTTCTCAACCGGCGTGCTTCTCTTCAAGTGGATCCGATCATTCCAACATTCGCAAGATCAATTCTAAGCTTTTTCTCAACGGTGTTCGTTTCATCCGACCCAAGTTGTTTTGTTTTCCCGCCCTCCCACCCTTTTTCTTCAAGGACTCAGATTTCTTAATCAAGTATCCATTTTTATTGAGTGAAGTTTCTTCATTCTTTTCCTTTAATGTTTTATCCGGTGATTTCTCATGAAGACGCTAAGGAAGCTTTAACCTTATCATTGTTCCATTCTAATTTTCTTCTCAGGTGGATTTAAGTCAAGTTTTCAGTGTTGATCGTATTCTTTTCATCGTTTCAAATGCTTTCTCATGTCGGTGCATCTCTTAATCATCCACTTCTCGCTATTCAATTGTTCCGGAGTGTTGAAGATATCTCAGAAGATTCTAGTTTCCATTCTCAATTCACTCAAGTTCTTTTGAGGATGCTATCTCATTCAAGCCATTTAATTCTACCGGTGCAATATCTATTTCAAACAATTGTTCAACGGTGGTTCTTTTGAGTGGGCCCTAACCCACAGGTCTTTTCCCAGGATCTTACCTGACTCTTCTAAGTTATCCGGAGCGATTCTCAATTTTTTTTCAAAGTTTGGTGTAAGTATGGATTTCATCAGTCATATGGCTTTCTCCAAGATCTTTCAAATTCTTTTCATCTTGTGGTTCAACCTTTCTAATTTTCATTCCGGAGTGTCTCAACAATTCATGGTGGTGTTTCTCGTCGTCATTCTCGAATTTTGAAGACCGAAGACGAGTTTCTCTTTAGTCTTGCTCCATTCTCTTCAAGATTCATGGTTCTAGCTTGATGCCATCCTCTCATAATTATTTTCGATTGTGAGAATTCTTTTAACCCACCCGGAGCATTTCAGGAGTCTTTTCAGTTTGATTCTCCGGAGCCCATCATCTCGGAATTATTCATTCAAGCGTTCAGCTCTTGTTTTCCAAATCTCACCGGTGCATCGTCGAAATATCCTCTAATCAGTTCATGATCTCTTCGTTCTAATGTATCTAAATTCTGTCAAGCATCTTTATTCGTTTTCTAATTCTTCACGGTGAATTGTGCCTTTGCTACGTTCATCCTCAATTCTTACGGTGGTTTGTTCAAGAGTTCTCTTCCTTCGTTATCATATAGATTCATTCGTTCTTTCCAATCCTATCGGTGGTTCGTTGAATACCTTCCCAAGTTTGCGCCATATCTATCTTAATCCTTTCTACGAGAATAAGTAGTATGCCAAATCCATTGCTTGACATCAATTTAATTGGTGAAGGATACGCATAACATAATTCTTGTTCTTGTTTCATCCAAGTGATTGATTCATTCTTCCGGAGTTCGTAATGGTATCAATTTCTCAATTCTAAGTTGTTCATCTCTTCTTTCCGTAGTTTGTTCATCATATCACATTCTCGGTCCGAGATGCTTCATCTTTTCTTTCCGGAGTTCCAAGTTTTCTCGGCTATATCATTTCAAAGCTTCATCTTATCACTGCAAGGCTTCACCTTGTGTTGTCAACTTCTCTTTCTTTTATCATCCTTTTGTTTACCGGAGTTCTTCATGGAGGCTCTACATGATGGTTCGTCAAGGATTCTTTTAATTATTAATTGTTCTTCAAGATTTCTCTCGGAGTTATGATCCGCCAAGCTATACTCAAAATTGAACATGGTGCTCAACACATGTTTTGTTTTGAGGAGTTCAAGTATTCTTCTTCTTGCATTTCGAAGTGCAATTCGTTCTACCTTATCATTTGAGGTGGTGTTATGTCATTCTTGACAATTTGAGTTCGTGTTTCGTGATTCACATGTTGTCAAGAATGAGGTATTTTAAACCCATCAATCTCTTCATTGGAGTTATCTTGGGCTATATTTCACCTAAAGCCTTCCCTAAGGATTGTTGCTAATTATGGTGCTTATAAAGGACCCAAGTTCTTCATTTGTCCTCTCGGTGAAATAAGTTTCTCGTCGTGTTTTCATTCGAGCTCTCTCATCTTATCAAGTTTTGCCCCCCTTCTCAACCAGAGTGCGGTCTGAAATCTTTCTTACCCCTGTGCCATTTTTCAATAGTTCCGGAGGCAGTGTGTTGTTGATTTCATCAAGTATCATCCTATCTTCTCAAGTTCATGTTCAATTCCTTCCATTTACAGTCGGAGTGCTGCCAAAATTATATCATTCTTGTTCATTCTTATCTCGTTTCAACCAGAGTGGTTCCAATTCCTTCTTGTCCTTTGTACTCGTCATTCATAGCTTTGCAACCCCCAAGGTTCACATGGTGGTCCTTGTTTCTATTTTCTACTGGAATGCTCTCAATTTCGTTCAACTCTATTGTGTTATTCTTTCAAGTTTTCAACCTCTCGAGGTTCATTGGTTTCATTCGTTTGTCAAAGAAGCAACTTAGTTTTACCTCTTCCTCTCCCGCTTTTCTGCGGTGCCATCCTAGATCTCGGGACGAGATCCTCTCGTAGTGGTGGAGTGTTGTGACGCCCCAAGACCGGAGCTTCAGTTGCCTTCTAGGGTTTCCGAGTTTTGTCGTGTGATTTGTTTTGTTTGTTGCTTTCTTCTTAGCATTTTTTTTGCATTGCATCATGTCATCATGCCATCATATCATTAATTTTTAAAAAACTCAACTAAATAAAATCGTATGGATCTTCGGTCCATTTAAATCGAGGGATATTCACAATGGTGATTTCTCTTTATAACATATCCCCCCAATATTTAGGGAGCTATATTAAACCATTCCATAACACATTTGCGCGGTTCTTCAAATTTCCTTTTTATCCAACTCAACTTCTTTTCTTCCTTTGGTGCCTTTTTAGTAAAATTGAGTTGCAATTTTACTTTACCCACAAATGTTCCAAATCATCCCATAAATCACATCTACTGTGTAGGGCCATCTCCTATAATTTCAACCCATTTGGAGTTCATTGAATGGGTTTCAAATTCAAACATGTCGAGTTAAATTCAACATGTGTGGATTTTACATTCTCTAAAAATCCTCGGGCCATTTTTGTTAAATTCTTCATATTTTTGTGAGCTCGGGAAAATTGTGCATGTCATAAATTCTTTCCCTAACCCTCTCTTCTTTTCTTCTCTCTAATTCTTTTCTGCTAAAGTATATGAGGGAGAGAGAGCCCAGCCATGCCTCCTGGGCCTCCCAACCTCCCGCGCCGGCCAAAGGCCAAGGCCCATCAACCTACCTAACCCTAGCCTCCCCTCAGCCCGATCCCCATCTCCCTCGATCCCCTCTCCTGTTCCCCGCAGCCCTCCTCGCTCGACCCCAACACCAGCGCCGCCACCCCTCGTCCTTCCCGATCCCCTCGTCTTCCCCATCTCTCCTCTCGTCCCTCCTTGACGCCTCCACGCACAGCCATCGCCAGGAGAGCCCTGCTCGATCCTCGTGCGCCAGAGAGGAGCAGAGCCCGCTCCTCCCGCTCCTCCCTCCTCGCGATCCCCTCTCCTGTTCCCCTCGCCTCCTCCTCCCTCCACCGGCGCCATCCATGCCCCGTCGCCCCTCCGGTGCTGTGACCAGGAGTGCAGCGCCCATCCGCCCTGCTGGCTTTTCTCAACTCCGGCGCGCCAGCCTTGAGCCTCTGGGCCGTCCTCGTCGCCTTGCTCCTCGCATGACGCCCTGCCGCCCAGCGCCCGACCTCCTCCTCCGCCCGGCCTCCATGGTTCGCCCGCGCCTGTGGCCTCCTCCCCAGCCTCGGTTTCGGTCCTCCCGCGCCTAGTCCCTCTGCTGCCCCTGCTTTGTGCCTTCGTCGTCGTCCCCATCGACCGAAGCGCTTCATACGTGGCCTCGGCCTCGAGCTGTTGTCACGATGCCTACCCGAACAGGAGCAATTTTGGATCGCCAAGTCCCTTCGATTCATCAAGTCCTTCATGTACAACTACACCCGATGATGCGACAAGTACCCGACAACGTGTACATCTACACCGCCAAGACCGGACCGACAAGTACCCACGACATACGGCGCCGAACGACCACCGAACCGGAAACGCCAAGTACCCCTACGAGCGTGGAATTCGCCAAGTACCGTCTCCGGGATTCACCAAGTACCGTGACTGCAGCCGGTGTGTTTTTTTTGTCAAGTCCGACTACATCCGAGGTGGATTTCGTCAAGTACCCCTTCGGATGCGCCAAGTCCGCCAAGTTCCTCTACCGACGACCCCGGACATTTACGAAACGAACACGAACAACTACCGTCGCCGTGTACAACGACTTCCACTACGCCGTGTACGACTACTTCCCTCGACGATCATCACGAGAACGTCTACTTCCCTCTACGAAACGCTTTCCGCCTCGAACGCACGCTTCGAAGGTATAACGACCGCCGTGGATCGAATGCATATGTTGTATGAGATGCCCGTTTGCACCGTGTCCGAAATTGTCGCTCGCTTGTTCCTCCTCGTTGCCACGCCATCGTCTCGTGGGAACCCGGTAACCGGGAGCACCCCACCATCTTGCATGACTCGCTCACGTCCACACTTTGCACCGGTATCTCAATCGAGTTATCGGAACCGATATGTTGCCGTGGCATCATTTTCGGATTCGTTGCCGTGGCACCCCTTTCGCTCCGCCATGGTGACCAAATGCTTCATAACATGCTCATGTCAACTTTTAATAAAAATTGCATAAAACTTGCACATGTCATCCGCATCATGATAACAACATTTGAATGTTTAAAATTGTTGTTTGCATTAATTTGCTTAAATGCCATGCTAAAATGATTTATTTCATACCTAAATAACCGTAGCTCGGATTTAAATAAATTATATATGTAAATGGGGTGGAAAAATGCCTAGTTTAACATGGTAGCATTACTTTGCATGTTTAACAACTCTAAAATATGCTTTAGGTCAGAACAGTATCGAATCTAAAATATGCACATGAGGATTTTCCTGAATTGTTGTTTGTTGTTCCGGCCTCATTTAAACTTGCCTAAATAGATAAGTTTACTTATGCGTCACCTATTGCCATGTTTAACAACATTTAATATTGTTGAGTACCTAACCGAGTGAGAACTAAATAATTGATGTGGTGTTTCGTCAATATGCAACTTCGGTGCATATTGGGCTCCATTTAACTTGTAGTGTTGTTTGTGTATATTGCCATGCCATGCTATTTAAACCGGACATGCATCATACTTGATTGTGCATCATGCCATGTTTATGTGATGGTTGTTTACTATGTTGTTTGCTTCTTTCCGGTTTGCTTCTCTCGATAGCTTCGGTTTTGTTCCGGAGTTGTGAGGATTCATTCGACTTCGTCCGTTTGTCTTCTTCATGGACTCGTTCTTCTTCCTTGAGGGATTTCAGGCAAGATGACCATACCCTCGAAATCACTTCTATCTTTGCTTGCTAGATGCTCGCTCTTTTGCTATGCCTATGCTACGATGCCTATCACTTGCTTATCATGCCTCCCATATTGCCATGTCAAGCCCCTAACCATCCTTTCCTAGCAAACCGTTGTTTGGCTATGTTACCGCTTTGCTCAGCCCCTCTTATAGCGTTGTTAGTTGCAGGTGAAGATGAAGTTTGTTCCTTGTTGGAACATGGAGATGTTGTTCCTTGTTGGAACATGTTTACTTGTTGGGATATCACAATATATCTTATATTATTAATGCATCTATATACTTGGTAAAGGGTGGAAGGCTCGGCCTTATGCCTGGTGTTTTGTTCCACTCTTGCCGCCCTAGTTTCAGTCATATCGGTATTATGTTCCCGGATTTTTGCGTCCCTAACGCGGTCGGGTGATTTATGGGACCCCCTTGACAGTTCGCTTTGAATAAGACTTTTCCAAAGAAGGCCCAACATTGGTTTTACCATTTGCCTCACCTAGCCCTTTTTCCCTTGGGTTTAGGAGCCCGAGGGTCATCTTTATTTTAGCCCCCCCGGACCAGTGCTCCTTCGAGTGCTGGCCCGAACTAGAGCCCTGTGCAGCGCCCCCTCAAGGCAACTTGAGGTCTGGTTTTAGTTGTACGGACTGCTCATCCGAGTGTGCCCTGAGACCGAGATATGTGCAGCTCCTATCAGGATTTGTCGGCACATCCGGGCGGCTTTGCTGGTCTTGTCTTATTGCTGTAGAAATGTCTTGTAGCCGGGATTCCGAGACTGATCGGGTCTTCCCGGGGAGAAGGAATATCCTTCGTTGATCGCGAGAGCTTATCATGGGCTAAGTTGGGACACCCCTGCAGGGTTTGAACTTTTCGAGAGCCGTGCAGCGGTTATGTGGCAGATGGGAATTTGTTAATGACCGGTTGTAGAAAACCCGAAGTTGATCTTAATTAAAATACGTCAACAGCGTGTGTAACCGTGATGGTCTCTTCTCGGCGGAGTCCGGGAAGTGAACACGGTGTTGGAGTTATGCTTGACGTAGGTTGTTCTAGGATCACTTCTTGATCATAGTTGTTCGACCGTGCTTTGCCTCCTCTTCTCGCTCTCTTTTGCGTATGGTAGCCACCATGTATGCTAGTCGCTTGCTGCAGCTCCACCTCACTACCCTGTCTTACCTTTAAGCTTAAATAGTCTTGATCTCGCGGGTGTGAGATTGCTGAGTCCCCGTGACTCACAGATACTTCCAAAACCAGTTTGCAGGTGCCGATGAAACCGTGCAGGTGATGGATCCGAGCTCAAGGAGGAGCTCGATGAAGATCTTGTTCATTGTGTTGTTTCGTTTCAGTCGATTAGTAGTGGAGCCCAGTTGGGACGAACGGGGATCTGTGTAGCATTTGGGGTAGTCTTCTTTTATTTTGGTTCCGTAGTCGGACCTTGATTGTATCTGTATGATGTAATGTTTTACTCATGTATTGTGTGAAGTGGCGATTGTAAGCCAACTATGTTTCTTTTTCCCTTATGTATTACATGGGTTGTGTGAAGATTACCTCACTTGCGACATTGCTTTCAATGCGGTTATGCCTCTAAGTCGTGCTTCGACACGTGGGAGATATAGCCGCATCGAGGGCGTTATACATCCGTTGCCATTGCCACAACTTCCCGGGTGTCTCTCTTCGATTCACCCAACGAGAACATCACCGCCAAGTGTCTCATGGCTAAAGCCACCAACAAGGTAACCCCCAACATCAAAACCACCATTATTCCTAATCCTTCTTCGACGGTTGGCTTTGATGATGGTAAGGAGTCTAATGAGGAGGTAAATGAATTTGAGTCCTTCATGAGTAAGCTCAAGGGAAAATCCAAGAAGCACTTCGTTGCTCTTTTGGAACAACTTGGTGAAGCCAATGACATGATCGAGGCTCACGAAGAAACCATCTCTAAGATGGAAGGTCATAGTCGTGACTATGCCGATGAGATATCGGGTCTCTCTAATGCTCTTGAGGAAGAGCGTGTACATTGTTTGGCTCTTGAGGAGTCACATAACGATGACCATGCCAAATTAAAGAAAGATCTTGATCATGCTCTTGTTGTGTCTCGTGTTCTAACTTCCGAGAAGGCTAACCTTGGGGTTGATCATGCTAGACTCAAGGAGGAGTTTGATGTACTTGACAAGGCCCATAAGGTCTTGAAAGGTGCGCATGCAAACCTCAAGGAGTCTCATGCTCAACTCCAAGTTAGGCTAACCAAGGAAAAGGCCACATTTCCTCACATGGTCTTAATTGATAATGCAAATGCTACTAACCCGTGTTGTGAGCATGTGCATCTTGTGGAGGAGAATGCCAAGTTGAAGGGACAACTCGAGAAAGGTCTTGTGTCATGCATACAAGGTGAGAAGAACCTAAATGACCTTTTGAGCAATCAAAAGGAAGTTGTGCGCAAGGAGGGAGTTGGGTTCTCATCCAAGTCCAAGAACAAGAAGAAGGAAGAGAAGAAGAATAACAAGACCAAACGACCTCCCCCGCTTAAGCAAACTTTTGTGAAAGAGGGAGAGGGTGCTCTTAAGGAGAAGAAGAACAATGCGAAGAGTGGTGATGCCAAAAGGGGCAAAGCCATCTCTCCCAATAAAGCCGGCGAATTTAACCCCTCTTATCTGTTGTGTCGTACTAGCGATGGGCATGTTTATGCTAAATTTGTCGGTTCTTCTTATGAGTACATTGAATGGTCTATTTGGGTTCCTAACACCCTTGTTACTAACATCAAAGGACCCATTACTAAATGGGTACCTAAAACCAAGCATTGATCTCTTGTAGGTGTTTGCTTCGGTGGGGATCATTGTTGCTCGATAGTGGAGCAACAAATCATATGACCAGAAGCAAGGACTTGGTGGTGGACGTGCAAAAGATTCCATCTATGCCCACCAATGTCGAGTGGGGTGATGCCTCACATTCTAAGGTACTGGGTCTTGGCAAGGTTGTCATTTCTCATGATCTAACGATCGAGAAAGTCATGCTTGTTGAGTCCCTTGCATAGAATTTACTTTTCGTTCGTCAACTTGCACTCATGGGTTTTGCCACCTTCTTTGACATTGATACCGTGACCCTCTTGTGGAGCAAGACTCTTAAAGTAGCCTTTGTTGGGCATGTCGAGAATGGTCTCTATGTGATAAACTTTTCGGAGCGACCCACTAAGACCGTGACATGCCTAATGGCTAAAGTTGACGTGGGATGGCTTTGGCATCGCCGCTTTAGCCCACGCCAATATGAGATCTTTGCAAAGTCTTCTCAAGGGGACCATGTCCATGGACTAACAAATGTTAGTTTTCCTAAAGATCGTGCTTGCGATTGCTTGTATCGAAGGAAAGCTTCATGAGATTTGCTCACCCTCCCACGACTATCATCTACTCGAAGAGACCCTTGGAGCTCCTGCACATGGACCTCTTTGGGCCTCCATCCTTTGATAGTCTTGGGGGTAGAAAGTATTGCTTGGTGATTGTGGATGATTATTCAAGATACACTTGGGTATACTTCTTCAAGAGGAAGAGTGAGACTCAACAAACCGTCATCGACTTTTGCAAATGAAGCTCAACGTCAACATAATGCACAGATCTTGACAATAAGAAGTGACCCCGGCACCGAGTTCAAGAACTACACCTTGGATGCGTTTCTTAGTGATGAGGGGATCAAGCATCAATATTCTGCACCTTATACCCCTCAACAAAATGGTGTTGCGGAGAGGAAGAACCGGACGTTGATGGATGCGGCAAGGACCATGATGGCGGAGTTGAAGTCTCCATACAACTTTTGGGCCGAACCCATCAACACCGCATGTCATGCATCCAATCGGCTCTATCTCCGCAAAGGGTTGAACAAGACTCCTTATGAGATACTCACCGGAAACAAGCCCAATCTCAAGTACTTCCAAGTGTTCGGGTGTAAGTGTTTCATTCTCAAGAAAGGTGTTCGCTTGTCTAAATTTGAGGCTAGAGCTTATGAGGGCATATTTGTTGGTTATGCTACAAACTCTCATGCTTACCATGTTCTCAACAAGTCCACCAGACTCATTGAGGAGACGATAACGTGGAGTTTGACGAAAATAACGGCTCCCAAGTGGAGCAAAGTGGTACTTGTGATGTAGGTGATGAAATTCCTCCCAAGCCATAAGAAGAATGGGTATTGGTCATATTCTACCCATTGAGGAACCCCTTGTGGCCGAAGGAGAAGGACAATGCTCCACTCATGTGGAGCCATCACCTACTCAAGACCCACACGCTTCCGAAGAACAAAGTGAAGGCCCTCAACCTCGTGAACAAGACCAGGGGCAAGATCAATCTCAAGATGGTGGTGAAATTCCAAATGATGCCCAAGGCCAAGTTCCTCCCCTCGAGAAAGTTCAAGATCATGAAGAAGCTCAAGATCAAGATCAAGCTCAAGACGGCGCTCAAGATTATCAAGTTAACCCTCCTCCTTCCACATCCGAGGAGGAATTAGAGCGTCGTGCCACGAAGATTGCTTCCAAACTCACCACCAAAGGCCATCTCATGGAGAATGTGGTTGGAAGCCTAAGAAAGGGGGTAATCACTCGTAGACAATTGGCAAACTATTGTGAACATCACGCGTTTGTCTCTTGTGTTGAACCCCAAAAGGTCTATGAGGCACTCGAAGACTCGGATTGGCTCAATGCCATGCATGAAGAACTCAACAACTTCGAGTACAACAAGGTGTGGAGATTGGTGCCAAGGCCTTCGGGGAACCACAACGTCATTGGAACCAAGTGGATTTTCAAGAACAAGCAAGATGCTCATGGGAACATCATTCGCAACAAGGCAAGACTGGTAGCATAAGGCTACTCCCAAGTCGAGGGTATCGACTACGGTGAAACCTTTGCTCCCATTGCTTGCCTTGAATCCATTCGTTTGTTGATTGCTTATGCTTCCCATCACAACTTTAAGTTGCGACAAATGGATGTGAAAAGTGCTTTTCTTAATGGTCCTATTAATGAGTTGGTCTATATATGTCAAGCAACCCCCGGGTTCGAGGACCCCTACTTTCCGGATCATGTGTATCAACTCGATAAGGCACTCTATGGCCTTAAACAAGCCCCACGTGCATGGTATGACCACCTTACCGAGTTGTGACAAGATCGTGGATTTGAGGTGGGGCAAATCGATCCCACTCTTTTTACTAAGAAGGTCAAAGGGGAGTTGTTTGTATGCCAACTATATGTTGATGATATTATCTTTGGTTCCCCTAACAAAATTTTCAATGAGGAATTTGCCGCTCTCATGACCTCCAAGTTCAAGATGTCTTCGATGGGAGAGTTGAAGTTCTTCCTTGGTTTTGATATCAAGCAAAGAAGAGAAGGAACCTTCATCAACCAAGCCAAATATACTCAATACATGCTAAAAAGATTCAAGCTAAGTGATGTCAAGTCGGCTTCTACTCCAATGCCTACCAAGTGCCAACTGGACATTGATCCCAATGGTAAAGCGGTGGATCAAAAGGTATATCGCTCCATGATTGGCTCCTTGCTTTACCTTTGTGCATCTAGACCGGATATCATGTTGAGTGTGGGAATGTGTGCACGGTTTCAAGCCGCACCGAAGGAAAGTCACTATGTGGCGGTCAAGCGAATATTTCGATATTTGGCTCATACCCCAAACTTTGGCTTATGGTATCAAAGAGGGGAAAACTTTAAGCTTGAAGGTTATACGGATTCCGACTGGGCGGGAGACAAAGTGGATAGGAAGTCCACCTCCGGAGGGTGCCAATTTCTTGGTTGCTCTTTGGTGAGTTGGTATTCTAAGAAGCAAAGTTGTGTCTCTCTCTTGTCCACCGAAGCGGAGTATGTGGCGGCCGGTAGTAGTTGTGCACAACTCTTATGGATGAGGCAAACTTTAAAGAAGTACGGTGTCACTTGTGAAAAAGTGCCTCTTTGGTTTGATAATGAAAGTGCCATCAAGATTTCTCTCAACCCGGTG
Source organism: Aegilops bicornis (assembly GCA_021605145.1). Lineage (NCBI taxonomy): Eukaryota > Viridiplantae > Streptophyta > Magnoliopsida > Poales > Poaceae > Aegilops > Aegilops bicornis. Next base: position 676,239,325 of record CM038672.1, read on the forward strand.
GAACACTTCAAGACGAAGCATATTGAGATTCGGTATCACTTCATCCGGGATCACATTAGGCGAGGGGAGATCGAGCTCAAGTATGTCAACACTCATGATAACCTTGCAGATATCTTCACGAAACCCTTGGATGAAGCATGATTTCGCGAGTTAAGGCATGAGCTATATCATTGATTCGAGCAATGTGACTTGAACCCTTGCACCCCTCACCACACTCAACTTGTTGTCTAGCTTAGGTGTAGGCATGGACATAGGGGGAGTGTTGTTCTCTCAATGAACTCTCCCTCCCCCCATTATGCATAAATAGATCAACTCTTTCACATTAGCCATTTTTATGGTACTTGTGCTTCAAAGACGAGTTTTGGTCATGGGCCCAAGGGTAATTCTTCGCGGTGCCATACCATCTAACTCAAACATAGGTGGCTCCGGCCACCGCTCCCTCCTTTTGAGAGGTTGTGTCGCATGGTGGTTTCTTGCTGTCTTTATGCCTTTGGTTTGTGCATGTTCCGGTGGTATCCTTTGTGTGAAAAGTTTCCTTTGCAAAGACCTTTTTCTCGTGTTGATACCTGCCGTGTTTTGAGCTCACGGTACTACCGCGGCCAGCTACGGTACTACCGCAACCAGCCACGGTAGTACCGCGTGTAGAGCAGTACTACACGCCCCACGCAGCAGTAATTTTTCTTGCCGCTGGGTGAGCGGTACTACCGCGACGGTGCGGTACTTCCGCCCGAGCGGTACTACCGCGATGAGATGCGGTACTACCGCACCACAAGGGCGTGGGGATAAGGACGGGCAGGGGGAGTTCTAACTCCCCCATACCCATTTGCAGTTCCCCTCCCCATGTCGTCTCTCTCTCTCACTCTCAAGATCGGAGACGGCGTTCGTCGCCGGATCTCCTCCTCCGGCTGCCCTCCCGTGATTCCGTCTGGTGGGATCTTTCCCCACCACGTGCTCTTGCTATGGACCCAGGTCTTTCCCCAACCTCTTCTCATTTTGTTGAGTTCTTTGCCTCTAGGTTTTTTGGGGGAGACTTGTGTGTTCTAGAGATTCTTAGGCTCTTTTTATGCAAGAGTAGGATGAAGGAGAGTAGCTTTGCGTAGGAATTATACTTGTATTTTTTTCCTGTGCTAGATTTGATCACAGTAGCACCGCCATGGTTTCGCGAGTCTTTTCAGATTTGAACTGATGTTTGGATCGTGCGACGCTGCCTTGATACTACCGCCGTCTGTGCTGAACTACCGCTTGTCCGGTACTACCGCCCGTCTGGCGCGGTACTACAGCGCTCAACTGGCACTAACACCTTACTACCGCTCCAACCACGGTACCACTGCGCCTCGCCGCAGTACTACCGCAACACAGGCGGTACTAAAATTTTAGTACCGCAGCTCTGGCGATACTATCGTGGCTCACATTTATCTCATGGCAACTTTCACATATACTTTCTATGTGTTTTCTTGTGCTTTGCCGTGGTCTTTGCATTGATCCTCTTTGCGTTTCGTTGGTGTTTTGCGGGTGTGTCTCAGGTGGTGGTTCTCGCCGTTCCAATCCCAGTCGTGACACCGGATCCAAGCGTCTGCGCAACCTAGGTGAAGCTCCAGAGGGCTCCTCTGCCCCCAAACGTCATGTCAAGACATCAGCAAGCAAGAACAAGGAGCCCGCTAAGGGCATGGACGAGATACCCCAATCTGAGTACGTCCGTCTCAGGCAACTGCACCCGTATGTGACCCCTCGGTCTTCTGTCAGAGGTTGTGAGCTGTTTTGGAACAAGCAACAAACTCTCACCTATTTGGATGTTATAAAAAACAAGCAGAATACCTACGTGGATGTGAAATGGATTGATATGCATCACATGCGGAAGGAAAAGTTCAGTGACTACTTTGGAGAGGCTCTGGACTTGGTGGAGCAGTTTGGTATTGAGCATGTGATATCCTTTCACCTTGATTATGACCCTGAGCTTATCTGTCAGTTCTTTGCCTCAGTATATTTTCACTCTGATGAGTAGCAGAGGATGACCAATGGCCGTAAGCTGACTGCTACCTGGAAGGAGTTCATGGATTTGCTCCAGGTTCCTGATGATGGGCTCGACACTCCCGTGGGTGTTCGCCCCCATGCAAATTTTGTGTCTGCCAACAAGGACAAGCTTGCACCATACTATGTTGAGAAGGCGCTCGCCAATGGCAAGACGGGGTTGGTGCTCAACTCTTTTCTGGATATCATGTATCGCATCTTCCGCAACTCCTTGTTCCCTCGCATTGGTGACAAGGACAAGGTTCATGCCTATATGGTGGATATGATGCTCATTTGCGAGGAGGCTCGTTTGTCTCAGACTCAGCCACTTGATGTCTAACACATCATGTGGTGTGAGCTTCGGTTTGCGGTGTTCAACCGCAAGGTGCCTATCTATGGGCCCTATCTGCTTCTCACGATCTCAAGACTTGGGAGAAGATGTTCCCTGGTGAGGAGTTCCTTGCTCCAGGTTGGATTCGCCATGAATCCATCTGTCTGCGTGTCAAGCCCAACTGGGCCAACACTACTACTCGTGCTGAGGCGTCTGCTGCTAGGGCTGCTGTTGATAAGGAGGATGCTAGCACCGAGGATGTTGCTGCGGGCCGTGCTGCTAGGCCTTCCCAGAGTTCCTCGATGCCTTCGTGGGCCAAGAAGCTGAAGGACAAGATGAAGACTCTTTTCTGCATGCAAGCCAAGGGATAGTACAGGACTCACGTGGCTTCTAAGGAGAGTCGCCGCCGGGACAAGAAGATCTTGTAGCTGTACAGCGAGGACGTGTCTGGTGGTTCTGAGGATCACATCACTCCAGAGGACGAGTGGATGGAGAAGCAAGGGTACAGGTGGGCTGATTCTGAGGAGGACGTCGAGGAGACCATCCCTGCTGCCGAGGAGTCCGACGGAGAGGGTTGGGATGAGTTCCCCGCTGCTTGAGCCACCACTTGTGTGTAGGTGTCCTCTCTGCATTTTTGGCGTCTCGATGCCAAAGGGGGAGAGAGTGTAGGGATTTGCGAGTCGTGTGTCGTCGTTCGTGTTCGGTGTGTTTGCTGCTTTTCTCGTTTGAACCTCGTTTGAACCTCGTTTCAGTTGCTTTTTCTTCATATGGTGTAAGACATATGCACTCTATCTATCTTAGCGAGCTTGTGATATATTGTGCTACCTTTGTGCTATGATCTGCTTAGATATTAGTTATCGTGCCTTTGTCTCTAAAATATAGGGGGAGTGGTGATCCTAGTTTGTGTGCTATGCAGTCCAAAGCATCCATCCAGGTTGCACACATCTAGGGGAGCCCGTCTATATTCTAGAGAGGAGGGTTTGCCTTTGCTCATATTATCTCATCTATATGCAAATCCAGATTGTCATCAATCCACCAAAAAGGGGGAGATTGTAAGGGCATATTTATCCCTTAGGTGTTTTGGTGATTGATGACAATGCTTTTGCAGACTTATCGTGTGCCTTGAGTTTCTCAGACGCTTCATCACTAGGCACGAGACGATTCGATGCCCCTCGAAGACTATTGAAGACGGTGTTGTTCTACGTTTCTCTTTGGTGGATTTGAGTCGTAGGAGAGCCGTACTATTAAGAGGGGTCCGTCCGGAAAGGTTCGGGTGGAATCATCACGTACACATGTCTATCCTTTCCGTTGCACTTTGGAGCGTCTCACCGTTTTCCTTGTTGTGCTTGATCTGACGGCTACTGATGTTCTTGCGGTAGTACTGCTCTATGGAGTGGTAGTACCGCAAGCACTTGCGGTAGTACCGCTGTGGGTCACGGTAGTACCGCTCCTCTGGAGCCTTAGTACCGTAGCCCCCAGGCCAAGTGCTGCTCTGGTATGGTAGTAGGGGCGGATGTAATTTTTTACATCCGCGCCCGCACGGTAGTATCAAGATGTCGCTCATGTAGTATTGCGGGTGGCCACGGTAGTACCGCTCCTTGGAGTCGTAGTACCGCGTGGCCCCATATACCTTGTACCGCTAACGTCATGGCAGCAGAGGAGCGGATGTATGTTTTACATCCGGCGCCTCAACGGTAGTAATACTGGCGCCTCGTCTGTAGTACCGCATCGGGTTTTTGCACTGTTTCTTTTTCAGCGGAAGTAGGCACGGATGTATTTTATTTCATCTGTGCTCTTTGTAGGCTTTGACTTCCCTACCTTGCGGTAGTACCGCAAGGGGGAGCGGTAGTACCGTGCAAGCGGTAGTACTGCTCCCAGTCAAGCTAGTCCCGGCCTCTGCTGCTGCCGCGGAAGTACCGTGGCCCTCCATGGTAGTACCGCGTGGTCTTGCGGTAGTACCGCGCTCCTGGAGCGGTAGTACCGCATGTCGCAGGCTGAAATTGCGGATAACGGTTGGATCTCTTCCTTGACTATAAAAGGGGTGTCTCCTACCTCTAGTTGTCCATCTCTTCCATTTCCATGCTCCATTGTTGCTCCAAGCTCCATTTTCGCCCGATCTCTCTCCCTAGCCAATCAAACTTGTTGATTTGCTCGGGATTGGGTGACAAGGGCCCGATCTACACTTCCACCAAGAGATATTCGATTCCCCCCACTTATCCCTAGCGGATCTTGTTACTCTTGGGTGTTTGAGCACCCTAGACGGTTGAGGTCACCTCGAAGCCATACTCCATTGTGGTGAAGCTTCGCGGTGGTGTTGGGAGCCTCCAAGTGTTGTGGAGATTGCCCCAACCTTGTTTGTAAAGGTTCGGTCGCCGCCTTCAAGGGCACCAATAGTGGAATCACGGCATCTCGCATTCTGTGAGGGCGTGAGGACATTACGGTGGCCCTAGTGGCTTCTTGGGGAGCATTGTGCCTCCACACCGCTCTAACGGAGACGTACTTCCCCTTAAAAGGAAGGAACTTCGGTAGCACATCCTCGTCTTCACCGGCTCCACTCTTGGTTATTTCGTGCCTTTACTTTTGCAAGCTTGCTTGTGTTGTATCTATTGCTTGCTTGTGTGCAATAGTGTTTGCATCATATAGGTTGTCCACTTAGTTGCATATCTAGACAACCTATTTTGTCGCAAGGTTTAAATTGTTATAGAAAAGCTTAAAAATTGTTAGTTGCCTATTCACCCCCCCTCTAGTCAACCATATCGATCCTTTCAGTTATTGAAGCCTCTGGGAGTTCAAATGCAACAAGCTAAACAAAAAGTTCTTAGATGATTTTTTTAGAAGAAAAAAACATGTAATTTCTTGGGATACACTAGAAGTTCGCATAGTAAAAATACAGAAAATCTTATTGCACTGAGAATTGTAAGAAGTTCATAAATATCAAGTGAAGAGGTACAAATTAAAATAATGGAGCAATATAATGTTTACAGAATATCAATCACATTTTCTAAAAAGATTAAACAACGAAGTTCAGATTAAGAAAAGATTAGTTTGATGTGTTTTTTAAACCATTTTTTCTGTGCTCTACTGTAAAGTGCGCGTACATTTTGGAAGCGCCGCCGCAGCAAATACAGTCCTACTCCCCAGCCAGCAAGCACCGCTGCAGCCACTTCCCACCAGTGGCCACCGGCCCCAACTCCTCCCCCTCCCCCTGCACGTGTGTCACCAGCAACCGCCACGCGATCACAATTCCTCCCCGGCAAATGCGCCGCCGCCCACACCTTCCTCCCCGGGCTGATGCGCCATCGCCCCCTCCTTCCTCGCTTAGCTGATGCGGCGCCACCCATTTGACCCTGACGCGCCTCCTGCCGCCTCCCTCCACCTGCTTCGACGACGTCGCTAGCCACCTCCACCTTCTACCACCGTTGCACCCCATGGGTCTCAATGGCCGCACACAGCCAAGATCGAAGGATACCAACAGCGACCACCAGCACACTCGCTGTCGCGCATGGACTTCAGCGACGGCCGGATCGGACCTTCTCCGACAACACTTTCTTGCTTCCTCCTCTGCCGCCACGACCTTACTCCTCTGCTGCCGCGGCCTTCTTCCCTCCCGTGCCTGCCTAGACCGCCAATTCGATGCAATATCCCCACCGATGACCCTCCCCGAGCTCACTTTCTCCCCACCACCGGCATTGCACACAAGCTATTTGTGTATATGCCTCAAACGAAAGAGTGTGTTTTTTGTAAGATTTTACCTTGGCTCAATGCATCCTCTCTCTTTGGTTACATGAGATGTTCATACAAGCGTCAACAACAAAGTTCATGTTGTCAGAAAATTGAAGTCCATGTATATGCAGGGGCACACAAAAACACTTGCGGCCGACAAATATGTTCCTTTCATTTTAGGCGCAAACAGTCTTTCTTGATGTCTTCCCATTTTACAGTGATTAAATGATTTTTTATGGTTCGTGTCGGTGCTTGATGTTGACTGTATTTTCCGCATTTTTAAAAAAATGTAGAAGTTCAAATGAAGATACAAGAGCGATTCGATGTTTATATGAAACTCAGATATTTCAAGTTACTAAAGGAAAAGTAATAAGTTCAATTTAAAATAATGGAGAAGTTCGATCTTTATAAACCAAGAAGAGAAAGAACCCTCACCGATAAAATATTAACTCTAGACGTTCAGATTTAAGTAAAAAATGGGTAGATCAAAGAAAATGTTGGGTGTTTTAAAATAATTCTCTCATTCCATTACAAATTTGAAACAAAAATGCTCTATCTGAAAATAGTTCCTCCTACATGGAGTGTGTTTCATATACGAAAAAGGAATAAAAAGTCAAAGTTTAAAAAGATATGAAAGTTCAAATTTAAATAAATGAGTGGTTCGATGTTTATTACATAACAAGGACTTTTCCCCTATACAAATGAATAACAACAAAAAGTCCTAATTAAAAAATGAAGTTGTTTGATGTTTATAAAAATCTTAGATTTTCCCCGATACTAAAGATTTAAACCAGGAAGTTTGATTTTAAAAAACAGAGTAGTTCAATGCATATTAAAAACTTAGTTTTTTCTCTTTACTAAATAATAAAACCAAAGAAGTTCAACTTTTAGAAGCGAGCGTTTGATATTAATTTGAAAAACTCAATTTTTTCGGTTACTAAAGAATAAGACCAATAAGATCTATTCGAAATAATGAAGAAGTTCAATGTTTCTAACAAAACTCCATTTTTCACATTTCTAAAAGGCACACAAAGAAGTTGAAAAAGGAAGTTAGAGCGGTTCGATGTCTATACAAAACTTAGATTTTTTTCGTTACTAAAGTGAAATAGAGAAAAGTTCAAATTGAGAACAGACAAAGTTCATGTACTGCATGGTGTGTGTTTCATATGGGAAAAAGGAGTAAAAAGGCGAAGTCCAAAATTTTTGTTGCTAGAAGTTCAAGTGCATAGACCGGGAAAATTCAGAAAGTTCCTCTTGTTCAACAAGTTTCCACAATGAAAGCTCAAATTAAAATAACAAAAAAAGTTTAGAAAACTTAATTAGAAAATGGATTTCCCCATTTACAAAAGAAACCTAGAAGTTCAAATTAAAGTAATTGAGGGGTTCAATGTTTATTAAAAACTCGGGTTTTAACCGCTAATAGAAAATAAAACTAACGCGAGGTTTGAATTAAAATAACATGGAAGTTTGGAGTTTATTAAAACCAAAGATTTACATGTTCGAAAAAAACAAAAACCAATGCCATTTTGGCATTTTTAAAACCAACTCATAAAAATGAAAAACATTTATTGCTAGAAGTTCAAGTGCTCGATGAAGGAAAGTTGGAAATTGCTACCCACTTTAAGCACACATAATTCTCTCCCTGTTTGTGTCTATGTTTTACAAATAAATCAAAATTTAAAAAATGTGAAGGGGGTCCAATATTTATGACAAAACTAGGATGTTTTGATGCTAAAATAAATAAATCAAGAAGTCCAAATTACAAAATAGAGAAGTCACATATTTATAAAGAAACTCAGATTTTCCTTGTTAGTAAAGAATAAAAATGACGAAGTTCAAATTAAAATAGAGGAGTAGTTTGATGTATACGCGAAACTCAAATTATTACCGTCTCTAGAAAAATAAAACTATGAATTGCAATTTACAAAAAGATGTTTGATGCTTATTTTAAAACACATTTCCTTTCTAAGAATATGACTAAGAAGTTGAAATTAAAATAACAAAGAAGTTCGAAGTATATAAAAAACTCAGATTTGTTGCAAGAAGTTCACGTGCACCTCCGTGCATGGTCCATAATTTATATTGTGGGACGTTCAACCTTCAATTACATGTTTTAAAATGGAAAAAAATGACATCCGACCTTCAATTGTGTGTAATTCGACGTATAAACAAAAATGCGATAGAAGTTCATAGTGAAAACAACGAGAAGTTCAAGTACTGCAAGGAATGCATTTCAGGTGAGAATAAAAGTATAAAAAAATAAAAGCTTAAAAGGTTTGTTGAAAGAAGTTCAAGTGTTCTTTCCAGGGAAGATCAAAAATTCTAGCGAGAGAGGTTAACCATGTATTTCGATGTTCGAAAACACAAAAAAGAAATTGTATTTTTGTGTTTTAGAATAATTCTCTCACGATCCACATGTAAGTTCGAGATATTATTTGGAAGCAATTTGATTTCAAAAGAAAATAGAAAATTCAAATTATAAAAATGGAAAAAGTTCATGAATTACATGGTGTGTGTGTTTAATATGAGAAAAATGAATTGAAAGGCAAGGTCCAATTTTATTATTGTTATAAGTTCAAGTCCTCGCCGGAGAAAGTTACAAAAATTATTGTGACAGAGGTTTGTACAAAAGGAATAACATTTGTGTAACAATGACTAATGGATGAGAAAACTACAAAAAAATACGTCACAGAAGTTCAACGTGAAAACAACAGGAAGTTCAACTACTACACTGAACAAATTTTTAATGAAAAACTTCTAAAATCGTCGCGAGTATGGAAAAATGATTAACACGGTAAAGTTATGCGGTTCTACAACAGCTTTTCATCGTTATACCACTTGCTCAATTTCAGTGAGTGGATGGAGAGCTACGAGAAAAAGAAAGCACGTGAAAAATAGAGTGAAGTTCAGGTGGACATGCCGAGAAGTTCAAGTTCTTCACGCGGTGCATTTTCGGAGAATATGTTTCGCGACAAAGGCAGAACGTACGACCTAGCTGTTTTCAAAATTACTTGAAAACGGCTAGGAATCAGTGAAAATCATCAACATGAAAAAGTTTCGCATTTTCTGTAGCTTTTAAAGGGTATATTATTTACCCCATTTCAATAAAGTTTGTAGAAATTACGGTCAAAAAACGTTTTTAGCCATTTTCAAAATTGACTTAAAACCATAAGGTATTCGGAGAAATAATAGATACAAAAAAGTTTCGCATTTCCTCAAGCTTTCCATCACCATATCATTTGCTGTTTTCGAACATACGGTTAAAAAATTATCTTGAAAATACAAATTCGCTAGAACTTATTATTGGGGAGCGTTGCAGAAATTTAAAATTTTCTACGCATCAGCAAGATCAATCTATGGAGTCATCTAGCAACGAGAGAGGAGTGCATCTACTTACCCTTGTAGATCGTGGCGAAGCGTTCAAGAGAACGGGGTTGATGGAGTCGCACTGCCGTGATCCAAATCACCGATGATCCTAGCACCGAGCAGACGGCACCTCCGCGTTCAACACACGTAGGTTGGGAAGACGTCTCCTCCTTCTTGATCCAGCAAGGGGAAGGAGAGGTTGATGGAGATCCAGCAGACGACGGCGTGGTGGTGGAAGCAATGATGATCTCGGCAGGGCTTCGCCAAGCTCAGCGAGAGGGAGAGGTGTTACGAGGGGAGAGGGAGGTGCCAGGGGCTAGGGTGCGTAGCCCTCCCTCCCACCTCTATATATAGGGGCCCTGGGGGGGGGGGCGGCACTGACCCCCTAGAGATCCAATCTCAAGGGGCGGGGGCAAAGGGGGGACTTGCCCCCCAAGTCAGGTGGGGCGCCCCCCACCCCCAGGGTTTCAAACCCTAGGCACAGGGGAGGCCCAAGGGGGACGCACCAGCCCACCAGGGGCTGTTTCCCTTCTCACTTCAGCCCATGGGGCTCTTCGGGATAGGTGGCCCCACCCGGTGGACCCCCCGAGACCATTCCGGTGGTCCCGGTACAATACCGGTGACCCCCGAAACTTTCCCGATGGCCGAAACTGGACTTCCTATATACAAATATTTACCTTCGGACCATTCCGGAACTCCTCGTGACGTCCGGGATCTCATCCGGGACACCGAAAAACTTTCGGGTCGCCAAATACTAATATCTCTACAACCCTAGCATCACCGAACCTTAAGTGTGTAGACCCTACGGGTTCGGGAGACACGCAGACATGACCGAGACGACTCTCCGGTCAATAACCAACAGCGGGATCTGGATACCCATGTTGGCTCCCACGTGCTCCTCGATGATCTCATCGGATGAACCACGATGTCGAGGATTCAATCAATCCCGTATACAATTCCCTTTGTCAATCGGTACGTTACATGCCCGAGATTCGATCGTCGGTATCCCAATACCTCGTTCAATCTCGTTACCGGCAAGTCACTTTACTCGTTCCATAATGCATGATCCCGTGACCAACCACTTGGTCACATTGAGCTCATTATGATGATGCATTACCGAGTGGGCACATAGATACCTCTCCGTCATACGGAGTGACAAATCCCAGTCTCGATCAAGGCCAACCCAATGACACTTTCGGAGATACCCGTAGTGCACCTTTATAGCCACCCGATTCACGTTGTGACGTTTGGTACACCCAAAGCACTCCTACTGATGTCGAGAGTTGCACGATCTCATGGTCTAAGGCAATTATACTTGACATTAGAAAAGCTCCAGCAAACGAACTACACGATCTTGTGCTATGCTTAGGATTGGGTCTTGTCCATCACATCATTCTCCCAATGATGTGATCCCGTTATCAATGACATCCAATGTCCATGGTCAGGAAACCGTAACCATCCATTGATCAACGAGCTAGTCAACTAGAGGCTTACTAGGGACATGTTGTGGTCTATGTATTCACACATGCATTACGATTTCCGGATAACACAATTATAGCATGAACAATAGACAATTATCATTAACAAGGAAATGTAATCTTCTTATTACTAATTGGAGGCACCAATAAAGCCTCCATGTTAATCCACATCATTAAAAATTTCTTAACCATTCGATCAATTTAATCAATCTATCTAAACCCTCGGATTTATGTTACTTTAATTCCGTGGAAAAAGAACCCAACATGACCCAACCTACACGTCAAAAGAAAAAATATGTTGCCTACAAGAAAAAAAACAATGTAACAAAGTCCAATGATTTACCTTACTATAATTGTGGAGAAAAAACACAACGTGACCCAACCTATACGTAAGAGAACCAGAGATACCCTCCTAAAGAAACCATGTTATTACAAAGTCCATATTGTTCACGTCAAAAAAAAAGTCCATATTGTTATGGATTTCACAAAAAAAATGTCCATCTCCCCGTGGTGTCACTCCATCCCATGTCAATTTTTGAGAAAAGAAAGATTGTGGCCCTCTCCTCTCTCATGTTAAGATCAATCTGGTGTGTTCCTTTCATGCTAGACATGCCCACCGCTTCCCTGCCTGCAGATCTCAAGGAAATTTCCTTCCTCCAGAATCATGGCCGCTGCTTAACCCTATCTTCTCTCCTGCAACAAACATTTTGCTTTTCCTACCATTGCCACGCCTCCTCCACCATCTTTCTTCTTCCACGTAGATGCTACAGAATTGCCATGATGAGCCAAGCGAGCTGCATGACCATGGTGTTCAATCTCATGGCCACACATGGCATGTATTCCCTCGGACAAGTGGACATAAGTCTAAATACAAAATCAAACAAACACCATAGATGGGAAGTCTTAGCAATTGAAACAAGGCAAACAACTGTACCGGAAAGTCTCCAACGATTGAGAAGTAGTCAAGCGAACATAGCTGGTAGTAGATTAGATTGGCAAGCTTGAAAGCAGAAACTTCTTATTCTCTTCGACCAGCTATAACTGTATATAGGATGGTACCAAGAATTCTGCGATTAGATTTATGTTTACTAAATCAGCTACCAAATGGTTGTTTTATGTGTGATAGCCGCATGGTGGTGGAGCGGTGCAGGTCGTGGCGGCGGCGGCTGGCAAGATGCGGTGGTGCTTGAGGATGTCATCAACAAGTTTCCGGGCTGCATGGTTGCCACCACGGCATTTACGACGACCGTCATCCTGTCCTCATGTAGTGTTTCTCGAACTTCCACATGATCATGGCGTGTTTTCTAGAACTTCCGCATGGCTTAGAGCAGAGTAGTTCCTAGATTTGATGTTGAGCAAGGATGTTGCACTTCACGAGTGCCCGCTACGTACCCTTGCCATCCCGCGGTTTTTATGCAACTGATTTTTCATATCTAGAAGTTCATCGTCAATGGAAGTTCATTACGATCTGCATTGAATTTCTAAATCTGAACTTTTATCGGTATCAAGGCACTTCTTTAGGTAGGATGTGGCTTCGATCAGGGAAATACATTAGAATCAAGATGCCTTGGCAGCCTCATCCATGGCGCATGGATTTTGTGGAAAGATACGAGTCATCGACTGCCCAATGATTAATTTTTTTGAATCGTCCTTTTTATCTAAGGAGTAACCTAAACTATTCTTTTTGGGGTGGCAATTGCTGAGGTAAAGAGCTCATATTGCTCTGCGAGCTGTAATTCATTTTATTTCTGGCATACATTTGCTTCCAACCAGTTTTTCACATGTAAGTAAGGCATTGACTTATAAGCTCACTTATGTGTAAATTGCTTTATGGTGGCATATTTCATGGCTAATGCATTTGTTTAAATTCCTATATACAGTGGACTTTCTATATACGTTAGTCTTCTCTCTCATATCGATGGAAATTTACGCATGACAAATGCACTATTATCCTGGCCCTCCAACTGTAGTTGCATATTCTCCAATGAATAAGTATGCCATATTATTCAAATTTGATTATCTATGAATTTTTTATAAAGTGCAGTGATTTATACTCTCAGCCGGCCTGATTTATACTTCTTGGGTATGTAAATCATTTTTTGTTTACTTTTAGTTGGCCACTTGGCCTCTGTTCCTACTATATAGTTCCATATGCCAAAGTGCAACTCATATTACTGTTGCATGTTTGATCGTCCTATTTTGTCAAATTTTAAAGTGAACAAACATCTTTAAATCATATTCCTACTGATATCTATGGAGTCTCCCTCGATATTATAATTGTTTCTTTCTCTCTTACAAATAACAACATCAAACATAGCTTCAATTTGATGAACTAATTAGACCAATTAATATTTTTTTGGATAAAGTCCAATTTTATTTTTTATTTAAGTCACGGCGCAATAGAACTATCGTCCTTGCTTTTGCTACCATTTTGTTGGTAATAATATAAACTCTAAACTATGTATATCTTGTTATGCTGAAAAAAATTTGGACTGATCCTATATGTTGACGACATTATTTTCAATGTTTTCTTCAAATATTCTATTTGCAGTCATGCCTGAAGATGCACGTTCTTTAAGGCCTAGGTATGAATGTTTTGAAATTTTATCTACAAACATTACATTATGGCATTTGGAGTTTTCTGGAAAATGATTTCTTTTTTTCCTTAAGAGCCTGAAAACAAAATTTCGTTGACAGTTGAGGTATTTGTTCTTTGTGGTTTAAATTCTCAATTGTAGACAGGAATAACAATTATTTAGTGGTTGTTTGCAATATGAAATAAATTCTTGATTTTTTAGGTAAATGAAAAATATATGGATTGTAAGATATAAACTCTGCGAAAAAAAGGATCTACAAAATTATGCACAAGCTACGTCAAGTTTTATGCCATCTGATAATTATTTGTTATTTCTTTGAGATAAAATAGTTGGATGGTTGGTGCAAGTTAAGTAACTGGTATTAGTTTACATACCACAATGTCGGACAACTAAGCAATTTTTATGGCCTATCTAGGGCACATGTAGATGCACCTTAATAATTGAATATCTAAGTGACTTGATCATACATAAAATAGAACAGAAAAACAAAATACCCATACGAATCTCCACCTAAAAATCAGTGTCATAGGACTTAGATATGCAATACTTAGGGCATATCTAGATGTGCTTTAGCAAAACTATTTTTCATGTGAATTCGAAAATACTTCTTTTAAATGAGGTTGTGTGAAAATACTCGAAAAGTTACAATCCAGTGATATCTGAATTATATTATTAAAGTACCTTGCCGATTACCAATCTCAGATAAATCATGTATGCAAACAAAGATAAAAATAATAATGCTTTACAGAATCCAAAAATAGTAGCCCGTGCGAATGCACGGGTTGTCGACTAGTAATAATAATTTTATTATTGCCTCTAGGGCATATTTCCAACAGTCTACTGGTAACCCACAAGTATAGGGGATCGCAACAGTTTTCGATAAGTAAGAGTGTCGAACCCAACGAGGAGCTAAAGGTAGAACAAATATTCCCCCAAGTTCTATCGACCACCGATACAACTCTACGCACGCTTGACGTTCGCTTTACCTAGAACAAGTATGAAACTAGAAGTACTTTGTAGGATTGTTGGATAGCTTTGCAAGAAAGTAAAGAACATGTAAACATAAACTAGGGGCTGTTTAAGTAAAGACACAACTAAAGTAAATATGGCGAGTGTGGAAAAGTGGTGGTAGGAGTTGTGGAATTGTCCCTAGGCAACTAACTATGTTACTAGACCGGTAATCACTATTGCAATTCTATTTGAGGGAGAGGCATAAGCTAATATACTTTCTCTACTTGGATCATATGCACTTCTGATTGGAACTCTAGCAAGCATCCACAACTACTAAAGATTCATTAAGCTAAAACCCAACCATAGCATTAAAGTATCAAGTCCCCTTTATTCCATACGCAAACAACCTACTTACTCGGGTCTGTGCTTCTGTCACTCACGCCACCCACCATAAGCAAATCATAAACATATTGCAGACCCTACAGCGAGAATCCCTCACGCTTGCGCGACACGGAGGGCACAATAGGACAGCACCAATAATAAAACATGCAACTCAAACCAATCATAGCAATTCATCAATCACCGATAGGACAACAAAAATCTACTCAGACATCATAGGATGGCAACACATCATCGGAAAATAATATGAAGCATAAAGCACCATGTTCAAGTAGAGGGTACAGCGGTTTGCTGGAGAGTGGACCGCTGTAGATAGAGGGGGGAAGGTGATGGAGATGTTGGTGAAGATGGCGGAGGTGTTGGTGAAGATCGCGGTGATGATGATGGCCCTCGGCAGCCTTTCGGCGCCGGAAGCAAGGGGAGAGGCCCCTTCTTCTTCTTCTTCCTTGACCTCCTCCCTAGATGGGAGAAGGGTTTCCCCTCTGGTCCTTGGCTCCCATGGCTTGGGAGGCGAGAGCCCCTCCGAGATTGGATCTATCTCTCTGTTTACTGCGTTACGTTACCTTCTGTTTCACCGCTTCGTGTATATATGGAGATCCGTAACTCTGATCGGCCTGAAACCTTCGCCGTGATTTTTTCCGAATACTAGCTCTCTTGCGGCTAAAGAAGAGCGCCAACCGCCTTACGGTGGGCTCACGAGGGTAGGGCGCCTGCCTCGTGACCACCTCGCACCGGTTCGCGTTGATTTTCCTTCCAGATTTTCCATATTTTCGAAATAAGCTCCGTCCGTTTTATACCGTTTGGACTCCGTTTGATATGGATATTCTGCGAAACCAAAAACATGCAACAGCGAGTGGACCGCACTGGCACTTGGATCAATATGTTAGTCCCAAAAATAATATAAAAAGTTGCCAAAAGTATATGAAAGTTGAATAATATTGGCATGGAACAATCAGAAAGTATAGATAATGACGGAGATGTATCAACATCCCCAAGCTTAATTCCTGCTCGCCCCTCGAGTAGGTAAATGATAAAAAAGATAATTTTGATGTGGAATGCTAACTAGCATAATCTTGATCATATGTCTAATCATGGCATGAATATTAAGACACGAGTGATTCAAAGCAATAATCTATCCTTTGACATAAAAAAATGATACTTCAAGCATACCAACCAAGCAATTATGTCTTATTGAAATAACACAGCCAAAGAAAGCTCATCCATACAAAATCATATAGTCTGGCTATGCTCCATCTTCACCACACAAAGCATTCACATCATGCACAACCCCGATGACAAGCCAAGCAATTGTTTCATACTTTTGACGTTTCTCAAACCTTTTCAACTTTCACGCAATACATGAGCGTGAGCCATGGACATAGCACTATAGGTGGAATAGAATATAACGATGGGGGTTATGTGGAGAAGATAAAAAGGAGAAAGTCTCACATCGACGGCTAATCAATGGGCTATGGAGATGCCCATCAATTGATGTCAATGTGAGGAGTAGGGATTGCCATGCAACGGATGCACTAGAGCTATAAGTGTATGAAAGCTCAAACTGAAACTAAGTGGGTGTGCATCCAACTTGCTTGCTCATGAAGACCTAGGGCATTTGAGGAAGCCCATCGTTGGAATATACAAGCCAAGTTCTATAATGAAAATTCCCACTAGTATATGGAAGTGATAACTCAAGAGACTCTCTATATGAAGAACATGGTGCTACTTTAAAGCACAAGTGTGGAAAAAGGATAGTAACATTGCCCCTTCTCTCTTTTTCTCTCATTTTTTTGTTTTTTTCCTTTTTTAGGCCTTCTCTTTTTTTGGCCTTTCTCTTTTTTATTATTTTTATTTTTTTGTCCGGAGTCTCATCCCGACTTGTGGGGGAATCATAGTCTCCGTCATCCTTTCCTCACCGGAGCAATGCTCTAATAATGATGATCATCACACTTTTATTTACTTACAACTCAATATTACAACTCGATCTAGAACAAAGATATGACTCTATATGAATGCCTCCGGCGGTGTACAGGGATGTGCAATGATCTAGCATAGCAATGACACTAAAAAATGGACAAGCCATGAAAACATCATGCTAGCTATCTTACGATCATGCAAAGCAATATGACAATGAATGCTCAAGTCATGTATATGATGATGATGGAAGTTGCATGGCAATATATCTCGGAATGGCTATGGAAATGCCATGATAGGTAGGTATGGTGGCTGTTTTGAGGAGGATATAAGGAGGTTTATGTGTGATAGAGCGTATCGTATCACGGGGTTTGGATGCACCGGCGAAGTTTGCACCAACTCTCGAGGTGAGAAAGGGCAATGCACGGTACCGAAGAGGTTAGCAATGATGGAAGGGTGAGAGTGCGTATAATCCATGGACTCAACATTAGTCATAAAGAACTCACATACTTATTGCAAAAATCTATTAGTCATTGAAACAAAGTACTACGCGCATGCTCCTAGGGGATAGATTGGTAGGAAAAGACCATCGCTCGTCCCCGACCGCCACTCATAAGGAAGGCAATCAATAAACACCTCATGCTCCGACTTCGTTACATAACGGTTCACCATACGTGCATGCTACAGGACTTGCAAACCTCAACACAAGTATTTCTCAATTTCAAAATTACTCAACTAGCACGACTCTAATATTACCACCTTTATATCGCAAAACTATTGCAAGGAATCAAACATATCATATTCAGCGATCTACAAGTTTATATAGGATTTTATGACTAACCATGTGAATGACCAGTTCTGTCATCTCTCTAAATAGATATAAGTGAAGCAAGAGAGTTTAATTCTTTCTGAAAAAGATATGTCGATGCTCTAACAAATATAAGTGAAGCAAAAGAGCATTCTACAAATGGCGGTTGTCTATGTAAAGAGAAACAGGCAATCCAAACTTCAAATGATATAAGTGAAGCACATGAAGCATTCTATAAAGCCATACTCAAAAGATATAAGTGAAGTGCATAGAGCATTCTATAAATCAACCAAGGACTATCTCATACCAGCATGGTGCATAAAAGAAAAATGAAAACTAAATGCAAAAGACGCTCCAAGATTGCATATCACATGAATGAAACGAATCCGAAAACTTACCGATATTTGTTGAAGAAAGAGGATGCCTTCCCAGCATCCCCAATATTAGATGCTTGAGTCTCCTTGAATATTTACTTGGGGTGCCTCGGGCATCCCCAAGCTTGCGCTCTTGCCTCTCTTCCTTCTTCTCACATCGAAACCTTCTCAATCATCGAACACTTGATCCACACAAAACTTCAACAAAAAACTCGGTAAGATCCGTTAGTATAATAAAGCAAATCACTACTCTAAGTACTGTTGCAAACCAATTCATATTTTTTTTGCATTGTGTCTACTGTAATATAACTTTTCCATGGCTTAATCCACTGATATAAATTGATAGTTTAATCAAAATAAGCAAACTATGCATCAAAAACAGAATCTGTCAAAAACAGAACAGTCTGTAGCAATCTGAACATTCACCATACTTCTGATACTCCAAAACTTCTACCAAAATTAGGAAAAATAAAAAAGTTGTGCCGAAAGACATTGCAAAAAGAATCAGAACCATTTGACTTCTAGTAAAAATTTAAAATTCACGCACTACAGCCAAACTTTACATCTGCACCGCACAAACCAACAAGCATTGTAAACATCCTAAAGGCAAGCCTTGGCACATTATTTTTATAATACAATGGAATTGTACAAGGGTATAATTATTTTTTTTGAAAAGTTTCTGTAATCACGATTCACAAAGTGGCCGTGAGCATGAACAAAGTTCAAGGAGCTCTCCCACTTCAACAATGCTTGTCTTTCTCACTTTCACTTTCCTTTTTGAAAAAGTTTTGGGTTCCCCTCTTTATTTTTGTTGTTTTTTTAAACTATATGAAAGCACTCAATAGAAATAAATGACTCTCTAAAAATTCCGGGTTGTCTCCCTGGCAGCGCTTTCTTCAAAGCCATTAAGCTAGGCATATAGTGCTCAAGTAGTGAATCCACGGATCCCAAGGTATATCAAAGCCAATTTTCATTAGCAATCTTATATTTACTAATCGGAGGCACCTTTCGAGTCTCCATATTAATCCACATCATCAGAATTAATTTAACCATTAGATTTAAATCTTAATGGTCAAGATCTATTAGAAGATATTAAAGAAATACATGTTCGCAAACATCACGTAGTTAAAGGATTAAACCATCTCCCGTGAAAGAAAGATTCCTCCTGCCGCAAAAAAGAGGAATTAGCATCACCCAAGTGCATGTTCCAAAAAACTACGTGACATGCAAGTAAAAAAACACGTGGCTTCTCCCTTCAGAAAAAGGAAAAAAAAGCTTTAAAACAGTAAAAAAAGTATGTACAGTAAAGAGATCTCCATGCCCGAAGCTAAGGAAAGAGTCCACATCCCAATACCCACCAAATTAAACAGAAGTCTACCCTAAAAAAAATTGAACAGAAGTCACATGCATGTACGCTTGGAGTTAGAAAAAAAACTACAAATAATGAATCCTCATGCCTCCCATGAAAAGGGAAGTATATATGGTAAAAAACAAGAAAGGACCTATATGCCTGATTGAAAAAACCTCCACGTTACAAAAAATTAGACCCCAGCCAAAATAAAATTACACAAGTCTTTTGCTAATGGCTATATCACCATTGTCATGGTCCTTAATTTAATATAAGAAATCACAAAATTTATTCAATAATGAAAATATAAATAAATTGTCACACATAAACAATCTATGAACTTGCATTAAAAATATAATGCAAGCGGACCATTGACTATTTCAAATAGAAATATGTCGTAACCAGATCAATTTAATTTTGAAAAAAATTAGTAAAAGAATTTTTCAAGCATTACGACACATTCTTTCACTTAATTTGATGCTAGACAAGTACCAAACCCAATTCGGATGATAAAATCGGATTCCACATCCTAATTCGCTAAAAAAATGTGCCCGTCTGCTTGAAGTAACCAAAAAGAAAAGAGATTCAAAAGGATTCATCAAGCCGCAAATTTTTTTAAATAATCTTATTCATGACTGAAAAATAGAATTCAATCCAAAATACAAAAAAAATTCTAATAGCTCCCAGATATGGCTGCTACCTTGGTCGCTAATTTAATAGGTGAAATATCCTAATTGCATCACAAGTACAAAAATATCCATAAATTGTCATCCATTAAAATATGAAATATGAAGAAAAACATGCTAATACATATTAGTTGAAGGAACATCACTGCTTTTTGTGGTAGGTGCGGCAAGGCACCCAATAAATTTTAAGTTCATATTGTAAAACTAATATTAAAGTATTATGAAATACTGTAGTTTTTAATTTGACGATAGATAGACACATTCTCAATTACGTATAGGATTTTTTTAAGTTAAGGCAGTAGCACTACCAAATGCATTAAGAAAAAAGATAGAACATTTTATGATAGGAGTAGCAATAATGTTGTGGTACATATGTACACCGAGTGCGGTCTAGAAACATAACCTTATGTAACGATATCATTCACTATACGGAACACATATCCATCACTGGAATTATCTTTAAGCAAACACACAGTGCCTCTTCTAATAATTTTTTTATGCACTCCATCCAACAACAAAGCTTATATTACACGTGTTTATTGTGTGTTAGCTTCTGCCCAGTTGTATGGTATATGAAACTTAACTCCTGCAGTTTACGTATAAATAAAATATTTTTAATAATTATGTATACTTATAATAGCTAGGCCGTGCAGGTGCACGGGTGAATGATTAGTGATTTGTAATTTAGTAGTGAGCATAAAGTAACATATATCATGTAATGACGAAGTCTAACTCTCTTCCTATGCATCGGCATGTCATAAAAGAACAATTCATGCACACATAGTAAAGGCCAATGCATAGTATAAACAGTTTCTTGCAATTTTATTGTATTGGAAACATAGAGAGGTTGAGATATAGTTCCTCTCTCATAATAATTGCAAGTAGGAGCAGCAAGCACATGCATATTATATCTATCAAAATCATCATGTGCAACGGTAAAAGGCAACCCATCAATATAATCCTTAATAAGGGTAAACTTCTTCGATATAGTATAATCGGGAGAATTCAAAAAGATAATAGGACTATCATGCGTGGGTGCAATAGCAACAATTTCATGTTTAACATAAGGAACTATAGCAAGTTCATCTCCATAAGCATAATTCATATTGGCATCTTGGCCATAAGCATAGCAAGCATCATCAAAAAGGGATATTTCTAGAGAATTAATGGGATCATAATAGTCATCATAGCTATCATCCTTCGGTAAAGCACGAAGGGGAATTAAACAATGTATGAGTTGAAGGGTTACTCTCATTAGAAGGTTGGAACGGGTGATCAATCCGCTCTTCCTCCTTTTGTTCTTCGCTCTCCTCCTCATCTTTTTCATCCAATGAGCTCACAGTTTCATCAATTTCTTCTTCCATAGATTCCTGCAAAATATTATTCTCTTCTTGGACAGCGGAGACTTTCTCAATAAGTGCATTAATATCGGAATTGTATTCATAATTATCATAGAAATATTTGAGGATAGCTAAATTTTCAGATCTATAAACAGCATCATCAAAATCTTCAAACTCTTTACACATAGATTCAATTTCATAAGCACCCATAAAAGCAACAAATTCTTCTATTTGTTCCACATCATAGTAATCATATATACCATTAGCATAAGAAGCTAAGGTTTTATTATCATTAAATTTGCATGAAAAGGGAAGGTGTGGAGTCTTCATCCTAGAGCAACAAGTATAATCATAACTCAAGAATAGTTGCCTAGCATACCACTTCAATATATGAATTTGATCCCATAATAGTTTCCCTTTTTGTGTCAAGCGATAATCCCTAAAGTATTCACGTTGATCCAACGTTACTCCCATTACATAGTTGAATGGGGTTTTCTCAGGATTATTAAAGTAGTACATAATATCTTTCACATAACCAGCATCGAGGGTTTTAGGAGGTTGCCCATCTCTATGAGCAGAAATTACACCTAATTTTTTTGGTATTTCATGTTCCATATCCATAACTAAAGATAAAGAACAACTAAGAACAGCTAATAAAAATTACTTAGTGATAAAGCAAACAAGCACACACGAGAATATTCACCCCACGCTATGACTCCCAAGAACGCCGGAAAAAGGTCTTGATAACCCACAAGTATAGGGGATCGCAACAGTTTTCGATAAGTAAGAGTGTCGAACCCAACGAGGAGCTAAAGGTAGAACAAATATTCCCTCAATTTCTATCGACCACCGATACAACTCTACGCACGCTTGACGTTCGCTTTACCTAGAACAAGTATGAAACTAGAAGTACTTTGTAGGTGTTGTTGGATAGCTTTGCAAGAAAGTAAAGAACACGTAAACATAAACTAGGAGCTGTTTAAGTAAAGACACAACTAAAATAAATATGGCGAGTGTGGAAAAGTGGTGGTAGGAGTTGTGGAATTGTCCCTAGGCAACTGACTATGTTACTAGACCGGTAATCACTATTGCAATTCTATTTGAGGGAGAGGCATAAGCTGACATACTTTCTCTACTTGGATCATATGCACTTATGATTGGAACTCTAGCAAGCATCCGCAACTACTAAAGATTCATTAAGCTAAAACCCAACCATAGCATTAAAGTATCAAGTCCCCTTTATCCCATACGCAAACAACCTACTTACTTGGGTGCGTGCTTCACTCACGCCACCCACCATAAGCAAATCATAAACATATTGCAAACCCTACAGCGGGAATCCCTCACGCTTGCGCGACACTGAGGGCACAATAGGACAGCACCAATAACAAAACATGCAACTCAAACCAATCATAGCAATTCATCAATCACCGATAGGACAACGAAAATATACTTAGACATCATAGGATGGCAACACATCATCGGAAAATAATATGAAGCATAAAGCACCATGTTCAAGTAGAGGGTACAGCGGGTTGCGGGAGAATGGACCGCTGTAGATAGAGGGGAAGGTGATGGAGATGTTGGTGAAGATGGCGGAGGTGTTGGTGAAGATCGCGATGATGATGATGGCCCCGGCAGCGCCCGGCGCCACGGAAGCAAGGGGAGAGAGGCCCTTCTTCTTCTTCTTCCTTGACCTCCTCCCTAGATGGGAGAAGGGTTTCCCCTCTGGTCCTTGGCTCCCATGGCTTGGGAGGGGCGAGAGCCCCTCCGAGATTGGATCTATCTCTCTGTTTCTGCGTTCTGTTCTGCTCTGTTTCACCGTTTCGTGTATATATGGAGATCCGTAACTCTGATCGGCCTGAAACCTTCGCCGTGATTTTTTTCCGAATACTAGCTCTCTTGCGGCTAAAGAAGAGCGTCAACCGCCTTACGGTGGGCTCACGAGGGTAGGGGGCGCGCCCCCTGCCTCGTGACCACCTCGGGCACTGGTTCGCGTTGATTTTCCTTCCAGATTTTCCATATTTTCCAGAAATAAGCTCCGTCCATTTTTATACCGTTTGGACTCCGTTTGATATGGATATTCTGCGAAACCAAAAACATGCAATGCATGTGGACCTGCAGCGGGCACTGGATCAATATGTTAGTCCCAAAAATAATATAAAAAGTTGCCAAAAAGTATATGAAAGTTGGATAATATTGGCATGGAACAATCAAAAATTATAGATACGACGGAGACGTATCATCTCCCACTTGCACAAGAGTCAATAATCTAGTTACATTGTGATGAATCGAACACCCATAGAGTTACGGTGTTGATCAAGTTTTGCTCATGGAAGAGGTTTAGTCAACGGATCTGCGACATTCAGATCCGTATGCACTTTGCAAATATCTATGTCTCCATCTTTATCATTTTCACGAATGGAGTTGAAGCGACGCTTGATGTGCCTGGTCTTCTTGTGAAACCTGGGCTCCTTGGCAAGGTCAATGGCTCCACTGTTGTCACAGAAGAGAGTCATCGGCCCCGACGCATTGGGAATAACTCCTAGGTCGTGTCGGGGAAGCTGATCGTGACCCACGAACACCTATGGGTCCTGGCGGACCGAGTCCCTTGTGGTTCGATTGGGGGCGGAGAATGCACAAAGAGCAGATCGAGGCGATGCACACGAGCAGATTTACCCAGCTTCGGAGCTCTCCGGAGAGATAACACTCCTACTGCTGCTTGGTTGATTGTATTGTGTTCTTGCTAGGGAGCAATGGGAGCTACAAAACCTAGCCTGAGTGAGTATGATCTCGAATCCGTCGAATGAACTGAACGAGCCGAACCCTTTCTACGTTGCACTTGGGCCTCCTTTTATAGGCTCAAGGGGTCACCACATGTAACGCCCCGGATTCGATGCGCCAGGTGTCCGCCAGTTATTCGCCATCGTTGCCATGTCATGTGCTTGCGTGTTGCACTTTGCCATGTCATCATATGCATTTCATATCATGTCATCATGTGCATTTCATTTTGCATACGTGTTCGTCTCAGGCATCCGAGCATTTTCCCCGTTATCCGTTTTGCAATCCGGCACTCCTATGTCTCCCGGCGCCCCCTTTTACCTCTTTTCATGTGCGGGTGTTAAACGTTCTTGGAATGGACCGAGGTTTGTCAAGCGGCCTTGGTATAGCACCGGTAGACCGCCTGTCAAGTTTCGTGCCATTTGGAGGTCGTTTGGTACTCCAACGGTTAACCGGGTAACCGCAGAGCCCTCTTTTGTTTGCAGCCCAACACCCCCTCCAAACTGGCCCAAAACCCACCAAACTCCCCTCCATGCTCTCGCCGTTCGATCACGATCGCGTGGCCGAAAACCGCACCTCATTTGGACTCTCCTAGCTCCCTCTACCTATAAAACTAGACCTCCCCCGAAATTCGCGGATCAAAACGCCCCTAACCCTAGCTTCGTCCTCATCCCGCAGCCGGACACGTCCGGATCCCGCCGGACATGTCCGCCCGTCGCCCCCGTCCAACCGCTTTCCGCCACATGGCGCGCCGCCGCTCCGCCGCCCGGCCGTCCGGCCGTGGCTGGCAGCGCGCGAACAGCAGCCGCGCCCTGGCCAGCGCCGCCGCGCCGCCTCCTCGCGCCGCGTTGCCCTCGCCCTCGCCATGGCGCCCGCCGCCGCGATCCGCGCCCGCGCGGTCTCGCCGGCGAGCCTCCTCGCCCAGCGCCCTCCGGCTTCGCGCCACGGCCCGCCGTCCTCGCCCGCCGCCGGCCCCGGCGCCCGCTGGCCAGCCGCCATGCTGCCGGTTCAGCCAGCGCCGCCCGGATCGGCCTCGCCCGTTCCTCGCCGACTTCGCCCGGCAGCAGCGCCGCCAGCTCCGGGCCCGTGCCCCAGCGCCCTCGCCTCCTCCGCGGATCCAGCGTCCCGCCGTCCGGATCCCTCCGTCCCGGGTTGACTTTCCCGGACGTGATATTTTCACTAAGTCCCCGAAATTGTTGCACATTTTGTTGCATTTTCGTTGCATCGTAACTCTGTGCATGTAGCTCCGTTTCGTGCGTGTGATATGTCAAAATGTTCGTCTCGATGAGTAGATCATTTCATCTCATTGCATCATTTTCATTTGAGCTCATATTGGTGCCCGAAATGCTGTTAGAAGAGTGCGATGTGATGTTAGTTTCTGTTTCTTAACAGAACATGCACTTTTGTCATTTTTTCCATGATTGATGTGTGCATCCTATGAACTTGAGTCCTACATGTGTTTTGTAATATGCCATGCCATATTTCCAGTGGTGTTTTCTATGTATTTTTGTGATCTCTGTGGTGACTAGCACGAGCATGCAAACTAGGCTTCCTGATGTTGCTGATTTCAGCCCTGTTTTGCTGATATTTTTATGCCATGTTAACTTGATGCTACAGAGAGATCCATGCATATTTTGAGATATTCAGTAAGGATGTTTTGTTAAACATGTCTTGCTCTATCCATCAATGCCCTTGTTTGCAATTATGGAGTGCTATAGCTTGAGTCAATCGAGCTCTACTTTTGCTTCAAAATGTTTCCTGGCAGATTGTTTACATGTTATTCAATTTTGCCAAGGTTGTTGTAGTTGATCCTTGCATGCTATATTGTTGTTCTTGCCATGTATAGCTTCTATGCCATGTCTTCTTACTGTGAGTTGCCTTGCCATGCCATGTATTGCTCTGTGGTGAGTGGTTCAAGCTCACCAACATGCCTACTTATCGTTATTCCTGCCATGTATGAATCTGTAATATAACTTGCCATGTTTACATGGGTGCCATCATATTTTCTGGTCCTTTTTGGCTTATGGTAAGTGATGGACTTTTGTTCTATGCATTTAGTAGATTCATGCCATGCCTTTGTTTGCCATGATAAGTTCCTGTAACATGTTGTTTGATAGCTCTAAACATTGCAACCTGATGTTATTTCCTGATAAGTCTGAAACTGTTATTATTTGCAATCTTGCCATGTGTTTTTGAGCATGTTCTAGTGATTTATGGAGATAGCTCAGTGTTCATGTTTTGTAATGCTTTACCTGTACATCATGCCCATGCCTTTTGTTATTATGTTGTGGTGCTGTAGCATGTTGTTTTGATGCTTGCAATATGCCTACTTGCTGTTATGGACAGATTGTTGCTATGTCTTGTATAGGGTGTATGTGTTGAACCGTTGCTCCGTTTTGAGTGTGCTCTATATGAAACTTGCTTGATTTTGCATGTAGTTTCATATTATCATGTTGCATCCTTGTTTTGAGGTGTTTGCTTGATGTTTGTATGCATTTTGCATCAATGCCATGCTTATCTTGTTTTGCTCATATCTTCTAGACCGTAGCTCGAATCTAATGAACTTTATATGTAACTTGACTAGAATTTCGTGTAGATCATCGTGGTGCATCTTAACTTGCTGTTTAACAACTTGAACATAAAGTTATTCAGATCTGGACCAATTTCGAAATTTGCATATGAGGACTTACCGAATTGTTCTATGTTGTTTAGGCCTCATTTAAACTTTCTTTGATGTGTTGCTCTTGTTTGCATCATCTCTTGCCATGAGTAGCTTCATGTAGCTTTGTCATGCATCATGCTTGTTGTGCATCATGTCTTGTTCATGTGTGGTGTGTTTACCATGTTGTGTGCTTCTTCTTGTTAGTTCCGTTTCGTTGCGATCGTGAGGATTCGCTCGTCACGCTTGGTTCGGCTTCATCTGTTCGTCTTCTTCATGGACTCGTTCTTCTTCCTTACGGGATTTCAGGCAAGATGACCGCTACCCTGGATCTCACTACTATCATTGCTATGCTAGTTGCTTCGTTCTTTCGCTATGCTGCGCTACCTATTACCTGTTTATCAAGCCATCCCAAATTGCCATGTCAGCCCCTAACCTTTTGCACCTTCCTAGCAAACCGTTGTTTGGCTATGTTACCGCTTTGCTCAGCCCCTCTTATAGCGTTGTTAGTTGCAGGTGAAGATGAAGTTTGTTCCTTGTTGGAACATGGAGATGTTGTTCCTTGTTGGAACATGTTTACTTGTTGGGATATCACAATATATCTTATTTAATTAATGCATCTATATATTTGGTAAAGGGTGGAAGGCTCGGCCTTATGCCTGGTGTTTTGTTCCACTCTTGCCACCCTAGTTTCCGTCATATCGGTATTATGTTCCCGGATTTTCCGTCCCTAACGCTGTCGGGTGATTTATGGGACCCCTTGACAGTTCGCTTTGAATAAGACTCGCCCAAAGAAGGCCCAACATTGGTTTTACCATTTGCCTCACCACCACCCATATTTCCCTTGGTAGTAATTAACCCAAGGGTCATCTTTATTCAGCCCCCCCCGGGCCAGTGCTTCTCTAAGTGCTGGCCTGAACCGAGCTGCCTGCGGGGCCACCTTGAGGCAACCCGAGGTTTGGTTTTACTCGTAGCTAGTCTCATCCGGTGTTGCCCTGAGAACGAGATATGTGCAGCTCCTATCGGGATTGTCGGCGCATCGGGTGGCTTTGCTGGTCTTGTTTTATTCTTTGTCGAAATGTCTTCTAGCCGGATTCCGAGACTGATCGGGTCTTCCCGGGGAGAAGGAATATCCTTCATTGATCGCGAGAGCTTATCATGGGCTAAGTTGGGACACCCCTGCAGGGTAAACTTTCGAGAGCCGTGCCCGCGGTTATGTGGCAGATGGGAATTTGTTAATATCCGGTTGTAGTAAACTTGAAGCAAACCCTTCTAAAATACACCAACCGTGTGCGTAACCGTGAGTGTCTCTTTTCGGGGTTGATCGAGAGGAGAACACGGTTTCTGGGTTATGTCTGACGTAAGTAGGAGTTCAGGATCACTTCTTGATCATTACTAGCTGGCGACCGTTCCTTTGTTTCTCTTCTCCGACAACACTTTCTTGCTTCCTCCTCTGCCGCCACGACCTTACTCCTCTGCTGCCGCGGCCTTCTTCCCTCCCGTGCCTGCCTAGACCGCCAATTCGATGCAATATCCCCTACCGATGACCCTCCCCTGAGCTCACTTTCTCCCCCCACCACCGGCATTGCACACAAGCTATTTGTGTATATGCCTCAAACGAAAGAGTGTGTTTTTTTGTAAGATTTTACCTTGGCTCAATGCATCCTCTCTCTTTGGTTACATGAGATGTTCATACAAGCGTCAACAACAAAGTTCATGTTGTCAGAAAATTGAAGTCCATGTATATGCAGGGGCACACAAAAACACTTGCGGCCGACAAATATGTTCCTTTCATTTTAGGCGCAAACAGTCTTTCTTGATGTCTTCCCATTTTACAGTGATTAAATGATTTTTTATGGTTCGTGTCGGTGCTTGATGTTGACTGTATTTTCCGCATTTTTAAAAAAATGTAGAAGTTCAAATGAAGATACAAGAGCGATTCGATGTTTATATGAAACTCAGATATTTCAAGTTACTAAAGGAAAAAGTAATAAGTTCAATTTAAAATAATGGAGAAGTTCGATCTTTATAAACCAAGAAGAGAAAGAACCCTCACCGATAAAATATTAACTCTAGACGTTCAGATTTAAGTAAAAAATGGGTAGATCAAAGAAAATGTTGGGTGTTTTAAAATAATTCTCTCATTCCATTACAAATTTGAAACAAAATGCTCTATCTGAAAATAGTTCCTCCTACATGGAGTGTGTTTCATATACGAAAAAGGAATAAAAAGTCAAAGTTTAAAAAGATATGAAAGTTCAAATTTAAATAAATGAGTGGTTCGATGTTTATTACATAACAAGGACTTTTCCCCTATACAAATGAATAACAACAAAAAGTCCTAATTAAAAAATGAAGTTGTTTGATGTTTATAAAAATCTTAGATTTTCCCCGATACTAAAGATTTAAACCAGGAAGTTTGATTTTAAAAAACAGAGTAGTTCAATGCATATTAAAAACTTAGTTTTTTCTCTTTACTAAATAATAAAACCAAAGAAGTTCAACTTTTAGAAGCAGAGCGTTTGATATTAATTTGAAAAACTCAATTTTTTCGGTTACTAAAGAATAAGACCAATAAGATCTATTCGAAATAATGAAGAAGTTCAATGTTTCTAACAAAACTCCATTTTTCACATTTCTAAAAGGCACACAAAGAAGTTGAAAAAGGAAGTTAGAGCGGTTCGATGTCTATACAAAACTTAGATTTTTTCGTTACTAAAGTGAAATAGAGAAAAGTTCAAATTGAGAATGCATAAAGTTCATGTACTGCATGGTGTGTGTTTCATATGGGAAAAAGGAGTAAAAAGGCGAAGTCCAAAATTTTTGTTGCTAGAAGTTCAAGTGCATAGACCGGGAAAATTCAGAAAGTTCCTCTTGTTCAACAAGTTTCCACAATGAAAGCTCAAATTAAAATAACAAAAAAAGTTTTGAAAATTTAATTAGTAAATGGATTTCCCCATTTCTAAAAGAAACCTAGAAGTTCAAATTAAAGTAATGGAGTGGTTCAATGTTTATTGAAAACTCGGATTCTAACCGCTAATAGAAAATAAAACAAACGTGAGGTTTGAATTAAAATAACATGGAAGTTTGGAGTTTATTAAAACCTAAGATTTACATGTTCGAAAAACAAAAACAAAAACCAATGCCATTTTCGCATTTCTAAAACCAACTCATAAATATGAAAAACATTTCTTGCTAGAAGTTCAAGTGCTCGACGAGGGAAATTTGGAAATTGCTACCCACTTTAAGCACACATAATTCTCTCCCCTGTTTGTGTCTATGTTTTTACAAATAAATCAAAATTTAAAAAAATGTGAAGGGGGTCCAATATTTATGACAAAACTAGGATGTTTTGATGCTAAAATAAATAAATCAAGAAGTCCAAATTACAAAATAGAGAAGTCACATATTTATAAAGAAACTCAGATTTTCCTTGTTAGTAAAGAATAAAAATGACGAAGTTCAAATTAAAATAGAGGAGTAGTTTGATGTATACGCGAAACTCAAATTATTACCGTCTCTAGAAAAATAAAACTATGAATTGCAATTTACAAAAAAGATGTTTGATGCTTATTTAAAAACACATTTCCTTTCTAAGAATATGACTAAGAAGTTGAAATTAAAATAACAAAGAAGTTCGAAGTATATAAAAAACTCAGATTTGTTGCAAGAAGTTCACGTGCACCTCCGTGCATGGTCCATAATTTATATTGTGGGACGTTCAACCTTCAATTACATGTTTTGAAATGTCAAAAAATGACATCCGACCTTCAATTGTGTGTAATTCGACATATACACAAAAATGCGACAGAAGTTCATAGTGAAAACAACGAGAAGTTCAAGTACTGCAAGGAATGCATTTCAGGTGAGAATAAAAGTATAGAAAAATAAAAGCTTAAAAGGTTTGTTGAAAGAAGTTCAAGTGTTCTTTCCAGGGAAGATCAAAAATTCTAGCGAGAGAGGTTAACCATGTATTTCGATGTTCGAAAACACAAAAAAGAAATTGTATTTTTGTGTTTTAGAATAATTCTCTCAGTCCACACAGAAGTTCAGATATTATTTGGAAGCAATTTGATTTCAAAAAGAAAATAGAAAATTCAAATTATAAAAATGGAAAAAGTTCATGAATTACATGGTGTGTGTGTTTAATATGAGAAAAATGAATTGAAAGGCAAGGTCCAATTTTATTATTGTTATAAGTTCAAGTCCTCGCTCGGAGAAAGTTACAAAAATTATTGTGACAGAGGTTTGTACAAAAGGAATAACATTTGTGTAACAATGACTAATGGATGAGAAAACTACAAAAAAATACGTCACAGAAGTTCAACGTGAAAACAACAGGAAGTTCAACTACTACACTGAACAAATTTTTAATGAAAAACTTCTAAAATCGTCGCGAGTATGGAAAAATGATTAACACGGTAAAGTTGCGTGTCTACAACAGCTTTTCATCGTTATACCACTTGCTCAATTTCAGTGAGTGGATGGAGAGCTACGAGAAAAAGAAAGCACGTGAAAAATAGAGTGAAGTTCAGGTGGACATGCCGAGAAGTTCAAGTTCTTCACGCGGTGCATTTTCGGAGAATATGTTTCGCGACAAAAGGCAGAAACGTCTGACCTAGCTGTTTTCAAAATTACTTGAAAACGGCTAGGAATCAGTGAAAATCATCAACATGAAAAAGTTTCGCATTTTACGTAGCTTTTAAAGGGTATATTATTTACCCCATTTCAATAAAGTTTGTAGAAATTACGGTCAAAAAACGTTTTTAGCCATTTTCAAAATTGACTTAAAACCATAAGGTATTCGGAGAAATAATAGATACAAAAAAGTTTCGCATTTCCTCAAGCTTTCCATCACCATATCATTTGCTGTTTTCGAACATACGGTTAAAAAATTATCTTGAAAATACAAATTCGCTAGAACTTATTATTGGGGAGCGTTGCAGAAATTTAAAATTTTCTACGCATCAGCAAGATCAATCTATGGAGTCATCTAGCAACGAGAGAGAGGAGTGCATCTACTTACCCTTGTAGATCGTGAGCGGAAGCGTTCAAGAGAACGGGGTTGATGGAGTCGTACTCGTCGTGATCCAAATCACCGATGATCCTAGCACCGAACGGACGGCACCTCCGCGTTCAACACACGTAGGTTGGGGAAGACGTCTCCTCCTTCTTGATCCAGCAAGGGGGAAGGAGAGGTTGATGGAGATCCAGCAGCACGACGGCGTGGTGGTGGAAGCAGCGGTGATCTCGGCAGGGCTTCGCCAAGCTCAGCGAGAGGGAGAGGTGTTACGAGGGGAGAGGGAGGTGCCAGGGGCTAGGGTGCGTAGCCCTCCCTCCCACCTCTATATATAGGGGCCTGGGGGCAGACTGACCCCTAGAGATCCAATCTCAAGGGGGGGCAAGGGGACTTGCCCCCAAGTCAGTGGGCGCCCCCACCCCTGTGGTTTCAAACCCTAGGCACAGGGGAGGCCCAAGGGGGACGCACCAGCCCACCAGGGGCTGTTTCCCTTCTCACTTCAGCCCATGGGGCTCTTCGGGATAGGTGGCCCCACCCGGTGGACCCCCCGAGACCATTCCGGTGGTCCCAGACAATACCGGTGACTTCAAACTTTCCCCGATGGTCAAACTGGACTTCCTATATACAAATATTTACCTTCGGACCATTCCGGAACTCCTCGTGACGTCCGGGATCTCATCCGGGACCCCGAAAAACTTTCGGGTCGCCAAATACTAATATCTCTACAACCCTAGCATCACCGAACCTTAAGTGTGTAGACCCTACGGGTTCGGGAGACCTTGAACATGACCGAGACGGCTCTCAGGCAATAACCAACAGCGGGATCTGGATACCCATGTTGGCTCCCACGTGCTCCTCGATGATCTCATCGGATGAACCACGATGTCGAGGATTCAATCAATCCCGTATACAATTCCCTTTGTCAATCGGTACGTTACATGCCCGAGATTCGATCGTCGGTATCCCAATACCTCGTTCAATCTCGTTGTCGGCAAGTCACTTTACTCGTTCCATAATGCATGATCCCGTGACCAACCACTTGGTCACATTGAGCTCATTATGATGATGCATTACCGAGTGGGCACATAGATACCTCTCCGTCATACGGAGTGACAAATCCCAGTCTCGATCAGTGCCAACCCAACAGACACTTTCGGAGATACCCGTAGTGCACCTTTATAGCCACCCAGTTACGTTGTGACGTTTGGTACACCCAAAGCACTCCTACAGTATCTGAGAGTTGCACGATCTCATGGTCTAAGGCAATTATACTTGACATTAGAAAAGCTCCAGCAAACGAACTACACGATCTTGTGCTATGCTTAGGATTGGGTCTTGTCCATCACATCATTCTCCCAATGATGTGATCCCGTTATCAATGACATCCAATGTCCATGGTCGAAACCGTAACCATCCATTGATCAACGAGCTAGTCAACTAGAGGCTTACTAGGGACATGTTGTGGTCTATGTATTCACACATGCATTACGATTTCGGATAACACAATTATAGCATGAACAATAGACAATTATCATTAACAAGGAAATGTAATCTTCTTATTACTAATTGGAGGCACCAATAAAGCCTCCATGTTAATCCACATCATTAAAAATTTCTTAACCATTCGATCAATTTAATCAATCTATCTAAACCCTCGGATTTATGTTACTTTAATTCCGTGGAAAAAGAACCCAACATGACCCAACCTACACGTCAAAAGAAAAAATATGTTGCCTACAAGAAAAAAAAAACAATGTAACAAAGTCCAATGATTTACCTTACTATAATTGTGGAGAAAAACACAACGTGACCCAACCTATACGTAAGAGAACCGAGATACCCTCCTAAAGAAACCATGTTATTACAAAGTCCATATTGTTCACGTCAAAAAAAAAGTCCATATTGTTATGGATTTCACAAAAAAAATGTCCATCTCCCCGTGGTGTCACTCCATCCCATGTCAATTTTTGAGAAAAGAAAGATTGTGGCCCTCTCCTCTCTCATGTTAAGATCAATCTGGTGTGTTCCTTTCATGCTAGACATGCCCACCGCTTCCCCTGCTGCAGATCTCAAGGAAATTTCCTTCCTCCGTAATCATGGCCGCTTAACCCTATCTTCTCTCCCTGCAACAAACATTTTGCTTTTCCTACCATTGCCACGCCTCCTCCACCATCTTTCTTCTTCCACGTAGATGCTACAGAATTGCCATGATGAGCCAAGCGAGCTGCATGACCATGGTGTTCAATCTCATGGCCACACATGGCATGTATTCCCTCGGACAGTGGACATAAGTCTAAATACAAAATCAAACAAACACCATAGATGGGAAGTCTTAGCAATTGAAACAAGGCAAACAACTGTACCGGAAAGTCTCCAACGATTGAGAAGTAGTCAAGCGAACATAGCTGGTAGTAGATTAGATTGGCAAGCTTGAAAGCAGAAACTTCTTATTCTCTTCGACCAGCTATAACTGTATATAGGATGGTACCAAGAATTCTGCAGTTAGATTTATGTTTACTAAATCAGCTACCAAATGGTTGTTTTATGTGTGATAGCCGCATGGTGGTGGAGCGGTGCAGGTCGTGGCGGCGGCGGCTGGCAAGATGCAGTGGTGCTTGAGGATGTCATCAACAAGTTTCCGGGCTGCATGGTTGCCACCACAGACGACGACGCGACCGTCATCCTGTCCTCATGTAGTGTTTCTCCAGAACTTCCACATGATCATGGCGTGTTTTTCTAGAACTTCCGCATGGCTTAGAGCAGAGTAGTTCCTAGATTTGATGTTGAGCAAGGATGTTGCACTTCACGAGTGCCCGCTACGTACCCTTGCCATCCCGCGGTTTTTATGCAACTGATTTTTCATATCTAGAAGTTCATCGTCAATGGAAGTTCATTACGATCTGCATTGAATTTCTAAATCTGAACTTTTATCAGTATCAAGGCACTTCTTTAGGTAGGATGTGGCTTCGATCAGGGAAATACATTAGAATCAAGATGCCTTGGCAGCCTCATCCATGGCGCATGGATTTTGTGGAAAGATACGAGTCATCGACTGCCCAATGATTAATTTTTTTGAATCGTCCTTTTTATCTAAGGAGTAACCTAAACTATTCTTTTTGGGGTGGCAATTGCTTTGAGGTAAAGAGCTCATATTGCTCATGAAAGCTGTAATTCATTTTATTTCGCATACATTTGCTTCCAACCAGTTTTTCACATGTAAGTAAGGCATTGACTTATAAGCTCACTTATGTGTAAATTGCTTTATGGTGGCATATTTCATGGCTAATGCATTTGTTTAAATTCCTATATACGGTGGACTTTCTATATACGTTAGTCTTCTCTCTCATATCGATGGAAATTTACGCATGACAAATGCACTATTATCCTGGCCCTCCAACTGTAGTTGCATATTCTCCAATGAATAAGTATGCCATATTATTCAAATTTGATTATCTATGAATTTTTTATAAAGTGCAGTGATTTATACTCTCAGCCGGCCTGATTTATACTTCTTGGGTATGTAAATCATTTTTTGTTTACTTTTAGTTGGCCACTTGGCCTCTGTTCCTACTATATAGTTCCATATGCCAAAGTGCAACTCATATTACTGTTGCATGTTTGATCGTCCTATTTTGTCAAATTTTAAAGTGAACAAACATCTTTAAATCATATTCCTCTTGATATCTATGGAGTCTCCCTCGATATTATAATTGTTTCTTTCTCTCTTACAAATAACAACATCAAACATAGCTTCAATTTGATGAACTAATTAGACCAATTAATATTTTTTTGGATAAAGTCCAATTTTATTTTTTATTTAAGTCACGGCGCAATAGAACTATCGTCCTTGCTTTTGCTACCATTTTGTTGGTAATAATATAAACTCTAAACTATGTATATCTTGTTATGCTGAAAAAAATTTGGACTGATCCTATATGTTGACGACATTATTTTCAATGTTTTCTTCAAATATTCTATTTGCAGTCATGCCTGAAGATGCACGTTCTTTAAGGCCTAGGTATGAATGTTTTGAAATTTTATCTACAAACATTACATTATGGCATTTGGAGTTTTCTGGAAAATGATTTCTTTTTTTCCTTAAGAGCACGAAAACAAAATTTCGTTGTGAGTTGAGGTATTTGTTCTTTGTGGTTTAAATTCTCAATTGTAGACAGGAATAACAATTATTTAGTGGTTGTTTGCAATATGAAATAAATTCTTGATTTTTTAGGTAAATGAAAAATATATGGATTGTAAGATATAAACTCATGCGAAAAAAGGATCTACAAAATTATGCACAAGCTACGCCAAGTTTTATGCCATCGATAATTATTTGTTATTTCTTTGAGATAAAATAGTTGGATGGTTGGTGCAAGTTAAGTAACCGGTATTAGTTTACATACCACAATGTCGGACAACTAAGCAATTTTTATGGCCTATCTAGGGCACATGTAGATGCACCTTAATAATTGAATATCTAAGTGACTTGATCATACATAAAATAGAACAGAAAAACAAAATACCCATACGAATCTCCACCTAAAAATCAGTGTCATAGGACTTAGATATGCAATACTTAGGGCATATCTAGATGTGCTTTAGCAAAACTATTTTTCATGTGAATTCGAAAATACTTCTTTTAAATGAGGTTGTGTGAAAATACTCGAAAAGTTACAATCCAGTTGATATCTGAATTATATTATTAAAGTACCTTGCCGATTACCAATCTCGGATAAATCATGTATGCAAACAAAGATAAAAATAATAATGCTTCTGAGAATCCAAAATAGTAGCCCGATGCGTAATGCACGGGTTGTCGACTAGTAATAATAATTTTATTATTGCCTCTAGGGCATATTTCCAACAGTCTCTTGGTAACCCACAAGTATAGGGGATCATAGCAGTTTTCGATAAGTAAGAGTGTCGAACCCAACGAGGAGCTAAAGGTAGAACAAATATTCCCCAAGTTCTATCGACCACCGATACAACTCTATGCACGCTTGACGTTCGCTTTACCTAGAACAAGTATGAAACTAGAAGTACTTTGTAGGATTGTTGGATAGCTTTGCAAGAAAGTAAAGAACATGTAAACATAAACTAGGGGCTGTTTAAGTAAAGACACAACTAAAGTAAATATGGCGAGTGTGGAAAAGTGGTGGTAGGAGTTGTGGAATTGTCCCTAGGCAACTAACTATGTTACTAGACCGGTAATCACTATTGCAATTCTATTTGAGGGAGAGGCATAAGCTAATATACTTTCTCTACTTGGATCATATGCACTTCGATTGGAACTCTAGCAAGCATCCACAACTACTAAAGATTCATTAAGCTAAAACCCAACCATAGCATTAAAGTATCAAGTCCCCTTTATTCCATACGCAAAACAACCTACTTACTCGGTGCAGGCTTCATCACTCACGCCACCCACCATAAGCAAATCATAAACATATTGCAGACCCTACAGCGAGAATCCCTCACGCTTGCGCGACACGGAGGGCACAATAGGACAGCACCAATAATAAAACATGCAACTCAAACCAATCATAGCAATTCATCAATCACCGATAGGACAACAAAAATCTACTCGAGACATCATAGGATGGCAACACATCATCGGAAAATAATATGAAGCATAAAGCACCATGTTCAAGTAGAGGGTACAGCGGTTTGCTGGAGAGTGGACCGCTGTAGATAGAGGGGGGAAGGTGATGGAGATGTTGGTGAAGATGGCGGAGGTGTTGGTGAAGATCGCGGTGATGATGATGGCCCTCGGCAGCGCTCCGGCGCCACCGGAAGCAAGGGGGAGAGAGGCCCCCTTCTTCTTCTTCTTCCTTGACCTCCTCCCTAGATGGGAGAAGGGTTTCCCCTCTGGTCCTTGGCTCCCATGGCTTGGGAGGCGAGAGCCCCTCCGAGATTGGATCTATCTCTCTGCTTCGCGTTACATTACCTCTGTTTCACCGTTCGTGTATATATGGAGATCCGTAACTCGATCGGCCTGAAACCTTCGCCGTGATTTTTTCCGAATACTAGCTCTCTTGCGGCTAAAGAAGAGCGCCAACCGCCTTCTGGTGGGCTCACGAGGGTAGGGGGCGCGCCCCCTGCCTCGTGACCACCTCGGGCACTGGTTCGCGTTGATTTTCCTTCCAGATTTTCCATATTTTCCAGAAATAAGCTCCGTCCGTTTTTATACCGTTTGGACTCCGTTTGATATGGATATTCTGCGAAACCAAAAACATGCAAATGCATGTGGACTGGCACTGGGCACTGGATCAATATGTTAGTCCCAAAAATAATATAAAAAGTTGCCAAAAAGTATATGAAAGTTGAATAATATTGGCATGGAACAATCAGAAAGTATAGATACGACGGAGATGTATCAACATCCCCAAGCTTAATTCCTGCTCGTCCTCGAGTAGGTAAATGATAAAAAAAGATAATTTTTGATGTGGAATGCTAACTAGCATAATCTTGATCATATGTCTAATCATGGCATGAATATTAAGACACGAGTGATTCAAAGCAATAATCTATCCTTTGACATAAAAAAATGATACTTCAAGCATACCAACCAAGCAATTATGTCTTATTGAAATAACACAGCCAAAGAAAGCTCATCCATACAAAATCATATAGTCCGGCTATGCTCCATCTTCACCACACAAAGCATTCACATCATGCACAACCCGATGACAAGCCAAGCAATTGTTTCATACTTTTGACGTTTCTCAAACCTTTTCAACTTTCACGCAATACATGAGCGTGAGCCATGGACATAGCACTATAGGTGGAATAGAATATAACGATGGGGGTTATGTGGAGAAGATAAAAAAGGAGAAAGTCTCACATCGACGCGGCTAATCAATGGGCTATGGAGATGCCCATCAATTGATGTCAATGTGAGGAGTAGGGATTGCCATGCAACGGATGCACTAGAGCTATAAGTGTATGAAAGCTCAAACTGAAACTAAGTGGGTGTGCATCCAACTTGCTTGCTCATGAAGACCTAGGGCATTTGAGGAAGCCCATCGTTGGAATATACAAGCCAAGTTCTATAATGAAAATTCCCACTAGTATATGGAAGTGATAACTCAAGAGACTCTCTATATGAAGAACATGGTGCTACTTTAAAGCACAAGTGTGGAAAAAGGATAGTAACATTGCCCTTCTCTCTTTTCTCTCATTTTTTTGTTTTTTTCCTTTTTTAGGCCTTCTCTTTTTTTGGCCTTTCTCTTTTTTATTATTTTTATTTTTTTGTCCGGAGTCTCATCCCGACTTGTGGGGGAATCATAGTCTCCGTCATCC
Organism: Aegilops bicornis; assembly: GCA_021605145.1. Lineage (NCBI taxonomy): Eukaryota > Viridiplantae > Streptophyta > Magnoliopsida > Poales > Poaceae > Aegilops > Aegilops bicornis. The sequence goes on from CM038672.1 coordinate 676,278,409, forward strand.
TTTCCTCACTGGAGCAATGCTCTAATAATGATGATCATCACACTTTTATTTACTTACAACTCAATATTACAACTCGATATCTAGAACAAAGATATGACTCTATATGAATGCCTCCGGCGGTGTACCGGGATGTGCAATGATCTAGCGTAGCAATGACATAAAAAATGGACAAGCCATGAAAACATCATGCTAGCTATCTTACGATCATGCAAAGCAATATGACAATGAATGCTCAAGTCATGTATATGATGATGATGGAAGTTGCATGGCAATATATCTCGGAATGGCTATGGAAATGCCATGATAGGTAGGTATGGTGGCTGTTTTGAGGAGGATATAAGGAGGTTTATGTGTGATAGAGCGATCGTATCACGGGGTTTGGATGCACCGTGAAGTTTGCACCAACTCTCGAGGTGAGAAAGGGCAATGCACGGCATCAAGAGGTTAGCAATGATGGAAGGGTGAGAGTGCGTATAATCCATGGACTCAACATTAGTCATAAAGAACTCACATACTTATTGCAAAAATCTATTAGTCATTGAAACAAAGTACTACGCGCATGCTCCTAGGGGGATAGATTGGTAGGAAAAGACCATCGCCGTCCCCGACCGCCACTCATAAGGAAGGCAATCAATAAACACCTCATGCTCCGACTTCGTTACATAACGGTTCACCATACGTGCATGCTACAGGACTTGCAAACCTCAACACAAGTATTTCTCAATTTCAAAATTACTCAACTAGCACGACTCTAATATTACCACTTTTATATCGCAAAACTATTGCAAGGAATCAAACATATCATATTCAGCGATCTACAAGTTTATATAGGATTTTATGACTAACCATGTGAATGACCAGTTCCTGTCATCTCTCTAAATAGATATAAGTGAAGCAAGAGAGTTTAATTCTTTCTGAAAAAGATATGTCGATGCTCTAACAAATATAAGTGAAGCAAAAGAGCATTCTACAAATGGCGGTTGTCTATGTAAAGAGAAACAGTAAATCCAAACTTCAAATGATATAAGTGAAGCACATGAAGCATTCTATAAAGCCATACTCAAAAGATATAAGTGAAGTGCGTAGAGCATTCTATAAATCAACCAAGGACTATCTCATACCAGCATGGTGCATAAAAGAAAAATGAAAACTAAATGCAAAAGACGCTCCAAGATTGCATATCACATGAATGAAACGAATCCGAAAACTTACCGATATTTGTTGAAGAAAGAGGGGATGCCTTCCCAGCATCCCCAATATTAGATGCTTGAGTCTCCTTGAATATTTACTTGGGGTGCCTCGGGCATCCCCAAGCTTGCGCTCTTGCCTCTCTTCCTTCTTCTCACATCGAAACCTTCTCAATCATCGAACACTTGATCCACACAAAACTTCAACAAAAAACTCGGTAAGATCCGTTAGTATAATAAAGCAAATCACTACTCTAAGTACTGTTGCAAACCAATTCATATTTTTTTTGCATTGTGTCTACTGTAATATAACTTTTCCATGGCTTAATCCACTGATATAAATTGATAGTTTAATCAAAATAAGCAAACTATGCATCAAAAACAGAATCTGTCAAAAACAGAACAGTCTGTAGCAATCTGAACATTCACCATACTTCTGATACTCCAAAACTTCTACCAAAATTAGGAAAAATAAAAAAGTTGTGCCGAAAGACATTGCAAAAAGAATCAGAACCATTTGACTTCTAGTAAAAATTTAAAATTCACGCACTACAGCCAAACTTTCTGTCCTGCACCGCACAAACCAACAAGCATTGTAAACATCCTAAAGGCAAGCCTTGGCACATTATTTTTATAATACAATGGAATTGTACAAGGGGATAATTATTTTTTTTGAAAAGTTTCTGTAATCACGATTCACAAAGTGGCCGTGAGCATGAACAAAGTTCAAGGAGCTCTCCCACTTCAACAATGCTTGTCTTTCTCACTTTCACTTTCCTTTTTGAAAAAGTTTTGGGTTCCCCTCTTTATTTTTGTTGTTTTTTTAAACTATATGAAAGCACTCAACAGAAATAAATGACTCTCTAAAAATTCCGGGTTGTCTCCCTGGCAGCGCTTTCTTCAAAGCCATTAAGCTAGGCATATAGTGCTCAAGTAGTGAATCCACCCGGATCCCAAGGTATATCAAAGCCAATTTTCATTAGCAATCTTATATTTACTAATCGGAGGCACCTTTCGAGTCTCCATATTAATCCACATCATCAGAATTAATTTAACCATTAGATTTAAATCTTAATGGTCAAGATCTATTAGAAGATATTAAAGAAATACATGTTCGCAAACATCACGTAGTTAAAGGATTAAACCATCTCCCGTGAAAGAAAGATTCCTCCTGCCGCAAAAAGAGGAATTAGCATCACCCAAGTGCATGTTCCAAAAAACTACGTGACATGCAAGTAAAAAAACACGTGGCTTCTCCCTTCAGAAAAAGGAAAAAAAAGCTTTAAAACAGTAAAAAAAAGTATGTACAGTAAAGAGATCTCCATGCCCGAAGCTAAGGAAAGAGTCCACATCCCAATACCCACCAAATTAAACAGAAGTCTACCCTAAAAAAAATTGAACAGAAGTCACATGCATGTACGCTTGGAGTTAGAAAAAAAACTACAAATAATGAATCCTCATGCCTCCCATGAAAAGGGAAGTATATATGGTAAAAAACAAGAAAGGACCTATATGCCTGATTGAAAAAACCTCCACGTACAAAAATTAGACCCCAGCCAAAATAAAATTACACAAGTCTTTTGCTAATGGCTATATCACCATTGTCATGGTCCTTAATTTAATATAAGAAATCACAAAAATTTATTCAATAATGAAAATATAAATAAATTGTCACACATAAACAATCTATGAACTTGCATTAAAAATATAATGCAAGCCAGACCATTGACTATTTCAAATAGAAATATGTCAGAACCAGATCAATTTAATTTTGAAAAAAATTAGTAAAAGAATTTTTCAAGCATTACGACACATTCTTTCACTTAATTTGATGCTAGACAAGTACCAAACCCAATTCGGATGATAAAATCGGATTCCACATCCTAATTCGCTAAAAAAATGTGCCCGTCTGCTTGAAGTAACCAAAAAGAAAAGAGATTCAAAAGGATTCATCAAGCCGCAAATTTTTTTAAATAATCTTATTCATGACTGAAAAATAGAATTCAATCCAAAATACAAAAAAAATTCTAATAGCTCCCAGATATGGCTGCTACCTTGGTCGCTAATTTAATAGGTGAAATATCCTAATTGCATCACAAGTACAAAAATATCCATAAATTGTCATCCATTAAAATATGAAATATGAAGAAAAACATGCTAATACATATTAGTTGAAGGAACATCACTGCTTTTTGTGGTAGGTGCGGGCAAGGCACCCAATAAATTTTAAGTTCATATTGTAAAACTAATATTAAAGTATTATGAAATACTGTAGTTTTTAATTTGACGATAGATAGACACATTCTCAATTACGTATAGGATTTTTTTAAGTTAAGGCAGTAGCACTACCAAATGCATTAAGAAAAAAGATAGAACATTTTATGATAGGAGTAGCAATAATGTTGTGGTACATATGTACACCGAAAAGCGGTCTAGAAACATAACCTTATGTAACGATATCATTCACTATACGGAACACATATCCATCACTGGAATTATCTTTAAGCAAACACACAGTGCCTCTTCTAATAATTTTTTTATGCACTCCATCCAACAACAAAGCTTATATTACACGTGTTTATTGTGTGTTAGCTTCTGCCCAGTTGTATGGTATATGAAACTTAACTCCTGCAGTTTACGATAAATAAAATATTTTTAATAATTATGTATACTTATAATAGCTAGGCCGTTGCAGGTGCACGGGTGAATGATTAGTGATTTGTAATTTAGTAGTGAGCATAAAGTAACATATATCATGTAATGACGAAGTCTAACTCTCTTCCTATGCATCGGCATGTCATAAAAGAACAATTCATGCACACATAGTAAAGGCCAATGCATAGTATAAACAGTTTCTTGCAATTTTATTGTATTGGAAACATAGAGAGGTTGAGATATAGTTCCTCTCTCATAATAATTGCAAGTAGGAGCAGCAAGCACATGCATATTATATCTATCAAAATCATCATGTGCAACGGTAAAAGGCAACCCATCAATATAATCCTTAATAAGTGCAAACTTCTCCGATATAGTATAATCGGGAGAATTCAAAAGATAATAGGACTATCATGCGTGGGTGCAATAGCAACAATTTCATGTTTAACATAAGGAACTATAGCAAGTTCATCTCCATAAGCATAATTCATATTGGCATCTTGGCCATAAGCATAGCAAGCATCATCAAAAAGGGATATTTCTAGAGAATTAATGGGATCATAATAGTCATCATAGCTATCATCCTTCGGTAAAGCACGAAGGGGAATTAAACAATGTATGAGTTGAAGGGTTACTCTCATTAGAAGGTTGGAACGGGTGATCAATCCGCTTCTTCCTCCTTTTGTTCTTCGCTCTCCTCCTCATCTTTTTCATCCAATGAGCTCACAGTTTCATCAATTTCTTCTTCCATAGATTCCTGCAAAATATTATTCTCTTCTTGGACAGCGGAGACTTTCTCAATAAGTGCATTAATATCGGAATTGTATTCATAATTATCATAGAAATATTTGAGGATAGCTAAATTTTCAGATCTATAAACAGCATCATCAAAATCTTCAAACTCTTTACACATAGATTCAATTTCATAAGCACCCATAAAAGCAACAAATTCTTCTATTTGTTCCACATCATAGTAATCATATATACCATTAGCATAAGAAGCTAAGGTTTTATTATCATTAAATTTGCATGAAAAGGGAAGGTGTGGAGTCTTCATCCTAGAGCAACAAGTATAATCATAACTCAAGAATAGTTGCCTAGCATACCACTTCAATATATGAATTTGATCCCATAATAGTTTCCTTTTTGTGTCAAGCGATAATCCCTAAAGTATTCACGTTGATCCAACGTTACTCCCATTACATAGTTGAATGGGGTTTTCTCGTGATTATTAAAGTAGTACATAATATCTTTCACATAACCAAAGCATCGAGGGTTTTAGGAGGTTGCCCATCTCTATGAGCAGAAATTACACCTAATTTTTTTGGTATTTCATGTTCCATATCCATAACTAAAGATAAAGAACAACTAAGAACAGCTAATAAAAATTACTTAGTGATAAAGCAAACAAGCACACACGAGAATATTCACCCCACGCTATGACTCCCCGGCAACGGCGCCAGAAAAAGGTCTTGATAACCCACAAGTATAGGGGATCGCAACAGTTTTCGATAAGTAAGAGTGTCGAACCCAACGAGGAGCTAAAGGTAGAACAAATATTCCCTCAAGTTCTATCGACCATCGATACAACTCTACGCACGCTTGACGTTCGCTTTACTTAGAACAAGTATGAAACTAGAAGTACTTTGTAGGTGTTGTTGGATAGCTTTGCAAGAAAGTAAAGAACACGTAAACATAAACTAGGAGCTGTTTAAGTAAAGACACAACTAAAATAAATATGGCGAGTGTGGAAAAGTGGTGGTAGGAGTTGTGGAATTGTCCCTAGGCAACTGACTATGTTACTAGACCGGTAATCACTATTGCAATTCTATTTGAGGGAGAGGCATAAGCTGACATACTTTCTCTACTTGGATCATATGCACTTATGATTGGAACTCTAGCAAGCATCCGCAACTACTAAAGATTCATTAAGCTAAAACCCAACCATAGCATTAAAGTATCAAGTCCCCTTTATCCCATACGCAAACAACCTACTTACTTGGGTCTGTGCTTCTGTCACTCACGCCACCCACCATAAGCAAATCATAAACATATTGCAAACCCTACAGCGGGAATCCCTCACGCTTGCCGACAATCGAGGGCACAATAGGACAGCACCAATAACAAAACATGCAACTCAAACCAATCATAGCAATTCATCAATCACCGATAGGACAACGAAAATATACTTAGACATCATAGGATGGCAACACATCATCGGAAAATAATATGAAGCATAAAGCACCATGTTCAAGTAGAGGGTACAGCGGGTTGCGGGAGAATGGACCGCTGTAGATAGAGGGGGGAAGGTGATGGAGATGTTGGTGAAGATGGCGGAGGTGTTGGTGAAGATCGCGATGATGATGATGGCCCCGGCGCCCGGCGCCACCGGAAGCAAGGGGAGAGAGGCCCCTTCTTCTTCTTCTTCCTTGACCTCCTCCCTAGATGGGAGAAGGGTTTCCTCCTGGTCCTTGGCTCCATGGCTTGGGAGGGGCGAGAGCCCCTCCGAGATTGGATCTATCTCTCTGCTTCGCGCTCGCTCGCCTGTTTCACCGCTTTCGTATATATGGAGATCCGTGAACTCGATCGGCCTGAAACCTTCGCCGTGATTTTTTTCCGAATACTAGCTCTCTTGCGGCTAAAGAAGAGCGTCAACCGCCTTACGGTGGGCTCACGAGGGTAGGGGGCGCGCCCCCTGCCTCGTGACCACCTCGGGCACTGGTTCGCGTTGATTTTCCTTCCAGATTTTCCATATTTTCCAGAAATAAGCTCCGTCCATTTTTATACCGTTTGGACTCCGTTTGATATGGATATTCTGCGAAACCAAAAACATGCAATGCATGTGGACTGCACTGGCATCGGATCAATATGTTAGTCCCAAAATAATATAAAAAGTTGCCAAAAAGTATATGAAAGTTGGATAATATTGGCATGGAACAATCAAAAATTATAGATACGACGGAGACGTATCATCTCCCACTTGCACAAGAGTCAATAATCTAGTTACATTGTGATGAATCGAACACCCATAGAGTTCTGGTGTTGATCAAGTTTTGCTCGCGGAAGAGGTTTAGTCAACGGATCTGCGACATTCAGATCCGTATGCACTTTGCAAATATCTATGTCTCCATCTTTATCATTTTCACGAATGGAGTTGAAGCGACGCTTGATGTGCCTGGTCTTCTTGTGAAACCTGGGCTCCTTGGCAAGGTCAATGGCTCCACTGTTGTCACAGAAGAGAGTCATCGGCCCCGACGCATTGGGAATAACTCCTAGGTCGTGTCGGGAAGCTGATCGTGACCCACGAACACCTATGGGTCCTGGCGGACCGAGTCCCTTGTGGTTCGATTGGGGGCGGAGAATGCACAAAGAGCAGATCGAGGCGATGCACACGAGCAGATTTACCCAGCTTCGGAGCTCTCCGGAGAGATAACACTCCTACTGCTGCTTGGTTGATTGTATTGTGTTCTTGCTAGGGAGCAATGGGAGCTACAAAACCTAGCCTGAGTGAGTATGATCTCGAATCCGTCGAATGAACTGAACGAGCCGAACCCTTTCTACGTTGCACTTGGGCCTCCTTTTATAGGCTCAAGGGGTCACCACATGTAACGCCCCGGATTCGATGCGCCAGGTGTCCGCCAGTTATTCGCCATCGTTGCCATGTCATGTGCTTGCGTGTTGCACTTTGCCATGTCATCATATGCATTTCATATCATGTCATCATGTGCATTTCATTTTGCATACGTGTTCGCCTCGTGCATCCGAGCATTTTCCCGTTATCCGCTTTTGCAATCCGCACTCCTATGTCTCCGGCGCCCTTTTACCTCTTTTTCATGTGCGGGTGTTAAACGTTCTTGGAATGGACCGAGGTTTGTCAAGCTGCCTTGGTATAGCACCGTAGACCGCTTGTCAAGTTTCGTGCCATTTGGAGGTCGTTTGGTACTCCAACGGTTAACCGGGTAACCGCAGAGCCCTCTTTTGTTTGCAGCCCAACACCCCCTCCAAACTGGCCCAAAACCCACCAAACTCCCCTCCATGCTCTCGGTCGTTCGATCACGATCGCGTGGCCGAAAACCGCACCTCATTTGGACTCTCCTAGCTCCCTCTACCTCTAAAACTAGACCTCCCCGAAATTCGCGGATCAAAACGCCCTAACCCTAGCTTCGTCCTCATCAATGGCCGGACACGTCCGGATCCCGCCGGACATGTCCGCCTGCCGCTTCGCCCAACCGCTTTCCGCCACATGGCGCGCCGCCGTCGTCCGCCGCCATGCCCGTCCGCTGTGGGCTGCCAGCGCGAACGCAGCGCCGCCAGCGCCGCCGCGCCGAAGCTCCTCGCGCTGCCGTTGCCTTCCGCCCTCGCCGGCGCCCGCCGCAGATGCGCCGCCACGCTGGTCTCGCCCGGCGAGCCTCTCGCCGGCGCCCTCGGCTTCGCGCCACGGCCCGCCGTCTCGCCCGCCGCCGGCCCGGCGCGCCATGGCGCCGCGGCCATGCCGGTTCCAGGCCGCCCCGGATCGGCTTCGCCCGTTCCTCGCCGACTTCGCCCGGGGCGCCGCCAGCTCCGGGCCCGTGCCCCAGCGCCCTCGCCTCCTCCGCCGGATCCCGCGTCCCCGCGCCGTCCCGGATCCCTCCGTCCCGGGTTGACTTTCCCGGACGTGATATTTTCACTAAGTCCCCGAAATTGTTGCACATTTTGTTGCATTTTCGTTGCATCGTAACTCTGTGCATGTAGCTCCGTTTCGTGCGTGTGATATGTCAAATGTTCGTCTCGATGAGTAGATCATTTCATCTCATTGCATCATTTTCATTTGAGCTCATATTGGTGCCCGAAATGCTGTTAGAAGAGTGCGATGTGATGTTAGTTTCTGTTTCTTAACAGAACATGCACTTTTGTCATTTTTGCCATGATTGATGTGTGCATCCTATGAACTTGAGTCCTACATGTGTTTTGTAATATGCCATGCCATCTTTCCAGTGGTGTTTTCTATGTATTTTTGTGATCTCTGTGGTGACTAGCACGAGCATGCAAACTAGGCTTCCTGATGTTGCTGATTTCAGCCCTGTTTTGCTGATATTTTTATGCCATGTTAACTTGATGCTACAGAGTGATCCATGCATATTTTGAGATATTCAGTAAGGATGTTTTGTTAAACATGTCTTGCTCTATCCATCAATGCCCTTGTTTGCAATTATGGAGTGCTATAGCTTGAGTCAATCGAGCTCTACTTTTGCTTCAAAATGTTTCCTGGCAGATTGTTTACATGTTATTCAATTTTGCCAAGGTTGTTGTAGTTGATCCTTGCATGCTATATTGTTGTTCTTGCCATGTATAGCTTCTATGCCATGTCTTCTTACTGTGAGTTGCCTTGCCATGCCATGTATTGCTCTGTGGTGAGTGGTTCAAGCTCACCAACATGCCTACTTATCGTTATTCCTGCCATGTATGAATCTGTAATATAACTTGCCATGTTTACATGGGTGCCATCATATTTTCTGGTCCTTTTTGGCTTATGGTAAGTGATGGACTTTTGTTCTATGCATTTAGTAGATTCATGCCATGCCTTTGTTTGCCATGATAAGTTCCTGTAACATGTTGTTTGATAGCTCTAAACATTGCAACCTGATGTTATTTCCTGATAAGTCTGAAACTGTTATTATTTGCAATCTTGCCATGTGTTTTTGAGCATGTTCTAGTGATTTATGGAGATAGCTCAGTGTTCATGTTTTGTAATGCTTTACCTGTACATCATGCCCATGCCTTTTGTTATTATGTTGTGGTGCTGTAGCATGTTGTTTTGATGCTTGCAATATGCCTACTTGCTGTTATGGACAGATTGTTGCTATGTCTTGTATAGGGTGTATGTGTTGAACCGTTGCTCTGCTTTTGAGTGTGCTCTATATGAAACTTGCTTGATTTTGCATGTAGTTTCATATTATCATGTTGCATCCTTGTTTTGAGGTGTTTGCTTGATGTTTGTATGCATTTTGCATCAATGCCATGCTTATCTTGTTTTGCTCATATCTTCTAGACCGTAGTCTTAATCTAATGAACTTTATATGTAACTTGACTAGAATTTCGTGTAGATCATCGTGGTGCATCTTAACTTGCTGTTTAACAACTTGAACATAAAGTTATTCAGATCTGGACCAATTTCGAAATTTGCATATGAGGACTTACCGGAATTGTTCTATGTTGTTTCCGCCTCATTTAAACTTGCTTTGATGTGTTGCTCTTGTTTGCATCATCTCTTGCCATGAGTAGCTTCATGTAGCTTTGTCATGCATCATGCTTGTTGTGCATCATGTCTTGTTCATGTGTGGTGTGTTTACTATGTTGTGTGCTTCTTCTTGTTAGTTCCCGCTTGCTATGCGATCGTGAGGATTCGTTCGCTCACGCTTGGTTCGGCTTCATCCGTTCGTCTTCTTCATGGACTCGTTCTTCTTCCTTGCGGGATTTCAGGCAAGATGACCGCTACTCTGGATCTCACTACTATCATTGCTATGCTAGTTGCTTCGTTCTTTCGCTATGCTGCGCTACCTATTACCTGTTTATCAAGACATCCCAAATTGCCATGTCAGCCACTAACCTTTTGCACCCTTCCTAGCAAACCGTTGTTTGGCTATGTTACCGCTTTGCTCAGCCCCTCTTATAGCGTTGTTAGTTGCAGGTGAAGATGAAGTTTGTTCCTTGTTGGAACATGGAGATGTTGTTCCTTGTTGGAACATGTTTACTTGTTGGGATATCACAATATATCTTATTTAATTAATGCATCTATATATTTGGTAAAGGGTGGAAGGCTCGGCCTTATGCCTGGTGTTTTGTTCCACTCTTGCCACCCTAGTTTCCGTCATATCGGTATTATGTTCCCGGATTTTCCGTCCCTAACGCGGTCGGGTGATTTATGGGACCCCCTTGACAGTTCGCTTTGAATAAGACTCGTCCAAAGAAGGCCCAACCTTGGTTTTACCATTGGCCTCACCACCACCCATTTTTCCCTTGGTAGTAATTAACCCATGGGTAATCTTTATTCCGCCCCCCGGCCAAGGTTGCTTCTCCGGCTCCGAACCGAGCACTGCTGGGCCACCTTGAGGCAACCCGAGGTTTGGTTTTACTCGTAGCTAGTCTCATCCGGTGTTGCCCTGAGAACGAGATATGTGCAGCTCCTATCGGGATTGTCGGCGCATCGGGTGGCTTTGCTGGTCTTGTTTTATTGCTGTCGAAATGTCTTCTAGCCGGGATTCCGAGACTGATCGGGTCTTCCCGGGGAGAAGGAATATCCTTCGTTGATCGCGAGAGCTTATCATGGGCTAAGTTGGGACACCCCGCAGGTATAAACTTTCGAGAGCCGTGCCCGCATGGTTATGTGGCAGATGGGAATTTGTTAATATCCGTTGTAGTAAACTTGAAGCAAACCCTTCTAAAATACACCAACCGTGGTGCGTAACCGTGAGTGTCTCTTTTCGGGGTTGATCGAGAGGAGAACACGGTTTCTGGGTTATGTCTGACGTAAGTAGGAGTTCAGGATCACTTCTTGATCATTACTAGCTGGCGACCGTTCCTTTGTTTCTCTTCTCGCTCTCTTTTGCGTATGTTAGCCACCATATATGCTTAGTCGCTGCTGCAACTTCACCACTTTACCTCTTCCTTACCCATTAAGCTTTGCTATTCTTGATACCCATGGTAATGGGATTGCTGAGTCCTCGTGGCTCACAGATTACTACACCACCAGTTGCGGGTGCAGGTTTTGCGATGATCATGAAGTGAGAGCGATGCTTGCTTGTGTTGGAGTTCTTCTTCTGCTTCTTCTTCGATCAGGGGATAGGTTCCAGGTCGACAGCCTGGGCTAGCAGGGTGGATATTGTTTGAGTTTCTGTTTATGTTTCATCCGTAGACGGATGTTGATCTTGTATATGATGTTGATGTATTCTTGTGGCATTTGTGCCTTATGTATGTATCCCCACTATTATGTAATGTTGATGTAATGATATCCACCTTGCAAAAGCGTTTCAATATGCGGGTCTATCCTTGGTGGGACCTTCGAGTTCCTTTTGGATAGGGTCGCATATTGGGCGTGACACCACAGGTGGCAACGTAGACGAGGGCAAAAATGGGAAAACAGTGGTTGGTACACCAACTTGTACAGTGTACAGTGCTTTATACCTAACTCTGACGGCAAGGGACAAGAGTAATAATGCCCGCCCTCGTCGCCGGACAAAGGCAACAGGACCGTCAAGTGCGCCTCCGTTTGCCACGATGGTAGCTTGTCAGCGCCACTTATCGCTGCTCCCCGCTGGCTGCATAGCCCATTGACACGCGTGCCTGGGAAAGCCCCATGGCGACACGTTGGCGGATGAGCTGGAGCGGAGATGAAGAGAGGTTGCCTGCCGCGGCAAGCATCTTGCCGCGGCTGAATCCTTGTCGCGCCCGGGAGCTTGTCGCTCACCAAGCCTTCCCGGCAAGCTCCTCTTGCCGGGGCCTTGTTTCCTTAGTGCCCTGAGTGGCCTTCCCTACTAGCTCCTCTTGCCGGTGCCTTGAGTACTTTGTTCTTGAATGGCTCCAAAGGAGCCGCCAGATCTTGGTGGTCACTAGGCCAGCCTCGCCGCTGGGTGCTGCGATCGCCCATGCACGAAGTTCGGGATACTAGGGTACCCTACTCTAGTACACCGACAGAGCCCCCCTGGGCCACACACACGCCGAAGCTCTGTTGGGCCAAGCCCAAAATAGTGTGCAGACGGGCACGCCGCCTAGATCGCAGCTTATTCGCTCGGACCCACGTCCCCCACGAACGGCAGCACGTTCCGGACGTGGCGTCGTGGAGAGATCGTGGGGGCTTTCTTTAATGGAAAATCGAACGCCTGTCCCTCTCCCTCCTTATAAGCAGGGGAAACAGGGCAGGACGCCCACTTGCCATTCTTGTCACATCAAAACCACCGCCACTCCCCCTTCTTCTCGAGTCCAAAGAGAGCGACGCCCGCCCTCCCCATTGCCACCGGGCGCCACCAACGCCGCCGGATTCCTCCATCACCTCCGCCATGGCTCAAAGCCGACAAGGGCAAAGGGTGAAGTCGGCCGAGGCGCAGCTGCTCATGGCGCCGCGGAAGGAGCGGGCCCTCTTTGATCCCCTCGCCGACGCGAAGGAGATGCGAGAGGTGTATTACCTCTTCCGGTCGACGGAGACGCGGCGCACTCACAAGACGAGGGTGATCTCCGCCGCCACATCCGAGAAGGTTTCCGTCGGTACCCTTTCTTGGCGCTTTTTCCATCGCGGGCTCTGCCCGCCTTTTTCCGAATTCTTTTATGCACGTCATGAACACATATGGCCTCCGCCTCCTTGATTTCACCCCCAACGCCGCCCTCACCATGGCAGTTGCACACCTCTGTGAGAACTTTGTCGGGTCCACCCAAATGTAGCACTTTTCCGCCACTACTTCATGCCCACAGAGAGAGAGGAGAGCCGCTGTCGGAGGGATTGCATGGATCTCCGTGATTGGCAAGAAGGAAGCATATCTTGACGGAGAGCTGCGCAGCAAGTGGGAGGAGTGGAGAGCCGATTGGTGTTGGATTATAGAGGAGGACCCACAGCCTTTCACCGCCTCGCCAAACTCCCATAGTGCGCGGCAACGATTGGAGCAACTTGGCGCCGGAGGATGCCAAGTTGAAGATTGCCGTGACCCGGATCTTGCGCCTCAGGCATGCCGGGCTTACCGTAGGAGCTGTTGGCGCGGATTTCCTTCGCCGCCGCATTGCGCCCTTGCAGGAGAGGGGGAGGCCTGCTTGGGAGTTCCAAAACGCGGCGGACATCATGAGGCTGCGTCCGGGCCTCAACTGGGACTTTACTGTCTTGGAGCTGGATGCCATGCCGCGGAGCTGTTCAAGCTCGATGCAGATCACCCCGAGTGGTTCATGTTGCCGAGGGAGTTGTCCCTTTGTGCAACAACTGCCGCTTGACCGCATCCGCTGCGATGATGCCGTTGTGCGATTCCCATGGAATCGTTCCAACTTGGCAGGAGCCCGCCGACGACATTGTGCAGCAGTTCTTTGACAACTTGGAAGAAGTGCCGATCCGTGCCGACGAGCAGAAGTGGCTCACCCGTGACACCACCGAGCAAGAGATGGCGCGCATCGCCACAAGGTTGGAGGAGGCGGCAGAAGCTGCTGCTGCCGGCGTGTTTGGGTTCACTGTCGAGGAAGCAGAGGCAGCCGAGGCGGCAAGCCTTGCCGATCGAGAGGAGTTCACCGGTGAGGAGGAGCAGGCTGAGCCCGACGCTGAGCCGAACGAGCCTGCCGGGGGCGCCTCCCCTCCGCCGTCAAGTAGCTTGCCGCGGGAGGAGCCCGCGCCCCGCTTAAGAAGACGCCTCGCAAGATCGGAGAGGTGGCGGGCGGCAGACGCCCAACAGCCGCCTCGCCGCTCGACGTGCTCCACCGCTGCAAGCTCATGTTGCTGGAGCGCCTCATGCCGCCACAAAGAACGGGAGCGGGGCCTTCGGAGCCACGGCCCCGCACCCGCCAAGCGTCCGAGGGAGTTTACTCCTCCCGCCGCCGCACCGAGCGGAATTTGACTTCTCCGCCTCAGCTCCGAGGAAGAAGAGGAAGAGTAAGATCTTGTCGCTGCTACTTGTAATTCTTCAATTTATCGCTTTATCTTGTATCCGACTTGCTTCATTCGAGCTCTTTCCTTTTCAGACGCTGGCTCAGAGGGCGTCGAAGAGGGCCAAGACTCCGGTGGTTGTCTTCGAAGACGATTCCCCTGTGGCGACAGGAGGCGTGTCTGAGACCCCGTTGCCGGACCCGGCGACCCTTCAACAGAGCAGCCCCCAGCACAGCCCCCAGCGTAAGTATTTGATTCATTTCTTACGGTTAGGTGTGCTTGGGTGCTCCTTCTTTACTGATTTCTGGCTTGCTGACTTGTGTAGGAGCAGAGCAGCCTCATCAGGAGGTCCCGGAAGTCACTCCTGAAGTCATGTCTGCTTCAACCACGCCCGGCCAAGGAGAAATCTCCGCCGAGGAGCGCTCTCTGGCAAGGGAGGCCTCTCCGACAAGGGGAGCTTGTCCGACAAGGGGCAGCGCCGACGACCCTCCAGTGGTGGAGACCGCGGCTACAGATCCCATTGCAGGTAATCTTCTTGACTGAAATTTTCCCTTGGGTTCTTTTTCTTCTGTTCTTCTTTTTGAACATTTGCTTGACTTGTTCTTTTCTTTCTCTGATCATCAGATCCATCTGCCGGAGAGCCGATGGAGACTGAGGTTGCCAGCGAGGAGGACGCTCGCGGCAGCAATGACGACGCCGCCAACATGGAGGAGGAGGCCGGCGCCGATGGGTCCGCCGACAAGGAGGCCGCCAAGGCTGCTGGCGCAGAGGCTGGGGAGGGGTCTGGTGATCGTACCGACGGCCCTGAGGTCGCAGGAGCGCCAGGCGCTACGCCGACCGCCGATCCCTCCGCCACCGATGCAGCACCAGTTCAAGAGCCCCAGCCCGACGCCTATCTCAAGGCCGGGCGAAGGTGTCTTCATCAAGCTTCCATGGGCGCCGAGCCTGTGGCGGCCGAGGGAGAGACCTTCGACGTGGAACTGCTGGCCTGCTGGCTGTCGCTAGTTAACGCGCCAAGCAACAAAGATGGCGAGTCCGAGGAGGAGCAACCGTCAAGAAATCGCTGCCGCTCTACCGCGCCCGACAGGCTAAGCTGGAGTCGCGGGAAGCTCTTATCGCGAGGGCGGGAGCTGACATGGAGAAGCGCGTAGAAGAGCTCCGGCGCGCCAACAAAGAAACTCTCGGGGACATAGCAGAAGCGCGGGAGCAGCTTGCTGAGGAGCGCACGGCCTTCATCCTGGAGAAGGCCGAGGTCGAAGAGCAGCAAAGGCTTGCCGGTGAGAAACTCTCTGCGCAGGAAGGTGAGCTAGTGCAGCGGAAGATCATCCTCGACAGCTACGAGGAAGATCTTGCCGCGCGCGAGCAATCAATTGGCGGAGCACTCACGGAGGCAAAGGACGCCGCCGCGGCTGCCGAGGCCGCCAAGAAGGAATTGGAGACGAGGGTGGCGCAGCTGGAGGCCACCCTCCAGAAGAGCGGCGAGGAGGTCACCGGGCTGAAGCGCGAGCGCGAGAAGGACGCCTACACTCTTGGCGAGATGCAGGGTCGTTTCTCCGAGAAGATCAAATAGCTCGACGCCGCCAAGGACTCCAAGGCGGATCTTGAACTGAAGCTGGCTACCTTGACGGAGACGCTGGACGGCGCCAAGGAGCGGGAAGTGGGTTTGCTGGAGAAGATCAAGGCCAACGAGGAGCTGTTGGCGAACGCCGCGACTGCCCAGGATACCCTCAGGGAGAGCATGATGCACTGGACAGAAGGTCTTGTGGATACCGCCGCCGCCATCCACAATGAGCTGATGGAGCTGGGGATGGTGGACCTCGGGTACTCCACCGACGAGCGCCTTCAACCCAGCGCCAAGCTCAGCCTGTTCTTCAAAGGCGTGTTGACGGGTCTCCAGCGGCTCCGGGAGGAGATCCCAAAGCAGCTGGCCGACGAGTCGCGCCAAATCTGCGCCGGGGCTCTCCAGAAGGTGCTGATGAAGGTGGCCTTCCGCAATCCAGGCATCAACTTTTCCAACGTCCTCAAGTCCCTACCTCCAACTGCTGACGTTGAAGCGCTCAAGGCCCTTGTCGCACCCATCATGGACAGGGTGAGCGGAGTCAAGAGGCTTGACGGCGACCGCGTGGACTAGGCCGCCAAGTTTATCTTTCCCTTGTCGCTGCAGATTATGTTTAGGAGAACAATTTATCAGGTCTGCGAAAAGTTATTTTGTAATATACTCTATCTTAGGCAAACGATCGCAATGTTATTTCCTTTACTCGACTCCTTCCTTTGTATGTTTGTGCCCTACGCTCTTAGGGAACTTGTCGGCGCGGGCACCTTTGCCGCGAGCGCTGAGTGCGGAACGTCAGCAGCCTGCTGGCTATGCCGCCTCCGACAAGCAACCTTGTCGCAACTAGTTGCAGCGAACTTAAGTTGTTGAGCGGACTCGAAACAAAATAAGGGTGCGACTAGCTACGAGTTGGTTCCTCCGCGCACAGGTTTCCCATACAAAGTACTATCGTTCGAGGAAGATAACTTAAAAATTTAAAAACTGATTGCTCAAACTTTGGCAACTTAGCTTTTCTGTCGTTTGCTTCCCGGCAAGGCGATGCTTCCTCGAGCGACACTTGGTGGCCCACACCATTATCTTCTCCTCCCCCCCCCCCCCGACTAACTTGTGGGCGGATGAACCTTCCTTTCTTATGAGGAGGAAGAAGAGAAAATAAAGTTATGGAGCCTAGTGGCTCGTTATCGCTTACCGGGTGTGGATGCTGCACAAAATGTCAGATAATACATGCAAGATAATGATGAAAGCATGAAATTGACAAGTTCTGCGCAATACATAAGCTTTACTAATGCACGGGGTCTGCGCCCGGCTTTGTACAAAGGATTACATGCAACAGCGGCAAGACTTGTACAAAAGGGTGGTTGCCGGAACGGGTTCAAGAATCAGCGCTTCTATGGGTAAAACTTACGAAGATGTTCTATATTCCAGAGTTGCTCACCGAACGCCATCTTCGGTCTCATATGACAGCGCTGTGCCTAGTGACTCGCTTTCACCCGATAAGGGCCTTCCCACTTTGGCGTCAACTTGTTGGAATTCTTGGCGGATTGAACGCGCCAAGAACAAGGTCGCCTTCCTCGAAGCTTTCCGCATTAACTTTGCGGCTATGGAAGCGGCGCAAAGCTTGCCGGGTAACGAGCAGCTCAGACAAAGACTGAAGGCGATCCTCCTCGAGGAGCAGCGTCATCTTGTCGCAGCTGCTCTTGCTCAAGCTCATCATAAGCGAGTACTCGAGGTGATCCGTATATGAGTTCCGTGGGGAGAACTGCCTCGCTCCATAGACTAGAGCAAAAGGTGTCCGGCGGTGGCTCGATTTGGCGTCGTCACGATCGACCAAAGAACCACCGGTAGCTCCTCAATCCGATTTCTTCCGCACATGTGCAGCCTGCCGAAGGTTACGGTCTTGAGTCCTCGCAGCACTTCAGCGTTTTCCCTCTCGCTTGACCGTTGCTCCTCGGATGAGCAATGAAGCAAGCAGCACCTCGGCGCCAAGATCTTGGACGTCGCATGAAGGTGCGACTTCGTGAATTGGGTGCCGTTGTCGGTGATTATCCGGTTAGGAATCCCAAACGGCAAACAATTGACCAAGAACTTGATCGCTGATTGTCCGCCACCTTCCTCATCGCTTCCACTTCCGCCACTTTGTGAACTTGTCGATTGCAACGCATAAGTACTCAAAGCCCCGACAGCTCTGGGGAAGGGGCCGAGGATGTCGAGCCCCTGCATCAAAAATGGCCAGGATAAAGGGATTGTCCGGAGAGCTTGAGCTGGCTGGTGTATCCGCTTGGAATGGAACCGCACGCTTCACACTTGGTTACTTGTGCGATTTGCATCACGGAGGGCTTCGGCAGAAGAAACCTTGCCGGAAAGCTTTGCTTAAGAAGGCTCTTCTTGCGCCAATGTGGTGACCACATATGCCTCCGTGTATCTCTCGCCAACAGCTTCGGCCCATCTTCCGGCAAATACACTTCAATTTCACTCCATTGAGTCTTCTTACATGCATGGATGTTGTCAACAAACTGGTACATACTTGACTGCCGGGCTACTCTTTCCGCTTCTTCTTGCTCTTCGGGAAGTTCTCCGTTCGAAGAAAATGGACGATTCTGCGCCCATGTTGGAGCTTATGGCTCGACAACAAGGACTAAAGGCACATCTCGCCGAGGGAACATCGGCTTCCACGGCAAGAACCCGCGGTTCGGCCGGAGGTCGATGATCCCGGCAAGCTTGCCGGAGCAAGACTTGTCGGGAGCGTCGCTTCAACGGCAAAACCCTAGGGCTTGTCGGAGCAGCATCGCCTCGCCGATATCTGCGTTGATTTTGGGGACCTTCTTGGCGGCGGCTTCAGGGAGCTCTGCCAGAAAGTAGTCACCAGAAACCAACTTCCTCTTCTTGCTTTGTCCGGTTGATGGTGTTACAGTTGGTTGAGTCAGCTTGAGCACAAAAATTCCTGGTTCCACAGGTAACTTGAGTGTGAAGGAAATATGCCCTAGAGGCAATAATAAAGTTATTATTTATTTCCTTATATCATGATAAATGTTTATTATTCATGCTAGAATTGTATTAACCGGAAACATAATACATGTGTGAATACATAGACAAACAGAGTGTCACTAGTATGCCTCTACTTGACTAGCTCGTTAATCAAAGATGGTTATGTTTCCTAACCATAGACATGAGTTGTCATTTGATTAACGGGATCACATCATTAGGAGAATGATGTGATTGACATGACCCATTCCGTTAGCCTAGCACTTGATCGCTTAGTATGTTGCTATTGCTTTCTTCATGACTTATACATGTTCCTCGTAACTATGAGATTATGCAACTCCGTTTACGGAGGAACACTTTGGGTGCTACCAAACGCCACAACGAATCGGGTGATTATAAAGGAGTACTACAGGTGTCTCCAAAGGTACATGTTGGGTTGGCGTATTTCGAGATTAGGTTTTGTCACTCCGATTGTCGGAGAGGTATCTCTGGCCCTCTCGGTAATGCACATCATTATAAGCCTTGCAAGCAATGTGACCAATGAGTTGGTTACGGGATGAAGCATTACGTAATCTAGTAAAGAGACTTGCGGTGATTTAGATTGAACTAGGTATTGGATACCGACGATCGAATCTCGGCAAGTAACATACCGATGACAAAGGGAACAACGTATGTTGTTATGCGGTTCCGACCGATAAAGATCTTCGAAGAAAATGTAGGAACCAATATGGGCATCCAGGTCCCGCTTATTGGTTATTGACCGGAGATGTGTCTCGGTCATGTCTACATTGTTCTCGAACCGTAGGGTCCGTGACGCTTAAGGTTTCAAGGACGGTTATATTATGAGTTTGTGTATTTTGATGTAACGAAGGTTGTTCGGAGTCCCGGATATGATCACGGACATGACGAGGAGTCTCGAAATGGTCGAGACATAAAGATTAATATATTGGACGGATATATTTGGACATCGGAAAGGTTCCGGAGAAGTTTGGAGCTCCGGAGGTTACTGGAACCCCCGGAGGTATATGGGCCTTATTGGGCCCATGTAGGAGGAAGGGAGAAGGAACAAGGGAGGGGCGCGCTTCAAGCCCAATCGGAATTGGGGAGGGGGGCCGGCCCCCCCTTTCCTTTCTCCTTCCCCCTCTTCCTATTCCTACTACTAGTACTACTTCCTAATACTAGTACTCCTTCCTTCCCCCTCCAAATAAGATAAGGAAAGGAGAGGAAACCTACTTGGAGTAGGTTTCCTCCCTATGGCGCCCCCTTGTGGCCGGCCACCTCCTCCTCCCTCCTTTATATACGGGGTGGGGGGCACCCTAGGACACACAAGTTGATCCTTGAGATCGCTCTCAGCCGTGTGCGGTGCCCCCTCCACCATATTCCACCTCGGTCATATCAGAAGCGGTGCTTAGGCGAAGCCTGCGTCGGTGAAACATCAAGATCGTCACCACGCCGTCAGGCCGACGGAACTCCCTCTCCCGAGCTTTGCTGGATCGGAGCCCGAGGAGCGCCATCGAGCTGAACGTGTGCCAAGAACTCGGAGGCGCCGGAGTAACGGCGCTGGATCGGCCGGATCGCGAGGAGAACGTGACGACTACTTCCTCTACGTCATCATCGACTCGGAGGTGCCGGAGTAATGGCACCGGATCGGCAGGATCGCGAGGAGAACATACGACTACTTCCTCTACGCCAGATCGCTTCCGCTTCGGGTCTCACGAGGGCACGTGACAGACACTCTCCCTCTCGTTGCTATGCCATCACCATGGTCCTGTGTGCGAGGGAATTTTTTGAAATTACTACGTTCCCCAACAAAGTGGCATCCGAGCCTAGGTTTTTATGGTTTGATGTTTTGCACGAGTAGAACACAAGTGAGTTGTGGGCGATACAAGTCATACCGCCTACCGGCATGTCATACTTTGGTTCAGCGGTATTGTGAGATGAAGCGGCTCGGACCGACATTACGCCAGACGCTTACGCGAGACTGGTTTCACTGCTACGAGCACTCGTGCTTAAAGGTGGCTGGCGGGTGTCTGTCTCTCACTTTAGTTGAACCGAGTGTGGCTACGCCCGGTCCTTGAGAAGGTTAAAACAGAGTCTATTTCACGAAGTATCGTTGTGGTCTTGATGCGTAGGTGAGATTGGTTCTTGCTTAAGCCCGTAGCAGCCACGTAAAATTTGCAACAACAAAGTAGAGGACGTCTAACTTGTTTTTGCAGGGCATGTTGTGATGTGATATGGTCAAGACGTGATGCTATATTTTATTGTATGAGATGATCATGTTTTGTAACTGAAGTTATCGGCAACTCGGGTTGGAGCCATATGGTTGTCGCTTTATTGTATGAAATGCAAACGCATACGTAATTGCTTTACTTGATCACTAAGCGGTAGCGATAGTCGAGAAGCAATAGATGGCGAAACGACAACGATGCTACGATGGAGATCAAGGTGTCGCGCCGGTGACGATGGTGATCACGACGGTGCTTGGAGATGGAGATCACAAGCACAAGATGATGATGGCCATATCATATCACTTATATTGATTGCATGTGATGTTTATCCTTTATGCATCAAATTTTGCATTCATTGACGGTAGCATTAAAAGATGATCTCTCACGAAAATTATCAAGTATTGATCTCAAAGAGAATGCACCGTTGCAAAAGTTCGTCGTGCCGAGAAACCACGTGATGATCGGGTGTGATAAGCTCCACGTCCATCTACAACGGGTGCAAGCCAGTTTTGCACACGCTGAATACTCAGGTTAAACTTGGACGAGCCTAACATATGCAGATATGGCCTCGAACACGGAGACCGAAAGGTCGAGCGTGAATCATATAGTAGATATGATCAACATAGTGATGTTCACCATTGAAAACTACTCCATCTCACGTGATGATCGGTTATGGTTTAGTTCATTTGGATCACGTGATCACTTAGATGACTAGAGAGATGTCTGTCTAAGTGGGAGTTCTTTAGTAATATGATTAATTGAACTTTAATTTATCATGAACTTAGTCCCGGTAGTATTTTGCAAATTATGTTGTAGATCAATAGCTTGCGTTGTTGCTTTCATATGTTTGTTTTAATATGTTCCTAGAGAAAACTGTGTTGAAAGATGTTAGTAGCAATGGTGCGGATTGGATCCGTGATCCGAGGTTTATCCTCATTGCTGCACGTAAGTATTATGTCCTTAATGCACCGCTAGGTGACAGACCTATTGCAGGAGCAGATGCGCGGGCGTTATGAACGTTTGGCTAGCTCAATATGATGACTAATTGATAGTTTAGTGCACCATGCTTAACGGCTTAGAATCGGGACTTCAAAGACGTTTTGAACGTCATGGACCATATAAGATGATCCAGGAATTGAAGTTAATATTTCAAGCAAATACCCGAGTTGAGAGATATGAAGTCTCCAACAAGTTCTATAGCTAAAAGATGGAAGAGAATCGCTCAACTAGTGAGCATGTTCTCAGATTATGCAGGTACTTCAATCGCTTGAATCAAGTGGGAGTTAATCTTCCAGATAAGATAGTGATTGACAGAATTCTCTAGTCACTAACACTAAGTTACTAGAACTTCGTGATGAACTATAGTATGCAAGGGATAACGAAAACGATTCCCGAGCTCTTCGTGATGTTGAAATCGACGAAGGTAGAAATCAAGAAAGAGCATCAAGTGTTGATGATTGACAAGACCACTAGTCTCAAGGAAAAGGGCAAAGGGAAGAAGGGAACTTCAAGAAGAACGGCAAGCAAGTTCTTGCTCGAGTGAAGAAACCCAAGTCACGGACCTAAGCACGAGACTAAGTGCTTTTGCTGCAATGGAACTGGTCACTAGAAGCGGAACTACCCCAAGTATTTGGCGGATAAGAAGGATGGCAAAGTGAACAAAGGTATATTCGAGATACAGATTATTGATGTGTATTTCACTAGTGTTCGTAGTAACCCCTCGGTATTTGATACTGGTTCAGTTGCTAAGAGTAGTAACTTGAAACGGGAGTTGCAGAATGAACAGAAACTAGTTGAAGGGAAGTGAAGATGAGTGTTGGAAGTAGTTCCAAGATTGATATGATCATCATCGCACACTCCCTATACTTTCGGGATTAGTATGGAACCTAAATAAGTGTTATTTGGTGTTGAGCATAAGTATGATTTGATCATGTTTATTGCAATACGGTTATTCATTTAAGTAAGAGAATAAATAGTTGTTCTGTTTACATGAATAAAACCTTATATGGTTACACACCCAATGAAAATGATTCATTGGATCTCGATCATAGTGATACACATATTCATAATGTTGAAACCAAAAGATGCAAAGTTAATAATGATAGTGCAACTTATTTGTGGTAATCGCCGCTTAGGTCATATTGGTGTAAAGCGCATGAAGAAAACTCCATGCTGATGGACTTTTGGAATCACTTGATTATGAATCATTTGATGCTTGCGAACCGTGCCGCTTTGGGCAAGATGACTAAAACTCCGTTCTCGGAACAATGGAACAAGCTACCGACTTATTGGAAATAATACATACCGATGTATGCGATCCAATGAGTGTTGATGCTCGTGGCAAGTATCGTTATTTTCTGACTTTCACAAGATGATTTGAGCAGATATGGGTATATCTACTTGATGAAACATAAGTCTGAAATAGTTGAAATGTTCAAAGAATTTCAGATTGAAGTGGAAAAATCATCGTAACAAGAAAATAAAGTTTCTGCGATCTAATCGCAAAGACGAATAATTGAGTTACGAGTTTGGTCTTCAATTAAAATAATGTGGAATAGTTTCACAGCTCACGCCACCGGAACACCACAATGTTATGGTGTGTCCGAACGTCAGTAATCAAGCACTTTATTTGATATGGTGCGATCTATGATGTCTCTTATCGGTTTACCACTATCATTTTGGGGTTATGCATTAGAGACAGCTGCATTCACGCTTAATAGGGCACCATCTAAATCCGTTGAGACGACACCATATGAACTATGGTTTAACAAAGAAACCTAAGCTGTCGTTTCTTAAAAGTTTGGAGTTGTGATGCTTATGTGAAAAAGTTTTCACCGATAAGCTCAAACCCAAATCGGAGAAGTGCGTCTTCATAGAATACCCAAAGGTAACTATTGGGTACACCTTCTATCACAGATCCAAGGCAAGTTTTTCGTTGCTAAGATGGATCCTTTCTAGAGAAGAAGTTTCTCTCGAAAGAAGTGAGTGGGAGGAAAGTAGAACTTGATGAGGTAATTGTACCTTCTCCCTTATTGGAAAGTAGTTCATCACGTAAATCAGTTCCGGTGATTCCTACACCAATTAGTAAGGAAGTTAATGATGATGATCATGAAACTTCAGATCAAGTTGCTACCAAACCTCGAGGGTCTTCCAGAGTAAGATCCGCACTGTAGTGGTACGGTAATCATGTTCGGAAGTCATGTTACTAGACCATGATGAACCTACGAACTATGAGGAAGCGATGATGAGCCCAGATTCCGCGAAATGGCTTGAGGCCATGAAATCTGAGATGGGATCCATGTATGAGAACAAAGTATGGACTTTGATGGAGTTGCCCGATGATCGGCAAGCCATATTATATAAATGGATCTTCAAGAGGAAGACAGATGCTGATAGTAGTGTTACTATCTACAAAGCTCGACTTGTCGCAAAAAGGTTTTCGACAAGTTCAAGGTGTTGACTACAATGAGATTTTCTCAACTGTAGCGATTCTTAAGTCTGTCCGAATCATGTTAGCAATTGCCACATTTTATGAAATCTGGCAAATGGATGTCAAAACTACATTCTTTAATGAATTTATTAAAGAAGAGTTGCATATGATGCAACCAGAAGTTTTCGTCAATCCTAAAGGAGCTAACAAAATATGCAAGCTTCAGCCGATCCATCTATGGACTGCAAGCATCTCGAGTTGGAATACATGCTTTGATAAGTTGATCATAGCATATAGTTTTATACTGAGACTTGCGGTGAAGCCTGTAATTACTAGAAAGTGAGTGGGAGCACTACAACATTTCGATAAGTATATGTGAATGACATATTGTAGATCGGAAATAATGTAGAATTATTCGCAAAGCATAAAGGAGTGTTTGAAAGGAGTTTTTCAAAGAAAGACCTCGGTGAAGCTGCTTACATATTGAGCATCAAGATCTATAGAGATAGATCAAGACGCTTGATAAGTTTTTTCAATGAATACATACCTTGACAAGATTTTGAAGTAGTTCAAAATGGAACAGTCAAAGAAAGAGTTCTTGCCTGTGTCACAAGGTGTGAGATTGAGTAAGACTCAAAACCCGACCACGGCAGAAGATAGAAAGACAATGAAAGTCATTCCCTATGCATCAGCCATAGGTTCTATAAAGTATGTCATGCTGTGTACCAGATCTATTGCATACCCTACCACTAAAGCTTGGCAAGGGAGTGCAATAGTGATCTAGGAGTAGATCAATGGACAGCGGTCAAAATTATCCTTAGTAGAATAAGGATATGTTTCTCGATTATGGAAGTAAAAAAGGTCTGTGCGTAAAGGGTTACGCCGATACAAGTTTTAACACTAATCTAGATGACTACGAGTCTCAACTGGATACATATTGAAAGTGGGAGCAATTAGCTAGAGTAGCTCCGCAAGAGCATTGTAGACATAGAAATTTGCAAAATACTTACGGCTCTGAATGTGATGTAACCCGTTGACTAAAATTATCTCACAAGCAAAACATGATCACACCTTAGTACTCTTTGGGTGTTAATCACATAGCGATGTGAACTAGATTACTGACTCTAGTAAACCCTTTGGGTGTTGGTCACATGTCGATGTGAACTATGGGTGTTAAACACATATAGTTGTGAACTATTAATGTTAAATCACATGGCGATGTGAACTAGATTATTGACTCTAGTGCAAGTGGGAGACTGAAGGAAATATGCCCTAGAGGCAATAATAAAGTTATTATTTATTTCCTTATATCATGATAAATGTTTATTATTCATGCTAGAATTGTATTAACCGGAAACATAATACATGTGTGAATACATAGGCAAACAGAGTGTCACTAGTATGCCTCTACTTGACTAGCTCGTTAATCAAAGATGGTTATGTTTCCTAACCATAGACATGAGTTGTCATTTGATTAACGGGATCACATCATTAGGAGAATGATGTGATTGACATGACCCATTCCGTTAGCCTAGCACTTGATCGTTTAGTATGTTGCTATTGCTTTCTTCATGACTTATACATGTTCCTGTAACTATGAGATTATGCAACTCCGTTTACGGAGGAACACTTTGGTGCTACCAAAGCGTCACAACGTAATCTGGGTGATTATAAAGGAGTACTACAGGTGTCTCCAAAGGTACATGTTGGGTTGGCGATTGAGATTAGGTTTTGTCACTCCGATTGTCGGAGAGGTATCTTCGGGCCCTCTCGGTAATGCACATCATTATAAGCCTTGCAAGCAATGTGACCAATGAGTTGGTTACGGGATGAAGCATTACTGAGCGAGTAAAGAGACTTGCGGTGACGAGATTGAACTAGGTATTGGATACCGACGATCGAATCTCGGGCAAGTAACATACCGATGACAAAGGGAACAACGTATGTTGTTATGCGGTCGACCGATAAAGATCTTGAAGAAAATGTAGGAACCAATATGGGCATCCAGGTCCCGCTATTGGTTATTGCCCGGAGATGTGTCTCGGTCATGTCTACATTGTTCTCGAACCGTAGGGTCCGCACGCTTAAGGTTTCGATGACGGTTATATTATGAGTTTGTGTATTTTGATGTACCGAAGGTTGTTCGAGTCCGGATATGATCACGGACATGACGAGGAGTCTCGAAATGGTCGAGACATAAAGATTAATATATTGGACGGATATATTTGGACACCGGAAAGGTTCCGGAGAAGTTTGGAGCTCCGGGAGGTTACCGGAACCCCCCGGGAGGTATATGGGCCTTATTGGGCCCATGTAGGAGGACGGGAGAAGGAACAAGGGAGGGGGGCGCGCCCCCCCCAAGCCCAATCCGAATTGGGGAGGGGGGCCGGCCCCCCCTTTCCTTTCTCCTTCCCCCTCTTCCTATTCCTACTACTAGTACTACTTCCTAATACTAGTACTCCTTCCTTCCCCCTCCAAATAAGATAAGGAAGGAGAGGGAAACCTACTTGGAGTAGGTTTCCCTCCCTATGGCGCGCCCCTTGTGGCCGGCCACCTCCTCCCTCCCTCCTTTATATACGGGGTGGGGGCACCCTAGGACACACAAGTTGATCCTTGAGATCGTTCCTTAGCCGTGTGCGGTGCCCCCTCCACCATATTCCACCTCGGTCATATCGTAGCGGTGCTTAGGCGAAGCCTCGCGTCGGTGAAACATCAAGATCGTCACCACGCCGTCAGGCCGACGGAACTCCTCTCCCCGGAGCTTTCTTTGGATCGGAGCCGAGGAGCGCCATCGAGCTGAACGTGTGCCAAGAACTCGAGGCGCCGAGTAACGGGCGCTGGGATCGGCTGGATCGCGAGGAGAACGACGACTACTTCCTCTACGTAATCATCTACTCGGAGGTGCCGGAGTAATGGCACTGGGATCGGCAGTATCGCGAGGAGAACATACGACTACTTCCTATACGTTGTGATCGCTTCCGCTCGGGTTCACGAGTGCGTGGACGACACTCTCCCTCTCGTTGCTATGCCATCACCATGGTCACGTGTGCGAGGGAATTTTTGAAATTACTACGTTCCCCAACATGGCATCCGAGCCTAGGTTTTTATGGTTTGATGTTTTGCACGAGTAGAACACAAGTGAGTTGTGGGCGATACAAGTCATACCGCCTACCAAAGCATGTCATACTTTGGTTCAGCGGTATTGTGAGATGAAGCGGCTCGACCGACATTACGCCAGACGCTTACGCCGAGACTGGTTTCACTGCTACGAGCACTCGTGCTTAAAGGTGGCTGGCGGGTGTCTGTCTCTCTCACTTTAGTTGAACCGAAAAGGCTACGCCCGGTCCTTGAGAAGGTTAAAACGGAGTCTATTTCACGAAGTATCGTTGTGGTCTTGATGCGTAGGTGAGATTGGTTCTTGCTTAAGCCCGTAGCAGCCACGTAAAATTTGCAACAACAAAGTAGAGGACGTCTAACTTGTTTTTGCAGGGCATGTTGTGATGTGATATGGTCAAGACGTGATGCTATATTTTATTGTATGAGATGATCATGTTTTGTAACCGAAGTTATCGGCAATGGCCGGAGCCATATGGTTATCGCTTTATTGTATGAAATGCAAACGCCTCTGTAAGTGCTTTACTTTATCACTAAGCGGTAGCGATAGTCGTAGAAGCAATAGGTGGCGAAACGACAACGATGCTACGATGGAGATCAAGGTGTCGCGCCAGTGACGATGGTGATCACGACGGTGCTTCGGAGATGGAGATCACAAGCACAAGATGATGATGGCCATATCATATCACTTATATTGATTGCATGTGATGTTTATCCTTTATGCATCTTATTTTGCTTTGATTGACGGTAGCATTTTAAGATGATCTCTCACTAAAATTATCAAGTAGTGTTCTCCTGAGTATGCACCGTTGCCAAAGTTCGTCGTGCCGAGACACCACGTGATGATCGGGTGTGATAAGCTCTACGTCCATCTACAACGGGTGCAAGCCAGTTTTGCACACGCGAATACTCAGGTTAAACTTGACGAGCCTAGCATATGCAGATATGGCCTCGAACACGGAGACCGAAGGTCGAAAGCGTGAATCATATAGTAGATATGATCAACATAGTGATGTTCACCATTGAAAACTACTCCATCTCACGTGATGATCGGTTATGGTTTAGTTGATTTGGATCATGTGATCACTTAGATGACTAGAGAGATGTTTGTCTAAGTGGGAGTTCTTAAGTAATATGATTAATTGAACTTTAATTTATCATGAACTTAGTCCTGGTAGTATTTTGCAAATTATGTTGTAGATCAATAGCTTGCGTTGTTGCTTTCATATGTTTGTTTTAATATGTTCCTAGAGAAAACTGTGTTGAAAGATGTTAGTAGCAATGATGCGGATTGGATCCGTGATCCGAGGTTTATCCTCATTGCTGCACGTAAGTATTATGTCCTTAATGCACCGCTAGGTGATGGACCTATTGCAGGAGCGGATGCGCACGTTATGAACGTTTGGCTAGCTCAATATGATGACTACTTGATAGTTTAGTGCACCATGCTTAACGGCTTAGAATCGGGACTTCAAAGACGTTTTGAACGTCATGGACCATATAAGATGATCCAGGAATTGAAGTTAATATTTCAAGAAAATACCCGAGTTGAGAGATATGAAGTCTCCAACAAGTTCTATAGCTAAAAGATGGAAGAGAATCGCTCAACTAGTGAGCATGTTCTCAGATTGTCTGGGTACTTCAATCGCTTGAATCAAGTGGGAGTTAATCTTCCAGATAAGATAGTGATTGACAGAATTCTCTAGTCACTAACACTAAGTTACTAGAACTTCGTGATGAACTATAGTATGCAAGGGATAACGAAAACGATTCCCGAGCTCTTCGTGATGTTGAAATCGACGAAGGTAGAAATCAAGAAAGAGCATCAAGTGTTGATGATTGACAAGACCACTAGTCTCAAGGAAAAGGGCAAAGGGAAGAAGGGGAACTTCAAGAAGAACGGCAAGCAAGTTGCTGCTCGAGTGAAGAAACCCAAGTCTGGACCTAAGCACGAGACTAAGTGCTTTTGCTGCAATGGAACTGGTCAATAGAAGCGGAAATACCCCTAGTTTTTGGGGGATAAGTAGGTTGGCTTAGTGATCAAAGGTTTATTTGAGATACTGATTATTGATGTGTATTTTACTAGTGTTCGTAGCAACCCCTCGGTATTTGATACTGGTTCAGTTGCTAAGAGTAGTAACTTGAAACGGGAGTTGCAGAATGAACAGAAACTAGTTGAAGGGGAAGTGAAGATGAGTGTTGGAAGTAGTTCCAAGATTGATATGATCATCATCGCACACTCCCTATACTTTCGGGATTAGTATGGAACCTAAATAAGTGTTATTTGGTGTTGAGCATAAGTATGATTTGATCATGTTTATTGCAATACGGTTATTCATTTAAGTAAGAGAATAAATCGTTGTTCTGTTTACATGAATAAAACCTTATATGGTTACACACCCAATGAAAATGATTCATTGGATCTCGATCATAGTGATACACATATTCATAATATTGAAACCAAAAGATGCAAAGTTAATAATGATAGTGCAACTTATTTGTGGTAATCGCCGTTTAGGTCATATTGGTGTAAAGCGCATGAAGAAAACTCCATGCCGATGGACTTTTGGAATCACTTGATTATGAATCATTTGATGCTTATGAACCGTGCCGCTTTGGGCAAGATGACTAAAACTCCGTTCTCGGAACAATGGAACAAGCTCTTGACTTATTGGAAATAATACATACCGATGTATGCGATCCAACGAGTGTTGATGCTCGTGGCAAGTATCGTTATTTTCCGACTTTAACAAGATGATTTGAGCAGATATGGGTATATCTACTTGATGAAACATAAGTCTGAAATAGTTGAAATGTTCAAAGAATTTCAGATTGAAGTGGAAAAATCATCGTAACAAGAAAATAAAGTTTCTGCGATCTAATCGCAAAGACGAATAATTGAGTTACGAGTTTGGTCTTCAATTAAAATAATGTGGAATAGTTTCACAGCTCACGCCACCGAACACCACAATGTTATGGTGTGTCCGAACATCGGAACCGCACTTTATTTGATATGGTGCGATCTATGATGTCTCTTATCGGTTTACCACTATCATTTTGGGGTTATGCATTAGAGACAGCTGCATTCACGTTTAATAGGGCACCATCTAAATCCGTTGAGACGACACCATATGAACTATGGTTTAACAAGAAACCTAAGCTGTCGTTTCTTAAAAGTTTGGAGTTGTGATGCTTATGTGAAAAAGTTTTCACACGATAAGCTCAAACCCAAATCGGAGAAGTGCGTCTTCATAGAATACCCAAAGGTAACTATTGGGTACACCTTCTATCACAGATCCGAAGGCAAGTTTTTCGTTGCTAAGATGGATCCTTTCTAGAGAAGAAGTTTCTCTCGAAAGAAGTGAGTGGGAGGAAAGTAGAACTTGATGAGGTAATTGTACCTTCTCCCTTATTGGAAAGTAGTTCATCACGTAAATCAGTTCAGTGATTCCTACACCAATTAGTAAGGAAGTTAATGATGATGATCATGAAACTTCAGATCAAGTTGCTACCAAACCTCGTAGGTCTTCCAGAGTAAGATCCGCACTGAGTGGTACGGTAATCATGTTACGGAAGTCATGTTACTAGACCATGATGAACCTACGAACTATGAGGAAGCGATGATGAGCCCAGATTCCGCGAAATGGCTTGAGGCCATGAAATCTGAGATGGGATCCATGTATGAGAACAAAGTATGGACTTTGATGGAGTTGCCCGATGATCGGCAAGCCATATTATATAAATGGATCTTCAAGAGGAAGACAGATGCTGATAGTAGTGTTACTATCTACAAAGCTCGACTTGTCGCAAAAAGGTTTTCGACAAGTTCAAGGTGTTGACTACAATGAGATTTTCTCAACTGTAGCGATTGCCACATTTTATGAAATCTGGCAAATGGATGTCAAAACTGCATTCCTTAATGGTTTTCTTAAAGAAGAGTTGTATATGATGCAACCAGAAGGTTTTGTCAATCCTAAAGGTGCTAACAAAATATGCAAGCTTCAATGATCCATCTATGGACTGGTGCAAGCATCTCAGAGTTGGAATACATGCTTTGATAAGTTGATCATAGCATATAGTTTTATATGAGACTTGCGGTGAAGCCTGTAATTACTAGAAAGTGAGTGGGAGCACTACAACATTTCGATAAGTATATGTGAATGACATATTGTAGATCGGAAATAATGTAGAATTATTCTGCAAAGCATAAAGGAGTGTTTGAAAGGAGTTTTTCAAAGAAAGACCTCGGTGAAGCTGCTTACATATTGAGCATCAAGATCTATAGAGATAGATCAAGACGCTTGATAAGTTTTTTCAATGAATACATACCTTGACAAGATTTTGAAGTAGTTCAAAATGGAACAGTCAAAGAAAGAGTTCTTGCTCGTGTCACAAGGTGTGAGATTGAGTAAGACTCAAAACCCGACCACGGCAGAAGATAGAAAGACAATGAAAGTCATTCCCTATGCATCAGCCATAGGTTCTATAAAGTATGTCATCTTGTGTACCAGATCTATTGCATACCCTACCACTAAAGCTTGGCAAGGGAGTGCAATAGTGATCTAGGAGTAGATCAATGGACAGCGGTCAAAATTATCCTTAGTAGAATAAGGATATGTTTCTCGATTATGGAAGTAAAAAAAAGGTTCGTCGTAAAGGGTTACGTCGATACAAGTTTTAACACTAATCTAGATGACTCTGAGTCTCAATCTGGATACATATTGAAAGTGGGAGCAATTAGCTAGAGTAGCTCCGCGAGCATTGTAGACATAGAAATTTGCAAAATACTTACGGCTCTGAATGTGACAGACCCGTTGACTAAAATTATCTCACAAGCAAAACATGATCACACCTTAGTACTCTTTGGGTGTTAATCACATAGCGATGTGAACTAGATTACTGACTCTAGTAAACCCTTTGGGTGTTGGTCACATGTCGATGTGAACTATGGGTGTTAAACACATATAGTTGTGAACTATTAATGTTAAATCACATGGCGATGTGAACTAGATTATTGACTCTAGTGCAAGTGGGAGACTGAAGGAAATATGCCCTAGAGGCAATAATAAAGTTATTATTTATTTCCTTATATCATGATAAATGTTTATTATTCATGCTAGAATTGTATTAACCGGAAACATAATACATGTGTGAATACATAGGCAAGCAGAGTGTCACTAGTATGCCTCTACTTGACTAGCTCGTTAATCAAAGGTGGTTATGTTTCCTAACCATAGACATGAGTTGTCATTTGATTAACGGGATCACATCATTAGGAGAATGATGTGATTGACATGACCCATTCCGTTAGCCTAGCACTTGATGCGTTTAGTATGTTGCTATTGCTTTCTTCATGACTTATACATGTTCACGTAACTATGAGATTATGCAACTCCCGCCATCGGAGGAACACTTTGGTGCTACCAAACGTCACAACGTAATCGGGTGATTATAAAGGAGTACTACAGGTGTCTCCAAAGGTACATGTTGGGTTGGCGTATTTCGAGATTAGGTTTTGTCACTCCGATTGTCGGAGAGGTATCTCTGGGCCCTCTCGGTAATGCACATCATTATAAGCCTTGCAAGCAATGTGACCAATGAGTTGGTTACGGGATGCAGCATCACTGAACGAGTAAAGAGACTTGCAGGTGACGAGATTGAACTAGGTATTTGATACGGACGTTCGAATCTCGGGCAAGTAACATACCGATGAAAAAGGGAACAACGTATGTTGTTATGCGGTCTGACCGATAAAGATCTTCGAAGAAAATGTAGGAACCAATATGGGCATCCAGGTCCCGCTTATTGGTTATTGACCGGAGATGTGTCTCGGTCATGTCTACATTGTTCTCGAACCGTAGGGTCCGCACGCTTAAGGTTTCGATGACGGTTATATTATGAGTTTGTGTATTTTGATGTCTTGAAGGTTGTTCGAGTCCGGATATGATCACGGACATGACGAGGAGTCTCGAAATGGTCGAGACATAAAGATTAATATATTGGACGGATATATTTGGACACCGGAAAGGTTCCGGAGAAGTTTGGAGCTCCGGGAGGTTACTGGAACCCCGGGAGGTATATGGGCCTTATTGGGCCCATGTAGGAGGAAGGAGAAGGAACAAGGGAGGCGCCCAAGCCCAATCCGATTGGGGAGGGGGCCGGCCCCTTCCTTTCTCCTTCCCCTCTTCCTATTCCTACTACTAGTACTACTTCCTAATACTAGTACTCCTTCCTTCCCTCCAAATAAGATAAGGAAAGGAGAGGAAACCTACTTGGAGTAGGTTTCCTCCCTATGGCGCGCCCCCTTGTGGCCGGCCACCTCCTCCCTCCCTCCTTTAGATACCGGGGTGGGGGGCACCCTAGGACACACAAGTTGATCCTTGAGATCGGTCCTTAGCCGTGTGCGGTGCCCCCCTCCACCATATTCCACCTCGGTCATATCGTAGCGGTGCTTAGGCGAAGCCCTGCATCGGTGAAACATCAAGATCGTCACTACGCCGTCGTCTTGACGAACTCCCTCTCCGGAGCTTTGCCGGATCGGAGCCCGAGGAGCGCCATCGAGCTGAACGTGTGCCAAGAACTCGAGGCGCCGGAGTAACGGCGCTGGGATCGGCTGGATCGCGAGGAGAACGTACGACTACTTCCTCTACGTCATCATCGACTCGGAGGTGCCGGAGTAATGGCACTGGGATCGGCAGGATCGCGAGGAGAACATACGACTACTTCCTCTACGTTGTGATCGCTTCCGCTTCGGTCTACGAGGGTACGTGGACAGACACTCTCCCCTCTCGTTGCTATGCCATCACCATGGTCCTGTGTGTGCGTAGGAATTTTTTTGAAATTACTACGTTCCCCAACAGTGGCATCCGAGCCTAGGTTTTTATGGTTTGATGTTTTGCACGAGTAGAACACAAGTGAGTTGTGGGCGATACAAGTCATACTGCCTACCAGCATGTCATACTTTGGTTCAGCGGTATTGTGAGATGAAGCGGCCCGAACCGACATTACGCCAGACGCTTACGGCGAGACTGGTTTCACTGCTACGAGCACTCGTGCTTAAAGGTGGCTGGCGGGTGTCTGTCTCTCTCACTTTAGTTGAACCGAGTGTAGCTACGCCCGGTCCTTGAGAAGGTTAAACGGAGTCTATTTGACGAAGTATCGTTGTGGTCTTGATGCGTAGGTGAGATTGGTTCTTGCTTAAGCCCGTAGCAGCCCGCGTAAAATTTGCAACAACAAAGTAGAGGACGTCTAACTTGTTTTTGCAGGGCATGTTGTGATGTGATATGGTCAAGACGTGATGCTATATTTTATTGTATGAGATGATCATGTTTTGTAACCGAAGTTATCGGCAATCGGCTGGAGCCATATGGTTATCGCTTTATTGTATGAAATGCAACGCCTGTAATTGCTTTACTTGATCACTAAGCGGTAGCGATAGTCGTAGAAGCAATAGATGGCGAAACGACAACGATGCTACGATGGAGATCAAGGTGTCGCTACCGGTGACGATGGTGATCACGACGGTGCTTCGGAGATGGAGATCACAAGCACAAGATGATGATGGCCATATCATATCACTTATATTGATTGCATGTGATGTTTATCCTTTATGCATCTTATTTTGCTTTGATTGACGGTAGCATTTTAAGATGATCTCTCACTAAAATTATCAAGTAGTGTTCTCCACGAGTATGCACCGCTGCCAAAGTTCGTCGTGTCGAGACACCACGTGATGATCGGGTGTGATAAGCTCTCGTCCATCTACAACGGGTGCAAGCCAGTTTTGCACACGCGGAATACTCAGTTAAACTTGACGAGCCTAGCATATGCAGATATGGCCTCGGAACACGGAGACCGAAAGGTCGAAAGCGTGAATCATATAGTAGATATGATCAACATAGTGATGTTCACCATTGAAAACTACTCCATCTCACGTGATGATCGGTTATGGTTTAGTTGATTTGGATCATGTGATCACTTAGATGACTAGAGAGATGTTTGTCTAAGTGGGAGTTCTTAAGTAATATGATTAATTGAACTTTAATTTATCATGAACTTAGTCCTGGTAGTATTTTGCAAATTATGTTGTAGATCAATAGCTTGCGTTGTTGCTTTCATATGTTTGTTTTAATATGTTCCTAGAGAAAACTGTGTTGAAAGATGTTAGTAGCAATGATGCGGATTGGATCCGTGATCCGAGGTTTATCCTCATTGCTGCACGTAAGTATTATGTCCTTAATGCACCGCTAGGTAGCAGACCTATTGCGAGGAAGCGGAATCACGGGAGCGTTATGAGCGTTTGGCTAGCTCAATATGATGACTACTTGATAGTTTAGTGCACCATGCTTAACGGCTTAGAATCGGGACTTCAAAGGCGTTTTGAGCGTCATGGACCATATAAGATGATCCAGGAATTGAAGTTAATATTTCAAGAAAATACCCGAGTTGAGAGATATGAAGTCTCCAACAAGTTCTATAGCTAAAAGATGGAAGAGAATCGCTCAACTAGTGAGCATGTTCTCAGATTGTGCAGGTACTTCAATCGCTTGAATCAAGTGGGAGTTAATCTTCCGGATAAGATAGTGATTGACAGAATTCTCTAGTCACTAACACTAAGTTACTAGAACTTCGTGATGAACTATAGTATGCAAGGGATAACGAAAACGATTCCCGAGCTCTTCGTGATGTTGAAATCGACGAAGGTAGAAATCAAGAAAGAGCATCAAGTGTTGATGATTGACAAGACCACTAGTCTCAAGGAAAAGGGCAAAGGGAAGAAGGGGAACTTCAAGAAGAACGGCAAGCAAGTTGCTGCTCGAGTGAAGAAACCCAAGTCTGGACCTAAGCATGAGACTAAGTGCTTTTGCTGCAATGGAACTGGTCACTAGAAGCGGAACTACCCCAAGTATTTGGCGGATAAGAAGGATGGCAAAGTGAACAAAGGTATATTTGAGATACAGATTATTGATGTGTATTTTACTAGTGTTCGTAGCAACCCCTCGGTATTTGATACTGGTTCGGTTGCTAAGAGTAGTAACTTGAAACGGGAGTTGCAGAATGAATGTAAACTAGTTGAAGGGAAGTGAAGATGAGTGTTGGAAGTAGTTCCAAGATTGATATGATCATCATCGCACACTCCCTATACTTTCGGGATTAGTATGGAACCTAAATAAGTGTTATTTGGTGTTGAGCATAAGTATGATTTGATCATGTTTATTGCAATACGGTTATTCATTGAAGTAAGAGAATAAATCGTTGTTACTGTTACATGAATAAAACCTTATATGGTTACACACCCAATGAAAATGATTCATTGGATCTCGATCATAGTGATACACATATTCATAATATTGAAACCAAAAGATGCAAAGTTAATAATGATAGTGCAACTTATTTGTGGCACTTGCCGTTTAGGTCATATTGGTGTAAAAGCGCATGAAGAAAACTCCATCTGATGGACTTTTGGAATCACTTGATTATGAATCATTTGATGCTTGCGAACCGTGCCGTTTGGGCAAGATGACTAAAACTCCGTTCTCCGGAACAATGGAACAAGCTCTTGACTTATTGGAAATAATACATACCGATGTATGCGATCCAATGAGTGTTGATGCTCGTGGCAAGTATCGTTATTTTCTGACTTTCACAAGATGATTTGAGCAGATATGGGTATATCTACTTGATGAAACATAAGTGCGAAATAGTTGAAATGTTCAAAGAATTTCAGATTGAAGTGGAAAAATCATCGTAACAAGAAAATAAAGTTTCTGCGATCTAATCGCAAAGACGAATAATTGAGTTACGAGTTTGGTCTTCAATTAAAATAATGTGGAATAGTTTCACAGCTCACGCCACTGGAACACCACAATGTTATGGTGTGTCCGAACGTCGTAACCGCACTTTATTTGATATGGTGCGATCTATGATGTCTCTTATCGGTTTACCACTATCATTTTGGGGTTATGCATTAGAGACAGCTGCATTCACGTTTAATAGGGCACCATCTAAATCCGTTGAGACGACACCATATGAACTATGGTTTAACGATGAAACCTAAGCTGTCGTTTCTTAAAAGTTTGGAGTTGTGATGCTTATGTGAAAAAGTTTTCACCTGATAAGCTCAAACCCAAATCGGAGAAGTGCGTCTTCATAGAATACCCAAAGGTAACTATTGGGTACACCTTCTATCACAGATCCGAAGGCAAGTTTTTCGTTGCTAAGATGGATCCTTTCTAGAGAAGAAGTTTCTCTCGAAAGAAGTGAGTGGGAGGAAAGTAGAATTTGATGAGGTAATTGTACCTTCTCCCTTATTGGAAAGTAGTTCATCACGTAAATCAGTTCCGATGATTCCTACACCAATTAGTAAGGAAGTTAATGATGATGATCATGAAACTTCAGATCAAGTTGCTACCAAACCTCGTAGGGTCTTCAGAGTAAGATCCGCACCAGAGTGGTACGGTAATCATGTTACGGAAGTCATGTTACTAGACCATGATGAACCTACGAACTATGAGGAAGCGATGATGAGCCCAGATTCCATAAAATGGCTTGAGGCCATGAAATGCGAGATGGGATCCATGTATGAGAACAAAGTATGGACTTTGATGGAGTTGCCCGATGATCGGCAAGCCATATTATATAAATGGATCTTCAAGAGGAAGACAGATCTTTGATAGTAGTGTTACTATCTACAAAGCTCGACTTGTCGCAAAAAGGTTTTCGACAAGTTCAAGGTGTTGACTACAATGAGATTTTCTCAACTGTAGCGATTCTTAAGTCTGTCCGAATCATGTTAGCAATTGCCACATTTTATGAAATCTGGCAAATGGATGTCAAAACTACATTCTTTAATGAATTTATTAAAGAAGAGTTGTATATGATGCAACCAGAAGGTTTTAAATCAATCCTAAAGGAGCTAACAAAATATGCAAGCTTCAATGATCCATCTATGGACTGGTGCAAGCATCTCAGAGTTGGAATACATGCTTTGATAAGTTGATCATAGCATATAGTTTTATCTGAGACTTGCGGTGAAGCCTGTAATTACTAGAAAGTGAGTGGGAGCACTACAACATTTCCGATAAGTATATGTGAATGACATATTGTAGATCGGAAATAATGTAGAATTATTACGCAAAGCATAAAGGAGTGTTTGAAAGGAGTTTTTCAAAGAAAGACCTCGGTGAAGCTGCTTACATATTGAGCATCAAGATCTATAGAGATAGATCAAGACGCTTGATAAGTTTTTTCAATGAATACATACCTTGACAAGATTTTGAAGTAGTTCAAAATGGAACAGTCAAAGAAAGAGTTCTTGCACGTGTCACAAGGTGTGAGATTGAGTAAGACTCAAAACCCGACCACGGCAGAAGATAGAAAGAGAATGAAAGTCATTCCCTATGCATCAGCCATAGGTTCTATAAAGTATGTCATCTTGTGTACGGATCTATTGCATACCCTACCACTAAAGCTTGGCAAGGAGTGCAATAGTGATCTAGGAGTAGATCAATGGACAGCGGTCAAAATTATCCTTAGTAGAATAAGGATATGTTTCTCGATTATGGAAGTAAAAAGGTTAACGTAAAAGGGTTACGTCGATACAAGTTTTAACACTAATCTAGATGACTCTGAGTCTCAATCTGGATACATATTGAAAGTGGGAGCAATTAGCTAGAGTAGCTCCGTGCGAGCATTGTAGACATAGAAATTTGCAAAATACTTACGGCTCACGAATGTGACAGACCCGTTGACTAAAATTATCTCACAAGCAAAACATGATCACACCTTAGTACTCTTTGGGTGTTAATCACATAGCGATGTGAACTAGATTCTCGACTCTAGTAAACCCTTTTGGTGTTGGTCACATGTCAATGTGAACTATGGGTGTTAAACACATATAGTTGTGAACTATTAATGTTAAATCACATGGCGATGTGAACTAGATTATTGACTCTAGTGCAAGTGGGAGACTGAAGGAAATATGCCCTAGAGGCAATAATAAAGTTATTATTTATTTCCTTATATCATGATAAATGTTTATTATTCATGCTAGAATTGTATTAACCGGAAACATAATACATGTGTGAATACATAGACAAGCAGTGTCACTAGTATGCCTCTACCTGACTAGCTCGTTAATCAAAGATGGTTATGTTTCCTAACCATAGACATGAGTTGTCATTTGATTAACGGGATCACATCATTAGGAGAATGATGTGATTGACATGACCCATTCCGTTAGCCTAGCACTTGATCGTTTAGTATGTTGCTATTGCTTTCTTCATGACTTATACATGTTCCTGTAACTATGAGATTATGCAACTCCGTTTACGGAGGAACACTTTGGTGCTACCAAACGTCACAACGAATCGGGTGATTATAAAGGAGTACTACAGGTGTCTCCAAAGGTACATGTTGGGTTGGCGTATTTCGAGATTAGGTTTTGTCACTCCGATTGTGGAGAGGTATCTCTGGGCCCTCTCGGTAATGCACATCATTATAAGCCTTGCAAGCAATGTGACCAATGAGTTGGTTACGGGATGAAGCATTACTGAGCGAGTAAAGAGACTTGCCGGTGACGAGATTGAACTAGGTATTGGATACCGACGATCGAATCTCGGGCAAGTAACATACCGATGACAAAGGGAACAACGTATGTTGTTATGCGGTCTGACCGATAAAGATCTTCGAAGAAAATGTAGGAACCAATATGGGCATCCAGGTCCCGCTATTGGTTATTGACCGGAGATGTGTCTCGGTCATGTCTACATTGTTCTCGAACCGTAGGGTCCGTGCAACGCTTAAGGTTTCGATGGACGGTTATATTATGAGTTTGTGTATTTTGATGTACGAAGGTTGTTGAGTCCGGATATGATCACGGACATGACGAGGAGTCTCGAAATGGTCGAGACATAAAGATTAATATATTGGACGGATATATTTGGACACGGAAAGGTTCGGAGAAGTTTGGAGCTCCGGAGGTTACCGGAACCCCCGGGAGGTATATGGGCCTTATTGGGCCCATGTAGGAGGAAGGAGAAGGAACAAGGGAGGGGGCACGCCCCAAGCCCAATCCGAATTGGGGAGGGGCCCCCCTTTCCTTTCTCCTTCCCCTCTTCCTATTCCTACTACTAGTACTACTTCCTAATACTAGTACTCCTTCCTTCCCCTCCAAATAAGATAAGGAAAGGAGAGGAAACCTACTTGGAGTAGGTTTCCCCCCTATGGCGCGCCCCTTGTGGCCGGCCACCTCCTCCCTCCCTCCTTTATATCACGGGGTGGGGGGCACCCTAGGACACACAAGTTGATCCTTGAGATCGTTCCTTAGCCGTGTGCGGTGCTCCCCTCCACCATATTCCACCTCGGTCATATCGTAGCGGTGCTTAGGCGAAGCCCTGCGTCGGTGAAACATCAAGATCGTCACCACGCTGCCGTCGTCTTGTGAACTCCCTCTCCCGGAGCTTTGCCGGATCGGAGCCCGAGGAGCGTCATCGAGCTGAACGTGTGCCAAGAACTCGGAGGCGCCGGAATGCGGCGCTGGGATCGGCTGGATCGCGAGGAGAACGTCTGACTACTTCCTCTACGTCATCATCGACTCGGAGGTGCGAGTAACGGCACTTGGGATCGGCGGATCGCGAGGAGAACGTCTGACTACTTCCTCTACGTTGTGATCGCTTCCGCTTGGTCTCACGAGTGCGTGACAGACACTCTCCCCTCTCGTTGCTATGCCATCACCATGGTCCTGTGTGTGCGTAGGAAATTTTTTGAAATTACTACGTTCCCCAACAGAGTGCATCACACTTTGACAGGCCATCAGCAATATCATTCTGAGCTCTTGGAATATGTTCCATTTGCAGGCCTTCAAAGTGCTCTTCTAGCTTTCTCACTTCATCAAAGTAGGCTTCCATCAACGGACTCTGATAATCTTTGTTCACTTGGCGGACGACAAGCTGCGAGTCACCCCTGACAATAAGCTTCTTGATCCCAAGGTCCACTGCAATCCTGAGACCGGCAAGCAAACCTTCATACTTTGCAGTATTATTTGTTGCTTGCTCCTTGGGAAAGTGCATCTGGACTATGTACTTGAGGTGCTCTCCGGTCGGTGCGATAAGCAGCACGCCGGCACCGGCGCCTTGCAACGAGGAGGCACCATCAAAATACATCAGCCACTCTTTATTTGCTTCCTTGACGGGGATGCTCGTCTCTGGAATTTCTTCGTCTTGTGTTGGCGTCCATTCTGCTATAAACTCTGCCAACGCTCTGCTTTGGATAGTTGAAGTGCTTTCAAACTTGAGGCCAAAGCTTGACAGTTCCAGTGCCCACTCGACAATCCTGCCTGTTGCTTCTGGGTTTTGCAATATCCTCTTGATGAAAGCGAGTGACGACCGTTATCTCATGTGCTTGGAAGTAATGGCGCAGCTTTCTCGAGGCCATGAGGAGGCCGAAAAGCAACTTCGCACACAGTACCTTGACCTAGCCCCCTGCAGAAGGGAACTGACAAAGTAGACTGGGCGCTGCACCATCCTTTTCTGCATCTTCTCGCAATCCTGCGCAGATCCGTCCTTGTCGGGACCAGAGCTTGACGGCGAAGCCCCCTGCTTGTCGCTGGATGCATCTGCTTCGGTTGTCGGCTCATCATCCGCCTCCCTCTCCGCTACTAACGCAACACTAACCACTTGATTGGTTGCCGCTATATACAGCAGCAACTTCTCTTGTGGCTTAGGTGCGACAAGTATTGGAGTGGAGGACAGGTACCTCTTCAAGTCCTGCAGCGCAGCCTCTGCTTCGGGAGTCCATTTCATTGGACCTGCCTTTTTCAAAATCTTGAAAAATGGCAGGGCGCGCTTAGCTGACCTAGAGATAAACCTGCTGAGAGCAGCCACGCAACCGGCAAGCCTTCTTACATCCTTGACGCGCTTTGGTGCTTCAATCTGCTCAATGGCCTTGATCTTGTCGGGATTGGCTTCAATTCCTCGCTGAGACACGAAGAACCCGAGAAGCTTGCCGGAGGGGACTCCGAACACGCACTTCTCGGGATTGAGCTTGAGGTTGATCTTGCGCAGATTTGCAAAGGTCTCATCCAAATCTTGAACCAGAGTTGCTCTGTCCTTGCTCTTGACCACTATGTCGTCCATGTAAGCTTCTACATTTCTGTGCATTTGGGGCTCAAAAGCATCGTGGAACACTCTTGCAAACGTTGAACCAGCATTCTTCAAACCGAAAGGCATCCGTATGAAACAGTATGTGCCACATGGTGTAATGAATGCGGTTTTCTCTTCATCCTCTTCTGCCATGAATATCTGATGATATCCTGAATATGCATCAAGAAATGAAAGCAAATCACATCCAACCATGGAGTCAACAATCTGGTCGATACGTGGCAAGGGAAATGGGTCTTTGGGACAAGCTTTATTAACATCTGTGAAGTCAATACAAAGTCTCCATTTCCCATTTGCCTTTCGTACAACCACTGGATTGGCCAACCACGTGGGATGGAGTACTCCTCTAACATGGCCTGCTGCTTCCAACTTCTTGATCTCTTCTACAATGAACTCTTGGCGCTCCACTGCCTGCTTCCTGACTTTTTGCTTGACGGGCCGCGTATGAGGACAGACAGCTAAGTGGTGCTCAATTACTTTCACAGGAACACGGGGATGTCGGATGGTTGCCATGCAAACACATCGACATTCGCCCTTGAGAAAGCAACGAGCTCGCCTTCCTATTTAGGGTCAAGCGTGCTTGATGGTGAAGGTACCACCAGTGCCGTCCTCCTTGGCGGGCACCTTCTTGGTCTTCGGTGGAGCTGCCATCATCTTCTTGCACTTGCCGGTGGAGCTCGATGGTGCGTCCTCGACGGTAGCGCAGCACTCCGAAGAGGTGCGCTTGCCGGAGTGGGCATCAGAGCTCTTGCCGGACTTGGTCTTCTTCTTCCCCCCGGGAGCTTCAGCGGCAAGTGTTTTGCTATCTGTCGCAGCTGCTGCATCCCGGTAAATCTTGTCGGCGCAGATAAGCGCATCCTTCTTGTCGCCATGAACAGAAATGACGCTTATCGGGCCGGGCATCTTGAGTAGGTTGTATGCATAATGAGAGACTGCCATGAACTTGGCAAGTGCTGGACGGCCAAGTATTCCATTGTAGGGCAATGGGAAATCGGCAACGTCGAATGTGACCCTCTCAGTCCTGAAATTCAGCTCACGCCAAATGTTACCGCAACGTGATCTTCCCTTTCGGCTTGCTCCTTCCTGGGTTGATTCCTTGAAAGTGCCAGTCTCTTGAGCTCATTGCCGTCGAGGATTTGAAGCTTCGGAGCACCGCAGAGGAGATCAGGTTCAGGCCGGCCCCGCCGTCAACCAACATCTTAGTGACCTTGAGGTTGCGGATAGTTGGTGAGACCAACATCGGCAAGCACCCGACCGCAGTTATGCGATCAGGGTGGTCCTCAATATCGAAGATGATGGGCGTGCTGGACCACTTCAGAGGCCTGCGTGACTCTATGGATGGTTCTGCTGCATTAACCTCACGCATCCATTGCTTGAGTTGGCGGTGCAAGGTATGCAGAGAAGCACCACCGTCAACGCAGAGAACCTCTGTTGCCTTCTGAAACTCCTGCTCATCAGCTTCATCGTCTTCTATGTCTTCGTCGTCATCGTCGTCTTCATCCTTGTCGTGGCCGCGGGGAGGTCTGTCTCCTTGCCGCTGCATGGCCTTGCCGCGGCGTCCTCCCCGGCCGGGTCTCTTCTTGCTAGCCGCACCAGCACCTTCCTGGGCCTTCTCCTTGTCTCGCCGCTCGTATTCAGCCTTCTGTAGTTCAACGAGCTGCTCGACTTTCTTGCAGCTCTGGAGATCGTGGCCCTTGGTGCGGTGAATCTGCTTGATCTTGTTTGTTGGAACTGTCATCACCTTGTCGGCCGTCGCCA
Organism: Aegilops bicornis; assembly: GCA_021605145.1. Lineage (NCBI taxonomy): Eukaryota > Viridiplantae > Streptophyta > Magnoliopsida > Poales > Poaceae > Aegilops > Aegilops bicornis. Next base: position 676,323,061 of record CM038672.1, read on the forward strand.
GCTTGGCGGTCGGCGTCGGCAACTACCTCCTTGCGGAGCCGCCAACCTTAGCCTTCTTGGCGCCACCTCCGTTGCGGACTGCTTCGACAACTAGTACTTCCTTGCTTTTCTTCTTTACATTTGTTCCGCCCGGCTCTTCTTTCTTTGGGGCGGTCTCCTCACCGTCGATTCTGCTCCAACATTCTCTCACAGGAGTCTTCTTCCCTCCTCAAGACGTGCACACTTGTCGGCCAAGGCATACAGCTCAGCGTCCTTGACCTTGCACATCGCCATCTCCTCCCTCATCCTGCGGTTCCGCACGTTCTGATGAAACGCGCTGATCACCGCGGCAGGGTGGACATCTGGGATGTTGTAATGCACACGGCTGAATCTCTGAATGAACTTGCGCAGGGACTCTCCTTCTTTCTGGGCGAGCAGGTGAAGGTCACTCTCTTGGCCATGAGGCTTGTGGCCGCCTGTGAAGGCGCCGACAAACCGATGGCACAAATCTGCCCAAGAAGATATGGAACTGTCCGGCAAGTGCATGAGCCAAGATCTGACATTGGGCTTGAGCACCGGCGGGAAGTAGTTGGCGAGGATCTTGTCGTCTCGTCCCCCCGCAGCCTGCACCGCAATGGTGTAGATGCTGAGGAACTCTGATGGATGCGTCCTGCCATCATACTTTTCTGGCACATCTGGCTTGAAGTTTTTCTTGTCGGGCCACTGGACTTGCCGCAGCTCACAAGTGAACGCAGGGCAACCTACCGCGTATGGCAAGTCGCCTGGTTCCCCTGGCGCATGCATGTCAACAGCGGGCCCAGCGCGCTGGTCGGATTGACGCCGCACTTCTCTTCGGCGCTCGATGCGAGTTCGAGCGTCTTCTTGTTGCCGTTCCTCAAGAACTTGGCGCTGATCAGGGCGAGCTCGTGGATCCGATGACGCGGTGGAGTCGCTGTCGAGGTGGATCCGAGGAGCTGGTGATCTTGGCCTTCGGGTAGGGGAGTGCATGGTGGTGGCACCCCCGCAGGTCTCGTCGCCACCGGCTCGTGCCTTGTCGTCGTGCCGCGGCTGCGACGCGGTTGGTTGCCGCGGGACGTCGCCGTTGGCAAAGCCGATGAGACTCTGGATGGTGGCCCTCCATTCATCGACCTTGTCGGCCGTTGGAGGGTAATCTAGAAGCAACTGAGCTCTCGCCAAGGCTTCCGCTGGAGTGGTGGGTGGCAAAGGCGTACGGCGCGAGGAACGGGATGTGCTCGAACTTCTAACCAAGTTAGGAGGAGCATCATCCCGTCCAAGCGATCGTACTCCGCTCGTACCAGCATGCTGGCGTGCATGCGGGTCTCGAGGGCCTCGGGAGCCCCCAGCTTGGCCTTGATCCAACGAGCGTATGGTGCTGCGAGCATCATGACGCTGTCGGTCCCGCGCCTCCTGAGACGGACGCGGTACGTCTTCGGACGCCGAAGCTTGCGCTGCCTTGTCCTTGGACCTGGCGGCGTCGTGGGCTCTCTTGACGACGCCCGTTCCTCCGCCAGCGTCTTCCCCACCACTCGTCAGCTCCGGTGGTGGTGGGTTTGACGCGGACGGCTCTGCTGCCGCCGAAGCCTTCTTCTTCGGTGGCATGTTGACGAAGATTGATGAAGAAGCTGCTCGTGTGAACGCCGGATCGGGTTCACACAACCTCGACGCCCCCTACCTGGCGCGCCAAAGATGTCGGGGAAGCTGATCGTGACCCACGAACACCTATGGGACCTGGCGGACCGAGTCCCTTGTGGTTCGATGGGGGGCGGAGAATGCACAAAGAGCAGATCGAGGCGATGCACACGAGCAGATTTACCCAGCTTCGGAGCTCTCCGGAGAGATAACACTCCTACTGCTGCTTGGTTGATTGTATTGTGTTCTTGCTAGGGAGCAATGGGAGCTACAAAACCTAGCCTGAGTGAGTATGGTCTCGAATCCGTCGAATGAACTGAACGAGCCGAACCCTTTCTACGTTGCACTTGGGCCTCCTTTTATAGGCTCAAGGGGTCACCACAGGTGGCAACGTAGACGAGGGAAAAAATGGGAAAACAGTGGTTGGTACACCAACTTGTACAGTGTACAGTGCTTTATACCTAACTCTGACGGCAAGGGACAAGAGTAATAAATGCCCGTCCTATCGCCTGGGCGATTCTGAGGGGACCGTCAAGTGCGCCTCCGTTTGCCACGATGGTAGCTTGTCGGCGCCACTTATCGCTGCTCCCGCTGGCTGCATAGCCCATTGACACGCAGCGTGCACAGGAAAGCCCCATGGCGACACGTTGGCGGATGAGCTGGAGCGGAGATGAAGAGAGGTTGCCTGCCGCGGCAAGCATCTTGCCGCGGCTGAATCCTTGTCACGCCCGGGAGCTTGTCGCTCACCAAGCCTTCCCGGCAAGCTCCTCTTGCCGGGGCCTTGTTTCCTTTGTGCCTTGAGTGGCCTTCCCGGCAAGCTCCTCTTGCCGGGGCCTTGAGTACTTTGTTCTTGAATGGCTCCAAAGGAGCCGCTCAGGATCTTGGTGGTCACTAGGCCAGCCCTGCCGCGGGGTGCTGCGACTGCCCGTGCACGAGTTCGGGATACTAGGGTACCCCTACTCTAGTACACCGACAGGTCGGTAATGAACTCCTTCATCCAGATTGCTTCATGTGCTGCCTCCGAGGCTGCCATGTACTCCGCTTCATATGTAGATCCCGCCACGAAGCTTTGCTTGCAACCGCACTACCATCGCCCCACCATTCAAAATATACACGTATCCGGTTTGTGACTTAGAGTCATCCAGATACGTGTCGAAGCTAAGCGTCGGCGTAACCCTTCTGACGAGCTCTTCGTCACCTCCATAAACGAAAACATATCCTTAGTCCTTTTCGGTACTTCAGGATATTCTTGACCGCTGTCCGGTGTTCCATGCCGGGATTACTTTGGTACCTTCCTACCAAACTTACGACAAGGTTTACATCAGGTCCGGTACACGGCATGGCATACATGATAGACCCTATGGCCGAGGCATAGGGGCGACACTCATCTGTTCTCTATCTTCGGCGTGGTCGGGACATTGAGCGAGCTCAATTTCACACCTGCGACACATGCAAGAACCCCTTCTTGGACTGATCCATATTGAACTTCTTCAATATCTTATCAAGGTATGTGCTTTGTGAAAGACCTATGAGGCGTCTCGATCTATCTCTATAGATCTTGATGCCTAATATGTAAGCAGCTTCTCCAAGGTCCTTCATTGAAAACACTTATTCAAGTAGGGCTTAATGTTGTCCAAAAGTTCTATATCATTTCCCATCAAAAGTATGTCATCCACATATAATATGAGAAATGCTCTGAGCTCCCACTCACTTTCTTGTAAACGCAGGCTTCTCCATAAGTCTGCATAAACCCAAACGATTTGATCATTTCATCAAAGCAAATGTTCCAACTCCGAGATGCTTGCACCAGCCCATAGATGGGTATTTGGAGCCTGCATACCTTGTTAGCATTCTTAGGATCGACAAAACCTTCCGGCTACATCATATACAATTCTTCCTTAAGAAAGCCGTTAAGGAATGCCGTTTTGACATCCATTTGCCATATCTCATAATCGTAGAATGCGGCAATTGCTAACATGATTCGGACGGACTTAAGCTTCGCTACGGGTGAGAAGGTCTCATCGTAGTCAACCCCTTGAACTTGTCGATAACCCTTAGCGACAAGTCGAGCTTTATAGATGGTAACATTACCATCTGCGTCCGTCTTCTTCTTAAAGATCCATTTATTTTCTATCGCTCGCCGATCATCGGGCAAGTCTGTCAATGTCCATGCTTTGTTTCCATACATGGATCCTATCTCGGATTGCATGGCTTCAAGCCATTTGTTGGAATCTGGGCCCGCCATCGCTTCTTCATAGTTCGATGGTTCACCGTTGTCTAACAACATGATTTCCAAGACGGGGTTGCCATACCATTCTGGTGTGGAATGTGTCCTCATGGACCTACGAAGTTCAGTAGCAACTTGATCCGAAATCATCATCATTAACCTCCTGTCTAGCCGGTGCAGGCACCACAGGAACATCTTCCTGAGCTGCGCTACTTTCTGCTTCAAGAGGCAGTACTTCATCAAGTTCCACTTTCCTCCCACTTACTTCTTTCGAGAGAAACTCTTTCTCCAGAAAGGACCCATTTCTTGGCAACAAAGATCTTGCCTTCGGATCTGAGGTAGAAGTTATACCCAATGGTTTCCATAGGGTATCCTATGAAGACGCATTTTTCCGACTTGGGTTTGAGCTTTTCAAGTTGAAGTTTCTTGACATAAGCATCGCATCCCCAAACTTTTAGAAACGACAACTTAGGTTTCTTCCCAAACCATAATTCATACGGTGTCGTCTCAACGGATTTTGACGGAGCCCTATTTAAAGTGAATGCGGCAGTCTCTAAAGCATAGCCCCAAAATGAGAGTGGTAAATCAGTGAGTGACATCATAGATCGTACCATATCCAATAGAGTGCTATTACAACGTTCGGACACACCGTTATGCTGAGGTGTTCCAGGCGCCGTGAGTTGTGAAACGATTCCACATTTCCTTAAGTGCGTACCAAATTCGTGACTTAAATATTCTCCCCCATGATCTGACCGTAAGAACTTTATCTTTCGGTCACGTTGATTCTCTACCTCATTCTGAAATTCCTTGAACTTTTCAAAGGTCTCAGAGTTGTGTTTCATCAAGTAGACATACACACATCTACTTAAGTCATCAGTGAGAGTGAGAACATAACGATAGCCTCCGCGAGCCTCAACTCTCATTGGACCGCACACATCAGTATGTATGATTTCCAATAAGTTGGTTGCTCGCTCCATTGTTCCGGAGAACGGAGTCTTGGTCATTTTACCCATGAGGCATGGTTCGCACGTGTCAAATGATTCATAATCAAGAGACTCCAAAAGTCCATCTGCATGGAGCTTCTTCATGCGTTTAACACCAATGTGCCCAAGGCGGCAGTGCCACAAGTATGTGGAACTATCATTATCAACCTTACATCTTTTGGTATTCACACTATGAATATGTGTAACATCACGTTCGAGATTCATTAAGAATAAACCATTGACCAGTGGGGCATGACCATAAAACATATCTCTCATATAAATATAACAACCATTATTCTCGGATTTAAATGAGTAGCCATCTCGTATTAAACGAGATCCAGATACAATGTTCATGCTCAAAGCTGGCACTAAATAACAACTATTGAGGTTTAAAACTAATCCCGTAGGTAAATGTAGAGGTAGCGTGCGACGGCGATCACATCGACCTTGGAACCATTCCCGACGTGCATCGTCACACCTCGTCGCCGCTTGATTTCCGCTTATTCCGCAGCTCCTGTTTTGAGTTACAAATATGAGCAACCGCACCGATATCAAATACCCAAGAGCTACTACGATTACTGGTAAGGTACACATCAATTACATGTATATCACATATACCTTTGGTGTTGCCGGCCTTCTTGTCCGCTAAGTACTTGGGGCAGTTCCGCTTCCAGTGACCGTTTCCCTTGCAATAAAAGCACTCAGTCTCAGGCTTGGGTCCATGCTTTGGCTTCTTCCTGACAACTGGCTTACCGGGCGCGGCAACTTCCTTGCCGTCCTTCTTGAAGTTCTTCTAACCCTTGCCTTTCTTGAACTTAGTGGTTTTATTCACCATCAACACTTGATGTTCCTTTTTGATCTCCACCTCCGCTGATTTCAGCATTGAATATACCTCAGGAATGGTCTTTTCCATCCCCTGCATATTGAAGTTCATCACAAAGCTCTTGTAGCTAGGTGGGAGCGACTGAAGGATTCTGTCAACGACCGCATCATCCGGGAGATTAACTCCCAGCTGAGATAAGCGGTTGTGCAACCCAGACATTTTGAGTACTAGTCATCAACCCGTGCACCAGCACGGGCTAGACATTTCTCTACTTTTTTACCATTATTGTATAAGTAAATATACCATCATACATGCTTGGTGATACACTTTGTAGGCTTGAAACACGATGCATGTTTTCCACTTATATTTTGATATTGTTTTTGTGTTCGAATTTGCATGGAGGTTCCCACATGAAAGTTAAACTTCATATATATCACAAAATATTGAACCATAATTTTATAGTAATAAAGGCATATAAGGTCTAACTTTTGTAGATATAATTCATGTCGACGTTGGTTCAGATGTTTGTTTCTATGGCTGTATATAGGCATATCATGTTCCCCGCGGACCAATAGAAGGGAAACAGAGCTATATTTACGAAGAGTGTTAGACCCAACTTTAAATTTGAAAGCAAAGCCACATAGAATTAAAAGAGGGATAATTGAAAAGTGAACCTGTAAAATTCTCAAGTTCATTGATAGGTGCATGGAGTTACTATCTTCATTAACTGATAAATATAAATAATCTAACATTTTCAGGACCCACACACATGTTTGCAGGCAAAATTGAAACACCCTGGATTAGATAATCCACTCTCTTGTAAGTAATTTTTATTTCCTCATGTTTGCTTACATCATCATACCTACACAAAGAAAATATCTCAAATAAACATCCATTTTCTCTGAAACAGAAGGATCTAGCTGACGCTATAAAATATATATGTTTCCTCATACTGGCGTATTATTGTTAGAATAGTTGTGCAAATAAGATCTTATTTTAAATAGTGTGTAAATATGATTAATGTTGACATGGTACATAGAACTTATGTTACAGATGAACATGACCTCATCGTGACCGTTCACGTGATGGCATGTAAGTGTGACTGTGTGATCCATACTGCATCTTCCTTGTTATGTTGCTCCAACCGTGCTTGCATGCTCTATCCAGCGCATTATCCGATCAGACGTCAATAACAGAAGCTGCTTTGGACGTTGTACGCGCTACAAATATGTACCTCGAATCATAGAGGCTGTCATCTAACAGCACTTCAAGGAGTTGCCGCAAAGTAATATTGTTGACTCCCTGATGAGATCAAACTAACTTCTGAAGTTCAGAAGTGGTAAACCAATAATGTGGAGCATAATCATATTCTATTAGACATGCTCAGGCTGTAGTACCTTGTAACAATATACACGCCTGCTAGATTAACCAATGGAAGCGGAGACATATTAGAGCGAAGCAATGTGACGTTACCTGAAATCAAAAGCCTAGAAAGGGCGATCCAGGAAAAAAAATCACTTTATGGTTGAATGCCGCACATTGTAATTTCGCCATCCAATCTCATAGAACGGATGTTGGCATCCGGCATCAGCAGGTGGTCGCCATGTACTTCTCAGTCTAGCTTTTCCCTAATCAAAGAATAGACAGTAGACAGCAGCAAGATGCAGAGTAGGAAAATAGGCCATCAAATCTGTTGGTGGAACAGCAGAAAAGAAAACCTACGATGGCATACATTGATTGCAAGAACGAAAAATGTCCCTGTGCATTTTCACAATTATAGATCTTAACATAGACAAATTAGTCTTACTTCTATGTGTACATACTTAATACAAATACAAAACGGAAATAACAAAGTTTACTATCTCTCCACATGTTCCGGTTACACTTGAGACAAAAATCTAGTCCAAACAAAAGACTAAACAATAACTAAGAGAGTCCACCAGTACGTTACTGGAACATGGGATACCAATATGGGACCGGAAACTTTCAGATAATTCGTTTTACCATGTAGGGATAGATAGAAGTTTTGCCTGCAATGGAATCGGTGGAGAGGACCGGAACGGTGCATGATTGGGAGGAATCTTTTTCTTCTGCATAAATAAGCAATTTTGGTGCCAAGAGTAGAGTTTATGTATCTCCAAGTTTCCATGTATAGATACAGATTTCTACTTCTTTCTTTGCATATAATTAAGCAAATAGTCTAAGCTTTCAATGTAGCATCACTTCCTGTCATAAATATTATATGCCGTCCACTCTTTTAGTTCTCTACCTGTAACGGTCAGTTCTGCCAACGGATATAGGTACCATGAGTCCATGGGAGATAAAACGAAATTCACTTAAAGAAATACACGTTGAATGGTACTGGATAGATATTAGATACCCAAAAGTATAGGGCTATGGGCATCTTGTTTGCTTGAGCGCAACTTTCTGAGGCAAAACATGAAGAACTGCATTAAGGTTATAGTTTAAAAAATAAACTGCATCAAGGTTCAGCCATTCATGTCATATTACTGAAAAACATAGAAATGAATGTGTTTAGTGAACAGAAGTAGTTACTTAAGTTGGGTGTTGATCGCTCCTAAGCTCTGGAATAAATAGCTTCAGTCTTCCACTATTAAGAAAACTAAAACCACACATACCTGCTATTTGATACATGCAGCAAATATATCAATGTGGTATGTTGTGTTTTTTTTGCAACAATAGATCAACTCGTGGTCATTAGTTTTGATTCCTGTCTAATAAAGGGGACATATATAGGTAACTACTAATTCTATCTTGTCAGATGGACAAATAAATACTTGTGTCTCCAGTCTCCACAGACCACACATAATAACAAGTAAGATCTTGCAATCTCCAAACATTATTTCATTGTGCAAGGAATGATTTTCAGTCTATGGAGATTCTGCTCATTGTCTTACCTCGATGATGCATGAAGAAATAAGACGCTCAATGTTCAGAGTAACTAATAATTACAGCGGATCAACACCTTAATCAAGAAATAAGTCGATAGTCAGGGCACAAATCAGACGTCTGCATTTCAACATGGTCCATTAAAAAAATGTGAAAATAGAAACTTCAGAATCAAAATATGCTTATTACAATTCATACCTTTACCTAATTAATCTCACCAGAAGAGATTATGTTCCAACAAATAAGAAAGTAAGCGGATGCTACTTGATCTATTGATCTCTTGGACGTCCTTTAGCTTGATCTGTCTGTTCTTTTTAAAAGCCATAGTATTGAAGCCTAGACGAAGTGGTGGAGACCTTGGTCGGCTGAGCCTCACGTGATGAGAACATGGAGGGAGGGCCAGAGACCTTTGTCGGCTGCACGGCAAGGACGACGTGAGGGATAAGACACGCGAAGTAGAGAACACGCGGATCTTGAGAATACCATGGCGGAGCCGTCGAGGAGGCGGTGGACTTTGGCGGCTGTACGGCAAGGGCGAGGAACGACGTACCGGCCAGGCCGATCTTAAGGATACGGTGACAGAGGGGGCGCTCGAGAAGGAGAGGTACGCCTGGATTTCTTTAGCGATAGGTACGTGGTGCTGTTCGTAATAAAGGGATTCATGGTACTGGACTCCTAGACGATCACGGCTGTAGATATGGACCAATACGTGTAGGCTAGTTCACATTTTTTTTGAGGAATTCAAGTTTGGCCTCTGTCACGTGTACGTTGGGTCTTCTTTTTTCACCGTGGAGTAACATAAAACGTGGGGTCAAGATTGATCTATTATATAGATCAATGGTGTAATTAATTTTAATGATGTGGATTATTATGGAGACTCGTATGGTGCATCTAATTAGTAAATATAAGATGTGCTCGCTGACATAACTATTCTCCTCCATCTTACAACTGTAGAACTTGTCGGAGACTTCATATCTCTCGACTCGGGCATGAGCTTGGAAAACCATTTTCAGCTCTTGGAACATCTCATATGCTCTGTGCTGCTCAAAACGCTTTTGGAGCCCCGGTTCTAAGCTGTAAAGCATGCCGCACTGAACCAGGGAGTAATCATCACTACGCGACTGCCAGGCGTTCATAACGTCTTGAGTTGTTGGGAAAATGGGTGCTTCACCTAGCGGTGCATCTAGGACATATGCTTTCTTGGCAGCTATGAGGATGATCCTCAAGTTCCGGACCCAGTCCGTATAGTTGCTGCCATCATCTTTCAGCTTGGTTTTCTCTAGGAACGCGTTGAAGTTGAGGGCAACATTAGCGTGGGCCATTTGATCTACAAGACATATTGCAAAGATTTTAGACTAAGTTCATGATAATTAAGTTCATCTAATCAAATTATATAATGAACTCCCACTCAGATAGACATCCCTCTAGTCATCTAAGTGATTCATGATCCGAGTCAACTAGGTCGTGTCCGATCATCACATGAGACGGACTAGTCATCATCGGTGAACATCTTCATGTTGAGCGTATCTGCTATACGACTCATGTTCGACCTTTTGGTCTCTTGTGTTCCGAGGCCATGTCTGTACATGCTAGGCTCGTCAATTCAACCTAAGTGTATTGCGTGTGTAAATCTGGCTTACACCCGTTGTATTCGAATGTTAGAATCTATCACACCCGATCATCACGTGGTGCTTCGAAACAACGAACCTTCGCAATGGTGCATAGTTAGGGGGAACACTTTCTTGAAATTATTATGAGGAATTAATCATCTTATTTACTACCGTCGTTCTAAGAAAATAAGATGCAAAAACATGATAAACATCACATGCAATCAAATAGTGACATGATATGGCCAATATCATTTTGCTCCTTTGGATCTCCATCTTCAGGGTGCCATGATCCTCATTGTCACCGGCATGACACCATCATCTCCATCATCATGATCTCCATCATTGGGTCTCCATGAAGTTGTCACGCCAACGATTACTTCTACTACTATGGCTAACGGTTTAGAAATAAAGTAAAGTAATTACATGGCGTTATTCAATGACACGCAAGTCATACAATAAATAAAGACAACTCCTATGGCTCCTGCCGGTTGTCATACTCATCTACATGCAAGTCGTGATTCCTATTACAAGAACATGATCAATCTCATACATCACATATATTTCATTCATCACATCCTTTTGGCCATATCACATCACAAGGCATATGCTGCAAAAACAAGTTAGACGTCCTCTGATTGTTGTTGCATGCTTTTTACGTGGCTGCTATAGGTTTCTAGCAAGAACGTTTCTTACCTATGCCAAAACCACAACATGATATGCCAATTTCTATTTACCCTTCATAAGGATCATTTTCATCAAATCCAATCCGACTAAAGTGGGAGAGACAGACACCCGCTAGCCACCTTATGCAACTAGTGCATGTCGGTCGGTGGAACTTGTCTCATGTAAGCGTACGTGTAAGGTCGGTCCGGGCCGCTTCATCCCACGATGAAGAAAAAACAAGATAAGACTAGTAGTGGAAAGTAAATTGACAAAATCGACGCCCACAACAATCTTGTGTTCTACTCGTGCATAGAAACTACGCATAGACCTAGCTCATGATGCCACTATTGGGGAACGTTGCAGAAATTTAAAATTTTCTACGCATCACCAAGATCAATCTATGGCGTCATCTAGCAACGAGAGAGATGAGTGCATCTACATACCCTTGTAGATCGCGAGCGGAAGCGTTCAAGAGAACGGGGTTGATGGAGTCGTACTCGTCGTGATCCAAATCACCGATGATCCTAGCGCCGAACGGACGGCACCTCTGCGTTCAACACACGTACGGTTTGGGAAGACGTCTCCTCCTTCTTGATCCAGCAATGGGAAGGAGAGGTTGATGGAGATCCAGCAGCACGACGGCGTGGTGGTGGAAGCAGCGGTGATCTCGGCAGGGCTTCGCCAAGCTCAGCGAGAGGGAGAGGTGTTACGAGGGAAGAGGGAGGCGCCAGGGATAGGGTGCGCAGCCCTCCCTCCACCCCTCTATCTATAGGGGCCCTGAGGGGGGGGGGGCGCCGGCCCCCTAGAGATCCAATCTCAAGGGGGGGGGGGGGGAAGGGGGGACTTGCCCCCCAAGTCAGGTGGGGCACACCCCACCCCAAGGGTTTCCAACCCTAGGCGCAGGGGAGGCCCAAGGGGGGCGCACCAGCCCACCAGGGGCTGGTTCCCTTCCCACTTCAGCCCATGGGGCCCTCGGGGATAGGTGGCCCCACCCGGTGGACCCCCCGGGACCCTTCCGGTGGTCCCGGTACAATACCGGTGACACCCAAAACTTTCCCAATGGCCGAAACTGGACTTCCTATATACAAATCTTTACCTCCGGACCATTCCGGAACTCCTCATGACGTCCGGGATCTCATCCGGGAACCCGAACAACTTTTGGGTTACCGCATACTAATATCTCTACAACCCTAGCGTCACCGAACCTTAAGTGTGTAGACCCTACGGGATCGGGAGACACGCAGACATGACCGAGACGACTCTCCAATCAATAACCAACAACGGGATCTAGATACCCATGTTGGCTCCCACGTGCTCCTCGATGATCTCATCGGATGAACCATGACGTCGAGGATTCAATCAATCCCGTACACAATTCCCTTTGTCAATCGGTACATTACTTGCCCGAGATTCGATCGTCGGTATCCCAATACACTACAAAAAAAGACACATCCGTGACATTTTGGGCCGAACGAAATATTTTTTCTGTCATACATATGACACTTCTATGACGATAATTGTGACAAAACCCAGTATCATCATAGATGTGGTGGGCTCCTACTTCTATGACAAAAAATCATGACAGAAAATGGGATTTTCGTGCTGGGCGGGCCGGAGACGTAGCTGCATGACATTCTTTGGGCCGTCTATGATGGAAAAAATCGTGGTAGAAGCGAGGGGGAGGAAAATTTCGGGGAGTTGCCGGTTACGGTGGGAGGTCGGGGGCCGAGCGATGCGCGTTTCTCTCGTACACGTACGTGCGTTTGTGCGAGGCGTTGTCTCTAACTAAACCAGAGCGAGGCGTTGCGCTCTAACTAAACCCGAGCGACTGCACTGCAGGCTACGCTATCGAACCCGGCGATCGATCGATGGTACATTAATCGAATCGATGGAGCGATTCGCCGCTATTGCTGCTGCTAACGAAGCCGATCGATTGGATGAACAGTGAGCGTTGCGGGGGGTTGGATGAGCGATGGCGGTGGCATTGCCTCTGGATGAATAGGACCCCGTGGTGTGGAGGGCTGGATGAATAGTAGACGGTGGAGGGGTGGTTGAACAGGACCCCGTGGTGTGGAGGGCTGAATGAACAATAGACGATGGAGGGGTGCCCGTGGAGGGGTGGTTGAACAGTAGCTGGTGGAGTAGCACGCGGTGGAGGCCGCATGAACAGGAGCCCGTGGAGGCTGGAGGAGGTCGACAGTGGAGATGAACAATATCCCATGGAGTCCCGTTTTGTGGTACGCCACACCCCTCCCGATGAACAGGACCCCCGTTTCGACCGTAGCGCTCCAACACAAGTCAGTTTCATCCGTTTTGCGGTACGCCACACCCCTCCCGATCAACAGGACCCCCCTTTCGACCGTAGGAGGTCCATTTCCTCCGTTTTGCGGTACGCCACACCCCTCCTGATCAACAGGACCCCCGTTTCGATCGTAGGAGGTCTGTTTCCTCTGTTTTGCAGTACGCCACCCCTCCCCCAATCAACAGGACCCCGTTCCGAACGTAGGAGGTCCGTTTCCTCCGTTGTGCGGTACGCCAGGCATCGTTTCCATCGCATGTTCCGTCCAAGCCCTCCTGATGAACACGACCACGCATTCCATTTCGACCCAGCCGGTTGGCTCCCCATGAACACGACGATGACGCTGTTTCTCCGTTCCGACCCAGCCATGTACGTATGCGCGAGTAGGCATTCGAGACCCTGCCCGTATGTACATACGAGGCCATATTTTCTTTCTTGCACCCTCGCCGTTGTGCTGATGTGTACATGCTACGTGCGCGCGTCTACTACGACAAGTGCGTGCCTCTACTACGACACGTGCGCGCCTCTACATCGACCAGTATGTACCTACACGTCGACCAGAATGACAACGCTACGTACTCTTCGACCAGGTGGGTCCCGGTCGCCGTGCACTTCCTTACTGCGAAGATGTAGCTGGTGGGTCCCAGCAGTCAGGGGGGTGAATCGTTTTTTTTTTCAAACGCACTTCCTTGCGTGCGAAGATGTAGCTGGTGGGTCCCAACAGTCCGGGGGGCGAATCGTTTTTTTTTGCTCGGACGCACTTCCTTGCGTGCAAAGATGTAGCTGGTGGGTCCCAGCAGTAAGGGGGAAAGCGTTTCATGAAATACGATGGCCCGTCCGGTGTCCCTCATTGTCGGTGGAGGAATAATTATTTTACACGTAATAAGGAGGTACTTCCTTGCTACGGCCATGGACCCGGTATCGACCTCTCCACGTCTGATCCACGTCCGATGGAAGCCGTTCCTTGACCACGTTGACCACGCCACGCCGAGAGCACCAGGGTGGTGGACAACGGCGAGGCCTAGGAAGGGGACGACACGGAGCCTGGTAAGACGCGGCAGTGGATGCCCACGCGTAGAGGAGTACGAGGGTTCACCGGTTGTTGCGGTGTGAGGCTGTCGTCATTGCGAGAATAACAGGCGTGGGTGAGTAGAGGGATGGCACGGCCAGCGGTGGGAGTAGTAGGCGGTGGCGCCTCCGCCGCATCGCAGACGGCCATGGGAGGCAGGAGCACGAGGCACGACAGCGCTGGTTTGGGCGGTGGAGCAAGAGGACCAGAGGTTGAAGAAGCACTATGGCCGTTGGATGGACATCGTACGGTCACTGGAGCTAGAATCGTGCATATTGACTAAGTTGACAAAGCCCTCCGTCCCCATCAACTTAGTAGGCCCACAAGTCAGCCTGCCACTATATTGGGTCCCAGCTAACAGGGAGTATTCATTTTTTTGTGCGTAATAAGGGCGCACTTCCTTGCTCTTGAAGATATAGCTGGTGGGTCCGAGCTGTCGAGGGTGGTAACGTTTTTTCCCGAAATCTGAGAGGCCCTTCGGTGGGTCCACGATGTCGGTGGAGGAATCATTATTTTGCGTGTAATAAGGAGGCATTTCCTTGCGTGCGGCCGTGGACCCGGTATCAGCCTCTCCACGCATCTGATCCACTTCAGATGCATGTCGGTTGTTGACCACGTTGACCAGGTCGCGCCGAGAGCACCAGGGCGGTGGACGATGGCGAGGCCTAGGAAGGGGACGAGGCGGAGGCAGGGAAGACTCGGCAGTTGTTTCCCACGCGGAGGGGAGTACGATTGTACGAGGGTTTATCGTTCGTTCGCTGTCCGCCGGAGAATAACAGCAGGTGTGTGTGACTAGAGGGATGGCTAGGCCAGCGATGGGAGTACGGTGGGGCGGTGAGGACTACGCGGCAGCACAGCCGGCCGTGGGGAGGAGGGAGCAGGCAGTCCCGCCAGCGCTTGTTTGAGCGGCTGGAGCAGGAAGAGCAGAGATTAAAGAAGCACGACGGCCGTTGGATGGACATCGCACTACTAGGAAAAGGCATGCTAGTGGCGCACTAGTTTTGCCTACTAATGGCGCACCAGTGGTGCGCCACTAGCATCACGCCATTAGAATTAAATTCTAATGGCGCACCCACGGTGCGCCATTAGTATCTGGTGTTCTAATGGTGCACCAGGTCGTGCGCCATTAGTATGGCCTGATGCGCCATTAGAATGCCTCGGGGCCCATATGTACCCATGTGATTTGGCATACTAATGGCGACGAGTGTTTGATGCGCCATTAGTGTGATTATCACGATCGCCATTAGTGTCTTGTGTGGTGCGCCACTAGTATGAATATTAGGGATTTTTTTTCTTTTCTGATATTTTCACAGGTTACAAAATATATTATTGGACAGAATTTAGACAACATCACACAGCAACAGTAGATTCATCGAATACAATAGAAGATTAGTCTCCAAATACAATTCATCTTATTAGTCTCAGAATTCAAAAGACCGAACAAAGATAGAACATTACAAGTCTCGAGACCGCGAGTAGCGAGTTTGTCTTCACATTACAAGTCGATATTGATCATCTAAACTACCATCACATAGAAGAGAGCTGCAGTCATCACGATGAGCAACATCGCGATGAAACTGGTCTTCATCTGGTTCCTCCAACACTCCCTCCTCTCTCCCGCTAGATAGCGGGCGTATCTAGATTCCGCCTCCGCCCTAGTGGTGTACCCTTTGTAACTGTTACCGCTGAAACGGTGAACCTGTCTCCAACACTCCTCCCAGTCGTCGTAGACTCCGGGAACCTTACCCTTGTACACGACATACGACGGCATCTCTATGCACAAGCCAAACAACAGACAATACATAAGCAATATATAAGTATGAAAAAAAGGATCGGAAGAGAAAAGAAAGACATTAATAGCATCGATTACATCTAAGTTGAACGATTGTCCAACCCACAGAGACATACAAGTTCATTAAAGTTTAATTACAACATGAGCCAATCAATGTTTCAGAACTACACATAGCATCACTACTGTCGACTCGACTCATGGGACCGGAGTGTGGATGAAGCCGCCGTCTGTCGTGATGGTCTTGAAATCGCGGCGTTATCAGCCTGCATTTGTAGCGTTGTGTCTATCTCACTTTGTTGGACGGTTGATGTGCGAGGTAGAACTGCCCCGAGGTACAAAGGACATCTTGATGGATAATTTCCGCAAACTCATTTGGATGCGAAAGAATTCTTGTCGATGTCGCGTCCTGGATTGCCGACAAGCTCGCGGCCCAATCTTTGAGATTATCTGGTAGCAGAAGGTGATGATGGTCCCGTACGATCGCCCACATGTGATGGAGGGCGTAGTAGCCATCCTTCTGACCGCCAGGCGGCTGCTTGACGCAGGAGAACTTTGTATTGTGGGCAAACACGTGCACGCCTGCATCGCCCTCTGAGCTGGCTTGGCGAAGGTGCCTCCAGATTGGCGTGGCGGGGAGAACATCATCAAGAACTTTCTTGATATTTGTGTAGTCTATCTGGGAGTCACGGTCCGGGTCGAAATACGTGGCCACGGAATATTTTGGCCTTAAGAGGATGAGTGTGCAATGTGTGTCACTGCACAGAACACGAAATGTTAGAAAAAAAAGAACGATCGAAATCTAAGAAATCATATGTTACGGGGCGGTGAGGGGATGACTTACTCGGAAAGTAAGGCACGAAAGTTATCCTTATCTGGGTTTGCCAGAATGACGCCTTCGAGGTAAGAACTCGCGACTTGCCGGTCCCCAGCGCTGCCCAAGATCTTGGCACGCATGTAGAAGGGGTCGACTATCACGATGTCCGAGGTCTTGTCTCTAATGATCCGCATCTCCATACTCAGCGAAAACAGCCGAACGAAGGTGTAGTGCAGCGGATGAAGGTTAAACATAGCAAAGATGTCATCAAACCGCAGGACGATCGTACCCCCGACGGCACCATCCACAAAGCCCTTGCCCTCTGGCACCTTGGCCACAAAAACCGGGTATGCCACATCATTCTCTCTGAGACGTCGCTTCTCCAAAGAAAGAACACTGTCATGCAGACTCCGCTTAGCACCTGTTGCAGCATTGAGCATATTTGTCGGTAGCATCGCCCTACCCGCCACATGCACCCTCCTCAAGATATCCTTAGGTGAAGGTGGCCCGTCCTGAGCACGGATCGTACTCGGTGCCGGCTGGCTCGCACCCTTGTTACTCTTCCTTTTCCGTCCCTTCTTGATCTTCTATTGTAATGGGACCGAGTTCTGCTCACAGACCGCCTTCTTGAGTGTGTTGGGGCTGATAATATTTGGCACCTCGGCTATCTGAGGCTCGGTGAAGTCAGCAGCTGGAGGCATCTCCTGAGAACTGAATGCCAGACGACGCCTGTTGCAACTAGGTTTCTCCACCGTACCAGCTAGACCGCGGTCGTCTTGGTTGGGTTCTTGAGAAAGAGGCCCGCAGAATTCGTCATCGTACCCATGTTCGGCAAAGTACTTATCGACGTTGCTAAATGTATGGCCGTCATCATTGTCGTCGTCGTCTAGAGACTGTGCCATATGCATGTTCGGATCATGTGCCATAGGGATGTTCGGCATGTCCGGTAGCATTGTGGCGGTCTTGCCATGGCTTGGCGTCGGCACGACTGGCGGTGTTGTCTTTGGGGTGGTGTCCCCCGCCCCCAAACGAATCCAGCTCTTCGGCCAAAGCAGGGGCCAGCTTAGGCAGGTGCTGAGGGTCATCAGATCATCTTCGTCGGCCCCGGCGGGTCGAAATGGAGGTAACAACTCATCGCAGCCTGGCAGCACCCGAACCAGTTGAACCCTATACACGGTGGGTGGCATCGGTTTACCATGGAACACGGGGTTGCCCGGTTGAATGATTTTGCCCTTGGCGACATTGACCAACTCGTCGATCACGAAGTGCAGGAGAGTGCACAGAACGTTGGCAGCGCCCTGCGAAAACATGTAGGGCATCAGGGATGCCCAGTCAAAGGCAAAAGGAGATGAAGTCCTCGGCCGAGAGACTTAATTAGTTACCGTGATGATGGCATTGAGCTCGGCTAATGTTGAGGTACCGCCAATGGCGGGCGTGCAACTGAGGGAGAGGCCGCTTGCTGGCGAGGTGCCGGCCGGCATACACCCGGGTGCATTAAGCTCCAATGCCGGCCGTGCCGGCGTCGGAGACACCAATACTGCCGCCGCTGGAGACACCAATGACGCCGCCGAAGACACCAATGGCGCCGCCTACGCGTTGTGTGAGTTGCTGGCCGTGAAGCTGGGAATCGGGGGCGGCCCCTGTTGGCCACCCGCAATCCATGCCGTCAGCCCATGAATCAAGGTAGGCATAATGCCGGTGAGCGTCGATCCCAGTTGTTCGTGCACTTGCTCTTGGACAATCTCCGGAATCCGCGCCACTTGTGCCTTGAGTTCTTGAACCTCGCGCGATTGGCTTTCCAAGCTGGTCTTTTTCTCCTTTCGCCCACCAGCGTTATAGTATGATGACCATTTTGTGGACAAGCCTTTCTCGGCCACACGACCAGCTGACGACGGCCATCGAGCTTATCATTGTTTTTCATTACGCTCAACGCCCTATTTAGAGTGCTGTCCCAAGCATGTGTTCTCTCGAGACGACCCAGCCATCGCTTTCAGTCTCCTTCCCAGAACAAGCTCAGCGCCCTGGTCTTCGGATCCGTGGTAAGCTCCTTTGTTATCGGGTCCTCCTTGTCAGGGCCTGACATAGTTCCTGGTCTGCTTGTCACCGTTGTATTTCTCAAAGCGGGGCGGTAGGCCTTGCTCGGCACGCTCCGCGTCCTCCTTGCCCCATGTAGGCTCCGCCACTCTGTAACCGCCGGGACCGAGTTTTTGTTCCCCTAAGTTCAACTCCCGCATTTCTTTCCCCCACTGACTTGATTCAGAGGTTGTACTTCTCTCGCACTTGATCTTGATCTCCTTGTAGTCCTCTTCGCTGATCGAAGGATTTTTCGCCTTGATCTTCTCATAACTATCACCTTTCTCAATTATTCTCTTCACCGCGCTTCTCCAAGTAGACAGGGCCGTGTTCATCCTCGTGAGGGCGGCACTGTTCACTTTATTCCCTGAGAGGCGTGTGTTTTCAAAATCAGCGGGGAACTTGTATCGTTCGTGCAGATTCGTGAAGAGGAGGTTGCGCAAATTCCCTCGGTCCTTATGCCTATGGTTCTCGGTGTTGATCGAGACGGTGCTCCGGAGAATGCACCCGAGCTGAACCGAGTACCCCTTGACTATATGTTTGGGCTCCGTTGGATTCTTGTCGGAGTCCACTTGAGTAAATTCCTCCTTGATGTGTGGAAGCGCGTTGGGCGCCGGTCCTTCCGTTGCTTCTTACATTGGCTGCCATCCGCAAGGCGCTGCCATCATCAGTGGTGGCATCCTCGGCGGCACCATCAGTGGTGTCATCCCCGACGCCACTAGGGGTTGTGTAGTCAGGATCGGTGTCTTCCGCGGCGTCCTCATAGAGGTGAGGTTGTTCCTCCATCTCCTGGGACAGCTCCCAGAATTGCTTGCCACCCGAACCGCCGGCCTCATCGTTGTGGGCCATGTTTCACTCTAAATAGGAAAAAAGTTTGGTAAAAAAGTTGGTTGTTGTCAAGGAACAAGATCATGGTCTCATCATTTAGGGTTTGTCGACACCGAGGCATCCGAAAAGCTAAGCTTTTATCATTTAGGGTTTGTCGACGCCAAGGCATCCTAAAAGCTAAATGCTAAGTTAAGTTTTCATCATTTAGGGTTTATCGATGCCGAGGCACCCTAGGTTGGGCCTAATCACTTGGCTCTATTGCCTCCTATGGTTTAATGCAGCAAAAATAAAGGAGCAGTTGATCCTACTGAACTAAGTACGAAGATACCCCGGCCCATGCATTAGTAGCAAGTACCCCATATGTCCGATTTTTAGCAAAGTCATGCTAAAATTCACGGAAAATTTCAGCATGAACTTTGCTGAAAATAGAACATATGGAGTACCCGAATTTGCCGGAACGGAAGTTAATCGACATTCCGGCAAACTCAAGGGCCTCTCGGGGTACCTACAAATTCATCACGACACAATGGTCGGAGACAAAACCCAGCAAACTAGCAAAGTTACTGACGTGTTTACAGAAATTGATTTCTGTAAAAGATGATCATCATCTTTGCAAGTCTTTCTCATTGTGATCACAAGTAATTCAGAGGCATCACAATAAAGCAACACCCTGCACTAGCCTAAAAACAAGTGAAGTTTCACCCATATAAGAACAACTTTATAAAATCAGAGAAGTTGCTAAATTTTTGTATCCTTCATACACACCGGAGTACAATGCTTTATAATGTTCCATCATCATTACAGAAATCCAAGACCATGTGTTCCATCATCATCATTACAGTAAATCCAAGAAACATCATGCTTTTAACAGGTTTTAGGTTTGGGATGAATCTGAAAACTACAGTTTGGACAGAATTCCTAAGAACATGCTCCTTCAGTTTTTCTTTCTGCTTCATTTTGTGGTTGCATTTTGACATGTGCCTATTGGGGTTGGTGGTGGTGGAAGTTCTTTGTGATTCTCCTGAACTAGCACCTGTCTAGGTGCTGCTGGGTGGTCTGCCTTTATCGTGTTGTACGGTCATTTTATGTTGTGCTGATGGGGATGACTGTTGTGGTTATTGTAGTATTTGTAGGTATGGTTTAATGGTCACATTTCTTGACTGATGAAGCTTCTCTCTCCCCTTTAAAATCAGTCTTTTTCTCCTTACATACTCCTGTATCCAAATGATTCATCATCTCATCATTCCTCATTAAGAACGATTACGCATCCTTTTACATTACTACTATAATCGGGCGATCCATCATTTACTCAAGCATTCTTTTGTCTCTCCCCGTGAAAAGCATTTTTCTTTCAAGTTTCTGTTACTGTCAGCAATGATTTGCATATACTGAATGCATGAAAAGCATTATTTTTTCACTTTCCTGTTACTGTCAACAATGATTTGCATATACTAAATGAGAACTATTTTCTAGCTGCAAAATCATGTCGCACATAACTCTTTACTCTTCTTCCTTAACTACTAAAAAAATACACTCTGTATGATTGTGAAGATATGAAGGGATTAGCTGCGGCCTTCCATCTTGAGCAATAAAATGTCCTGTATACTAAGCTATTGAAAACAAATTTGGACAGAATTCCTAAAAACAACTGGCAAGAATATTGAGTAATGTGGTCACCGGAGAATGGGGAATGGTGGAGAGAGGGAGGAAGGAGGAAGGAGGAGAGGTACCTGGTCGCCGGAGGGGTCGGGGTCGGGGTCGGCGAAGGGGTCGGGGTCGGGGTCCGAGCTCGTCCGGGTCCTTGCTCGCCATGATCGAAGAAGAGCAGGGCAGTGGCGGAGGACGGCAGGGGCAGGCGGGGTGGGCGCGCTGGAGCCGCTGGCGCCGGGCTGAGGGCCGGAGGAGGCCCTCGCTCGTCGGAGGGAGGAGGAGAGGAGAGGAGCGGGTGGCGCGGCTCGGCCGATCCCGTTCGGGGGGCGTGGGGGCAGCGGGGGTGGAGTTCCGCGGGGGTTGGTACGGCGGCGTCGGGGCAGCGCAAGATCACAACGGCGGGGGCGTCGCCGACGGCGTGCAAGCGCGGAGGACGGAGGGGCGGAGCAAGGGGGCGGCGGCGTACGGTTGGGTCGAGTGGATCTGGCAAGGGAGGGAGGGAGGCAACAATGCGAGGGAACAGGTGAACTGGGGAGAGGGATCTAATGGCGCACCCCACCACTAGTGCGCCATAAGTACAACCATTCTATTGGCGCACCCCGCCCCGGTGCGCCATTAGAATTTACTAGCCCGACTGGTCAGGTTATATTCCACATAACCCCCACTCCATCAGAACAAGCCCACTAGCCCGATCGGTCAAGACGCTTGACACACACACCAGAGGTCCTGGTTCGATTCGTGCTTCCCATTTTTTGTATTTATGCATTTAAAATGTTGTTTGATATTTATTTGTGTTTAAATATGTTCAAACTTGTTTAAATCATAACAGTAATATTTTTTATAAAAATAGTAATATTTTTTTAAAAAATATCATTAAATTTGTTATTTGAAATTTTTTATGAATATGAAAAATATCATCAAATTTATTATTTGAAAATATCATCAAATTTTTTATTTGAAAATATAATCAAATTTGTTTTTTTAGCAATTTTAGTTGCATTCATTTGTGAAGGTGGAGCGGGCCGGGAGGTGCGGGGAGAGGGTGCGGGTGGTCGCCGGCGGAGGTGGAGTGGGGAGGTGCGGGCCGAGGTCGGGCGGCGCAGTGGAGTGGGGAGGTGCGGTGGGACGTGGAGGCGGTAGAGTGGGGAAGGGTGCGGGCTGGGTCGGCGGTGGAGTGGGGAGGGTGCGGGGGTCGGCGGCGGCGGTGGAGTGGGGGAGGATGCGGGCCGGGGGTCGGCGGCGGCGGTTGGTGGAGCGGGGGAGGGTCCGGTGGGACGTCGGCGACGATGGAGTGGGGGAGGGTGCGGGGCATGGCGGCGGCGTGAGTGGGGAGGGTGCGGTAGGGGTGTGGCAGCGCCGGTGGAACGGGGAGGGTGCGGTGGGACGTCGGCGGCGGTGGAGTGGGGGAGGGTGCAGGGGGTCGACCACAGTTTACTGTGGCGCAAGACCACAGTGCGCCATTAGAAGTTTTGCAGAAAAATAAACAAAAAAGTATATATTCTAATGGCGCACGGTGTGGCCAGTGCGGCATTACTAGTTAGCACTAGTAATGGCGCACTCTGCTACGGTGCGCCATTAGAATGTTTGGAAAAATAATAAAAAATTGTTTCTAGTGGCGCACCTTGTTCCTGGTGCGCCATTAGTGTCTTCGACACAAATGGCGTACCAAAACATGGTGCGCCATTAGTATATACTAATGGCGCACCACCTGACAGGTGCGCCATTAGTGTCCATCCCATCTATAGCCCTTTTCCTAGTAGTGTCATACGGTCACTGGAGCTAGAATCGTTCATATTGACTAAGTTGACAAAGCCCTCCGTCCCCGTCAACTTAGTATGCGCACAAGTCAGCCTCCCACCATGGTGGGTCCCAGCTAGAAGGGGGAGTATTCATTTTCTGTGCGTAATAAGGAGGCACTTCCGGTGGGTCTGAGCTGACAGCGGGGGGAACTTTTTTTCACGAAATACGGTGGTCCGTCCGGTGGGTCCCAGCAGTCAGGGGCAAACGTTTTTTTCGCGAAATACGGTGGCCCGTCTGGTGGGTCCCAGCAGTCAGGGGGGAAACGTTTTTTCCGCGAAATACTGGTGGCCCGTCCGGTGGGTCCCTGCTGTCAGGTGGAGGAATAATTATTTTGCGCGTAATAAGGAGGCACTTCCTTGCGGCTGCCGTGGACGCAGCTGTCAGCCTCTCCACGTACAGTACTCTTCCGATGGAAGTCGGTCATTGACCACATTGACCACGCCACGCCGAGAGCACCACGGCGAGGCCTAGGAAGGGGACGACGCGGAGCCGGGGAAGACACGGCAGTGGATGCCCACGCGGAGAGGAGCACGAGGGTTCACTGGTTCAGCTGCGATGTGAGGTTGCCGTCACCGTAGAATAACAGGGGGAGTGGGTGAGTGGAGGAATGGTCTGGCCAGCGGTGGGAGTAGTATGGGAACGGTGAGGCCTCCGCGGCAGCACAGTCGGCCACGGGAGGCAGGAGCATGCGGCACGACCGGCGCTGCTTTGGGCGGCTGGGGCAAGAAGACCAGAGATTGAAGAAGCACTACGGCCGTTGGATGGACATCGTTGACCACGCCGCGCCGAGAGCACCAGGGCAGTGGACGACGGCGAGGCCCTCTGAAGGGAGCGACGAGCCGGTGAAGACACGGCAGTGGCTGCCCACGCGGTGGAGAGTACGAGGGTTGACTGGTTCGGCTGCCGTCGCCGGAAAATAACAGGAGGTGTGGGTGAGTAGAGGGATAGACAGGCCAGGGATGCGAGTATGATGGGGCCGTGAGGCCTGCCCGGCAGCACTGCCGGCCACGGGAGGCGGGAGCAGGAGGTTCCGACGGCGCTGGTTTGGGCGGTCAAGGTGAAGATCGAGATCGAAGAAGCACGATTGCCATTAGATTGACATCTAACGGTCTGACGCTGGTAGAGTCAATTGTTGACTAAGTTTCTTTTTTGCGAAACCTTGTGTACGCATGAACTTTGTAGGCCCACAAGTCAGCCTCCAAATCTGTGGCAGACAACATAAAGCCCATTTGCTATTTTTTATAATTTGCAGCCCATTTGCTAATTCTTAAGTAATTTATTACATCCCATTTTCTGCCCAGGACCACGGTCAAAAAGATCAACCTTATTTTGCATATTTCGGTGGAGTCCGAACTGTTGTAATCCCGAAATGATAAACATTTTTTTAAGAACTTATTGATTTGCCAAAAAATCGTTTTGTTTTTGTGAGCAAATAAGACGTGGGACAATTGAGTTGGTTTAAGGGAAAACCAGTGGTAAAAAAATCAGCGGTGGGAGGGAAAAAACAACAAAAATACGGATGTAAATATGAAAAGGGAATTTCATGTGTTTTCAATATAATGATACGTGTATATGAACTAGTAAAACTATAGGTAGAGATTAGAAAACGGATGTAGGACATGCGTTTCAAGAGGAAAATAGAAGTTGGCTGTGTGTTTGATGCAGTAAAAAAACTTCCTGCGGATGTTGTAACACAAAATATAACTAACGCTGGCAGGCCAGAGGCCAGTAGATACCTGCTGGATCTTTGTCTGCAGGACAGTTGAAACTTGCTCGACCTGAAAAAACAATATACGTGCTCAATAAACAATAGAATTCTGCAAGTACAGACTGATAACTGGGATGCTGCACGGATATTGTTTTTTTATCGTGATAATAAGTGCATGCACTTGTTTAGAAAAAAATGGAGAACTGGGAATTCGAACGGCGGGTGCTTATGCTACCCATCAAATAAAAATCAGGTGCCTGAAAATTCATTTCGAAACAAATGATTCAGCTTTATATCCACGCCGACCCTCGGCACGATGGTTGGAAGCAAATGCAAGTTCATAACAAAAGATCGTTAACAACAATACCAACTTGCGGACGACAAAGTAGTACAACTACCAATACTAACTAACTTATAATCTTTTTACTACTGGCCCTAGTGTTCGTCTAGTAGAAAATCTTGCAGAGGACCAGTTCCCGCTCCTTCTCTTGCTCCAGGTCCCCGAGGTGGTACTGGTGCATCACCAAGTTGGTCCTCTGCTGGTCGAAGTTCTTGTTGGTGTGCAGCACCAGAACCTTTGCTGCCCGTCTGCGGCCGTTGACCATCACCCGGCAAGGTATTGCCGGTCTTGTGCCACATCGGCGTGCATGCCGTGACCGACCGTATCTTGCAACGCAGCGTCGGCGTGCCTTTTGAATGCCACCGAATTGCTGTTGGAAGAATTGCTTCCTTAGGCCACTCAAGCAGTGATACCTGCAGTATTGTGGAATACAGGTTTTAGTGTACGTAGTTGGCATTTTCATAACATCTTTGGCATGTTGCAGTCACTTGTTTCACTTTTTATTAACTTTCCAATTGTAATTGCTTCACCAGGTCTGCGTCTAAAAATAAAAATAGAGCTATAAACAAAGGAATATGCTTGTGCAAGTAGACGGCCGATCAGTGTCTTACCTGGAAGTTTCTCAGGTTGGGTGTAGCATATGCTCTGATCACTGTCGATGGTTGGTATGAACAAATCGATGAGAGACTGAAATCTCGCGCTGTCAGCACTCACTTTGGCCTCAAGGTGCTCGATCAGCTCCTGATCCATGGGATCGAACTTGACGCCAGCCGGCAGCACCAGCCAATCCTTCTTCGTCTTGCATCCGAAATTCTAGTTATATGGTACTCAATGTATGATCAATCGACTGTTTTAAGTGAATGATGAAAGATTTCGACAGATAAGTGGTACTCCAAATCTGAAGTCCAGAATACCCGAACACACGCAATGATTCTTGTGCCACCTCACGCACACGTCAATTCAATGTGTGGACATGATGAATAATTTGACCGACGTATACTAGTACTGCTACTGTACTACTTACTAGTCGTATTTAGTGTCACAATTTATACATAGGTTTAACTAACAAGTACGCACTTGAAGCCTAACTGATATATATATATATATATATGGCTTCTGCACAGCATCTCCATCATCATTATCAGTACATCCTACGCAGGTGAGTTAGGATGCACTTGATCCCAGGAAGGTATCTATCCTTCAAACCAGAGGAGTGCTTCAAACTAACAACAGTACATAATATCCAACAAAAGAGGGTCGTGCTATAGCAGCAGAATACATGGCTCAGTCTAGATATCAACACGAATCAAGTTGTGCATATTTGTTGTTGGCATGAACCACATCGCCGCATGTCGGGTTTGCAAAAGCCATCCATCGCATGGAATCTTGATGTCTTTCACACACTGAATATTACCTGGCAACAAGCTGTGTCGACGAATCTCTGGATATGGTGATTCATGAAACCCATGGTATGATGTGTAAACACAGCTCCCCCTCGTGAATGGAAGTTGCGTAGCACAGTAATCATCACCGGTGATATGATCTATGATTGGTTGGATGATCGGATAATTGAGCCCGAGGAACAAGGAGTGGTTTCCGAGGCTGTAAACCCGCCTCCAGTTGAATACGCCTCGCCCAACGGAGCTGGGATCTTTCTCGAACACGAAGCAGCCATAGCCATCAATGTCAATTAACGCCCACGCATTGTACGCATGTGGTTTGATGTAATGGTTTGGTTAATTTGGTACGATGCGAATGAGCATCAAATGACCGCCGTCGGTGAACGAGCGATAAACCACCACCCATCGGCTGGTATGATTCCAGGTCCTGGAATCATGAAGGCCAGCGCATTTGCGTCTGCTGCAACAATTCAAATTGGAGACCAAAAGGACAATAACAAACAATCATGTTCGGAGTATGTGTGGAATTAAGATTATTATAACAGTGACACATATCATAGACAGAGAATTGCAATGCCGTGGTCATAATCATACCCCAAGTTAAAAAAATAAGCCAATGGCTTTCATATTCTAGCAACATGTCATGGTTCAAACATCATGTAACAATGAGAGGAAAACAGCTATGACAGCACCTACTCATATTCTACCATAGCACTTACTACTACTGTTCTCATATCAACTCTAAGCAATAACATGTGTTGTTATAAAAATCTTGTAAACGAGAGTAACATATAGCAATCATGATGTTATGCTCATAATATGTATTCTAGCAATCATTAGATGCCAATTGTTCTCATATCAACTCTAACAATAACATGTGTGGTCATAAAAATCTAGGAAATGAGAGGAACACATAGCAATGTTGTGGTTATAGACATGCTATGCATTCTAAATTTGTAACAAATGAACATGCAGTCGTATTGATAAGGTAAAGATGAGATGAGATAGAACAATTACACGACGATAGATTCCACCAGTATAGGCAGGCAATCTATGCGTCGATCACAGAACGATGCCATCGTGCACTATAGCATCAGACATAAATGTTGCCTCAACAGGATTGATGATGAGCCATAACCATGTATGGCGACCGGATTCCAGATAGACTAATCCCATGTTGAACAAGGCAATGGGCTTGTAATCCATGTAGTCTTCTGATGGTGTGGGCACTTTGCAGATTACAACTTTCTACAAACAGAGGTCGAGCCAAAAGCTTGACGCGTCTCGTGCGTAGTAGGCTGGAGTGTCCGGCAGGCCGCCAGGCTCGATGTCGGCGGTATCCAACGATGGAAGGATGTCTCGCTGGGTGTAGATATCCACGAGACGCCACAGACTACCGGTGTGGTGGATGAGGACGACCCAGGTGGCCTTCATGCCCGCCCAGTAGTGGTCGCGCATGAAGGATAGGTGGACGAGTAGTGGTAGCATGTTGAGGGGCACCACGGCGACCTCCGTAGGATCGTCAAGTTGGTGTCTGTCCACCTGCGAGGATCAGGCATCAGCAAGTAGGGTGTCTTGAAAAGAGCCGGCCGGTTGCAGACGAGTAGACGGTACAAAGACACCTAGCATGAGGCCAGACGGACGTTGTTGAGTAGGTCCACACGACTATAGATCTGCTCGAAGAGAACATCGGGGAGGGAATTCCAATCGCGGCTCTGCCTGTCAGTCGGTTCTGCCATTGGGGTTTTCGGTGCCTGCGAGCCAGCGGGGAAGTGGATTCCGGCGGGCGGGCGAAGAAGCAACTCCTCGTGTGGCCGAGCAGTGAGCGGGGGGATATGGTACGCGCGAGCTACCAAGGAAGATGGCGCAGGCGGGCGAGCAGTGAGCGGGGGTAAATGGTGTGCGGCCGACGATGGGGAAGAGAGGAGGAAGAAGAAGAGAGGAGGAAGAAGAGTGGAAGACGGGGAAGAAAGTGCATTAAATCTCAATTCTACTAGTACTACTACCAGGATATACCGTCCTTCGGAGTGTAAATAGTTACACCGATGACATGTGGGTCTACCACAAGAGGGCCCATATGTTAGTTAATGGAGGACAGAGGTGCGTAGGCGTATTTGCGGAAGCGTGCTCTACTGGCAAACATGATGGCAGTACTGGGTAAGGCTGATTTAGTAACACCAACACGCTGGTTCAGCTTATTAATTACATGTCCCATCTCAACTGCGGCGTGTATTGTCACTTCACTGCGAAGACTAGTTGAATAGTTCTCTCCGACCAAGATGGGGAATAATGGATCGCAAGGACTTCCTTTCTACAAGATCCCTATGCCTCTACGCCACTTCACTCATTTTGCTCCGTACCTAGTCACTTGTTGAAATCTGTAGAAAGACAAATACTCCGTATTTGGGAACAGAGGGAGGCTTTTACTCCGTACTATTTGGGAACAGAGGGAGTATTACCATATGGAGAGAACAGAGGAAGCTTGAAATATGAACATGTCAATGGCAGGGAGTAAGCCCCATGCATGCATGCATGCATGCATGCAACATGCAACACTCACACGTACACATGGATGCACGCAACACTCACGCACCCATGCGGCACACAGCACACGACGCAACACACACAGCTCACGCTCAAGTGCTCAACCTACTCCCTACGTCCGTGAAAGACTGTACATTTAGAGATTTACACATTGACAAGGGCATAATTAACGCCCAAAAGTACCAGACTTATGTGTGCATGCGACCATTGAGATAAGAAGATTAAATGAAGGCCGTTGCATGCTGTAATTAAGGATAGACATGTAGCCTATACCTACAGCACAAATTGGTGCATTAGTCAATCAATATCGATTTAGATTAAAGGCTAAATGCATTGGAAGTGTAGATGTACATTATGTACCACACTCTTTGTTTGTAGCCGATGTATACTCTTTGCTGGAAGACCGAGGGAGGACACGTGCATGCACTCACATACACAGCCAGGGCGGTTCGCGCGCAAGGGTTGGACTCGTGTCGCTACCAAGAAAGTTTTGTTTAACTGATTTCTTTGGTCTGCCAACTGACAGGTGGGACCCAGAAACCAGGTGACAGTTCAACCAGTCAACAAAGTGACACGTCGACTATGTGGCCGGTCAGTAGGGTGCAATACGGTGCTCTACGATGAGCTAGTGATCGTATAATTAATCGCCGTAAAACTATATATAGTGACAGTAAAGAGCGTATTGTTGCATACGTTGACAGCCAGTGTATTTTTCTCGTTTCAAATTAAGCCATATTAATCGGAAAGGACGCAGTATGGACTACTACTAGTACTAGTACTCCTTTGATGTGTCCCGTCAACTCGCCGAACGAGGAAAAGCTTGCTTACTATGCCTCTCCCTCGCCCACGCGTGCGGTGGTTCGCAGGACGAGGAGAGGGTTTTGACTACAACACCCTCTCCCTCTCCCTCCCTCTCCCTCTCCCTCGCCCTCGCCCTTGCCCTCGCGGTGGACGTGCAGCAGTTCAATCGGTGTCAGATTGCCAGAAGCATATTATACTATAGTATCATCATTGTTGGACCTTCCGAAGAGGCGAAGAGCCAAGTCCAAGGTTCACACGAGTACGAACTGTTGAACCTCCCGAAGAGGGAAAGAGCCAAGCGCAAGGTTTTATAGGAGTTGTCGTCCTAGTAGGAGTGTACTACAACTATAGAGAACAATGCTACTATATGATGCCGCCACGTCACGTATATCCAAAGCTGTGCCAGCTTATTTTTTTTCAAAGAGCGTGTTGGAGCCCGTGCAACAATCACACAAGTTGCACGTACACATAACACATTTACTAGTAATAATTTCTAAAGGACAAATGCCAGTATGCCACACAAGTTCATCTCCAATTCATGTGATAAATTTGTGCACGACTAGTCTACATATATTCACAGCGCTACCGTTCACAATTACCGTACTCCACTTACACGTCATAGCTGGACTACATGCATGTCCTCCTCCAGGTTCCAGTCCCAGGTGTTCTTCATGAATGGCATGATCCATAGCGGTGGGCAACGGGAATCATTGTTGCAGCTTTCTAGTCCGGTTCCACACGATGGAAACTCATCCAAGCTGAAGCGACATAAATCAGGGATAGCGTGTCCCAAAGATGTCGCTCATCCGTGATGCGCAATGAATACACAACCATGCTTCATGAATGGCAGGCCTTCTGTGTCATGCACGGAAGGTGGCATCCGCTTCGCAATGGGGTAGCTGTCCCCGATGAAAAGCGAGTACTCTCGGCACCCACGTAGCATCACGGGGATCGAACTCGGCGCCGTTCATCTGGTACACGCGGCATCCCAGATCTGCACACATGGTGACGTACATAGTCAAGGTCCATGCATAATAATGTTGTGCTCAAATATGGCGATCATTAATACTATGTAGCAAATAGTACTACTCCGGTATAGAGGAAGTAAAATAATCGGCTTATTATATATAGCCACTCTTGGCTACATGGATGAGATAGTAAGACATGGAAAAACAAAAATGGTGGCAGCTAGTGGGTTCAAGTCTTCAAGGGCCTAGCTAGCTACACGCGTCCTCCAAGGTAAAAATTACTCCTATTAGTACTACTAAGTATACTACTAGTACAACAATTAAAGAGAAGGCGAGAGGGTTAAAAAATGGAATACCTGGGTAGATGGTGACGGTACGACCGTGGTAGATTGTGTGACCATGTTGCACATCAGTGGTACCATGGGTAACGACTGCTAAGATAGTTGATCCCAATATGCCAAAGTTAGCTGCAAGGTTCCAGGTTAGACCGAATCACCGATGCAAATGCACATCCAGGATCGGCGATCTTATTTTGATCGGGGGATGACTGGTCCCTACAAAATAATGGAGTACCATTAGGGATGAAAATGATGGTTTGTGCATTCCGTTTGTAATCTCCCGCATCAGGATGGCAACCAGATGAAACAAGTCCTCGGCTTGTCACCGCGAAGAAGCGGCCTAGATGGCGCCTGGCGTCTTGAACGTGTAGGGGTACAAATCTGCCGTCGCCAACATGCGCCCGACCTCTGCCGTTCTGGCGTCTTGCATTGATGGCAATCCTTATGTCGAACAATCGCGATGAGATAGTAATCGTCATAGCCGCGTCGCTTTGTTGGCGGGTCCGCAATTGCTATCTTCTTCAATCTCATGTAGGCATCATCATACGTAATCAAGCCCAGCCAGTCCGGAAGGCCGATCCCAATGGTGGAGAAGGGGTCTACCGGACCGGCCGCAGACTTGTGGATGTTGTGCAACATGATGGTGGTATCCGGCCGGAGGTATGCAAGCCAATCTTCGTTGGCACCGACCCAGACCTATATATAAGACGGTGGGCAGCAGAGAAATTACGGGATGGAAATGGAATAACTAAGTACTACACGATCAAACTCCATTACTGACCTGCTCATCGGAAAAATCCGACTACCTCTCAATGTCGGCAACTCTAGCGGAGTCAACGTGCAACCAGGGCCAGGGAGCGGTGGACTGTTCGAAGGATCGCCCATAGAAGAACCTTCTCCTCGAGGACGCATGGAAGATGAACAAGCATGGCCTTTTACCAAGCCTGTTAAAGCAGCGTCTTGAAAAAGTTGGTGCAGGAAGCACCGACTCTTGCGGTGGTGAGGACGCCGAGCGGCGTGCGATTTCTCCCAGAGGATCGTCGTCCAAGGTCTCCCAGCCCCGACGAGGAGGAGAACCGCCTGGCGAATCCATGGGAGCAGCGATTTAACTGCCTTCTCTTCGGGGGGAGGGGAACTGGCGAGGAGGAGATAAGAGCATAGTAACCGCAGGGCCTCGTCCCTTCCAACTGTAGATCGTTCCTCAACGAAGGGGTGAGGCTATTATTACTACTAGTACTAGCATTATGGAATGTTATGGGATTGCATTATACTGTAAATAATAGCACTAGTAAGAAATTTTTGGCACAAGGTAGTAGTTTTTGGCGTGGATTAAGAAATTGTGGGTATGTTTTTGCTATTTTTTGTACACGCCAACTAGTGTCAAAAAACGTCTTACATTATGTGATTTGAGGAGTACGTATTGATCAGAAAGCAGTACCAAAGATTACTATTCTCAACTAGTAGTGCGATGTCTTGTACTTCTAGTCAAGTCTATTATAGTGCACTAGTTTTGAACTCTTGAATCTCGGGGCCAAGGAGCTACGGTTGGAAGTGGAGGGTACCACTGTTCTCTAGAACCATCGTTGTACTATCAATGCAGGGAAGTACACTGCGTAGTGGCCTAGTGGGTACTCTCGGTGCTATATTCAGTCGCTCCTCTCACGTAGGGAGTAGCTGGCCTACTCAGCTGCTCCTCTCACGCACACACTAGCAGCCCTGTTTATCAATGATTCTGCCATCACAAGGGGCAGAACATTTGAGTTATTTGATACAGCGAGACTAGGCTTTTCGCTTCCATTTTGTGGAGGTGTAATGGATCTCGTCGAACTTTGTTAGTACTTCCTTCTTTATGAATGAGATGAAGCAAAGCTTTTGCCTCTGTTTACAAAAAACACGTCAAGAGGAATTTCCTTTATATTAGAGCCGATAATGGAGTGAAGTCCATGCATGCAACGCCACAAGCTACAGAGTAGTAGTAGAGAAATTTACGTACGGAGTCATATTGCACAGTTCCCAATGCCCCGCCAGGCTTTTCCGGCTACTAGCTGATGAGGAAGCTGCAAGCGAGGTGCGGCTTGGGTGAGCACGCGAGCCACGGGATGATGGGAAGGAAAACCCGTTCACGTGGCTAGGCTGTCCAGTGCACCCAGATTGTGGGGCCGCTGCGAAGTGTAGTAGTACTATTTTTTTTAAAAGGCCGACGTGCGTTCGGCCGGGATCGAACCCGCAAAACGAGGTATACACTCCTGCGACCACTAGTAGTACTCGTTGGAGTACAACGCAACCTAGAATCGCCTTTTGTCGCTAGTAGTACGTACATTTCCTTACAAGAAACCCCTAATAATGCAAGAAACCACTAAAATGCCAAGAAACTACTACCACTTGCATACGTGGCAGACTTAAGATAAGACTACCTTATCAACCATTGTACATGCTCTTACCAAGAAAAATCCTCGAGTGACCTCCTACCTCCGGCCCGTCCACCTAGTCATCCTCGTCCATGGGACGCAGCTGCCGCCACCGGCAGAACGCGAGGTCAAAACCTCCGGCGGTGCGGAGCCCATGTTGTGGCAGCCCGGATGCCAGCTCCGTCCGGCGCTCGCGGCCGCTAGCTAGCCAAGATAGCTCCGTCCAGCTGCTCGTCTGCAAGGTTTGCTAGCTAGATTGGCACGGCGGGCGAATTGCTTTCGGCAGCGTCGGCGCCAGCCAGCCATCTGGCTCGAGCGAAGGCCAGCGCGGCGGCTTGCTCGCTCGTGAGTCACGCTCGGGCCAGCCTGCCAACCCGTGTGGAGGCCAGCGCGGCGTCCGGCCCGTCCGGCGGAGCGGCGGCCAACTCGCTCATCACCGGTGCCACCGACGAACACGCATCAGTACTGTTTGAAGTAATGTTCAGGAAAAATAATGATTTGAGGGGGAATAACAGGATAGAAGGTTAGATGTGGGTCCCTCGTGTCAACGATCAAACAAAATGTGTTGGTTTAAGCTGCCTCGTCAGCACGGATGTGTGGGCCAACCCTGTCATAAATGGGTTTAAACGAACCTAATCGGTAGGAGTACTAGGTAGTAGGTTTTGGCGTGGATTAAGAAATTTTGGGTATGTTTTTGCTATTTTTTGTACAATAGATTCTTCCTAGGGCTGGTTGAAAGTGGTAATTTTTTGTTAAATACTCTACATATTGTAAGTAGGAGTGAAAGTTAAGCTTTGGAAGCCAATAAGCAAGGCTAGTTACATAGTGCATATGTGTACATGATTGAAAGTAAATATCAACCATGAGTGACTAATATCTTGATGGAAAACTCGAAACTATGGAATACTAGGAAAAAATGCATGGTTGGAAATACTAGCAATGTTCATGTCCGTTGCAATGAATCATAATTAGAATAATACTTATTCACAAACTTGGTACACAACACTCTAATTTTGATATACATATGTTTCAATTAGAATATATTCCTTGGGCTGCTTTGGTGAGGTCAGGGAGGGATGTGGTTGGTTTTAAGATACTAATTATGGGTTTTTCTGCAAATTGGTAAGACAAGTGGGATGTTGGTGCGAAAAGGCAACAACTTACCTCACAATCGTTAGATGTAGATCTAATGGTCAGAAACGACGGATGGCAGACACACCAGCATCACCAACTTAGTCTTGTGTAGGAGTACTAGCAAGGTCCGTGCATTGCGGAATATCAAGATGCATTTTTTTATAAAACACTTATTGTGATTGACCCTTGCGGGAGTAATCCCATGTGTAAAAACTAATGATATCTCGAGAAATATGAGATAAGGTGAAGAGGAGTGGGGTGTGGTGGTGGTTGGTGGTCGGACTGAGCGGAGGCATGGGGATTGACGACGCCGGCAGCGACCACTGTGCCGCTTTGTTCCAGAGGCTTCCTTTGTTAATTGCTCAACAATGAGGTTTGTTGGAGATAGGGATGAATGAGGGAAGGCCTTGTCTGCAAATGTGGAGAGGGGTGCGGGTATCTTTTAGTTTAATTTCCATCTGTCAGATATAGATCGGACGGTCTATATTGCAAGATGGCACACATACCATCATCACCACCTCGGTTTTTTATAAGAGAAGAAATATAAGTATGGAGATACAAACGTATTATCGATACTTGCTTCCGTAAACTAGCATCTACATTCTATTCAACGCCTCGGCATGTGGGGCCTTAGCACAATGACTTCTCATTGTGTAAAACAAAGATTTTCCCGTCGCCGACAAGGAGGGGGTGACGGCGGCACACTTTTTGGCTTGCTCTAGTCCTAGTAGTCATACTAGGTGGTCTAAGCACGAGTAGATTTATTCTTTTTCACGTCTCGTGTTCGCCGTACTGCCATGACTGTTGATGAATAGATGGTAAGTTATTCACGGGGAAACCCTTGATGAGTGTGTTTGCGAGAGAGAGAGAGACAGTGTGCTTGTGTGATATGTTAGAGACTGAGGCAATGATAACAGATTCTTTGTGTCTATGTGTGTGGAGGATAGAGAGATACATGTACATGGGGCTTTGTGTTGTGTAACGTGGAGACACATATACATAATTAGAGAGTGAGTGTGTGAGATACACATGCAGACATGGGGAGAGATGAGGATCCAGATAAATGGGTGTTTGTGCGTGTTTGTGTGTGTTTGTGCACGCGTTTGTGTGTGAGAGGGAGAGAGTTTACGTGGAATAGAGAGACCACTGATGATGTAAACCTAGTATAAGGGAAGGTGGAATGGTGTGACATGTGTAGTAGCCAGATAGCACGGGTGCGGGCTGGGTGAGCAGACTATTTGGAAGAGACATCGAGTGTGTGTGTGGGAGAGGGGTGTGAGAGCGAGAGAAAGAGAGAGCTAGCGACGGAGAGGGAGAGAGGAAGAGGAAGAGGGGGGGCGAGAGGGGTCGTTTGTGTCCATAAATGGCGTATAGATAGGGGGACAATGTTGATGTTGTCCCAAATTGGCCTATGAGTGGAGACGCAAGGGAAGCGAGTCATCATGTGAGTGATAGGGACTTCATGAGAGATCTAGAATTGATGGTGTAGAGAACAATGTGCGAAATCAAGAACGATTATACATTAGGGAGCTATGCAAAGAGTCAAGACATATATGTATGCAGGGAAGGAGCTGGGGCGGGTCCGCATGTGGGAGAGATAGAAAGAGGAGAGTGGTCCACAAGGAGACAAAGTGTCACTGGTGGAAAAAAGGCCTTTGGTCGCGGTTCGCAACTGCCATTAGTCGCGGTTGGGAAACCGCGACCAAATAAGCGCGACTAATGCCCCCCACCTTTAGTCGCGGCTGCTTAAGAACCGCGACTAACGGCCCGGCCCACGGGCGCCAGCGACCGTCGGGCGGAGGACCTTTAGTCGCGGTTCTTTCCGCCAACCGCGACTAAAGGCCGCCATGTGTTTAGGGTTTTAGCCCCCCTAAACCTGTTTTCTATTTAATTTGTATTGTTTTGTGCTTTATTTTATTTCTTTTATAGAAAACCCCCTGCCACCACTGCCACTTATCCTCCACCGCCGGGCACGCGCCGCCGCTTGCCGCCGGCGTGCACGCTGGAGAAGCCAAGGGCGGGCGAGCGAGGCGGCGCGCGTGCGGTGGGCGAGGGAGGCCGGTCGGCGGCGTTGAGGGCGGGCGAAGGCGGCAAGACCGAGGTCGCCGGGCGCGCGCTGCTGTAGGCGAGGGGCGACGGCGGGCGGCCGAGGGCGAGGGCGAGGGCGGGCGCGCCGAGGGTGAGGGCGACGGCGGCGGCGCCGAGGGCGCCAGCAGATTTAACAAAGCGAGAATCGGAATCGGAGCAGACGAGAATCGGAGCCAAAGCAAACCTACACCCACTTGTGAAGAGAATGGCTCCAAATGGCTAAGTGTTGGCTGCCGGATGGGTATATATAGGGAGGGCTTTAGTTGCGGTTGGCACGGCAAACCGTGACTAAAGGTGCCGAAAAGGCCTTTAGTCGCGGTTGTCACGGCAAACCGCGACTAAAGACCCTCACGGCGCCACTGGCCACCGAGCGCCTGGGCCCGAGCCTTTGGTCGCGGTTCACCTCCAGAACCGCGACTAAAGGTCCCATTAGTCGCGGTTCCTACAGCTTCGCGACTTATGGGGCTGGACGGAAGCCTGTTTTTCCACCAGTGTGTGCTTGTTTGTAGTGGGGGTGGTGTGTGAGGTGAGTGCGCGAGAACCACATAACTAGGGAGATAGACATTTGGGGGCGACGTTTTGTGTTTATGGGAAATATAAACTCTACATAGTGCGTGTGCTTGGGTAAGAGAGATAGCGGGAGACCTAGAGAGTGTTGGAAGAGATGTGTGCATGCCCGAGAGACAAAGTGTTATAGACCTATGTTGGGGTCCGGACTTTACAAGAGAGATGGGTGTTAATGTGCTCGTGTGTTGGTGTTTGGGGGAGAGAACGAGTTCTCTATGTGTGTGTGTGTGTGTGTGGTGGTGGTGGGCGGGGGGTTGACTTCAGATAAAGAGTGAGGTGTCTATATTTGAGGGACTTTAAGCGTAATTGAGATATTGTGCACTCATGGTTGATCCATTTGTTTCACAGTTTGTACTATGAGATAACGATACTTTTGAACATGCGTGATATACCTTGATGTACCTGAATTACAAACCTAAGATTGGAATTTTGGAATTCGACTCCATCATTAGCTTTTGTAATTCATTTAAATGGAGGTACATTTTTTAAGCCGGGATTTCGTGATTTCAAATTCATATATCAAACCTAGAGATATACACATTAGGAATTTCATTTGAATTGGACCGTATGATGGTATTTGCTTGTAGTAGCTCAATGATCCATATTTGAATTGAATGGATAATCTAAGTTTCGAGTTGGAGACATTGATTTTCAAAACTTGCACTTTTTTTTTGCGTGCAAAACAAACAAATTGTCGGCCATGATATGATAGTCGGCCGTATGAGAGCAGAATACTTACAATTTTAGGCGCCATAAGCTTTCAAACTTCCCGCTCACATCGAAATATCACGCGCCCGAAAGTTTAGCCCTGTGATATTCCTGTTTTACCCCTGCCACATGAACGGAAAAGGGATGCTTTGGTAACTCCATTGTTTTCCCCTCTTTGCCCCCAACATTCTTCCCCGTGAGCCCCTCCCTTCCCTCCCCGACCCCCAACCACGGCAAGCCGCCGAATCTAGTCCTCCGCCGCAGCAGTGGTGGACCTCACACAGCCGGATCTACCTTCCACACCTTGGAACCCCAACCGCCAACTCACCACTTCACCGGAGCCGCTTCAAGGCTGGCTTGTCCACCGCTCCAGATCTCCTCGACCGCCATCATGGTCCACCGCACCGAATCTTCTTAACCGGCGCCTCCACCACAACAGAGGCCCTTCATCGACTCCTTGTCCGCCCCTTCGCTGGCCCTTCATACAAGCCCTCGTCCGACGCAACAGATCCGCCACCGAAAGCACTATACAACACGCCTCAAGCCTTCGCCCATCAGACCGGACCCGCTCCACGGACGCCATATTCAACTCCACCGCCTCGCTTTACCGACGCCACAGCCTCATCAGGTTATTTCGGTTTGTACTCCTTCGGTTTTTCTCTTTATCGTACAACTGTTCACTTACCATAGATGAGCTTTCTTGTATGTCGACAAGCGCCGCAACCGTAGCATCGGAGCAGCTTCAGCGACGGTGACAGCCAGCCCAAACTCAACCGCAACACGAGCACCATCGACGATCTTTAGCTATCAAGTCTGACAACGATACCCATACGGCGCCGAGAATCAGGTACTATTATCCAACGGCCAGCGCCTACGTTCACTTTCCTAGAATAAGCACCGCACCTTTGAATTTCTTCAGGGCATCATTCAGTTTTTCATGAGACGCGTTATTCTGCTTGCACCTGTAGGGCCATACTTCCGGCAGTGAACATGTTACATGTGCTAAATTACATACCAGTGCACATATAGTTAATATGCTTTAGTTTTGTTACGATGCCACTGTTGGTTCCATCGCATCGCTTAATGTTCTCTATGCTTAATTACACATCAGCAAACTAGCATGTGGTTCCGCCGCTTTTGTTCGCTTTTACCCTACATTTTACGATGCTAGCTATTACATAACTGCCTCGAGCCTCTGCTCATTACTTGTTTGTGTGTTCTTGATCTTCCCAAGTTGCATGACTAATTTTATGCTTCTATTAATTATGGAGCTGCCAACCCCATCAAGCAAAATATTTGTTTTTTGGTGCCGCACCTCGAACAAGCATAAAAATAGAGGGAAGCAGATATATTGTCGTGTATGCACACACCCTTCTTTCATTAGTTTAGATGAACCATTGATGATCAATTCGGACGGTGCATGCGATTAAAATTAATTTTACCTAAATAGATGGTGCGAATAAACTACAACAACTAGATTTGCAACCACGGGATGTCGACGATATCTTCAAAGAACATTGCAACAAAGCCTAGGCTTCACAAAGAACATATGGTAAGCCAGTGTGTTTTAGTACATGTTAAATGTAATGCGAGTGGGCTGCTTTCTTGGCTTGTGCCCTCAACGTGTAATCCTACCGAATTACAAATAGTTCAGTTATCTGCTTTGCTCTATTGCTTGATTCGAATGCTTGTTTGTTGTTACGTTATACCTGAGTTGGCCAATATGTCGCTAGCGCTCGCTGTACTATCGTAAATAAATGCATGCCTATTTCATTTGAGTCCTTAACTTTTCCTCTCAACTTCATCACAAGACTGTCTTCGTAGTTTATATGAGGCCACACCGTTAAGTGCTTTCTCGATTATTTCAACCGCTTAGATGCCTTGGCAACTTAAATATAGTAGTTGTACACTCCTTTCAACTTTCATCTTACCATTTTAATTTCTTTTCGGCTGATGCTGCTTCGAACCATTTAAATATAGTTTGCCATGCTCGGCAATAATTCGTCCGTCGTTTACCATGTAAGATTACTGTCTGGATCATACGATAACTATCTCTTACTTATGTCCAGCGGAAACCTTTCAGGATGCCGTTCATACTAGGACACAATGTACAACCCCAGAATCTATTTGTGGAAGCAAAGGCGCCATCCATGTTACCAGATGGTTGCGATTCAGAGGCAACACCCTGGAGAGCGATCGAGCACGATATTATAGTGCTTGAGGCTCTACTAGAGGCAGAAAGAGATGGTGTGGCTTCCATGAATGAGGTAATCCTTATCTTGAGGCTGGAAATTACGGAATTAGCGGCATGCATTATGCAAGCAACCCAAGAATTGGAGGAAGTAAGAATGTTGCATTTGAAGACGGAGGAGGTCCTCGATGTTTACGCTATCCGAAGCCCAAGGTAATCCGGTTCTTCTTTAGATACCAGTTGAAATTGTCGTTAGATTATTGTACTTGCATGTTGTGTCATGTCTTTGAATGGATTATGTTGCAAGACCCCTATGTTGTCCGGAATTCCATGTTGTCCATGTGTTGTAATGATCCGAATTTTTTAGGCGAGGTAATCCTCAGTACTTGTATGATTGACATAAGGTGAACTATTTTTCGTGTGAGCATATTGTATTGGATGAAATAACTGTTTGAATCAGAGTGTATCCAACCTACTGAATTCGAAGATCACGGCATTTCTAACTCATAATCATATATAAAGGTGGAATAAATCTTTCTTGTGATTTTTAAGAAATAAATAACAAAACGTATAATTATCTGTGGATATTCGTAATGGAATACAAACTGGATTTGAATTTAGTTTGCCAAGTCCCACGGCAAACGTGAATGCTAATTCTCCCAAGTTTTGAACGAAGCATATAAACACCCACTATAATTTGTGGGCTGCCCGAAGCAAGTGTTTGCGAGATGGAAATTACTGTCCACCCCTGACACTTGACATCCTTATCGACCGGATTTACACTGCTGTCAATAGAGGTAGACTAGTAACTTCAATCAGACGTGACACGACGGCCTCTGAGCCCATTCAGACACGGTGGGCGCCAAACGTGGTGCAAAACACATTTGATTCAAGCTCATCCGAAAGACATGTGTCTCTTCCTCCATTTCCCCATTCATACACGGTGGGCGGCAAAACAAACTCTCCTCGTCCGAAATCGATGTAGGCTAATATTTTAAATAGGGGCAGATGTGTAACTTCCATCAGACGTGACACGTCAGCCCCGTTCATACACCATGGGCGCCAACCGTGGCCGGCAA
Organism: Aegilops bicornis; assembly: GCA_021605145.1. Lineage (NCBI taxonomy): Eukaryota > Viridiplantae > Streptophyta > Magnoliopsida > Poales > Poaceae > Aegilops > Aegilops bicornis. The sequence goes on from CM038672.1 coordinate 676,364,505, forward strand.
AACACCCTCTCCTCGCCTGAAATAGTTACCGGCAAATATTTGGGAGATGCGAGATTACCATCCTATCCCCAACCGACGCGATGTCTGATATTTTAAACTGGGGATAAGTTTGTAACTTTCCCCCATTTCAGAGAAGCGCGTCCCAAAGTTTGAGATCGCCCCCTCCCCTCCATTTCCCCATTCATACACCGTTCGCGACACGACAACCTCCGCACTGCGGCCAGCCTCCTCCGTCCGCCACCCCATCCTCCACCTTGCCGGAGCCGCTACCCCTACCCCGTCGTCCACTGCAAGATATGGACGTCTCTCATCCACAATGCTGGACCAGGATCCTTTCATCGCCTCCTCTCGCTTCATCGGCGCCATCGTCCACCTTCCCGTTGCCGCTCCTACGACCGCCTCGTCCACGGCAACATGATATATCCCCCGACCCAGCCGTCTGCCGTCTAAAGTCTTCTTCCCCGCGGCCGACAGCCATCGGACCCGCAGCACCCTCAACGACAAGATAGGCCTACACGGCATCGCAAGAGAGGTGGTACTCTTCCATATGTGCTTAAGTTATTGATCTCACCCGAAAAATAGATCGTAATTTGTTTACTGTACTTTTCTTGTCCGTACCAAATCGTAGTGGCTAGTTGAAAGCAAACATTGGTTGCGAAGTAGCTTTGTCTGGTTTGCACCTTCAGATCCACCATGGCACGGGCACTATACTCGTAAACTTATGGTTTCCCGCCTTTATATTCACTACCATCATCGTAGGTGCTTCGTGTCATGCTAGCACTGCTCCTCAAGACCTCAACCCAAAGCTTACGTGTTCAAATACGAATCTGATATGATGCTCATATAACTAAAATAGAGAACGTTTAATTGGTCACCTAATATTCTTATATTAGTTTCGAAAAGCATGTGCGCCACACACTGGTCCAGCTAGTTCCACTTTCCTGATTTTTCTCTTGATGCTTAGGGTTTTCCCCTTTTATCTACTCTACTATGATCTCCGTAGGTGCTTTCTGTCGTACTAGCATTACTCCACCCTTCAAGCTAAACAACACAACACTTAGAATTCGAAAGCTTAGTTGTTCAAATATGATTGTGATATGATACTGATATTAGTTAACCGACACATTTAATTGGTTAGATAAAGGTCCCATTTGAGTTTCCAAATGCATGTCGTGACATATAGATAGACAGCATAATTGCATTTCTTTGTCACTTGTTGACCGTACTTTCTTGTCCATACCAAATCTTAGTTGTTATTTCAAAGCAAACATCGGTTGCTAACTACCCTTTGCGTGGTTTGCAGCTTCAGATATGTCGTCCCACTGCCACGGTCAACACTGTACTGATCATGCTTATGTTTTCCCCATTTTATAATGACCACAATCAGCCTACGTGGTTCGTGTCGTAATAGCACTGCTCCACCCATCGAGCTAAACAAGCTTAGTTGTACAAATTCATATCTCGATATTATTGCTGATATTAGTAAAACTGAGAGATGTTTAATTGGTTAGCTAAATGTTCCTACTTTAGTTTCGAAATGCATGTGAGCCACATATGGAGAGACCGGAAAGAATAGCATTTCTCTGTGCGCTCTAGTTCATCATGGGTGGCGAACCGACATCATATTGAAACACTTGTAATATCTTCAATCTGCTTGCTCTTCTTCTCTTCTTTAAGATGATACTCTTCTCTTGCGGTCGACTGGTCAGGTCGAGTTGTTCTCCCTTAGTATATTTTGAATCTGTTAGGTCAGGTCGACTTGTTCTTCTTTACTATATGTTGAAGCTATCATCTGCGAAGTGTTATCACTTCTGTAGCTCTCATATTTTGAGTAGTAGGCCACATTATATTAATGCACACAACAAATTACAGCATGCATGGCAACTTTTAAAAGAACTGCAGAGATAGCACAAAGGGGTTTACAGGGAGGCAGTATTGGATTAGAATCACTTCTGTATTACAAAGAAAATCTCACTTGTTTTTATGTTTTCATGCATGTCAGATATTGAACATTATCAAAATGAATATGAGAATGGGCGCACGAGAGGAATATTATGAACGATCCACTGGCTAAAAAACTTGGCATGGTGGAGGATGGCCTATATTATTCACCCATCAAGGTGCTTGCTCTAACTTTGCAAAGTTGTATTGGTCGCACATATTTTGCATCTGACCTCTTGCATTTCTTCTACTTTGTTACACCATCAGCTTAGTTTAAGCATCATATATGAGTATATGCCATAACTATCCATTTTACGTACCTATTCCATGTGTCGTCACACTATGTTTTTCCAGTCAAATGTTGTTCTTTCGTGATAGATGTCCAAAAGGAAGAGGGTGAGTGCAGATCCTCAAGGAGTACAAACTAGGTATTTGGAAAAGGTAGTGGTAATTAAATCAGATAGATCAGCCCACGTAAAAACACAGCCCAACTGTACCACACTTTACCCCTACTCCGGTGGCCAAACCCCTATTAGAACTGCTGGGAGCCCAGTCAAGATCGTCTATGATATCAATTCAAAATTTGAACTCCTAAATTTCTGCTTGTGCCTTACCTTCTCTCTTGTATGAACACTAATTTCAGATGAATCTCCTTGCTCAAAGGATCATACGATCTCAAAACAATAATGGGCTCTGCATTGCTCTTGTCAAGACTCTCTCTCCCTCTTGCCTTGTAACGTTGTACTTAATTAATTGCTATTTGATTATGTATCATCACCGCACTGAGCTTCATTATCCTCTGCTTTCTTCCAATATTATTTGATCTATATTTACTCTTTGCAAAATGTAGAATAATGGCAACACTTATAAATAATTTTCTTTGGGGAATTTATTCAATTATCCTTCCATCAACATGGAGAAGGGCTTTGTCCAGCCCGTGTTATCATTGCCTCCACTGCTGTTTGCTTTGCTGTTTACATCTGATTGGGTGCTTGCAACAACTACCAGTTTCAAATTCTAGTTGTAAAAACATGTTCCTTATGCAGAACAGATCCATTTATTTGCTTATATAATTCTGAAACCTATTACGTGTCTCCTTGTTTCTCTTTCAGAGTCGTATCTCTCGCCAGGCAGAACTTTAGGGAAGATAGTGAGCCAAACCATCTTGAGGACAGCGAGATGACCCCAAGGTCCCGCCTTTGATGAAGACAGTGAGTTGAAGCTACTCACCAGCAGGTGTGAGACAACCTCTGTGTAGTCGCTGCCTCAATCAGTTCGACTTCTTTAGTCTCAACTTAAAGAGGAAAGGCTTGCTTCAGCTCAGCTCCGACTTGAAGTCAAATATGCAATGAAGATGTCAGAGGACTGTCGTGCGCACCATCATGCCTTAAATCTAGTGTTGATGCATCTATCATTGACACAACTGAGGTCTACTCAGCTTCTTCAGCTGTTTGGGGGGCCCGACCTGGCCAGGCCTAGTGCATTCTGAAGTGCTCTTAGTTTTGTATATTCTTTTGTCGGCGCGTTTATTTGCACTGGTGGCGAACTTTGATGCCCGGTGGATGTAATATGTGTGATAGCCGTGATAGGCTAGCGTAAGTTGCTTGCTTATTTATTTCCTTGTTGTCTTGTTTATTTGTTTGCTTGTAGTCATTGCAGTTCTTTTTCCGCGGTTTGCTAGTGGCTGCAATAACCTATTTTTTAAACTAGGCCACAATAACCATGGGCTAAGATTCCGGTAGTGACACTGGGCCTCCTACGGGCCGTAGAAACAGTGGGCCTTCTATGGGCCGTAGAAACAGTGGGCCTTCTACGGGCCGTAGAAACAATGGGCCTTCTACGGGCCGTAGAAAACTTGGGCCTTCTACGGGCCGTATCATCAATGGGCCTTATACGGGCAATACAATCGATTGGCCAAACATGGGCCAATAACAGGCCGCGTTATGGTCGTAAACAGGCTAGAGTTGGAATCGTCCGTTCATGGGCCGACCATAACGGGCCATCGTTAATAGGACGTATTTCACGACACTATGAAAACGGCCCAACGTGTTAACGGACCACAAACGGGCCGACTGTAACCACGGGCTGAATTTGGCCCATAAGCAGAAAATGACAGTAACGGGCCGTAAGTAAACGAACGCTGGATATGAGCCCAAGAATAAATTGGCTCTGAGAAGGCCGAAAGATAACATGGGCTGGAAACAGCCCAACGGAATAACGGGCCCTTAATGGGTATAAAGTGATACACTGTTCATTACGGGCCAGTTTCACCACGGGCCGTTAATGGGTGTAAAGTGATACACTGTTCATTACGGGCCAGTTTCACCACAGGCCGTTAATAGGCCAAGAGTTACATAGGGCCTCATATGGGCCGAAGGACGTCATGGGCCATACATGGGCCAGAAGAGAAAACGGGCTGGAATCATATTGTGTGGCCTAGATGACACTACTGGGCCTAATTTGGATAGGGGGTAACGGGCCTTGGGTTAGCTTGCCGTAAATGGGCTATATGTGAACAGGCCGTTAACAGGCTTTACATGGGCCGGCCCGCCACCTTTTGACCAAGTCAAACGGGCCGGCCTTTTCACAGGAATGGGCCTCTGTTGAGCCGTCCCACATGTCGACGTATCATAGGCGCCTTCTGTCCAATGAGTGGATGACATCTGTCCCAACGGTGAGCTTCAAGACGTGTTTCCTCCAGCCAATGATGATTTTACACGTGGAAAATCCCCATTGGTCGGGGCTATTAACGGGTTATCGGATCAAAACCCGACCCGATAGCTTAACGGTGTTCCATTACGGTGGATGCCACGTGTCGGTCACCCTTGACGAAAGCACTTCTATGACGTGCGATTTATCGTCATGGAAGTGGACACTTCCATGATGATAATTTTGGTAATGTCATGGAACACTTCTACGACAGCACAGGTATGACTATATTGATTCTGTCATAAATTTGTCATGGATGTACATGCTAATTTTGGTAATGTCATCGAACACTTCTACGACAGCACAGGTATGACTATATTGATTCTGTCATAAATTTGTCATGGATGTACATGCATGACAAAAAACGCGACCTACTTTGACAAAACACGTATCCTCACTAAGTGTATTTTTTGTAGTGATACTGCTCAATCTCGTTACGGCAAGTCACTTTACTGCTCCATAATGCATGATCCCATGACCAACCACTTGGTCACATTGAGCTCATTATGATGATGCATTAACGAGTGGGCCCAGAGATACCTCTCCGTCATATGGAGTGACAAATCCCAGTCTCGATCTGTGCCAACCCAACAGACACTTTCGGAGATACACGTAGTGCACCGTTATAGCCACCCAGTTACGTTGTGACGTTTGGTACACCCAAAGCACTCCTACGGTATCCGGGAGTTGCACGATCTCATGGTTTAAGGAAATGATACTTGACATTAGAAAAGCTCCAGCAAACGAACCACACGATCTTGTGCTATGCTTAGGATTTGGTCTTTTCCATCACATCATTCTCCCAATGATGTGATCCCGTTATCAATGACATCCAATGTCCATGGTCAGGAAACCGTAACCATCCATTGATCAACGAGCTAGTCAACTAGAGGCTTACTAGGGACATGTTGTGGTCTATGTATTCACACATGCATTACGATTTCCGGATAACACAATTATAGCATGAACAATAGACCATTATCATGAACAAGGAAATATAATAATAATCATTTTATTATTGCCTCTAGGGCATATTTCCAAAACTTATATCATTTTCTAAATTTCTTTTAAACCGTTCAAAATTAGAAAAAACTTTCGACATGAAAAAGTAGCGCATTTTCATAAGCTTTCCAGGCTATATCGTCTTCCTCAATTGGATTAGCCGTTTAGAAATGCCATAAAAAATACGAACTAGGCTGTTCGGTTCATGAAATTTTATGATTTTCCAAATTACTCTTTAACCATAAGCAATTACAGAAAACTATCAAGATGTGGAAGGAGTGGTTTTGCAGCAGCTTTCCAATGCCATATTATTTGCCTCATTCCGATAAAGGGTTTAGAAATGCGATCGAAAATATGATTCACATTTTTTGTATGAAGGAAAAACGGTTTTCAAAACTGCTCTTAAACCGCTTACATTTTGCCAAAAATTCAACTTGGGTCATGATAGTCGTGTCCATAGCTTTCCAACCGTATATCGCAAGCTCCATTTGGACATTTTTTAGCTGAAGTTCAACCTAGTACTCGGGGAAGGTCAGGCGCGTTACTCGGGAAGTTCATGTTGTGATCAGAATATTATTCTGATCCCGTGATCAGAATAGTGTTTATGTGTGTGTGTGTGTGTCACCGTTCACATATATATATATATATATATATATATATATATCTTTACCTAATAATAAAGAGAATTGGGTTTCTGCCTACGTCGTTCCGACATTTTTGCAAAAAAGTCCCTAAGGTTTTATATAATAGAACCTGCAGTACCTGTGTAATTGGATCTAGCAAAACGATTCAATTTTGCAAAACAAACCCCATACTCATTTGAATTCCACCTGCAGTCTAGACCCCTTGCGTCTTATCCAGACGCTCCGCTTCCTTTCTTGCCGCGGCGGAGCAGGAGAAGGTGAGGTGCGGGCGGAGCAAGAGAAGGTCAGGAGTGGCTCCGCGGAGCAGGAGATATCGAGGAGCGGCGCGGCGGGGCAGGAGAGATTGAGGGCGGCGCAACGGAGCAGGTGAAATAGAGGGGCGGGCACAGCTCGTACGCCACGGGGAGCGCCCCGTCGAGGCACGACGATCACGGGACGCAGAACGCCATGCTGGCTATACCCAACGCCGGCGGGTGCGTGACGGCCAGCCGGTCCGCCAGGCCCTGCACGAAGCACGACGCGAAGCAACGGAACACCGTGCCGTGCACGGGCGGCAGAGCAGGAGAAATTGAGGGGCGGGCACAGCTCGTACGCCACTGCGAGCGCCTCACCGCGCGCCCCATCGAGGCACAACGACCGCGGGACGCAGAACGCCATGCTGGCCGTACCCAACGCCGGCAGGTGCGCCAGGGCCAGCCGGTCTGCCAAGCCCTGCACGAAGCACGAGGTGAAGCGCCGGAAAGCCATGCCGTGCACGGGCGCGCCGACCTGCAGCTCACGCAGCAGCGCAGCGGCCTGGGCACGGTCACGGAACGGTTCGATGGCGGCGCTGTAATTCATTGTCCTCATGCATGGAGGCGAGGAGGGTTGGCAGCGCCGGTCGCAGGGAGCGCCGGCGGCTTGGGGACACGGATCCCGCAGATTTGAGCGGCGGCCGGTGAACTCGAAGGCGGCAGCAGCGCGACCACGTCTGTGGTGGCGGCAGCGGTAAGGCTCCCCCTCTAAGAGGAGTTGAGGAAGAGGCCGGAGAAGGAGATGTGCGCTGCGGGAAGGGAATCAGGGGATGGGGAGATGTGTTGGGGACAGAGACGAGGATGATGCCAGGCTGAGGGACAGCGGTGCGTGGGGCCACACCACACGCGTCACCCGCAAGACGGCTGGTGGGAATCGTGGTCTACGGCTGCTGGATTGTTCAGGAATGAGCTAGAATAGGATTAAATCACATGATTGTTTTCTTCTCGGAATCACCTGGTTCTATATAGTTTTTCTTCTTCAAGTTGCGTTTGCATCTGTTTGTGTTTTTGACATACTCATACTGACTACAGGTCAGTGGTCAGTAACATGTGGCGAAAACATATATGCCTGGACACCCGATAAAATAAATACATAAATTATCTCTAAGCACCGCCAAATCTCATAAATTCACTTTGTACTAAAAAAATCATTTTAAAATGTACAACAGAAAAACATTCTTTTCAAAAAAAAAACATGTGTTAAAAATATCAATTTATAGAGAAATTTTCCAATCTTGATACAAATATTCGTCAAAAGGTGTTAGATTTTCAATGAAGACATTAACTTTATTAAAAATAAGGAAATTGCCACGTTCACCATTATTATTGACATTTATTAAAATTGAATATAAAAATGATGCAAAATAGCACATGAAGCAGGTTGTGCCCCTATTATTGCCCGGTGCAACGCACGGACATTTGTGTATACATATATATATATATATATATACATATATATATATATATATATATATATATATATAGGGATTTTCTATTCGTCACCCTGGGTGAGGAATAGTTATTCTTCACCCCCCTCTATTTTACCATCAATGCACCATAATTTTACGTTTCGTAAGTTTTATCTTATTTTCGACATGAAAAGACACTGTAAGAAAATATATAATCGTCGTAAAAAATATTTTATGTTATGTAAAATTACAAACATAAAAACATAGTGTAAAATACACACAAACTGTAAATTTTCTTGTCTTATGACCTATATTTTTATTTTCTTATGTCAAATATTAAGTAGTGAATGAATAGGAATGTAATTATTTGAATTCCAAACGTAATTTAATTATGAAATGATCGTAAGATTACCTCGGGTGAAGAATAAGTTATTCTGCACCCTGGGTGATGAATAGCATCACTATATATATATATATAAGTATTTATCTCTTGACCATTTCGAGACTCCTCGTCATGTCCGTGATTATATATGGGACTCCGAACAACATTTAGTCACCAAATCACATAACTCATTGATACATCTCCAATGTATCTTTAATTTTTGATTGTTCCATGCTATTATATTATCTATTTTGGATGTATAATAGGTATTTATATGCTATTTTATATGATTTTTGGGACTAACCTATTAACCTAGAGCCCGGTGCCAGTTTCAGTTTTTTCCTTGTTTTTGAGTTTTACAGAAAAGGAATACCAAACGGAGTCCAATTGACCTGCCAATTTATGGTGATTTTTTAATGGACCAGAAGAAGCCCCCGAAGCAAAAGAGTTGGGCCAGAAGAGTCCCGATTCATCCACGAGGGTGGAGGGGGCGCCCCCTACCTCGTGGCTGACTCGGACACCCCCCTGACGCAAAACCAACACCAAAAATTCCTATAAATACAGAAACCCCCGAAAAGAAACCTAGACCAGGAGTTCCGCCGCCGCAAGCCTCTGTAGCCACCAAAAACCAATCGGGACCCTGTTCCGGCACCCTGCCGGAGGGGGCACTGGTACGCGTCGGTGCTATACAAATGTTCTATAACCCCTTTCCGCGACGACAATCGAAACCGTCACCTAGTGAGTGTGGGCGATAGGGGGGTCCTTCCCACACGACCCATGAACCGTCAGGAATATGCCCTCCTGGCACACACGCTTGGCAAAATGAGGTCGTGTGCGGCCGACGAGCGAGAAAATAAGGCTATACATACAGTAGTGCTAAAAAATACAATTATACAGGCGAAATCATTTCTGGTCGTAAGTACATCCCACACAGTCAGTCCCCGCTAAACATTTCCGTTCGTACATACATCCCACACAGTCGCTGCAAGGGAAACGTTTCCGTTCGTAGGTACTTCACACACAATTTTCCCTGTTAAATAGTTTTTGATGGCCTTCCCATCACACACAACTGTTATGCGGTAAACATTTGCGCAAGGTGGCCTAACGCAAACAGTTTTGAAGAGAATGTCGTGTGTGATTGCTCATCGATCCAACACTCTTTATTCCTAGAAACTGTGTGCGTTGCCTTAGGTCATCACTTTCCATAAGATTAACATATGATCTTTTTTATTATTTCCTTCTTTTGATTCAAACAAGAAAGCAAAGAAGCAAAAAAACTTAAACTAAACTTTATTATATAACTCTCACTCGATTACATAGATAGATAGATCAGGAAACTAACACTCAAAAATAGATCATACTAAACTTTTATTCAACTAAATCACAAAATAACTAAGGATCGAACTAGGATAGGTACCAGGGCATCTCGCCAAGGTAGTGCCCATACTCGTGTGCTCAAGTCTCCTTCTTTGGTGATGTTGATGATGGTGGTGGTGGTGGTGCATGCTTCTTCTCCAGCTTGCGTCTGAGGCTAAAATTATCTTCCCTCAAATTATTGTTCTCTTTCTTGAGCTTTAATATCCTCTTGCGTATTGTTGCCTTGCTTTCTTGCAGAAAATTGGAAGGGATAAACTGGATCTTAGATTTCTTTGCTCTATTGGGGAGACTTGAATTCTTGAATCTCACGTGCATATCTCCAGGTTGAGGTGGCGGGACTTCATCTTCATCTGAGCTGGTATCCTCTTTTTCCCCTAGGTCATCATCTTCTTCTTCCTCCGTGGTCCAACCGTAATGATCGACATCGCATAGACCTTTGGATTTGTGATGTAGTCGGCGACATGGCTCTCTTCATCTGAATCTTGAGACAACATATTTTCAGATCTGCCAGAAAAATAGCACAAACAAGAACAAATTATTTTGCAATTCGGTGGTAAAATCGTCCGAGGGAGTATATAAAGAATTTTTATCTTGGGAAACAAGCATACCCCAGGAAAACGGAGTCGGGAAGGTGCCCGAGGGGCCCATGACCCACCAGGGCACGCCTGTGCAGGTTCACCCCGGTGCCTTGTGGGCTCCTGGGTTGCCTTCCCGGTTGTTTCTTATTTCTCTATTTTTCTAATATTCCAAAACACACAGAAAATATTTTTGCCGATTTTCTAGAGTCCGTTTACTTACCGTATCACGTACCCCTTCCTTTTCAAGGTTCTGGAGTGTTCTGTAAGGTTTTTTGTGTGCTCCTCTGGTGTCATGGTTTGGATAATGTTAGTTTCAACATTAATAGGTGTACCTGAAATATAGTGTTTAATTCTTTGTCCATTGACCACCTTCGGATTAGTGCCTTCGGCATTATTAATATTGATTGCCCAGAGTGATAAACTTCGTCGATGATATATGGTCCTTCCCATTTGAAAGAAGTTTTCCCGCAAAAAATCTAAAACAAGAGTTGTACAATAGAACATATTCACCAACTTTGAATTCCCGCTTTTGAATTCTTTTCTCATGCCATCTTTTGACCTTTTCATTGAATAGTTTGGCATTTTCATAAGCTTGGGTTCTCCATTCATCTAGTGAGCTAATATCAAATAACCTCTTTCCACCTGCAAGTTTGAACTCATAGTTTAGTTCTATAATTGCCCAATATGCTTTATGTTCTAACTCAAGAGGCAAATGACAATCTTTCCCATAAACCATTTTATATGGAGACATACCCATAGGATTTTTATAAGCTGTTCTATAGGCCCAAAGTGCATCTTCAAGTTTCTTAGACCAATTCTTTCGGGACCTATTAACATTTTTTTGTAATATCAATTTTATTTCTCTATCGCTAAGTTCAACTTGACCACTAGATTGAGGATGATAGGTGTCGGTGTCAAAACCGGCGGATCTCGGGTAGGGGGTGCCGAACTGTGCGTCTAAGGCTAATGGTAACAGGAGGCAGGGGACACAATGTTTACCAAGGTTCGGGCCCTCTCGATGGAGGTAATACCCTACTTACTTCTTGATTGATCTTGATGATATGAGTATTACAAGAGTTGATATACCACGAGATTGTAGAGGCTAAAACCTAGAAGCTAGCCTATGGTTATGATTGTTGTTGTCCTACGGACTAAACCCTTCGGTTTAACTAGACACCGGAGGGGGCTAGGGTTACACAGAGTCGGTTATAGAGAAAGGAATCTTCATATCCTAACTGCCAAGCTTGCCTTCCATGCAAAGGAGAGTCCCATCCGGACACATGATGAAGTCTTCTATCTTGCATCTTCATAGTCCAACAGTCCGGCATACGCATATAGTCCGGCTGTCCGAGGACCCCTTAATCCAGGACTGCCTCAGTAGCCCCCGAACCAGGCTTCAATGACGATGAGTCCGGCACGCGGATTGTCTTCGGCATTGCAAGGATGGTTCCTTCTATGAATTCTTCAAAGTACCTGTTGTAAATAGCAGTGCTCGGTTCCCCATTTAATGCTACGCTCATCGGCTTCTGCACCTTAACAGTCTCAGCCTCCACGCGTCGAGCGAATGCGAGAAGTTGGGGTATTTTTACACTTGCCACCTTGACCATGTAAATAAATTGTCTATTAAAGAGACGGGGATCTTCAGATCCAATCCACACCATCTCCTGCAAGCGAGGAATCATCAGAGCGTGCCCAAAAAACCACTCCAACATGGCCGTCGCCTGAGGCTCTTCCTCCCGCTCTCGCAACAGCAAGCCGAGTGATTGGGAGAAGTGTACCGTATCCCACGGCCGACTAGTGAAGTTGCAGACCCAAGGGTACCTACCTCCTGCATATTTAGTCCCCGTTCGAGCCGGACTGGCTTCCTTCGATGGGGGGAGCAGGCGGAGAACTTTCCCAACCCCTCCAGGGGGAGCGAGTATGCCTCGTTTCCTACTTGCTACGGGGTGTCGGATTTCCAATCCATCCATTTCTTCACGGGCTCCTGGAGTTCTACGTCCAGCTGCACAACTTCACACCTGCCTCCATCCTGCACATCATAGGTTACGTCGCTCTTTGCAAGCTATTCTTGGGCTGCGAAGCCCATTTTGGGCTATGGAAGAAGATGTTCTGCCTCGTCTCCCGTAATCAAGGGGGATCAATATTCCAAGTGGGCGGAGCCGAGATATGGCGCATCGCCAGTACCGGATACTTATCCGGCGCACTGAAGAAGGCACCCGAAGAGTGGCCCTCCGAGTGGTTTTATATTGAGGACGTCTCCCTTCCCGACCCAATCCGAATGGGCCTTCCGAAATTTACAAACGCTCCGCTGAGAAAACGCCTTAACTGGCGTCCCCGGAGCCCCAGAGAGGAAGATAGCAGGGAGGTCCTTCAATTGATGAGCAAGATAAGAATACTCGCTCAGTCCAGATTATCAATAGTCGAGGTTATGGCGATATCCATAATGCGGGGGGTTCAGCCACTCCAATACCGAGGGCATCCTATGTGGCACTTTAATGGAGAAGACGACGCCACCCGCTGTTGCCGAAAAGGTCCGGACTCCATCACCGCTCTGGTGGAAATACTGTCTGATTTATACAAGGGGGAAATAGAGGAGTTCGTCTGCATTAAGCCACGGGATGGATTTTCCATGTACAACCCTCCAAGCTGGGTGAGTTGCCATCCATTACTCTACTCTATTTATTCCCCGAGCCTTTGTTTTCATAAACATTTACTCCGTCTACTTATACCAGGAATGGCGAAAAATAACCAGGGAGTTCCATAGCCCGGCACCATAGCCAGAGGACCGTAACCGAGCCATTGTCCCCGGATTCGAAGAGGATCCGGATATATTTGTGGAGCTCGTGGAAGGGGTGTTTCACCAGGCAAGCTGTGACGGCACAGAGGTGGCCATCACTCCTGACTATCCCGGCCTCCTCCTTGTATCGCATGTAAGTAAACCAGAGACTTATCTTCTAGGAAAGATTCATTCCTTCTGTCTTACCCATCACACAATTCTTATGCCTTAAAGGGAAGACGATTGGCGTGCCAAACCGCACCCGAGGTGACTCGCTAACAAGGGGCGCCCGTGCTGGTTAGGCTTTCAAAAAGAAAGGCGAACAGAAACATGGCGGAGCCGTCATCAAGGAGGTATGGCTGTAAATACACCCCACGGTTGTCATCTTTAAAGTATGACACAATCCATTGTGTTTTAGCAGAAAGAACATCTGCCGGACTGTGTCCGGGGATCCTGCCAACCATACCTCTACTAGCTGGATTCCAGACCCGGTTTCGAGGACGGAGGCCAACACAGAAGCAACACCGGACTATCCTCATACAGAGGATTCGGATAGAATGTCCGTTACAAATTCCGAAATGGAGAGCACCATTAATCATCGGCACCGGCGAGCCACACTCCGCGACCCTGGTTTTTCAGATGAGGCTTTTAATGCCTTCAACTCGGGTGATGCATACATCCGAGCCGCTCAGGATGGGCTTGCTAGAGCCACGAACCAGTATTTGAAAGATATACGGGTAAGTATAAAAATCTGATAAATATATATATCAGTAGCCCCTGAGACTTAAAGCAGTTGGTACAACTGATTGAAGGATTATTGTACATATAGGTTCTCTCGGAGAAGAACAACCTGTTGTCTCAAGAGTTGGAAGAGTTTCGAACCCAGCTAACGGCCGCTATGGCCAAGCTATCAAGATCCCAAGACGCATCGGCTGGTATGTATTCCCGAATTGAGGAAAACAATATTGTTTTTATGTACCAGTAACACTCACAATATCTGATGACCAAAATCCTCAGATAATCCGGAACAGAGTCCGGGAATCCCACCAGAGGGTGAGCAAGAGGCACAAAGGCAAGCTGCCGCTGGCGAGCGTGTACTTCCACAGGTCATACAGAAGAATAACAAGCTCCAAGATGCTAATACCCAGCTGAGTGAAGAATTGAAAGATGTTCGGGCCCAGCTGGCTGAGTCCGTGAAGGAAAATAAGAGGCTTCAGCGCGTCATTTTTAGTATGTTCTCAAACGAACATTTACATAGTTTGGTAAAGATAGGAACTAAAAGAGTTATGTCTGTAGGTATGTTGACGGGCCGTCCCAAAGAGGAGATGCCCGGATCCTCAGGCGATCTGCTACAAGAGCTTTCGCAACTGCACGAGCAAGTTTGGCAGGTCATGCGGAGTGTCGCCAAGGCCTTGTGGCCATCCGCCTCCTTACCAGGAAGTATGGCGGAGCTTGCTCAGCTTTTCAAGGGAGCGCAGCGGCGTTTCCAACTATGGACGATATCTGCCTGTCGAGAAGGGGCGAGAGAGGCTTGGGCCATGGTGAAGACACGGTATACCAAGCTTGATCAGAATCATATGGCCCGGGTCGAACCTATAGGGTCAGATGGGAAAGAAATTCCCGTTAGTCTGGTATATGACCAGGTAGGATTAGCCGCAAAGTATTCCCAACAGGATTGTAGGCTAGACAACCTGTTGGATGGCACAGAAGAGGAAGCATTTGAGTCTAAATGACTATGTACTTCAATTGACATATTTGTCCCTAGCCGGATTGTAAAACATTTGTCATGGCGGACCTTTTCGCTTCGGCCTCTGGACCCGATACCGAGTGTTTCCGAATACCGCCGGTAATATAAACCGAGTGCAGCGTGGAAACGAGGCGTAGGGTCATAATTGCCTGAACAGACAAGTACCCAACTAGCTATGTTATATTACATGGTTAGTAAGAAACATCTTCCGGAGAGAATAGTTCTGTTAAGGGTTCCCCTCCCTGGGTACGCATGCATTAACGTGCATGTCCGAACTGCGATAAAAAAGCACAGTATATGAAACATCAGGGGGTTTATATTTTGATAGGTAAAAATGTCTTTAGTCCACCGACCGAATCTTCCCTTAAGAACGCTAGCTTTCGGCTTCACCCAGTCTGAGGTACACGTCCGGAGTACCCGGCAGTAATAATCGCAGAGGTGCTCCCTTTTTGCCCTAGCCGAACTAACGGGAACGTAGGGCATAAGCACAGGAGCCAGGCAACCCAGCTTGGCCAAAACTTAAGTCATATCAATGCAAATAATGGCGAAGAAAAGGTGCATATGGAAAAAGGACGCATATCCAGTGGGCTTGATGCCCTTAAGATAATTATATTAAGCTTCTGTATATGAAGCCCCCAGGTACAATGAGCGCACATACTTGAAGATTAGTGCATTACGAGTGTGTAGTCCGGCCATGATAAAGCTTCAGAGCTTTTCAAAAGGAAAGGCGCGAAGAGAGCTAAAAAGTAAATGAAAAACAACAGAGGGAAGGAGACGAACAGGGAGTTCGGCGCTAGGCGTAGAATCTTTGGAGTCTGGCTGCGTTCCATGGGTTCGGCTCGAGGCGGTTATTGGATGCATCCCGCAGTCGGTACCTCCTCCAGTAAGTACTTTGTCAATAATGAAGGGACCCTCCCACTTGGGCTTGAGCTTGTCATTTTTCTTCTCTGGTAGATGTAGAACAAGTTCGCCAATATTACAAGTCTTGGCCCGTACTTCTCTGCTTTGATACTTGCGAGCCTATTGTTGATAGAATGTGGAACGGGCTTTTGCGACGTTGCGCTCCTCTTCCAGGACATCTAAACTGCCGATCGAGCTCGGCCTCTCTTTCTTCATACATGCACACTCGAGGTGAGTCATGAATAATATCGCAGGGCAGCACAGCCTCTGCACCATACACCATGAAGAAGGGTGTGTATCCGGTAGTGCGATTTGGCGTGGTCCGCGGCCCCCAGAGTTCGGAGTCAAGCTCCTCAACTCAGAGCATGTCTAATTCTTTTAAGGATCGCACTAGTCTAGGTTTAATGCCACTCATAATAAGACCATTGGCTCGTTTGTGACCGTTTGTTTGAGGGTGATAGACGAAGGCGTAATCGAGCTTAATGCCCATCTTGCCGCACCAAGTTTTCCCCTCATCGACCGTGAAATTGGAGCCGTTGTCGGTGATGATGCTATGGGGGACACCGTAACAGTGTACTACACCCGATATGAAGTCTATCACGGGTCTAAAATTCTATGGTCGACATCATATTTAGCAAGCATTTTACGGAAAGCACCATAAATAAAATGTGAACCGCCATCAGTCATTAAATATCCATAGACTACAAACCTAGGAAAAATAATTTCTTTGGGCATTATAATGGAGGTGTTATGATCAGCACGGCTAGTTGGGATAGCTTCTACCCACTTAGTGACATAATCAATAGTAACCAAATTTGTGTATACCATTAGAGGAAGTAAAAGGTCCCATATAATCAAAGCCCCAAACATCAAATGGTTCAGTAACAAGCGAATAATTCATAGGCATTTCTTGGCGTCTACCAATATTACCAATTCTTTGACATTGATCACAAGATGAAACAAACTTACATGCATCCTTGAAGAGAGTAGGCCAATAAGAACCAGAGTGTAATACCTTGTGCGCAGTTCTATCTCCCGCATGATGCCCTCCATAGGCCTCGGAGTGACATTTCCGTAGGATTTGTTCTAGTTCATGCTCAGGTATACAACGTCTAATAATACCATCTACTCCTTCTTTATAAACATGTGGGTTTGATAGTTATAACCTAGGGCGATATGACACTAGCTCCAGTTCATCGATATAATGTAGGCATGTATTCCGTAAATAGTCATACATGCTTTATTAAAAGAACTTGCATGACATCTTTTGTCCTACCCTCCCATGGCAGCGGGGTCCATATTAGAAACTAAGGGATATTAAGGCCTCCTTTTAATAGACAACCGGAACAAAGCATTAACACATAGTGAATACATGAACTCCTCAAACTACGGTCATCACCGAGAGTGGGCCCGGTTGTTGTCACTCCGGGGTTGTCGTATCATAACCTTAGTAGGTGACTATAACTTCCAAGATCGGATCTAAAACATGGATATAATGATGAATTCATAAACGGTCCAGATCTGAGTTCAAGGCACCCAGGCCCAAAGTGACAAGCATTAGGCATAGCAACATCAACCTACGAACATAGTGGATACTAGGGATCGGGCCCTAACAAAACTAACTCAATTACATGATGAATCTCATCCAACTCCTCACCGACCAACGAGCCTAAGAAGGAATTACTCACTCCCGGTGGGGAGCATCATGGAATTGGCGATGGAGATGGGTTCGTGATGACGAAGAACGAAGATCCCCCTCTCTGGAGCCCCAAACGGACTCCAGATCTGCCCTCCCGAGGAAGAACGGGGCTTGGCGGCAGATCCATCTCGTGGATCGTGATAATTCTTTCTTCCTGGTTTTTTCTGGAAACATGTGATTTTATAGTATCAGCGGGTCGTCTGCGGGGCCACCAGGTGGGTTGGCACACCAGGAGAGGGGGGCACGCCCTGGTGGGTTGTGCCCACCCAGGTGCCCCTCTCGTGCATGTCTTGGCTCAAGAAATTCTTATTATTGATATAAAAAATCCTTGCAAAGTTTCGTTCCATTCTGAGAACTTTTATTTCTGCACAAAAACAACACCATGGTAGTTCTGCTGAAAACAGCGTCAGTCCGGGGTTAGTTTCATTCAAATCATGCAAATTAGAGTCCAAAACAAGAGGAAAGGCATGAGAAAAAGTCGATACATAGGAGATGTATCAACTCACCGAAGCTTAAACCTTTGCTTATCCTCAAGTAATTCAGTTGATAAAACTGAAAGTGAGAAAGAAGAACTTTTACGAACTCTTTTGCTCTTGTTTGCGTAAATAAGCTTAAACAACACCCAGGTTTTCAGCCAACATTATAACTAACCATGTCAGCAATAACATTTAAAGATTATAATGACTCATATCAATGACATAATCAGCTAGCGAGCAATAATAAAATATCTCAAACAGCAACACGTTGTCAAAACAACCATGATATAATATGACAATAGTGGTATCTCGCTAGCCCTTTCTGAGACCGCAAAACATAAATACAGAGCACCTCCAAAGTTCAAGCAGCGACTAAACATTGTAATTCATGGTAGAAAAGATCCAGTCATGCTGCACCCAACATTAGCTACACATAATGCATAAATCATGACAAATGGTTTCTACTCGCTTCGCACTTGTTTTAGAAGGTGGTGACACAACATAGAAGTAAATAGATAGTCCCTTCGCAGAGGGAAGCAGTGATTTGCAGAGGTGCCAGAGCTCAATTTTTTAAACAGAGATAAATGATATTTTGAGACATGCACCCTTCTTATTCACTTCATGACCATCAGTTATCAATATCTTCCATGCTAAGCACGCTAGTGGCGGTTCCCAAGCGGAAATGTAAAGGTTTGACTCCATTGGGAGTTTTTGTTTGATTATTTCAGAGATGAACTCTTTTTCATGTTTGCAGTTTGGGACTGGGCATCCCTATTACCGCCCATTTTCTCGTGCGATGGCGAGTGAATAAACACTCGACCTGATAATAACCCGCTTAGCATGGAAGATACCGACCACCTCTTGTCGTTCCACGAACAATCCAGGCACACAAAAATGATAATTTTTGGAAGTTTTAGAGGTGGCACATGCAAATTTACTTAGGACGGTGGGTAATACCGCATATAGGTAGGTACGGTGGACTTATCTGGAATAAATTTGGGTTCAAGGTTTTTGATGTACAAGCAGAGTTCGCACTTAGTACAGGCGAAGGCTAGCAATTAACATTGAGAAGCGGCCAACTAGAGAGCAACAACGATCATAACCATGCATTATGCATAAGTAACATTGGACACTAGCATGAGTAGGATATGAACACCGTGAACATAAATATCATAGAGGCTATGTTGGTTTTGATTCAACTGCATGCATGAACATGTGCCAAGTCAAGCCACTCGAACATTCAGAGGAGGATACCATATCATCATACTACATCACAATCATTTTAATGCTATGTTGATATCCAAGATAAATCATTATCAACTCCCAGCTACATATGCATGGCATGAGAAACTGTAATCTCTAATTGTGATTGCAAACATGTTTAATCATAATGGGCTGAATCATGGATACTAGGTTAAATAGATTTACAAAAACAGAACAAGTTGAGTTCATACCAGTTTCTCCCTGCCATGGCCAGTTCATCGGATGTCGTCATTATTGCCTTTCACTTGCACGATCGAACGATATGAAAATAATAATAGTGCAAGAGTGCCTTGGACTAAGCTGGAATCTGCAAGACATTTATTCAATAGGAGAAGACAGGGTAAATTGTTCTCTTATTAGTTCAACAAGTATTCATATGAGAGCCACTCAACATTTTCATCGTGGTCTTCTCCTTGGTAAGACTTGAATAAAAATAAAAGAAGTTTAGAGAAACACATTGAAATATTTTTGGAGTTTTTGGTTTTCTAGAACAGGCAAATAAAAGGGAAAAGCAAAAACGAGAAAAGTTATTTACACGGGAAAGCTCCCAACAAGCAAAAGAAGAACAAGGAAATATTTTTGGAATTTCTTTTTAATATTACTACTAAGCATGCATAGAAAGTAAACTAGCTACAACAATTTTTTTCGGTTTTTCTAAAGTTTTTCAAACACACAATAAGCAAGCATGAAAATAAATTTAAGCATGGATGATACAATGAAAAAGTGTGAACACCGACAAATGAAGTATGTGGACATGAATATAATGTCAGTGGGAACACGTACTCCCCCAAGCTTAGGCTTTTGGCCTAACTTGCACTACTAGGGAAAAGTCTATACACAGAATTTTAGCAGCAGCGCGGCTCAAAAAAGAGTGCTGCTGCTAATTAGTAGTAGCGCGTGTGCGGGAAACTCGCTACAGATTAGTTTTTAGCAGTAGCGCGGTCGGCGAAAACCGCGCTGCTACAAATATCGGTCGACGGTGTCCACATAACTCCATTTAGCAGTAGCGCGGTGGCGCGAACCGCGCTACTGCTACAGATGTAGTAGCAGCGCGCTTTTTCTGAGGTCGCTGCTGCTAAATTTCAAATTGGCACACTTTTTTGTCCCTGTTAGTAGTAGCGCCGTCGACGAAAGCGCGCTGCTGCTAACTCCTTAGCAGCAGCGCGGTTTAGCTCCTGCGCCATCGCTAACCCGCACCAACCCACCACCTTTTCCCCACCCGTCCCTCACCTCCCCCTCCTCTCTTCCCTTTCCCCTACCTCCCCCACATGCTCCCACTCTCACTCTTCTTCTTCCTCAATACTTCTCCCCCATTACTCTCTCTCTTCTATCCAGCTTTCTCTCTCTTCATTACTCCTACCTAACTACACCACCTCCATTAATGCACCCCCACCCGTCCGTGACACGCTTATTGGTCTCTGCAACTTTTTCGACGTCATCTCTTGAAAGTCGATCAGTGTGAAGCAGCTACGAAGGCTACAGGAAGAGATCGTTGTGATACTGAATGACTTGAGATGTACTTCCCACCCGCGTTCTTTGACGTGATGGTGCATCTGTGTGTCCATATTGTGGATGACATAATAGACCTAGGGCCGTCATTCCTGCACAACATGATGCCGTTTGAGAGGATGAATGGGATCATCAAAGGATTCGTCAGTAACATGTCCCGTCCGGATGGAAGCATCGTCCAGGCTATTTGGCACAAGAGTGCATCTCTTTACGTGAGAATTTTCTATATGGCGAGACCAGCCGCCTGGTGTTAGTGTTGGTTTGCCTGCTAACAAGCACGATGGGAGGCTCAAGGAGATGGTCATCGCAACGGTCGCAGAGGAACTGCACGCGTGGCATACTCAGATCGACGCAGCGACTTTGACAGAGCAAACTTGGTAGTGCTACAACACCTAGACGAGGTAGATCCTTTCGTGGCACTGCACAAAGAAATTATCGCAAAGAAGTATCGTGACCGGGGGGTATGCAGGATGGACGCCGATGTTATTAGAGAGCACAACTCCACTTTCCATCATTGGTTCAAAGAGCATATTATTGCTAATCCCCCGGAGGTGGGCTCTAAGGACGGATTGCTCATATACGCCTTAGCACATGGCCCCTCGCCCAACCTCGTAACCTATCAGGCATATGATATCAACGGATACACGTTCTACACGGAGGCCAAAGATATGGACAGTGATGATCGTAACTCAGGGGTGACGATGGAATGCATGACCGGCAGCGACAACGACGTTAATCGAACGATTTTATGGAAGGGTCGAGGAGATCTGAGAGCTTGACTACTCTGGACCGCACAACACGACGATGTTCCGTGTCAGATGGGCTAAGAATGTCGAAAGAGAAAGCCAGATTTTCACTACCATGACTATACCCGACGCCAAGAGCGCTACCGTGAACGCTATCGCAAAAAACGAGCCATGGGTACACGCTAATCATGTGACACAATGCTTCTTCATAACTGACCCGCGCAATCCCAACCGTGTTGTCGTGAGGAGAGGCAAAAGGAACATCATTGGAATGGATGGAGTCGCCAATGAGGAAGACTATGATCAGTACGGCAACCCAATGAGGGAAGATGACGATGATGATGAAGTATACGTCAAAAGAAGAATCAATACTACATTACCTAAGAAAACTCGTACTCCATGGAAAAGGCAAAGTCACAATGAGGGGCTTAATTATTCTTCGACGAACAAGAAGGGAAAGAAGCTGACTCAAAAACGAAAACGTCAGCACTGAGGAAACGTATGTTATCGGTCAAATGATGTAATATATATATATATATATATATATATATATATATATATATATGTTTCTATTTTGTATACACACTTAGCCATTATTATGCATGGGTCCAATGATGTGTAATATATATGTTCCTATTTTGCATACATATTTAACCGTCAAATGATGCAATATATATCGCCCTCCCTTCGTTCACTGCTCTCGGGAAATAAAAGTGGGATAAAATAAAGGAAAATAAAAAGGAAAATTAGCAGTAGCGAAGTTAGTAGTAGCGCATTTTGTGTAAAGCGCTACAGCTACTGAAGGTATTAGCAGCGCGTTTTGCCCAAATGCGCTACTGCTA
Source organism: Aegilops bicornis (assembly GCA_021605145.1). Taxonomy (NCBI): domain Eukaryota; kingdom Viridiplantae; phylum Streptophyta; class Magnoliopsida; order Poales; family Poaceae; genus Aegilops; species Aegilops bicornis. The sequence continues at coordinate 676,386,798 of CM038672.1, forward strand.
CGTCCACTTAACCCAAAATTCTCACTCGCCCTGCTTCATCCCGCCTTTTCCCACAGAATCCCCACTCTCTCTTCCCTGTCAGACCGCCCCGACCAGCCCCGACACTCGCCTCGACTCGGCGCCCGGCGCTCACCCCCGACCCGGCCCTCGTCCCCTACCCCGACCCTGGCGCTCGCCCCCGACACCGGCACGCTCGCCCCCGACCCGTCGGCTCTCGCCTCCCTCCTCTCCCCTCCCGGCCATCGTCGGGCCTGCCTCCTCGCCCATGCACCCTCTGTAAACCCCCCTGTCTCTGCTAGGGTTCTTCGTTAATTTACTTAGGTTTTAGTTAGGGCAGTATGTTAATTAGGTTATCTATTTAGTTATGAATTTAGCTAGGTTTCAAAATTAGCTGAATTTATATGCAAATTTGAACTGGACATGTGATATGTGCATATGTCATGTTTTGGACATGTCATGTTTGGAAAATGATCCGAGTTGCCTATGTTACGCCGGAATGTTGATTCATTTCCGTTCCGGTGAATTTCAGGCGCTCGATATGTCCATTTTTTAGCAAAGGTCATGCCGAAATTTCCCGTGAATAAAGGCATGATTTGTGCTACATAGTTGGCATATCAAGTGCTGGCACATAGATTTCTTTTTATGTCATTTCTCATTTATTTATACTTTTAGAAATAAATGAGGACCCTTAATCATAGGAAACATGTCGAACAACGAAGAAATCGGGCCTTGACCAAGATGCGCATTTAGATGGATTATGAGGGTGAACAAGAGTACCTCGACTATTTGACTGCTAAGCAAGGTTTGCAGGTCGGCCTCGATGATGGTACTGACGCCGACATCGACACCGACGGCGCCGACACCGATGGCGGCACCGAGGCCGGTGGGGAAGGTACCGGCAGGGAAGGTACCGGCGGGGAAGGTACCGGCCCCGATGCCGCTACCGAAAAGAGGAAGCATAAGAAGCAGAGGATACGAAAACCTAACAAACTAGGGATTGGACGACTTGTGTCACAAAGATGGCACATGGCAAGTTTGAGCCGCTAGAGCCGGAAGAACCTCGCAAGTGCTATGGGAACCAAGTAGGATGCATCCTACGGGAATGCGCGAGCATGAACGATTTATGACTTAAGGAGTAAAGAACATTTGACGCAGATTGCTCCTAACGAAGTTGCACAAGAGATTCAAGTTCCCGACCGGGATGATAACATAGAACAACCGTGGGATGATCCAAGATGAAAAAGATTAACAATCACGCCATGGGCATGTTCATCAATGATTTGGCCTCCTGGAAAGGGAGGGTGAAACGAGCTATTGAGGCTGATGAACCCCTGTCCAAGATTCTGGAGGAAAATCCGACACTTACGGAAGAGGAGTTCGAAAAGTTCAAGGACACTTGCACTACCGAGGCAACCAAGGCTAAGGCTGCGAAATTCAAGAGCCTTCAGCAAAGGAACACGGGGAAGCATCTCACTCATAGTGATAGCTCTTCTTGCGTACACCTTTGTTTAGATGGATGACGTTGTTGTAGTTGCAAGTATTCGAGACTTGCATGTATCGCTATTTTCGAGATGATGACAAGATACCACTATGTTGGATGATGATTATGATGAGACTATTTGTATGTACATGCTATGATTACATTTTTGGTCTCACAGGCATTTGTAGGTGTATCATGATGACATTTCTATGTGCTAAAGATTCTTCTATAAAGCCTGTTCAAATACAAAAAAATTATGCCAAAAAACTACTTAAATTAGCAGTAGCGAGTGTATAAAAGTTAGCAGCAGCGCCGCGATAGCAGTAGCGAGTCTGTGCAAAGCGCGCTAGAGCTATTAGCAGTAGCAAGCTTCCGCTAACAGCGCTGCTGCTACACTTGTGTAGCAAGATGGCAGGTGAGCACGCTGGCCATCGCTATGTGTTAGCTGTAGCGCCTTATTAGTAGCGCCTGTCCCCGCGCTACTGATACATCTAAAACCCGCGCTGCTGCTAGCCTTTTCCCTAGTAGTGTTGGTAGTTGATTAGTAGCCTGGAGCGTAGAAGTCTGCGTGGAAGCTCACAGAGGCTCTCGGTGCGGATGCCTCGGCACGCCGTGCTGCCACCACTGCTGCGTTATGAGGTCGGGCCCTTGCTCTCAAGAACAAAATATCTCCCCATGCTGTGATAATCAAAAAGAGCAGGCGCAGGCAAATGTATGTGGACAACAGAGGTTTGGTTAAACAACAAATTATAAGTGAAGTCTTGAATTTTTCCTTTGAGGATCTTATGGCTTTTGAATGCCGCAAAATATAAATACTGCGTGGGTAGGATAGGGTCAAAGGGTAAAGGTGAAAAACCCAGCTCTCGTGCCAAACATGTGGCATAAATTCCCCCACAGAATTAGCCACCGTTAGCACTATTCTGAAGTCTACATGCAATAATCGCTCCAAGGTTATAGTTCCATTCACCAGTGAGAGTAGTGTGAATGAGGCTCAAGTCTGGCGCACAAAGTATGCTACAGTCTTGCTTGCCTACTATGCATCTCCCGTTAAATAATGCAAAATACTGAATTGCGGGAAAGTGGATGCTCTTTATTCTGCCTTGTGTCACTCCCCTATTTTCACCGTAACAAAGGCTAGTCAAGAAAGACTCATACTCAGCCCTCGGAGGTTCATCAAGCGAACCCCAATATGGCATTTTGCAATGGTAAGCAAATTCTCCAGTGAGATGGTAAATGGATTATCGTAAAGCTTAAAAGACACCCTAGACTCACGAGGGAAAAATGTAAATCCTTTGACAAATGACTCAGTGAGAAGTTGGCGTTGTTCACACTTATCTGAAAGGTAGGGACCGAGGCCAGCATTGTGAACATATTGCTAAAATTCCTCCTTAATGCTGACACGCACCATATATTCATCGCAAGGCCATAAGCATGTTTTGGTGGCGGCATCACGCGAGGAACTTTCACTTGGTTCAACATAAGACTGGCGACCAGAACTGTCACTGGAAGATGCCCCCGAGGATTGTCTCCTCGAAGAGCTCCTTCCAAATAGGTTCATCGTGTCCGCGTACAATTTTCTGAAAATAAAATTTTTGAGGTGACAAAAATTTGTTAACAAAACTTCACAAAATTGATAGCAACTACTCCTAGGAATACATAGAGGCCATAGCAAGCATTCAAACTACTTAGAACACTAAGAATTCAACATGCAAGCTCATCTACAGCAGCACCAAGATTAGCTAATTATTCAAAGTATAAACCACTAAAACAAAAACTAATTGGACAAATGGTGGAGTCACATACCAAGCAACAATCCCCCGAAACAGTTTCGGAAATGGAGCTTCGAGCTAAGAGATCGAAATCCGCGGGTCTGAGCTCAAGAACACAGGAGAGAGAGCAGTGGGGATTTTTTTTCTGAAGGTAAGTGATGATGTGGGCTAAAGAGATAAGTGAGGGGCCCACGTGGGGACCACAACCCACCATGGCGCGCCTGGGGGTCCTGGCGCGCCCAGGTGGGTTGTGCCCACCTGGTGCACCTCCCTCTTGTATTATTTGCACAAAAAATTCATAAATATTCAGAAAAAATTGTATCAGGTTTTCAGAGCATTCTGAGAACTTTTGTTTTTGGGTCATTTTTTTATTGCACAAGAAATTCAAAAAACAGACAAAACATGGCATTTTATTCTATTTAACTAATAAAAACAGGAAACAAAAGGTAAGGGAAGAAGGTAGTGCTTACTAAATCCATCAAATTCGTACCATTCAAAAATGATTCATTAATAAGGTTGATTAGGTCTTATTAACAACAACTTTCGATTAGCATGAAACCGAAGAACTTTCGTAAATCACTAAGTTACCTCAATCGGGATATGCATTTCCCCAACAATAAGCATTTCATATTTCTTTTTAACAGTAGGTAGAGGTATTTGAAAACTTCCAATAGTGATTGTCAGAGAATTTTGAATAACATTAATACCATTCACTTGGAATTATTTCTTCGAAAAGTGCACCGTATGCTCATTACCATTAATATGAAAAGTGACCTTGCTTTTATTGCAATCAATAACAACCCCTACATTCTTAAAGAAGGGGCTACTAAGGATAATCGACATGTTGTCGTCCTCGGGCATCTCAAGTATAACAAAGTTAGTCAAAATAGTAACATTAGCAACAACAACGGGCACATCCTCACAGATATCGATAGGTATGGCAGTTGATTTGTCAGCCATTTGCAAAGATATTTTAGTAGGTGTGAGTTTATTCAAGTCAAGTCTTTTATATAAAGATAAAGGAAAAACGCTAATACCAGCTCCTAAATCACACAAAGCAGTTTTCACATAATTCTTTTTGATAGAGCAAGGTATAGTTGGTATACCCGGATCTCCAAGTTTTTTAGGTACTCCATCTTTAAAAGTATAGTTAGCAAGCATAGTGGAGATTTCAGCTTCCGATATTTTTCTCTTATTTGTGATGATGTCTTTCATATACTTTGCATAAGGAGGTATTTTTGAGATGTCAGTCAAGCGAGTACGCAAAAAGACTGGCCTAGCATTTCAGCAAAGCGTTCAAATTCTTCATCATCTTTATTTTTAGTTGACTTGGGTGGAAAAGGCATAGGTTTTTGAACCCACGGTTCTCTTTCTTTACCATGTTTTCTAGCAACGAAGTCTCTTTTATCATATCTTTTATTCTTAGGTTGTGGATTATCAAGATCAACATGTGGTTCTATCTCAACATCATTATCTGGTTCCTTATCATTATTTGTTTGAGTGTCTTCATGAACCTCATCATCATCTTTTTCATTATCACTAGGTGGATGTTCATTACCAGATTGAGTTTCAGCATTAGAGATAGAAGTTTCACTTTCATTATCAGGAGGTTTGTCTAGTTCAGGTTCACTAGAAGCATGCAAAGTCCTATCATTTTTCTCTTTAGAAGAACTAGGTGTAGTGGTGTTGTTCCTTTGAGAATCTTATTCAATTCTCTTCGGATGTCCCTCAGGATAAAGTGGTTCCTGAGCCATTTTACCTCCTCTAGTTGCAACTCTAACAGCAAAGTCATGTATATTATGATTCATTTCATCAAGTAATTCTCTTTGTGATTTAGCAACTTGTTCTAACTGGGTTTGAACCATAGAAGCATGTTTTCCAACACCTCTAACATCATTTGAGATTCTAAATAACAAGTCACTCAAGCGAGCAATCATATCAGAATTACATTTCAATTGTTTCATAACATTTGCATTGAAGTGCACTACAAAAAAAATGCACTTCCGTGTTGATACGTGTTTGTCACAGTAGGTCGCGTTTTTTGTCATGCATGTACATCCATGACAATTTTATGACAGAATCAAGATAGTCATACATGTGCTATCATAGAAGTGTTCCATGACATTACCAAAATTATCATCACGGAAGTGTCCACTTGCATGACAATATATCGTGTGTCACAGAAGTGCTTTCGTCAAGGGTGACCGGCACATGGCATCCACCGTAACGGAACACCGTTAAGCTATCGGGTCGGGTTTTGGATCCGATAACCCGTTAACAGCCCCGGCCAATGGGGATTTTCCACGTGTAAAATCATCATTGGCTGGAGTAGACACATGTCAGCTCCGCGTTGGCACAGGTGTCACTCATCCAATGGGCGAGATGCACCTATGATATGTTGACACGTGGACCGGCCCATCAAGTATAAAATGGGCCGGCCCAACTAAAGGCCCACAAGATTTTGCGGACCATAATGGGCTGACCCAGCTAAAGGCCCATGAGATTTTGCGGACCATAATGGGCCGGCCTAGCTAAAGGCCCACAAGATTTTGCGGGCCATAATGGGCCGGCCCAGGTAAAGGCCCACAAGATTTTTGTGTACCATAATGGGCCGGCCTAGGTAAAGGCCCAGAAGATTCTTGTGGATCATAATGGGCCGACCCAGCTAAAGGCCCACGATATTTCGCCGACATTAATGGGCCAGCCCAGCTGTAGGCCCACAAGATTTTGAGGACCCTAGTAGGCCGGCCCATTAACTGGCTGCCATGTTTTGGGCCAAATGCCGGCCCATATTTGATCCGGTCCATTAATGGTCTGCCATGTTCTAGGCCTAATAATGGCCCATATGAGATCTGGCCCATTAAAAGCCTACCATGTTCTAGGCCAAATTACGGCCCAGATCAGGTCTGGCCCTTTAAGAGGCTTTGGGCTAAATTATGGCCCATATCAGATTCGGCCCGTCAACTGGACGCTAAGCTTTTGGGCCCACTTGCTAAAGGCCCATTTAGTAATTTGGCCTGATATTAGTTTCAGCCGATTAAGGGCCCGTTTCACATTTCGGCCCTATATTGATTTCGGTCTGTTAAAAGCCCGTCATATAGTTGGGCCTAACTACGGCCCAGTTTGCATTCGGCCTGCTTGCAAACCGATATCTGATTGGGCCAAACAAGGACCGAGACAATTTTGGCCTGTTAAAAGCCCGTGATTTGATTCATACAATCATGGGCCGAGGTCCATTTCGGGCTACTGACGGCCCGTGAGCTGTTCGGCACGTTTCAGGCCCAACCTACTTCTCAGCCTACTAAAAGCCCATTGAGTTTTCTTGCAAAAAGAGGGTCGGGGTTTACTCGGCCTATTAAAGGCCCGAATCTACTAGTGGGCCAGTTTACTTTTGGACTTTCAACGGACCAAGATGACGGAGCCCATGATGCGGATCATACATCGTGATTGCGTGATGGCCCGATTATGTATCGTAATTTTATGGTTTGGCTGGTTTACTGCGAAGACAAGATATATATACAGTAAAATAACTGCAACATCGTGAATAAGAGAAAACCTAGACTATACAATAAAGAAATTACGGCATATTACATCCACTAGGCATCAAAGTTTGCCACTATGATAATAAAAGCACAAGCAGACAGCAGATTACATACACTGGGCATCAAAGATCGCGACCTGTACAAATAAACACGCCGACAAAATAATATACAAAACCGACAACACTTCAATAGAGTTCAAGAAAGGTTAGCCTCATTGGGAGTCAGCGCAAGTACCGAAAGCAAGTCGATGAGATCGCGCTTGTTCAACACTTATATCTTCCTCACTCAAAGATAAACAAGCACAGATGATGTGTTTTGCACATAAAAGTATCAAGGTTTGACAATTCATCACATTTCTTCGATTTAATAAAGTGACATGCTTTAAAATTGCGTTAACACAATATGGTATTATTCAGGTCAAGACATGGCAGGAAATGACATTGTGAAGGAGTTGGCAGCTTCACAACACCACTGGATTACAGATCAAGAACTCATAAGTATCAATGGTTAGTGTGTTGTCAATTTATCCCATTTTAGATTGGCAAATAAAGAGACGGTTTAAATAATAGTAGAATGATATGACATTGTTCATAGTTAAGACATTGCAGAATATGACATTGTGCTATAGTGGGTAGGTTCATCACACCACTGGATTACGGATGAAGAACAAAAGCATACATGCAGTGCAAAAGAAGATCACTTGCTTTGTATAGTTTAATTTACATGGTATGAAGATGGAACTTGGTTGTACAACTGAAAACTTAAATTGAGAAGGACTAACTTTTGTTTATGAACTACATAATAAACTTTAAGCATGCAATTTGATGCAAATACCAAAAATAAACAGCTGTTGCAGTCATGCCTAACCAAATATGCACAACAAAGTTTGAAGGCTTGAGAAGGACAAACTTACATTATTGGTGAAGACAGGCTCTATGAAGCCCTTGTCCATGCTGATGGGGGGCAATTCAAGAAATTTACCACAGAATCTTCTTCATAAGCATTGCCTTTATTCTACTTTTTTTAAGAGTAAATATAGATGTGATAATATACGAAAAAATGGAGAATATTTAAGATAAGATGAAGAGTGATGCTACATAACCAAGTAGCTATAAATGTAAGTGCAGTGATACAGGCAAAAGGTACAGCCAAGAGCAATGCACAGCTAAACTTTTCCAGTACCAACCTTATGGTAAGAGGGCAAAGGAAAATAAGTTGCAGAGTGATGGTACATGAACAACTACCAGTCAATATAAGTACACTGATAAAGGACGGCATGTACTTACAAGAATAATGCAGCGCTAAAAAAATCATTGGCACTGGATATATTCTACACTAATGTCACCATTCACACATATCAGATAATTTGGAGCAAACAATTGATAAGCAGGCTATCATGCATACTGCTGTCACATAATGAACCAGGTATGTATGCAAGTACAGTGATACGTGACAATAGGTACTAACAAGAGCAAAGCAGCGGGCAGCATATTTGCGATATCCTGTCGTTCTTTTCAAATCGGAGTTCTTCTTCGAGCATATTTCCTGCAAAAAAGATCCGTAAGGCACATGCGGAAAAGTAGAAGTTCAAATTTTCATGTGATTTCATAGACAGTACCTCATCCTGGGAACGAGACCAGTGCATAACAAGGTTTCCATTCAATGTCTTCTAAATTTAGCATGGAGACTTCACCGGAAATTCGTTTATAGACTTGCCATCAAAGTGTGATTTCCTCAGGTAACACCGATACTGCTGCAATGCTTCCTTGAAAAGCACAAGCAAGCTTTGCTCGTCATGACTATACAGATTGACCCTCGCCTAGTTACAACAATGTAATGAAAATCATTGATGTGTTCAATTAGCAGAAAACAGGAAAATAATAACCATGAATAATAGCACTTACACATAAGTTGGACAGGAAGATGTGAAAATGGCGTTTGTCTTCACTATAATCTTCCCATGATGGGAATATATGCACGTAGTCCCTAACAACATTGAACGCATTGTCTTTTAAACTGGGAATAAATGGAATTGGGTTCCAATCTGCAGGAATTGGCCATCTCTGCAGCTTGGGATAGGTCTTCGCCGGTGGACTTGCTGCACTTTTCTTTGGAGTGGGATTTTTCTGTGGTACGGCTGGTGCTATGGCAAATGAAATCGGTATACCTTTCGCTGGAGTGCAGGTCCTGTGTGGTGGGGCTAGTGGTGTGGCCAGTGAAGTATGGGTACAGTCTGCTGGAGTCGGTCCTACGTTTTGTGTCACTGGTTGTACAACCAATACAAGTGGGGTGATGTCTGATTTCTCTCGCACCACCACGTTTTTTAAGGACTTTGCTGGTGCTCCTTCAGGTTCGGCAATCACCCTCTTCCTTTTTGACGTCTGATGCACAGGAACAACATTTGAGTGGAAAAACATGGTAATGGATGGGCATGGCATCTTGACATATATGATGAGTAAACTAAGCAGATGGCGATGCAACAAAGTAGAAGAAATGCAAGACAACATATGCAAGATACGCGCAATCAATAAAACCTTGCCAAATTAGAACAGGCACCTTGGTGGGTGAACAGGACAGGCCATCTACCTTTGACTCCTCGAGATTAGAATAGTCATTAGGATCATATTCTGAACAAGAATCAACAGGTGGGGAGCGTATGCGTTTCATTGCATCCAGAATGGCACTCAATGCCTTGGTGCCAATTTTGTAAGTCATTGTAGTGTTTAGCTTCAAGAGTGGACTGCTGCTAGTGCGACACAAAGCAGCTACACAGATCATAGTGTAAATATAACGGGGAAAACCGTAAGCATCAGAGTAAAATCAGCAAAGTGGAACTTGTTGGAATATATGTGCTAGTACCGTACGCAGACAGCTAGAAAGGCTTCGGATACCAGTTCTCTTCAACTGAAGGTGCAATACTATTAATATCAGTGTAACTCTCAAAGGCGACATAGCTCCCTGAATTTCCTTGCTATTCTTATAGGATTCAACTGGGCAGGTCACTACAAATCCTATTCCTATGTTTACAAAATCCTACGAATCAAAGAGGCTCAAAGTGTCCATCACAACCGACCGTATAGACCTCTACATCGCAAATGTCCCTGCTCATCTTGATTACTAGGAACATCTCAGACTACTATCATACTCTCCGCTCCAAAATATAAGTCTTGGTAGAGATTTCCACTATGGATCACATACTGAGATGTATCCAGATACATTTTAGAGTGTAGATTCACTCATTTTGCTCCATATGTAGTCCATGGTGGAATCTATACAAAGACTTGTATTTAGGAACGGAGAGAGTGCATATTAAAGAAGAAACGGAAGAGGAACATGGTAAAGAAGAGCAAGCAGATTTTGGATAATAAAATGTTGGTTGCGCGGTGCCCACACATGATGAACTAGAGCGCATTAAGAATGCAACTCCCAAATTGCCTCTCGACCATTTCTGTGGTTGGATGAAGATCCCACGCCTCCTAACCCTTCTTCTTCCTCGTCTCTCGCTTTCTTCCCATACAGAACATCAAGACGGGTCACGGCCGACCACCGCCACCACCGGCCTGTGGTTCGTCCCACCACCCCTACCCCCGCCCCAACCCCCACCTGGCCGAGTTTTCTTCTGCTCGGCGAGGCCCCACAACCACCCGAGCCCTTCTGCTTGCCGGCGAACTCCCATGAGATCTGAAAATCGACTGACCCAATTTTTAAATTTAGTCTACTGTGATTTAACTAGTGTGGAATATAAAAGGGGAAAACCATAAGCATTAGAGTATAGTGTTGAGCGTCCCATGGCAGATGTGAAGGTGCAAACCTGACAAAGGCAACCATAAACCAAGACAAGAAATCGAGTAAAGCGATGGCGATCTATTTTCTTCTTGTGATAAATAAGTTGAGCAGAATCTGAAAGAGTACCGCCTCTAGTGCGGCGCCGTGTGTGCATCTCACGAGAATTTGAGTCTTTCTTGATGGCAGCGGTTGTCGGCGGCGTGGAAGCAGATCTAGGAGGGTAGATGATGGCGGCGGGGCGCGGTGGACGAGACGGTCGTAGGAGCGGCGCTGGCAAGGTGGACAACAACGGGGATGAAGAGAGAGGAAGGGATGCAAGGATCCCGGTCCAAAGCCGTGGATGAGAGAGGTCGATCTCTTGTAATGGACGGCGGCGTCGGGGTATCTGCTCCAGCATGGTGGAGGAGGACGGCGGAGGATGGGGTGGCGGACGGCGGCGGACGGAGGAGGATGGGGTGGAGAGGGTGTTTTGGCGCCCACGAAGTACGAATGGGGAAAAGGGAGGTAGAGAGGAACAGGGGAACCATGTATTCAGGGCGCGCCTGTCTCAAATGCGAGGAAATTTACAAACTTAGCCCTGCTTCAAATTTCCTACATCACAGCAATATTAGTCGGTTGGGGATAGGACGGTAATCTCGCATACACAATATTTGCCGATTTAGAGTTTGTTTTTGGCGCCCACCATGTATGAATATGAATCGGGAGGAGTCGATTTCGATCGAGGACAACCGTGTTTTAGCGCCCACCGTGTATGAATCCGGGTGAGAGGCGATTCGTCACGTTTGGGTGAAATTACAAACCTACCCCTATCGAAACCTATAGAAATCCAGCAGATAGGCTTTGCGTGGCGAGGTGATAGGCGAGTAACTTCCATGTCGCAGATTTTGGTTTCTGGCGATTCTTGTAACTTTCCCGCTTGCTTCAAATTTTGCAGAGTGCACGCCATCGTGCCAACTCAATTCGAATCCCGTTTGTATTCTATTTTTTTTGGGCGGGATCCATTTTCAATTGGAATTAAATCTATATACATCATTTTTTTTATATATACTTTCAAAAGCACAACAAAGAATTCTGCTCCTTTGTGACACTCCAAAAATTTTCCTTTGGTTTTCTTCAAAATTTTGTTGGATTTGAAGGAGGTCACCAAAACCCTTCCAAAATCTCTATCAAAAACTTTTTCCTCCGCAAATATTTTACTTTTGCATCTCCTTCAACTCTGGTGTTTGGTTTTTAAATTTTTCCTCTGATTGCTCTCTTCTCAAGGATTCAAGAAAAATCTTTGAAGTTTATTTTTCTTTCAAAAAGAAACTGTAGGGAGTTTTTTCATCCTCTCCCATATTTGAGATCATTTATGGTTTGGCCATACACCACATGGTAAAATCTTCCCAAATATGTCTCCTTCCACGTTGGGCAATCCAACATTACGCCTCTACTAGTTCAACCCTCTTCTGAATTTTTATTTCATTTAATTCTCTCCCAAAATCTTTTCATCTATTATTTTGAGCCTAGGTAATTTGCAAAGCAAGTACCTTGATGCATTTGAATTTTGACCTCAAACCAACTCCCTTGGATAGTCCTTGGTACCCACAACCTAGAACTATCAAGATCCACTCCTCTCCTATTCAAAAATTTCAAATTATAGCCTCTGCAAGTTTGGACCAGATTTGCCAAATTTGGTGAAATTCATATCTACACTACTCCAAAAATTCCACAAATATTCAGGCAGCCTCTAGATGAAATGAGAGGCCCCTCCACCAAAAACCAGCTCAAGGAAAAATCCCTACATGCCTAAATCATTACAGCCGAACACCTTGCATTCCTTGCTTTGTGTTCATTTTCGATTAAGTTCGTAGTTTCAAAGGTCGATCTTCGCCGAAAAGTTCACCACATGCTCACAGTGCACTTGGCACGTTGCTCACGGCCTAGCTTGCTTGTCCGGAGCCTCACACGATGCTTGGCACGTTCTCGGCGTCGGTGGCACCTGGCCGCTCTTATTTGGCGTGTCTTGCGGGCGGCGAACCACCGTAGCGGCCGACGAGGGGAGCAATGACATAACGCCCGTTCGGCGCCGCCTAAACCCCCGGTGGCTCAAGACGGCCATTTCTCGCCAACAAGATGCATGCAGCACCGTCGCCGTGGCGTGGCACGCACCGAGCGCGCTCCCTGCCGCCGACGGGCCCGCGCCGCCTCGTTCCGTCGGGCTCCCCCTAAGCAACCAAATCCCAACGCTGTTAGCACCTAAACGGTACCAGGGAACACCCACGACGACGCTCAACCTCTGAACCCTCCCGTGCAGCCACAGTGCCGCCGTAATCAGATCGCCGGATCACCCCGTTCTCGGCAACCGCCTCGGGGCGGCTATATATAGCACCCCGAGCTTGCTCTCGCCCCCGCACACCTCCTCTACCCCTCCAGACCCCGCCAAGTCCCTGGAAGGGCCACGAGGAGCTCTCCTTCCCCGACTCCGGCCGCCCGTTCGCCTCGGCCTCCACCGTGATTCACTCCGGTGAGGTCATATCCGGTGCCCTAACCTCGTCAGATAACTTCTCATGCTATCACGAGGCTAACCCCCTCCTCAATTCCACCTCCGCAGCTATCTCCGATGAGGTCCACGACCACTCGAATCGCCGTCCGCCGGAGCAAGCGTCGCCGCCGACGTGGTACTCGCCGGCGACCACCACCACCTCCCACAGACGCGGAATGGCGCCCTGAACACGGAAGTACTCTCCGATCTCCCTGCCTCGCCGTGGATCGCCGCCGGCGACTCATCATGACTCTCGGCGCCACGAGCCCCGACTCCTCGTTTGAATTTTCAAACTGTGGTGGGACCCGCCCGTCGACCTCTCTTTTGTTTTTTGAATCGTTCATCGAAAGCGTATTTTGGCAAATACGCTCCACTCAACCGCTTTTTCTGGATTTTTCCGCAAAGCCCCTGGAAGTTTTCTCGTTTCATTACAGATGGGTCCTTGGGTTAAAACCCTTATAACTTTTTAATGAAAGGAATTTTTGAGTGATTCTTTTTCTGTCCTCTTCAAATATGTGTCTCTGCTTTTTTATCATATTTATTTGAAAAATATTTGGATCAACTTTCTGTACCCCACGGTATTTACGTTAAGCGCGTGTATTTTTTGTGTACCGTAGATACCGGGAGGAGGTGACGAACCGCGAACTTCGCCGAAGCTAGACCCCGACTACTCCGAACTGTGCAAGCAAAGTTTGAACTTTTGATATGATGAGTGTCCGAGCATGTTTGCATTATTTTTGTATCATGGCACGTTCACGAGCATTTCGATGATAGTTCATCTCGTGAGCATCGTGGCAAATGAGCTCGGTAAATCCATGAGTTGTTGGAAACTTGTTGCATGGCCATGAGTTGGCATGAGTATGGGTAAGATGGCAGTGTTGTAGCATGTCAGGCTTATGCCATACCGTTGACCCAATGTCAACCTAGATTGGTCAGATTCCCGTCCGTCTTCCCTTCCGTACTACCACCTGTTTCCCGCAAGGGATACGGCTTAGTAGGTTGCAAACCACTTCCTGGTACACACCAAATCGAGAGGCCGGGATGAAGGTTCCATGGCCCTGGATTAAAGCCTATGCTAACCATCACAATATCACTTTATATCAAATGGATGTGAAAAGTGCATTCCTCAATGGTAAGCTTGAGGAAGAAGTATATGTTGCTCAACCCCCAGGTTTTGAAGATCCAAAGAATCCTGACAAAGTCTTCAGACTAAATAAGGCCCTCTATGGCCTCAAGCAAGCCCCTCAGGCGTGGTATGATACATTGAAGGAATTCTTCGTGAAGAATGGCTTCACACCCGGTTCACTCGATCCTACTCTCTTTACTAAATCTTATGATGGTGAACTGTTTGTGTGCCAAATATATGTTGATGATATTATGTTTGGTCAGATCTTGACCAACGTTATAGTGATGAATTTGCCTACATGATGAGTGAAGAATATCAAATGTCTATGATGGGAGAGTTGAAATTCTTCTTAGGTCTTCAAATTAAATCAACAACACAATGGCATATTCATATCTCAGGAGAAATACCTCAAAGATGTCTTGAAGAAATTCGGCATGCAAGATTGCAAAGGTGTCAAAATTCCTATGCCCACAAATGGCCATCTGTGCACTGATGAAAATGGTATAGACTTCGATCACAAGGTATACCGCTCCATGATTGGTTCTTTATTATACTTATGTGCATCTAGGCCAGATATAATGCTTAGTGTTTGCATGTGTGCCCGATTTCAAGCTACATGAAGGAATCACACCATAAGGCTGTGAAGCATATTCTTGATATCTAGCTCACACACCAACACTAGGATTATGGTACCCCAAGGGCTCTACTTTTGATCTCATTGGATATTACGATTACGACTATCTTTGGTGATCGTGTGGATCGCAACTCAACATCTGGTACTTGTCATTTCCTCGGACGATCTTTGGTGCATTGGTCCTCGAAGAAAGCGAACTGTGTATCACTATCTCTGCGGAAGCTGAATACATTCTTCTTGGCTCATGTTGTGCTCAATTACTATGGATGAAGCAAACTCTCAAGGACTACGGCATCAACGTGAAGAATGTGCCTCTCTCTTTGTGACAATGAGAGTGCCATCAAGATTGCTCACAACCCGATTCAAAGACTTTCGAAGACAAAGCACATTCAAATTCGTCATCATTTTCTTCGTGATCATGTGTTGAAGGCGACATCTCCATCGAGCACGTGAAGACTGAAGAACAGCTAGCTGATATCTTCACTAAGCCCTTGGATGAGAAGAGATTTAGCAAGTTGCGGTGTGAGCTAAATATCTTAGAATCTTCAAACATTCTTTGAAAAAGTCACACATCCTAACACTTATGCAAAATTGATGACTTAGATGTGCAACACATGAAGAAACGTTTTTCTTCAATCAATGAAGAATAACACGCTAAATGTGAAGAAATTAATGAAGAATTTGATTCTCAGAACCATACGACAATTGTACGCGGTGTCTGAAGTCATCATTCTTATACGGTGGGTCACGCCACCACCAAAGTTGAAAATCTTCAATTTGAGTTTTTCCTCAGTGTTGAAATTCTTCAGTTTTTCAAATTCTTCAACTTTTCAAAATCTTCACTGTTTCCGTCGTCTTTCTTCATTGGCTATATATATATATATATATATATATATATATATATATATATATATATATATATATATATATATATATATGTCTTCTGACAAAGATTCACTTATGGCTATTTCTTCAAGTCGTTTTTTGCTAAGTGAATGTGATCGAACCTTCCCCTCTATGCTATACTCAACCCAATCTATTCACAAATTCTTCATGTGCGTTCTATTTTGAAACTCGCTCAAAATCTTCACCGTGTCCTTGACGGTGAAGAAATTACGAGCGGAACTTTAAAACTGATCTTATCCAAACCTTCGGTTTTACCGCTCAAACCGTTCCGCATCCCACGATGCATTATTTTATTCACCCACGATCGTACACGATCTCCACTACACAGTACGTGGGTGACACATGTCGTGAGAAGGGAAATGGTCAGGGGCATGTTCGTCCCTAAATCTTGGGCGATCCGCTTTTTCACCGTGTCTATAAATACCCTCTCCCCTTCCTCACTTCTTTTACTCCGCCGACCTCTCTCCCGCCGAGCTCCTCAAACCCTAGCACCGCCGCTTCTCCATCGTCACGGTGAGGAAAAGCTTCATCGCCTCGACCTCGCCGGCGATACTCGCGCCGACCGCGGAAATCCTCACTCCGGCCACGCCGTAGTAGCTGTCTTCCTCTCGCCAAGTTAGGCGTGGAAGATCCGAGCAGACGAACTTCCCAACTGTTCTTCTCGGTTAAATCGTGTTCTTCACTTGAGTAATTAAAACTTACTTTTATTACTCGCTTTGATTCTCAAATCTTCTTGAAAATCTTCAAAGGTGTTTATTCTTCAAATCTTCACACATATGAACACCTCAAACCGCTTGATTCGTTTCTCTAAGCAATGATTTTCTTCAAGATTCCTCAATTGTGTGGATCCTCGATCTATACAACTCTGGAACCTAAGACAAAGAACGCTTAGTGAAATTCCTCAAGGCTCATCTGGTCAAAATCCTCAAAACCTGTTCTTTTTGAAAAACCTTCTGAGAACGCATATGACCTCTCCAAATTCCTCACAACTATACTCTGTTCACAGGTACACATGTCATTCTTTGAATCCCTAGGTTCTCATCAACTTAACTCATTTGCAGCGTTCCTCGAAGAAAAACTGCATACTTCTTCAGAGAACTCAATTGTTCAAATTCCTCAATCGAAGAACATGGCGGGCGGTAAGAAGCCACGAGAAAGGAGGAAAGAAACCCGAGGTTATGATTGCGTTTGAAATCCCCGAGGAAATCTATGCCGACTCATCAGACACCGGATGAAGAAAACAAAAATCAACGCAAGGTGCGTATTCGGAAGATTGAGCGGAGATGGGCACGGGAATGGAGGGAATACAGATATGTAACTCCTAAGTACATGAAGAAATTCGCTCTTAATCCTCCATGCCCAAGAGCTCCTTTGGCACGTGGCCAAGTAGCTGATCCCACAAGCATCAAACGAGGTGAGGACTTTCCTGATGAATGGGCTAAATGCCAAGCAAAATTGGCAAAGCAAGCAAAGGAGGCAGTGAAGAAATTCAATGAGGATTCTGTCGCTGCCATCGCCACGAGAGGTCTCGGTCAAACCGAGGAAATCCATGCAAAAGAAGCACGCTCATAAGCCAAGTGCTTCATCATCTGCGCCCTCACCGCCAAGTTCCTCAAAGCACCCTCCAAGCAAATTCTCACTCTGCTGCTACTCCACCAAAGTCCTCAACAGCTCCGTCAAAGTCTTCGCCTGTGCACTGGCTACATGTCAAAGGACCGGCTTCTTAATTGCCTCAGGCGTTTCTGCAAGTTCCTCAGCAGCTCCCATTTCTTCAACTGGCCCGATTCAGCTGAAGACCAAAGCAACAGCTGGACGTGGTCCTCGGCCTAGCCCAAGGAAGAAACAGGTTGCATTCCATGTGCCTTCTGATGATGAACTTGCGGAAATCATCAGAGACCGTCAAGTAAAGGCCGCTATAGCCAAATGTACATCTGTGCCACTGCTGTTGGATCCGAAGAAAATCCTCGACTATATTGATCTCTGGCACAAGGATCCCAATACCCCTATGTCTGACCTTCATTTGACACCTGGACAAAGTCATATGTTGACTCACTTCATCGTTGAAGAAAAATGGAAGTTTGAGAAGGCAAGGGAAATCAAAAAGGCTCAATACAGGAAGGAGAAGTTCACGAAGAAAAGCGTTGTCAAGATGACACACGAGAAGCTTCTCAAGGTCGGGCCGAAATTCAAGACCTCGGCAAAACTTCGATTCCTATTATGCTTTGATTGGCAAGGAGCCAAGGTCGATTTGTGAACTGACGAAGAAATTCACAAATGTTGCAGCCCCAGTGCAACATGAAATTCCTCAGCTGAATCCTCACCAACCGATTGAAGAACATGCGGCACGGCGATGACATTCAACGCGATGAAGAAGCTGCTCAAGACAGAATCGTGATTGGCATACCAAGAAACTGAACCACATTCCTCAGCTCCTCCTGCGCCAACTCCAACTCCAATTCTTCCATCTGCCTCTGATGTGAAGAAAACCAAGGCTGAAAACGAGCTGTTGTGAAGAAAAGGAAAGCATCAGCTGCGTCAGATTCTTCGGCTGCGAAGAAAATGAGGCCTATGACCAGCTCATACGAAAATCCAATTGATGCTGTTCCAATTTCCTCCATACCATCAAAGGACGTTGTTCCTTTTGGAGAAGACTATGAGATCCCAATCGGATCTGATGAAGAACGTCATTCGCTGCCCGTCGGAAGCAGATCGATGAAGAAATTGAAGTGGATGCAATCCCTTCAACCCCGATCATTCCTCACCTATGCCTCAGTTCACGGTGAAGAGGCTGGTGTTGAGAAGTGAAGATGAAGATGTGGATATTGGATGCACCACACCGGTGATCAATGATGACTTTTGGGAAAGTCAGCATCCCAATACTCCTCTCTTCACCCCGCTCCAACAAAGTCCTCAGTCCCCTACACAAACAGTCCAAATGGACTCTGAAGAAAATCAACCCACTGGTTTTGTGCATGAAGACATTCCGACCACTAGTCTTGATGAAACTGGCCGCCGATCCTCGATTTGCATCTGTTGAGGAACAAGAAATTCCTCACTGAAGAACACGAACTTGCGATTCACGAGGTGGTGATGCAACTCATCGACACCCTCTGCCCAAGCAAAAGAATCCATTCTCAAGCAAGCAAAATTTCAAGGCTGAAGATTTCTTTGCCGAGCACGTGTTCTTCACTGACTATAATCCATATGATTCTGCTCGCATTAGGAAGAGGCGTTTCTGGACTGCCAGCCAAGCCAACTTCTATTCCTTAGTGCTTTTCAACAAGGATAAAATCTTCGATCATGCTCATATTCCTCATGTGGACATGGAGTCGCCAGTGCTTTGAGCCGATCCTCGGTGTTCTTCACGACGCAGGACTTCTAAATTTCAGACCGATATCTCGTGGATCGGAATGAAGAACTAATTCTTCAGTTTTATGCAACGCTGCACATCACCAGAGACAATGAAGATGTGAACTCATGGGTCTTAGATTGGATGATCGAAAATACTCACTACAAGGCACCGATCTTGAATTGCTTCGTGCCCTACCACTCGATCCTCCACTTGATGGTGCACGTCGTATTCACGATGAACCGTAGCTTTCAAATCACTATATGCAAGTCTTGATGAAGCCTTTGAAGCCAAGGCAGGCCCCAAGAACCAAATTCCTCGTCAAGGAATTACTATATGTGCCTCGGACTGTCTATCGGATTACAGCGAAGACAATGAGTCCTATCAAAGGCCACGACTTCGAACGATGAAGAAGTCGTTGGCATCATGAAGAATATGCTTTTCAACATCATCCATGGCGTTCCCGTCAACTTCCATGATTTCTTCATGAGGACTCTGGCAAACATAGCTATGTCACCATTTGAGCTGAAGCCTTATGCGCCTTGGATTATGAGATTCATCAGGGTAAAGTCTTCACTCAATTACAAGGCTGATACTTTGAACCACTGCAGCTACTTGCCCCCGATTGAAGTCCTGAAACGGACATTTACCTCAGATGATGACAAGGGCAAGGCTACTGCTGTGATAGATGAAGGCATTCGTCCATTGGACGGACAGTTTCGCAAAGCAGCATCCTACTCCACCAATGATGACTCTGCCACACATGACTCAGCCGCAAATACCTCGGTCCAAGCAAAGTCCTCAAGCTATCGCACCTGTGGTGATGATCGATCGTGAGTTACTCCTCAGTCTTCATCAGAAGGGTGATCGTAATCATAAATGGGTTAAGCGTCAGTTTGGTACTTTTCTTCACAACATGACCTCAACACACAATGCAGTGAAGAAAAACCACTACTACCTCCATGAAACCTTCAAACGCACCTGGGCTGTTCTTTCACATGTCTACTGAAGAAGAAGAACTGACATCAATGGGACTCAAGGAAGAATTTGACCGGTCTGCGCACCTCCTCCGAAGAAATTCAAGAAGGTCAAAGTTCCTTCCTTGGTGGCCAGCTCCTATTCTTCATCTCGCGACACTGACGAAAATGAAGACTTGGAAGACACCGCGGCTGGTCCTACTTCAACCAACAACCCCAACAATGCTGGCGCTCCGTCTTCAACTTGAAATTCTTCAGGAGCGTTAGTCCTTAGTTTCGATCCCTTTGGTCATTTGATGACAAAGGGGGAGAAAATTGAGTTAGTCTTCAAGCGGGTCTAGTTTATTGCCTATATACAGTAAATTATTCTTGTTAAGTTACAACTCTCGTTCTTCTGAAACCTTTTATTGGATCGAGTTGTAATCTTAAACCCGATGGTGCTTTGATACTTTTGATGCATTATGCTCTTGCACTATGCTCTGAATCTCGTG
Source organism: Aegilops bicornis (assembly GCA_021605145.1). NCBI lineage: Eukaryota > Viridiplantae > Streptophyta > Magnoliopsida > Poales > Poaceae > Aegilops > Aegilops bicornis. The sequence goes on from CM038672.1 coordinate 676,407,382, forward strand.
AGCTCCTTGAAAATCTTCATAGCAAATTGATTTGGGCTCCGATACTCTTGATGCGTTATTTTGCATACTCTGAATAACATCAAGCACCATATTTCATCATGCATTTCAAATTCTTCATATTATATCTGAAATGCGTGTATGAATTACAAGATATAGGGGGAGATCTCCATGATTCAATTCTTCAAATGTGCATTGCCTCAAAAGAAAATTCCTCACTATGCACATCTTCAGGGGGAGTTCTTCTATATCTTGCAATCAAATTCCTCATTATCAGTATTTACAATTCATATGTTTATCCCGTTGAAAACTTAACCTATATTGTCATCAATCACCAAAAGGGGAGATTGTAAGTGCATCTAGTGCCCCTTAGTGATTTTGGTGTATTGAAGACTTATAGGTTAAGAAACTAATGTGTTTGTGAGTGTACACAGGTCTATAAGTCTATGAGGAGTTTGATATTTACAGAGAAAGTCGACACCTAAAAATGAAGTTCTTCAACTGAAGACTTTTATATTCTGAAGACTTTCTGAAGACTTTGAAAGTGAAGAAATTGGTGTGACCTTGAAGACTTGGTATTCATTTGAGGAACATGAAGCGTGAAGACTTTTGTTTTCGTAGTTTCATTTTCTCTTTCTTGAGTCATAGGAAACACCGTCTTTGTTAAAGGGGGTCGAGGAAATACTAAGGAAAAATTTCCTTGTGATGCTCATCTCTAAATACTACTCCTACCAATCCCTTCGTGTGATGCATTTGGAAATCTCATACGATTCGATCAATTTCTTGATGGCAGACGAAGTTCTTACAGTCGTGAGAATTTGCTTCGATCGAGGAGTTAGGAATTCGCCGGTCTGGATTACCTACACAAAGTGAGGAACATGATAGCCACGAGGAATTTGATATTCAAATTTCCGACCGATTCTTTGTCTTCTTGGCGCCTGTCCCAAAATATCTTATACACCTAACAAATCCACATCATTGAAGGGCATTTATGTCTTATCATGTCGGGCTGCTCCCTAGGCTATAAATAGCCGCCCCCTACAACCACTAGCTGGTTGGCTGCTTTCTGAGAGAACTTGACACTTGTCATTTGAGAGCAACCCATCCTCCTCGATTTACTTTGAGCGAAAATCATCAAGTGAGGAAAACCCAAAAACCAAACCCTACAAACCCAAAGTGATTGAGCATCCTTTGAAGAAATTGATCCTGCGTGGATCCGGCGCTTGTTACCTTTGAAGACTGTGCTTCTTCCAGACGGTTAGGCGTCATGGTCTAGAGCATCCAAGAGGAATTGTGGATCGCCGAGTGACCAAGTCTGTGAAGGTTTGGAAGTCGCTCAAGACTTACCACAGTGATTGGACGAGGTCTGTGTGACCTTAGTTCAAGGAGAATACGGTGAGGACTTGGTGTCCTGAGTTGCGAGCTCGGCCGATCGGGTGTCCGGACTGTGTGTCCTCGAGTTTAAATACTCGGCCGCTCCAACCAGGGCCATACAACCGAGACAGCTAGTTGGGCTGGTCTACCAAATCATTGTCTTCACCAACCTAACTGGTTCTATTTCCTCAACCCTTTCATTTCCTCATTACTGTGTTGAGTGTTTGTTCATATCTGTGTTTGAAGGCTTTGACTGAGGACTTTCTCAATTTCCACAGTTCAATTTCTTCAGTCTGTTTGTCTTCATCTTGTGCTATCCTGTGTTTACGCTTTTTGTACTCTTTGTTTGTCTTCATTTCATCATGATGACCATGTGTGTATTCTGTTATGCTTACTTCTGAGTACTTATTCCGCTGCAAGTAGTTCTTCACTAAGGAATTTCCTCACCGGCAAATTCCTCAGTGAAGAATTCATAAAAATCACCTATTCACCCCCCCTCTAGTCGATATAACGCACTTTCAATTATAAACCCTTTCTGCGATGTCGCTCAGACGTCCGACTGCGGCATTGTTGTTATTTATTTTTATTATAAGCCCTTTCTGTGATGTCGCTCAGACGTCCGAATGCGGCATTGCTGTTATTTATTTTTATTATAAGCCCTTTCTGTGATGTCGCTCAGACGTCCGATCATGACATTGCTGTTATTTATTTTCATTATAAGCCCTTTCTGTGATGTCGCTCAGACGTCCGACTGCGGCATTGTTGTTACTTACTTTTATTATAAGCCCTTTCTGTGATGTCGCTCAGACGTCCGACTGCGGCCCACATGCATTTTTATTTCAATATAAGCCCTTTATGAGGTGTCGCTCAGACGCCCGACTGTGGCAATATTTTGCTTATTTATTCACCCTTCGAGGCGTCGCTTCAGACACCCGATCGGTTTTGAGTTTGTCTCTTTGGGTTTTCGAGCGGACTACCGCCGACTCCCATTTTAATTATTTTTCTATACTGTTTTAATTGAACATTGTTAAGATTAACTATGTCGCATTCATGCATTCATTTGTTATATCTTTTGTCCGAACTGTCTTGTGAGTACTTTCATAGTACTCACACGGCTTGTTGATTTGGCGGAATCTTGTGAAGGCGATCTCATGGATGAAGAGTTCGATAGCGAGTCCGACGCATGCGACCCCTGGATTAGTCATTGTGAAATATCCGCTTCCGCTACCCAAATAAATTCATCGAGCCTCACCTCGACGCTTGATGAGCCGCCAGTGCAGTAGACTTATTAACCACCCCAATGTGTTATTCCAGCAACCACGCATGCTTCGAGTCAGTAGTATTTCCACCCCACACCTTTGAGCCATATCCGCCATCATGTATAATTACTGGCGTGTTGTAATAATTGGTTGGGCATCTTTAGTCCGACCCCTGTAATATTGTAATGCTACTGGCTCCTTGTATCAAAGTTTTGTCTAACGATATGGAGGATTTTTCCTCATATTGGAACTCATAGGTCGGTTGTTCAATAAATGTTTTTATTTAAAAACCGGTCGTGACAAGCTTGGTACCAGAGCCAGGCTGACTGTAGGAAGCCACTAGGTGCAATCGCTAATTGGTTATTAGCATAATAGAGCTATTTATTATTTTTACAAATGTAGTCAATTTCTGACAGTCAGCATAAATTTATGATTTGACTACTCAGAATTTTTGCCTACTTTTGTAGATGGCTGGCAACGACTGCAAGTCGCAGATGTTCGCCAACATGCCCGATGGGTTTGTCAAGCTTCTCTCCTTCATCGTCCAAGTCGCGATGGGGCCAGATGTGCGCCCAGTCTTCTCTCTCTCTCTCAGCACAAGGTCAATGACCGTCTAACCATGCACCAAGCCTTGGTGGAATTCAAGAGAGGACGAGTTGAGCGTTATCGGTTCATGGGGAGAGCCATGCCCACAGAGAAGCACGCGCTACAGATGGCAGCCCGTGAGGCAATAGGTCGTCTCAGGGATGTCCTTCCTTCAATGAAGACTCGTCGCTACCGCTACCTGCCATGTCATGTGCCATACACCTGCCACTACGCGTTCTCTTGCCCCAGAGGAGAACGGGACGAAGCTTTTGAGATGCTCATCGAGTATCTCCGGGCTTTGGAGGCAACCTTCGACAACACGGTGGGCGACTTTGTAGCTGCCCGCATGGACTCGGTCCATGGATGTGCCGCCAACAGAGGGAGCTCCTGCGCGCACCGCCAATCGACTTTCGTCCTCATCGCCGGCATCATTCGCTCCTACTGCTCGCACCGCTACTCGCCGCCTACCTACCACGGAGGAGTTCAACCATGTCATTGCGCCTACTCCGGTTAGATTCTGCACCACCCTCGCGCCCGCTCAGATTCGAGTTGTCCCACACAGGCACCTGCTCCACCAACTCACAGAAGCACCTCTCGTCTGGAGCCTATCTCCGAAGAGGAGGTTGAGTCCCAGCCTCTCTACGCCTCACCCTTGGCAGGCCAAGGGAAATCCTTACCATCTTCGACTAAGTACGCTTAACCGCCATGCGATGTACCGACTTGTACGATATGTTTATATGTAAATTGGTTGTGAGAAGTAGTTTGTTTGCGCATCATGTAGGATCTGGAGGAGTGCACTAGACTAAATAACATGTCAGGATTTATGTACGCATATCCTGAGTGTTGTATTGTATAATTACTGCTTGCGTGTAAGATATGTAATGGACAGTCCTTCTCCGTGCGCAAACATATTTTCTCTTGAAAAATCTTGGAGCATTTGCAACTTTTGCATCCTCTTGAATTTATTGATTTTTGCGGATCAATTTCTTTTCCTATGAGTGTTTCAAAATATATCCCCAGAGTAAATTATGTCTCGTCCTTGGACGCGCTCCATGCCAACTCCGACAGAGGAAAATTATGGCACACCCCTGTGCAACAATTTCAGAGGGACAGACAAGTCAACAGATGTTGAAAGCGGCACTTTCCCAGATGTGCCGTCTTCTGAACAAAGTCAGCAACAACATCAGGAAATCTCGAACCAAGTCATCAATATGGGGAATCTCCATGGACAAGTATCAGCAGCAATCCAAGTTATCTCGAGCTATGTAAGACGCGTCCCCAAACATTTTCTCACACCGACAAACCTCTGGAAGCCGAGGATCGGCTTCGAGATATGGACAGAAAATTAATTATCGCCCAGTGTTCAGACCTTGAGAAAGTGCTTTATGCTCCGCACTATCTCACTGGAGCAGCCGCATCGTGGTGGGAAAATTTCCTACACATGCACCCCAACGAAAATAATATATCATGGGAGGAATTTAAAGAAGGTTTTCGTGGGGCACATATTCCTAAGAGTCTGATGAAGATAAAAAGAGAGAATTTGATGACCTCAAGCAAAGAACAATGACAGTGTCCGAATACAACAGCCGGTTTACCTCATTGTCTCGCCACGCCAACGAGGAACGAATGTCGGAAAACAAAAAGATGGAGAAGTTCCTAGATTTGATCGACACCCGGCTTAAATGTTAGTTGGTCGTACACCCATTTCCAGATTTTAAGACGCTGGTGGATAAGGCCATTACCTTGGAAAATGAGAGACGCAGCTTAGAAGATTTCCATAGCGTAAGAGGGACCAGTCTAAACATACCCGCAACCACCGCAGCAAGACAGATGTTCAGAAAAACTGCACACCCAAACCCACGACAAACGTCTCACGCCCAATCAAGAATTTCCACGCAAGGGACAAGGAGTTCACATACCGCCCAGACGTTACCTGTTACGCTTGTGGAGAAGAAGGGCACTATCCCAAGCAGTGCCCCAAGCCAAGGAACTCGACCCCAAAGCCGAACAACGGAAGCAATAATTCGGCACCAAAGCGCAACAATATCAACACAAATAACAACCACGGGAAGGGTCATCCGAACCACGTGACCAAAGAGGAAGCACAAAATGCCTCGGATATCGTGACCAGATGCGTTTCCTCACAACACAATACCTACCATGGTTTTGTTTGATTCTCGAGCTTCTCACTCGTTCGTTTAGAAGTTTTTCTTTGCAAAATAATTTTTCGATGCTTCCCTTGGGAAAATCTATGATCGTCAAGTCACAGAATCAAGCAAGTTACCTGTAATTATTGCTGTGGTGTGGTTATCGAGTTTGAAGGGTTGAAGTTTCACGCAAATCTTATCGTATTGGAAAATAAAGGACTGGATGTCATCTTAGGGATGGATTGGTTAACCACCAACAAAGGTTTTATCGACTGCTTCAACAGGCCGTAATTCTCACCCATCACCACGGGAAGACCATAAAGGTTTCAGCCAAGGAAAGAAAAATATGCCGGCAACCGAGATTGAACAAGGTGGATATTTCTGAATTGAGCAAGGTTCCAGTAGTGTGTGAATTTCCAGATGTATTCCCCGAAGAACTACCCGACATGCCACCAGATAGAGAGATTGAATTCAGCATAGAGCTAGCACCGGAACTGCTCCCATATACAAGAAACCATATAGAATGGCACCATCGAATTGGTGGAATCGAAGAAGCAAATAAAGGAACTGTTGGAAAAAGGGTACATACGAGCCATTCCTCACCTTGGGGTTCACCAATTTTATTCGCCAAAAAGAAGGATGGAACAACGAGATTGTGCATAGACTATCGAGCGCTAAACATGGTCACAATCAAGAACAAATATCCGATGCCACCAATAAATGATTTATTCGATCAACTCGCTAAGGCCAAGGTGTTCTCAAAGATTGATTTGAGGTCGGGATACCATCAACTGAAAGTGCGAACCGAGGATATTCCCAAGACCGCTTTCACCTCCAGATACGGATTGTACGAGTTCACCGTAATGCCATTCGGACTAACAAACGCCCCCGCATATTTTGTTCACCTCATGAACAAAGTATTCATGAAGTTTATGGATAAGTTTGTTGTGGTATTTATCGATGATATTCTGGTATACTCCAAAACACCAGAAGAACACGCCGAACATCTCCGGATTGTGCTAGGAGAACTCAGGAAACATAAGTTGTACGCTAAATTCAGCAAGTGTGAATTTTGGCTAAAGCAAGTAGGTTTTTTGGGCCACGTACTGACTCAAGAAGGTATCGCCGTAGACCCGGAAAAAGTCAAGGCCGATTTGGAAGCCGCCCGGCCAGTGTGACGGATGTCTGAAGTTTCTTGGGTATGGCAGGATACTACCGAAGATTTATTGAAGGATTCTCCACCATAGCAAAGCCAATGACGCAACTACTCAAGAAAGACAGAAGTTTGAATGGATGAAGCTTGCGAAAAGTTTCCAAGAACTAAAGAGGAAATCTGACGACAAAGACCAAAGGTGCTAATTGTGCCAGATATACACAAAAATTTTGAGGTATATTGTGACGCATCTCGAAAGGGCCTCGGGTGCATATTGATGCAAGAAGGCAAGGTTGTCGCATACGTTTCCAGGCAACTTCGCAAACATGAGGAAAATTATCCTACACATGACCTGGAGTTAGCAGCAGTGATTCATGCACTCAAGGAATGGAGACACTTTTACTTGGTAATCGTTGTGAAATATACACGGACCACAAAAAGCCTCAAGTATATTTTCACACAACCGTAACTAAATTTATGGCGGTGAGCTGGTTGGAATTAGTTAAGGATTATGATGTTGGGATCCACTACCACCGTGCAAAGCAAATGTTGTAGCAGATGCTCGAGTGGAACCCGGTCAGGATAAACGACAAAGATGCGGACTTAAGACCTGAATTCGGCGAGGAATTCACAAAGCTCAATCGATGGTGGTCAATGAGGCGGTGTGTCAAACTTAGAATTACAGCCTACCACGATAGAGAAGGTTAAAGAGGCTCAACATGGACACCCCGTAATGTAAGGCATAAAGCGGAAGATGAAGTTGGGTAAGGCCCGAATTCATTATTGATGAGCAAGGAATATTGTGAATGCAGGAATAGGCTTTGCGTACCAAATATCCATGACCTTAAACAACAAATCCTGGCTGAAGGCCACACCGCTCCATATTCAATCCATCCCGGAGGAAAAAATGTACAAAGATCTTGAGAAACATTTTGGTGGCATGGTATAAAAAGAGACATAGCCACGTTTATTTCATGTTGTGACTCTTGTCAACGCATCAAGGCCGAGCACCAGAAACCGGCCGGGCTATTGCAACCAAATAAGATACCCGAGTGGAAATGGGACGAGATTGGAATGGATTTTATTGTTGGACTACCTCGGTCACGACACGGGCATGATGCCATATGGGTAATCACTGATAGACTGGCTAAAGTAGCTCACTTCATCCCCGTGAAGACAACACACACCACTCAGAAGCTTGCTACGCTCTACCTCTCCCGTATCGTTTGCCTACATGGAGTCCCAAAGAAAGGACAGAGGCACTCAATTCGTCTCCCGGTTTTGGGATCACTTACAACAAGCTCTGGGAACTCAGCTGGCATTCAGTACTGCATACCATCCCCTGCATGATGGGCAGACCGAGCGAGTAAACCAGATTCTAGAAGATATCTTTGAGAGCATGTGTCCTCACCTATGGGGCCAGTTGGGAGGAGAGCTTACCATACAGAATTCGCATATAACAACAGCTATCGATCCACTGCAAATGGCACCACTTGAAGCTCTATACAGACGAAGATGTCGTACCCGCTAAATTGGTCGAAGCAGGAGGCAGTCATATCTTGACCCGGACACTGCTCAAAGAGGCTGAAGAAAAAGTCAAGGTAATTAAGGACCGACTCAAGACTGCCCAAAGTCGACAAAAGAGTTATTACAATCAGAAGCATCGTGGGGTCCATTTTGAACCTGGTGAATTTGTGTACCTACGAGTATCCCCCATGAGAGGCCTGCATCGATTCAAGATTAAAGGGAAGCTAGCACAACAAATTGGAATTAAATTCTATATACATCATTTTTTTATATATACTTTCAAAAGCACAACAAAGAATTCTGCTCCTTTGTGACACTCCAAAATTTTTCCTTTTGTTTTCTTCAAAATTTTGTTGGATTTGAAGGAGGTCACCAAAACCCTTCCAAAAATCTCTATCAAAAACTTTTTCCCTCTGGCAAATATTTTACTTTTGCATCTCCTTCAACTCTGGTGTTTGGTTTTTAAATTTTTCCTATGATTGCTCTCTTCTCAAGGATTCAAGAAAAATCTTTGAAGTTTATTTTTCTTTCAAAAAGAAACTGTAGGAGTTTTTCATCCTCTCCCATATTTGAGATCATTTATGGTTTGGCCATACACCACATGGTAAAATCTTCCCAAATATGTCTCCTTCCACGTTGGGCAATCCAAACATTCTGTCTCTACTAGTTCAACCCTCTTCTGAATTTTTATTTCATTTAATTCTCTCCCAAAATCTTTTTCATCTATTATTTTGAGCCTAGGTAATTTGCAAAGCAAGTACCTTGATGCATTTGAATTTTGACCTCAAACCAACTCCCTTGGATAGTCCTTGGTACCCACAACCTAGACCTATCAAGATCCACTCCTCTCCTGTTCAAAAATTTCAAATTATAGTCTCTGCAAGTTTGGACCAGATTTGCCAAATTTGGTGAAATTCATATCTACACTACTCCAAAAATTCCACAAATATTCAGGCAGCCTCTAGATGCAATGAGAGGCTCCTCCACCAAAAAACTAGCTCAAGGAAAAATCCCTACATGCCTAGATCATTACGTCGAACACCTTGCATGCCTTTGTTTACATTCATTTTGATTAAGTTCGAGTTTGATGTCGATCTTCATCGGAAAGTTCGGTCACATGCTCACGGTGCACTTGGCATGTTGCTCACGGCCTAGCTTGCTTGTCCGGAGCCTCACATGCGTGCTTGGCGTTCTGCCTCGTGTCAAGGGCACTGCCCGCTACGGCGTGTCTTGTCGGCCGAACCAATCAGTAGCGGCCGAGTGGAGCAGAATGCAGATAACGCCGTCGGCGCCTAAACCCCCCCGGTGGCTCACAGCGTGGCCATTTTCTCGCCAGCGCACGCATGCAGCACCGTCGCTGAGGGAGTCCCGGATTAGGAGGTGTCCGGATTGCCGGAGTACCATCATCGGCGGGACTATCATCGGCCGGACTATCATTGGCCGGACTATCATCATCAACCGGACTCCAAGACTATGAAGATACAAGATTGAAGACTTCACCTCGTGTCCGGATGGGACTTTGCTTGGCGTGGAAGGCAAGCTTGGCGATACGGATATGTAGATCTCCTACCATTGTAACCGACTCTATGTAACCCTAGCCCTCTCCGGTGTCTATATAAACCGGATGGCTTTAGTCTGTAGGACTACAATCACAACAACCCTGACAATCATACCATAGGCTAGCTTTTAGGGTTTAGCCTCCTTGATCTCATGGTAGATCCACTCTTGTAAACATCAACAATATCAATATCAATCAAGCAGGACGTAGGGTTTTACCTCCATCAAGAGGGCCCGAAACTGGGTAAACAACGTGTCCCATGACTCCTGTTAACAACCGCATAGACCCACAGTTCGGGACCCACTTCCCGAGATCCGCCGGTTTGACACCGACATTGGTGCTTTCATTGAGAGTTCCTTCCGTGTCACCGAAGCGTGAAGGATGCCTTCTCCGTCTTCAATTACGGTATTTTCGCCAAAGGAGCCTTGGCACGGCCCAAACTATCCGGCTTAGGTGGTTTTCTTATGACCGCTTTGTCCGGCCATCCTTCGACAATGACCTCTCAAGTCATCAAAAGCAATCTTCACGTCGGCTCGGAATTCGCCCGGCGGTTTGGATCAATAGAGCTCTCGTCCGTAAATGAGCTCTTGGATCGCATCACCGCCCTGGGAGTCGCTACAGGCTACGATCAGATTGGGCTTAAAACCGATCTAAGAGAGATTAACTCTCCCCAGGTCACCCACCACGTTGCAGTGGTAGAGGAGCAATGCGGCGACGCTTCTCCTGTATTGAAAACTAGTCATGTCCGGATCCCCGAACCCCCCATGCCGGATTCCCGGAGGGGCCGGGCTTGATCAAACTCTTGAACTTAAAGTCGGGCATCGGACCGGACTCGTTGGACAACGCCCGTAAATCCAAGCTTCAAAATTGGAAACTTCGGCCTTGAGCCTTGAGATGGGTAGGGTTAGGACTTAGTTCCACCCACCCGCCCGGACATATGCGATCTAACTCTAATTCGGCAAGAGCCCGCCGAGACAAGACATCACTCTTGGGCGATTCCTCCGGTTATGGACAAGATAAAGGACTGCCGAGAGGAAAACGCAATCTCGCCTTTCTCGCAAAAATTGCACGGACAAGGGAAATCCTAAACGCCATAAGTCGCGCGACATTACACGCTTTTCGACTTGGAGACCATCGTACAAAAGCATCTGCGCGATGGAGAGCGCTGAAAACCGAAAGTAAATTTTGGGATAATCCGGTCCGAATACATCCCTAGTCCGAACTAAAAGGGTGCATCATTATCAAGCACACAGGCTGAATACCAAAAACCAAAACCCCTAAAGGGTACGGAACCATACCGGAGGCTGGCTAAGCGGACCTGCAAAATTCATAACAGAGGGCGCCACTCCAACTCATAGCCTTCGAGCATGTTGGATACTACGAGATGGCCAAAAGTGGCGAAGAGCTTCTAGCTTGAGAATCCCAGCCCAGCAACACCAAAGACGGTGTTAACAATCTTCGAGACTTTCGCATCCAATAACATGCGAAAACGACAACTCCAAGAACCTTGCCAAGTCTACCAAGTAGCAACAATAAATCCATGGAGCGACACGGCTATTACCTTCAATGCCGCGATTTAACCTAAATTCGAATCGCGGGCACCAGCCGCATTGGTCCTCAGCCCGATAGTAGACGGCTTTCGCCTTACTAAGGTACTTATGGATGGCGGCTGAGGGAGTCCTGGATTAGGGGGTGTCCGGATAGCCGGACTACCTTCATCAGCCGAACTATCATTTGCCGGACTATCATCATCGACCGGACTCCAAGACTACGAAGATACAAGATTGAAGACTTCCCCCCGTGTCCGGATGGGACTTTCCTTGGTGTGGAAGGCAAGCTTGGCGATCTGAGATATGTAGATCTCCTACCATTGTAACCGACTCTATGTAACCCTAGCCCTCTCGGTGTCTATATAAACCGGATGGCTTTGGATTAAATGGGGACAACAATCACAACAACCCTTACAATCATACCATAGGCTAGCTTCTAGGGTTTAGCCTCCTTGATCTCGTGGTAGATCCACTCTTGTAAACATCCACAATATCAATATCAATCAAGCAGGGCGTGGGTTTTACCTCCATCAAGAGGGCCCGAACACAGGTAAACATCGTGTCCCTTGTCTCCTGTTACCATCCGCAGATAGACGCATGCCGGGACCCCCTACCCGAGATCCGCCAAATTTTGACAATCGACATTGGTGCTTTCATTGAGAGTTCCTCCGTGGTCGCCACCGATAGGCTTGATGGCCTCTTCAATCAACAACGACGCAGCCGGGTGAGACCTTTCTCCCGGACAGATCTTCAGATTCGCGGCTTCATCGCGGGCCATAACCGCCTTTGGCCATCTGGAGCGGTCGAAGCTACGCCCTGGCCGTCAGTCAGGTTTGGAAGCTTAAACTTCACGGCCGATATCCGCTGGGACTTGATCCTCGATGGATCTGAGCCAAAGCGGCGCGCGCTATCACGATGGGCATGACCTAACTCGCCACGGGACAAAGACCTTGGAGGCCGCACCGGATCCGCCTCCGACTCATAGTCCGGAGCCGATCGTCGAATCGAGGACGGATGGCTGGACACCGCCTCGGAGGCCGCAATTCCTACTGGCGATGGAGCCGAACACTTACTGTCCCACGTAAAGCCCATGACTCAGGTGCCGGGACTCCTGCCGGGACTCAACCTCCACCCCTGCCAGTCGAATCGGATTGGGCGCCGATCATGGAATTCACCTCTGCGGACATCTTTCAGCACTCGCCCTTCGGCGACATCATAAATTCATTGAAGCATCTCTCGCTATCCGGAGAGCCCTGGCCGAACTATGGCCAGGACGGTTGGGACGCGGATGACGAAGAAATTCAGATCCCACCCACCACCCACTTCAGAGCCACCGCCGATTTATTTAACCGACGATTTCGACTCACGACCAAGACATCGGCGGTATGGACGGCGATGCCGGAGACTACCAAGAACCAGTGCCTACAGGACACTTTGGAAAACCACCTCGTCATCTGACATATACATGGTGGATACCCAAAAGATGGGGACGGCGAAGAAGCGTGAGGCCGATTCCTTAAAGAAACAGCCCAAGCGCCGACGTCAACGGCGCCGCTCTAAATCCCGCCACAGCAAGAATGGAGATTCCGGCACAAGAGATAATAACACCCCAGAAAGTGCCGAAGAGAACTCCCTCCAGCACGATCCAGCGCAGGAGGAGGCAGAAGCAAGCCCTCAGGAGAGGGCGGCAGACGATGAGGTCGAGGATGACAACTATTTACCTCCCTCTGGAGACGAGGCAAGCCTCGGCGATGACGAATTTGTCGTGCCTGAGGATCCCGTCGAGCAAGAGCGTTTTAGACGTAGGCTAATGGCCACGGCAAACAGCCTAAAGAAAAAGCAACAATGACTTCAAGCTGATCAAGACCCTCTTGGCGACAGATGGACCGAGGTCCTCGCGGTAGAAGAGTATGAACTTCAACGCCCTCAAAAGTTACCCAAAACGCAAGTTGCTCCCCCGATTAGAGGAGGCAGCATCAGCAGCGCACAATACGGCAGACCGACCACCTCGTGGCAGCGATAGAGAGGCATGTAAACCCTCCACCAAAACCGTACCCCGGCATCGTTCTACAAGCAAGAAGCCATGGGGGAACGCACCGGACTTGCGAGATATATTGGAGGACAAGGCTAGACAATCCAGATCTATCTATGGATCATGTGGACGCCCCACGACCCACGACGAATACCGTCGCACCGGATACAACTACTCCGGCCGGGCCGAACACAGCAGACAACGCTATCTCGAGCTACGTCGCGATATTTCTCAATACAGAGGCGCCGCACACCCACTATGCTTCAATGACGAAGTAATGGATCATCAAATCCCTGAAGGGTTCAAACCCGTTAACATCGAATCCTACGATGGCACAACAGACCCCGCGGTCTGGATTGAGGATTATCTTCTCCATATACACATGGCCCGCGGCAACGATCTTCACGCCATCAAATATCTCGCGCTCAAGCTTAAAGGACCAGCTCGGCATTGGCTTAATAGCCTGCCCGCAGAGTCAATTGGATGCTAGGAAGACCTGGAAGCCGCATTCCTCGACAACTTCCGAGCACGCGTATATGCGACCACGACGCAGATGACCTAAGCCACATAATCAAGCGACCCGACGAATCGGCCGGGGCAATTACGGACACGGTTCCTAACAAAGAAAAATCAAATCGCCGATTGTCCGGATGCAGAGGCACTCGCTGCCTTCAAACATAACATCCGTGACGAGTGGCTGGCCCGGCACCTAGGACAGAGAAGCGAAATCCATGGCAGCCCTCACATCCCTCATGACCCGCTTACATGCGGGAGAGGATAGCTGGCTCGCTCGCGATCACAACCTCGGCAAAAAGCGCTGGCAGTCCAGGATTCTAAGGACCGCAATGGCAGGTTCGCGTCGAAACAAAACAAAGCGCCGCGTGCGGCGGCAATAATGAGGATCTGGCGGTCAACACGGATTCGAGGCTCCAAACCGGTCAGCGGAAGAAGCCATTCAAAAGAACCACTCGGGCCCGTCAATCCTGGACCGAATACTCGACCGCTCTTGTCGGATACATGGAACCCGAAAAGCCATTAACCATACCAACAGAGATTGTTGGGTATTCAAGCGAGCCGCAAGTTAATCGCCAAACAGTGACAAGGGGCTACTAGCGATGACGAGGAAGAGACCCGCCGTCGAACAACGAGAGGACAAAGGGATTCCCCCAAGTTCGGACGGTAAACATGATATACGCAACACATATTCCCAAGAGGGAGCGGAAGCGTGCACTAAGGGATGTATATGCGATGGAGCCAGTCGCCCCAAAATTTAACCCATGGTCCTCTTGCCCGATCACTTTCGATCGAAGAGACCATCCAACCAGCATCCGCCACGGCGGATTCGCCGCATTAGTTTTAGACCCAATCGTTGATGGATTTCACCTCACGAGAGTCCTCATGGACGGCGGCAGTAGCCTGAACCTGCTTTATCGAGGATACGTCGCCAAGATGGGCATAGACCCTTCAAGGATTAAACCTACAACGACCTTCAAAGGCGTCATACCAGGTGTCGATGCCAATAGTACAGGCTCAGATTACTGGAGGTGGTCTTCGGATCCCGGATAATTTCGAGCGAGGAGTTAATCTTCGACATAGTCCCGTTCGCATTTGCTATCACGCTCTGCCGGACGAACCGCGTTCATAAAAGTTCAATGCGGTGCCGCATTATGCATACCTTAAGCTCAAGATGCCAGCCCTCATGGAGTCATCACGGTCGATGGAAACACGGGCGCTCCCTCCGAGCGGAGGAACATACAGCCAGCTCTCACGGCGGAAGTACGAGCAGCACCGTTAAGGCAATTCTCGAGTCCGGCCGTTAAGCGACCGGACACAACCAAACGCGCCGGAGCAACATCAACCAAGACCACTGGCACGTTCCGTACGCATCGCCAGAGTAATGCGGCTAACCCGGCCCTCGCGAAATTGCAAGACAAACTCTCGCGTACATAATTCATACGGAGATACCATGGGCATAGGGGGAAGGGCACAACAACCACAACAGACCCAGAGTGCGGTTCGACCACACCAGGGGCTCCCAAGTGTGTCGCTCTTTTTTTTGTTTTACTTTTTCTCTTTTTTATATAGAACTCAGTCCGGCGGCGAACCTGCCGAACTCATGATACAACAGCCAGGGAAGGACAAAGGCCGCGACGAACACTCAGGTGGACTCCATCACGAGCATTAAATTTGTTACATACAACATTCCGCGGCCTACCCCTGGAGGAGACGCCCTTAATTCGTCTAATCCCTTGCTTTCCGCACTATTTGTATCATTCCGCACTGATAGCATATCTTCTTGAATAAAATGCAGCACTTTTTGCCTTTAAGTGCATTACTTTATATATATATATATATATATATATATACATATATATATATATATATATGTTCATTTACAACATGTTGCACCCGTGCATCTTGGCACGGCCAAACACACCAGGGCCTTATGTCCTCCGCTTTATGGTGTGCTAAAGTCCGCACACTTTCACAAGTGCGGCACCCCGAACTTATAGCATTATATGAATCAGCTCCGAATCCTGCCTTGGGTCAATAGTTGGGTTTGCCCGGCTCCCACGTTTGGCACCTTACGTTTCCGTTCTATCGGCTAAGGTAGCACTGGGAGAACCACTGCGATTGCGCCCGGTTCGGTAGGGTTAACGCCTCGATGGAGAAAGCTAAAAGCGGCAAGTACGATAAGGCGAGAGGCTGGTACATTGTTCGAGAGGTCCTTCGGGTCCCTAAAGACCTACGCCGCTTGACGAAGTTCGGATTATGTCCGACGAAGGCGTGGATAGCGCCCACTTGATCTTAGAATACTAGGGCTTACCGAAATTTAAAATTATAGAATTCTATGGCTAAGTGAGAGTGTTCAAGCACTATAAGTCCGGTTGCACAGTTCGTTGTGTTGAGCACCTCCCTAGATGGACCCAAAAATGGGAACAAGAGTGCTCAAGTTTATCCCGAACACCCGGCACTTTCGTGGCATGGGAAATTTGAAGCCCGACGACTTGCCATCTCTCAGATTTAATAAACGGCCGCACAGAAGGTAATATTTTAAATTAAACAAGTGTTGCTTAGCGCATATGAACAAAGTTTTTCAGCGCACATGATAACACATTGCGAATTCACTCAATAATTACATCCCTCGGGCACTCATCCGCAATCTTGCGGGCACCCTACAGGACAGCCTTATAGTAAAGTTCGGGAGTACGATGCTCCTTGCCCGCTGGTGGCGCGTCAGTGATTAGCTTCTCCGCATCCAGCTTGCCCCAATGCACCTTTGCGCGGGCAAGGACCCGACGAGCACCTTTTCAATCTGGCGGAGCGCTTGATAGCCTCCACCTAGGGGCACGCATCCACCAGCCGTGCCGCAGACGAGGTCAAGTAGCTCCTGTGCATGGCCTCTCAAGACCACCGGACTATGAGCCCCTTCATGGCCTGCTCGGCCACCTTGTGCAGACTCGACCTTGCTCACTGGTCGCTAGGGGGCACCGGATGGCCGGCCTCGGCATATTGAGACGAAGACCTTCTCCGTTGAGCTCCCTCCTCGGCTCGGTAGAATGCGGCGGCATCAGACACGCTGCGAGACAGACCTGCAAACGCCCCTGGAGAGCTCCGAATTCGGGTAAGTATCACGTAATTTACATTCACATGCTTGCTTTCCATGAAAAACGCCTTACCCGCCGCTATCTTCTTCATCAATTCAATCTCCTGAAGGGACTTATGGGCCTCGGCCTTGGCGGTTTTGGCACTTTCGAGAGCCGCGGCAAGCTCGGACTCTCAAGTCTTTGAGTCACGCTCCAACCTCTCATGCTTTTCCTTGAGAGCCTGGAGCTCTTGCTGAACCACCGCCACCCTCGCCTCTTGCTTTTCCCGCTCGGCCCGTTAAAGTAGCCGCATTGCGTTCGGCCGCGGACACGGCCTCGCCTTGAGGCCGCCACCTCGTTCGTGGCCCTGCGGTACCCATGTTATCCTTGTTATTTTTTGTCGCAACCTAAATCCTTTTACAGAAGGTACAATTTCAAAGTGGTATTACTCACCTTCTTTGTCTCGAGCTGCTTCTGGCGGCGAGCTCTTGCTTTCGGACAGCTCGAGCTCTGCTTCACGGCACCAACCTCCGTCGGTCTGTGAGAGGTCAGCGGCGCACCTGCAACCCATATTGACATAATTTTTAAGCAACCCTGCGTATATCTTTTTAGATCCTCGATCCGCTTTTCTTTCCGAACACCGAACCGAGCATCAGGGACTACTTTGTCTATGCGGTATCACATTGCATATTTTAACTTCTTACCTCAAAGCCCGATAGAAGGCTATTGCGAGCTTTCGGCCACCCCACCCTTGGCGAGCTGCACCTTGAATCACCGCACTCATAATAGTGCGGTGTTCTTCTTCGATGGAAGCGCCTGCGGCGCCTCAACAAATTACCGGCGCCTCACGGTTGGATGGAAGCATGGCGTCACGGTCTTGCCCTTCGATCGAAGGTGCCGCCGGCCGGACTCTGGAACCACTGCGGGTTCTGTTGTGGAGTCCGGCGTAGAGTCCGGGAGGACGCCTTGTGGCGCCTCCGGAGCCTCCCCCTGATGGCTCCCCTCTTGGGTTCCCGCCTCGGCGTCCTCGGCGTCGCGAGGGGTGGAGGCGGTCGGGATGGAGTCCACATCCGACGAAGCCAACGAATTCGCTTCGATGAAGCGGGAGATCATCATGGCCGGGACTACAGGCGTATCGCGGCATTAGAATGACACTATGTGGCGCAGAAAAGAAATTATAAATTATTCAGAATCCGGATACTTACGATCTCGGCTGGAGGCCTGGCCCTTGAAGGCCATTCTTCCTCGCCAACGTTGATGTTGGCGGAGCTGTCCGGGGAATAGTCCTTCCCCTCTTGGACCTTCGGCCTCCCCTTTGGGGAGCCTTCCTTTCCTCTCTCCCTCCTGCGGGAGAGTCCTCTTCCTCCTCCTCACTTTCGGGGAGGAATCCGCCCGAGTCGTCGGACACTGAAAGCGGGAGCTCTTTCGAGCACCCGTGGCCTCCTTCTTGGCCTTCTTCTCCCAAGACCACGCGGCGGTGTTTAACCAAGAGCCTCGCTAGACGAAGCGTCTACTGGGTTTTCAGCATAGGAGCCGGACAGTAATCTGCTCCGCCTTCTCCATCGATCTGTCCAAAGGAAAAAGGGGAATTAAAACCGCATAGAGTCACACTATGAAAAACAAGTGTCACAGTAAAGCAGAATCACTTACCTCGTCGACCAAGGCCATGAAAGCGAAATCCGTGATCTTCCGTCGATGATGCGGGGGCTTCGGCGCCCTTGAACAGCACCTTCCAGGCGCCTTCGTACGTTGTGTTGAAGAGCTTGTTCAGCGCCTAGTGCTGTTCCGGATCAAACTCCCACAGTTTGAATGCCCGCTCTTGGCACAGGAGTATCCGTGATGACGAGCATGACTTGGACCACGTTAACCAGCCTAAGCTTCTTCACGACTTCTTGATACAGGCCCGAGTCCGTCGGCTCCGTCGAACTACCCCACAAAGAAGCCCTTCTTCTTCTGTGGAGGTGAGCTGCATGGGGATACCAGATCTAAAACCCGGGCGGTAGCCCATTTAAGGTCACTGTGGCTCGGTGATGTAGAACCACCCCGATTGCCACCTTGGCGGATTCCACGAAGGCCCCTTTGAACCAAAGGGCGTTGGGCATCTTGCCCAACATGGCACCTCCGCACTCCGCTTGAATGCCCTTTACTACCTTGACTTGACATTGAAGGTCTTGAGCCATGGCGAAGTGAAATTTGGATGCAGAAAGGCCTCGCACCTGACGATAAACGCCGAGATGTTGAGGATGAAGTTCGGCGCGGATCATGGAAATCCAGGCCGTAGTAGAACATGAGCCCCTGGACAAAGGGTGAAGTGGAAAGCCCAGTCCACGGAGGAAGTGGGAAAGAAAGACGACCCTCTCATGGGGCACTGGGCGGGGATGAGCTGCCCTCGTCGGGCAGTACCGATCTTGTGATGTCGCCGGAAGGTATCCGTCGTCAGCGCTTAATGGCGATTGCTCCTCTTAACGGTGGAGGCCAACCATTTGCCTCCCGCTCCGGACATGGTCGGAGAAGTTTGAGACGAGATGCGCGAACTTGGGCGCTGGAGCTCAGTCTTGTGGAGATGGATAAGCAAAGGAGGAAGAAGGCGTGGGTGAGAAGGTGAATCCTTATCCCTTATATGGGCGAGGCGAAATCTCACGCGTCCCCACCGGCTGATAAAACTTCGCTTATCTCCCAAAGCGTCACCATCAATGACGCGGTTGGGTTACCCATGCCCGTATTGATGAGAATCCCGGATTAAGGGGAAACACGATCTCTGCTTCAACAAGACGTGCCAAGGAAACCGCTTCGCTAAATGCGCTGAGGTGGCAAAGTAAAAAACAATTCGGGTAATGACTTGGTAGTGGTGTAACGTCATGCCACGGAAAACGTCAGCAGATTGAACTTGTGTATATTATTATTCTCTCGACGGTGGAATTTATTTTGCAGAGCCGGACACTATCCTGGTGTTCCCAATCTTTTATCATTTGGAGGAGGAACCCGCCTTGCAATGCCAAGCCATATACACGCCGGACTTATCGTCATTGAAGCCTGGATCAGGGGCTACTGAGGGAGTCCTGGATTAGGGGGTGTCCGGATAGCCGGACTACCTTCATCAGCCGAACTATCATTTGCCGGACTATCATCATCGACCGGACTTCAAGACTATGAAGATACAAGATTGAAGACTGCCCCCCGTGTCCGGATGGGACTTTCCTTGGTGTGGAAGACAAGCTTGGCGATACGGATATGTAGATCTCCTACCATTGTAACCGACTCTATGTAACCCTAGCCCTCTCCGGTGTCTATATAAACCGAATGGCTTTAGTCCGTAGGACAACAATCACAACAACCCTTACAATCATACCATAGGCTAGTTTCTAGGGTTTAGCCTCCTTGATCTTGTGGTAGATCCACTCTTGTAAACATCCACAATATCAATATCAATCAAGGTGACGAGGGTTTTACCTCCATCAAGAGGGCCCGAACTGGGTAAACATCGTGTCCCTTGTCTCCTGTTACCATCCGCCTAGACGCATGATTCGGGACCCCCTACCCGAGATCCGCCGGTTTTGACACCGACAACGGCGTGGACTAAACCTCATCTATGAGGAAACCCTCCGAAAAATGGAAATAGACTGGAACCGCATTGAGCGAAGCAAAGACAACCTTTAGAGGAATAATCCTCAAAGGAAGCATGTCACAGGGAAAAATCACGCTGGGCGTAGTGTTCGGCTCACGGACAATTCTGGTCCGAGGAGGTCACATTTCAAGTGGCTCCATTCAGCGGCGGATATCATGCTTTATTAAGACGAGAGGCATTCACAATTTTTCAAGCTATACCCCATTATGGGTACATAAAGCTTAAAATGCCCGGTCCGACAGAATTATCACTCTCGCTAGTGATCCGAACATAGCACTCCGCTACCGAAAATAAGACAAACCGCACTAGCCCTCGAGGCACTATCCAAAGCCCAAGCGGTAGAGGAACTCACCGCGATGCGCTCCACGGTGAACAGGGGCGATGTGATACTTGATAAAGATCCAAGTCCACCGCTTTTAAACCAGCCGGATGAAATAGTCAAATTCCAAGTCCACCCAACGGACTGCAAAGACGGCCTCCATCGGAGCACAATTAAACCCCGATGTAGACGCCAAGACCACGAGAATTTCTACAAGAAAAGCGGGACATCTTCGCTCGGCACCCTTCGACATGCCAGAATCCCACGTCGGTGGCCGAAAGCACAGCCTAAATATCCTAAAAGGATTCAAGCTACCAAACAGGCTCTTCGACGATTTTCCGAACCCAAAAGGCGGTAATGGGAGAGGAGCTAGCCAAACTATTGGAAGTCGGATTCATCGGAGACATCAAACATCCCGGATTGGCTAGCAAATCTGGTAATGGTACCAAAGAAGGACAAATCCTGGCGCCTATGTGTCGATTTCAAAGACCTAAATAAAGCACGCCTAAAGGATCCTTCCTCCCTCCCGCATCGACCAAATCATCGATGCCACCGCAGGGCACGATTCATTGTGCTTCCGGACGATACTCCTACCGTCATCAAATCAAGATGGCGAAGCGGATCAAGCCGCAACTGCATTCATTACTCCATATGGACCATTCTCGCTTCAACACGATGCCCTTCGGACTCAAAAGCGCCCGGCGCAACATATCGCCGCATGATTCGGACATGTCCGGCTACCCAGATCGGCAAAACAGTAGAGGCATACGTAGAAGACGTAGTCGCCAAAACTAAACACGCCGAAACTCTAGTAGAGCGACTTGAGGCTCACATTCGACAACCTCGTGAGCATATGACATCAAGCTGAATCCGAAAAATGTGTTTTAGGCGTACCCGGCCGAGGAAAAGCTGGGCTTCATCGTGTCCTAGAGAGGAATTGAAGCAAACCCAGCCAAGATCTCGAGCTACATCACAAATAGATACCCCAAAAGACCTCAAGCAAATACAAAATTAATTTGGATGCGTGGAGGCTCTAAGCCGCTTCATCTCCCTCTAGGAGAAAAAGGCATTCCTGACAGGATTTTCTTGGCCGTGACCGAAAGCGGATCTGCACAGGACCTAGTCCAAAGATGCGTCGGTTGTCGACTCTTCGCTAATCGTAGTCATATGCCACCCACCGCCCTCAAAACTATACCCATTACACGGCCGTTCATGCAGTCTGGGGCTTGACATGGTTGGACCACTTAAAGGGGGAACCCACAAGCAAAGGTACCTATTGGTCATGGTAGATAAATTCACCAAATGGATAGAGGCCAAGCCGCTTAAAAGCAGAGTCCGGACCAGTGATAGACTTTATATCCGGGGTAGTACACCGTTATGGTGTCCCCCACAACATCATCACCGATAACGGCACGAACTTTACCACCGATGAGGTTAAATCATGGTGCAAAAATATGGGCATCAAGCTTGATTACGCTTCAGTCTATCTGTCACGCCCCCGATGCGGCTATATCTCCCACGTGTCGAGGCACGACTTAGAGGCATAACCGCATTGAAAGCAATGTCGCAAGTGAGGTAATCTTCACACAACCCATGTAATAAATAAGGGAAAGAGATACATAGTTGGCTTACAAATGCCACTTCACACATTACATAAATAAACATCCATCATTGAGAGAACACTCAAGGTCCGACTACGGAACCAAAATAAAAGGAGATACCCCAAATGCTACGATCCCGAATCGTCCCAACTAGGCACCACTCATCGATCATCGAGGAAAAAGACACATAGTAGCGACCACGTTCCTCGTCGAACTCCCACTTGAGCTCGGTTGGAGTCACCCGTGACCGGCCTCATCGAACCTCGCAAGAATCGCTTTTGAAGTATCTGTGAGTCACGGGGACTCAGCAATCTCACACACGCGAGATCAAGACTATTTAAGCTTATAGGAAGGACAGGGGAGTGAAGTGGAGCTACTGCAAGCGACTAGCATGTATGGTGGCTACATCGCAAAAGAGAGCGAGAAGAAAAGCAAAGCGCGGACGTGAAGCTAATAGCGATCAAGAAGTGATCCTGAACTACTTACGTCAGACATAACTCCAACACAGTGTTCACTTCCCGGACTCCGCTGAGAAGAGACCATCACGGTTACACACGCGGTTGATGTGTATTTTATTTGAGGTCATCTTGGGTTTTCTACAACCCGGACATTAACAAATTCCCATACGCCTCATAACCGCGGGCACGGCTTTGAAAGATATTACCTGCAGGGTGTCCCAACTTAGCCCATTATAAGCTCTCACGGTCGGCGAAGGATATTCCTTCTCTGGAAGGCCCGATCAAGCTTCGGAATCCCGGACTACAAGACATTTCGGCGACAATAAAACAAGACCAAAAGCCGCCCGATTGTCTTAAACAAATCCCGATAGGAGCTGCACATATCTCGTTCTCGTGGCACACCGGATGAGCCAGACGTCGGGTTGGCATAGACCTGGATTGCCCGAAGGCGCGGACATCGCTCAAGTTGGACCAAAGACTTTCGAAGGAGAAGCGGCCCGGGGGTTAAAATAAAGATGACCCTCGGGCTCGCGAAAACCGGGGAAAAAGGCTTAGGTGGCAAATGGTAAAACCAATGTTGGGCCTTCGGACAAGTCTTATTCAAAGCGAATCTGTCAAGGGGGTCCCATAGATCACCCAACCGTGTAAGGAACGCGAAATCAAGGAACATAACACCGGTATGACGGAAACTAGGGTGGCAAGAGTGGAACAAAACACCAGGCATAAGGCCGAGCCTTCCACCCTTTACCAAGTATATAGATGTATTAAAATAGCAGATATATATATATATTATGATATCCCCAACAAGTAAACATGTTCCAAGCAGGAACAACATCTCCATGTTCCAACAAGGAACAAACTTCAGCTTCACCTGCAACTAGCAACGCTATAAGAGGGCTGAGCAAAGCGGTAACATAGCCAATCAACGGTTTGCTAGGAAAAGGATGTCTAGGGGCTGACATGGCAATAGGGGTGGCATGATATAGCAAGTGGTAGGCATCGCAGCATAGGCATAGCAAAAGAGCGAGCAACTAGCATAGCAAAGATAGAAGTGATTTCGAGGGTATGGTCATCTTGCCTGCAATGTTCTCAGAGTTGTCGAAAGCTTGATCCTTGTAAGCGTTCTCAACAGGGTCCTCGTTCACGAACTCGTCTCCCGGCTCTACCCAAGCAAGAACAACAGGCAAAGGGGACAAACATCAATCACGATGCAATGCGCAAGCAACATGATTCAAAACATGGCATGATGCACAACCAAGAATGTTGCTTGACTGGTAAAATAACAAGGCATGGCAACACGGACAAACAAAACTACAAGTTAGATGGAGCCCAAATTGCAACGAGTTGCGAATCAACGGAGCACCACATCAATTATTTAGTTCTCTCCTGTTAGGAACCCAACAATATTAAACGTTGTATAACCATGACAAGGGGTGAAACATAACAAAACTAACTATTTAGGCAAGTTTTAATGAGTCCGGAAATAACAAAACAATAAGTCCGGAAACTCCTCATATGCATATTTGAATTTGGAACAGAACTGACCTAACACAATTTTAGAGTTATTAAACAAGCAAAGTAAAACCACCATGTTAAACTAGGCAAAATTCTACCCCATTTACATATATAATTTGTTTAATACCGAGCTACGGATTAAAAGTTATGAATTTAACCATTTAGCATGCGAGTTACGCAAATTAATGCAAACAGCAAATTTTAAATATTTTTAACATGGATGAAAAAGGCAAAATAATAAGCTACACAAGATTCTAAGCATTTTTGCATATATAAAGTATTTGTATATGATGCATGGTTGATTAAACAGGAGCATTTTAAAGATGTTGGCAATTTCTGTAAATTATGCATGTCAAAGAAAAATGCAGAAACGCATGGAAGGGAAAGAAAGAAAAAAAAAACAAACACGGGCCGAATGCATCACACCCTAGCAGCCCGGAGTGGAACTGGCCCAACAGGCCACAAGTGCACGCTGGGGAAGGGAAAAAAATACACACAGAGGGCAAAACAATTCGGGGCACTCTGGGATTCGAACCCAAAACCCCTCGTAAGAGAGCACAGGGCGCTAGCCACTGCGCTAGCACGGCGCTTGTGATACAGAGGGCGAACTTTTGCAGAAGTACAAAATATTGAAGCGAAGGACGGGGCTTCCATCTACATGGGGAACGGCTGCTCTCGTCGGCGGCAGGGACAGCCAGCGGCGACTGCTGCGGCTTCCAAGCGCTGGCGGGGGTGCGGAAACAGGTGGGGGAGCGCGTGTGGTTGGAGCAGCTGCAGGAGTAGGCTCGAGCACGAGCTTGAGCTCGTGTCGGGCAGGGCGGCTCGGCAAGGCGGGATCTCTGCTCTGGCTCTCCAGCGCGGCGAGTGCGTGAGGCAAACGCGGCGTGGAGAGACGCGGCTAGGCAAGAGCCGGAGCGCACGGTACGCGCGGGTGCGCTGCAGCAGGACGCACAACCAACAATCTTCAGACTTCGCCGGAGCACTACAGGCGCGGCCAGACACGGATCGGGCGAGCTCTACGGGCGCCTACAAGACACGGGACGGATGGGAGAGGGAGGTGATTTACCCAGCTCACCCAAAGGCACGACGGAGTTGACGGAGACGAGCCGGAGGCGACGAAGTGGAGCTCTGAATCTAGGCGCGGGCCTGACCGAGAGGAAGACGGAAGCAGAGGGCGTCGAGGAACTTGTCGTCCGGGCACCGTAGTCGACGTCGTGGACGAAGTCGACGACGAGGAAGAAGATGGACACGACCTGCGGGGCTTGAAGTGACCGGAGAGCTCGCCGGCGACGAGGCGCGCTCTCAGGTGCGCTCGGGACGGAGCGGGAGCGGTGAATCTGGTGGCTACTCACCTGACGGCGGCGATGGGAGGAAGAGGGAAACCCTAGGGGTCGTGTGGACACGGAGAGGGGATAAAAAGGAGGCTAGGGCGACGGGTGGAGCACGGCGTCGACGCGGCCGTGGCCATGTGCGCGCGCGGCGTGAGCTAGACGAAAAGGCGTGCGGCGGGTGTGCTGTAGCCAGTGGCTGGCTGGTGGGGGCGCAAGGGCCACGTGGGCGTACGGGCCGCGGGGTAGAGAGGCGACCAGGTGAGAAACGACACGGACGCGTCCTGGCTGGCGGCGGTGCTGGCTAGGCCGGCCCTGGAGGGAGGCCCAGGTGGCTGCTGCTTCCCTTCTCTTTTCTTTTTTATTTCCAAAAAGAAAAGAAAAGAAAAGCACAGGGAAAAATAAGAGGAGTTGGAGTAAAAAGAAAATATCCCCAAACTCCTGGAATTCTCGACTATTTTAATAAATTGCAATGGGCATTTTTAGAGGTAGAAAAATAAGACAAGTTTGAAAATAGTTCAAACTTGTGTCATTTTTGAACCTGACCAAAACAACTTCAAATGAGGAGATTTTTGGCAAAGAGGTTTAAGATATGGAACAAGATTTACAGAGAGAAAATGAACATTTATTGAGAAAGGAGAATGGTACTTGATAAAAAGAAGGAAGGAGAGAGAAGGAGGGAGAGATGATGGTGCAAAAGTTTGAAGGGGAGCAAGGTCATGCCCAATAAACCCATGCAACATCTTGAATGGCAAAATACAACATGATATGACATGAGGTGAAAATACACTAAATGATGACATGAAATAAAATGCAAGACACCAACAAAACAACAAGAGGGAAAAACCCAACCACGGAGGAAATATCATATCACAATGCCGAAAATGGCAAGAGTTGGAGTTACAAATATGGAAAGTTGCTTCCGGGGTGTTACAACACTCCACCACTACAAGAGGATCTCGTCCCGAGATCTAGGACTGAAAAGAACTCAGGATATTCGGAGCGGAGGTGATCCTCGCGCTCCTGTGTAGCTTCTCGGTCGGAATGGTGTGACCACTTCACTTTCGAGAATTTGATTGACTTGTTGCGAGTCTTGCGCTCGGTCTCTTCAAGAATGGCAACGGGTGCTCATGATAAGAGAGATCTTCTTGAAGGTCAATCTCTTGAAGTTGATAGTGCGTTCAGGAGTCTTGAAGCACTTGCGAAGGCTGTGACACGTGAAACACATCGTGCACGTTTGCAAAGTTGGATGGAAGCTCAAGTTGATAGGCGAGATCGCCTCTTTTCCCAATGATCTTGAAAGGACCCACGTATCTAGGGGCAAGCTTCCCTTTGATACCGAAAGGCGAGTGCCTTTCATTGGAGAGAGCGGAGGTAGACATGGTCTCCGATTTCAAAAGCCACATCACGGTGCTTATCCTCATAATAGCTCTTCATGGCGCGATTAGCGGCTTTGAGATTCTCACGAATGACTTTGCACATTTCTTCCGCTTCGTGATCAAGTCATTGCCAAGAAGTTGGCGTTCACATCTCGGACCAATTGAGAGGAGTACGGCACTTTACGCCATAGAGAATTTCGAATGGGGCCTTCGCCGAACTCGCTTGGAAGCTGTTGTTGTAGGAGAACTTCGGCATATGGAAGACAATCTTCCCACTTCATACGAAGGAAATGACACAAGCCCTGAGCATATCTTCAAGGATTTGATTTACTCGCTCGACTTGGCCACTTGTTTGAGGATGGAAAGCTGTCTTTGAAACGAATGTTGGTGCCCATGGCCTTACGAAAAGAATCCCAAAACTTGGAGGTAAAGATCTTGCCGCAGTGCAGAAGAGATCACTTGTGGAATACCGTGCAAGGAGACAATCCACGGAGGTGTATAGCTCGCCAACCGAGCTGCTGTGATGGATTCTTTGATAGGAAGAAAATGAGCCACTTTAGTAAGCTTGTCAATGACAACGAAGATAGCATCATTTCCACGCTTGGACTTTGGAAAGCCAGTCACGAAGTCCATCTCAATATGATCAAACTTCCATTCTGGAATAGCAAGAGGTTGGAGGAGACCAGCTGGTCTTTGGTGTTACCTTTCACTCTTCTGCGGACATCACACTCATTCACGAATTGAGCAATTTCTCGCTTCATTCGAGTCCACCAATAAGACTGATTGAGGTCAACGACCAACGTCGAACTACCAGGATGAATGGATAGAAGCGAAATGAGAGACTCGTTCATAATGACTATTCTCGAGATCACCCTTAGGAACCACAATCCGGTCCTCAAAGAACAGAGTATCTTTGTCATCAACGTGGAAGCACTTATACTTGGAAATGCCCTTGTCGATACCACGTTTCACCTTCTTCACCATGGTATCCAGAAGTTGAGCCTCACGAATCTGATCTTCCAAAGTAGGAGAGACTATGAGGTTGGCAAGAAAGCCTTGAGGAACAACTTGAAGATTCAGCTATGCGGAAAGCTTCACGAGAGATCCGGTTGAAAGGGCTTGAGGATTAGGCTGTTGCGAAGCTTTCCTGCTCAAAGCATCTGCAATGACATTGGCTTTGCCCGGAGTATATTCAATACTTGGGTTGTACTCTTGAATCATTTCGACCCATCGAGTCTGCCTGAGGTTGAGGTTGGGCTGAGTGAAGATGTACTTGAGACTCTTGTGATCGGTGAAAATGTCCACTCACCTCGAGTGCGCATGTACGAAGAAAGAGAAGCCGAGTTGGATCGGCAGGACAGCTTGGACACATTGGAGGAAGAGCGCGACGTCGCCAAGGCTCGTTCCGCATTCTATCAACAATGAGCTCGAAGATATCAAAGCAGTAGAAATGCACGGCCAAGACTTACAACGTTGGCGAACTGGTTCTCGCTGCCGGACAAGAAAAAGGACAAGCTCAAGCCCAAACGGGAAGGCCCCTTCATCATCGATCAAGTCCTGACCGGCGGAGCGTACCGTCTACAAAATGCATCGGATAACCGACTCGAGCCGAACCCATGGAACACAGCCCGCCTTCGATGATTCTATGCCTAGCGCCGGACTAAGAGTTCGTCCCTTTCCCCCGTCCAAATTTTTTTTACTTCAGCTGCCTTTTGTTCATCTTTTTCTCCTCAACCCTATTCATCCAAGCCTTAAAGGGCTTCACTGCGCATAACGTTACAAGAATTGATGTGCTACCGCACTTCTCATACACAGGGGCTTCTTTACCGAAGCTTAATTATCTGGGCTTCATGCCCAGCACATGTGCCAAGCCTCCACATGTACCTTTTATTCACCATTATATGCATCGATATGACTTAAGTTTTGGCCAAGCTGGGTTGGGCTCTGTGCTTACCCCTACGTTCCCGATTGTTCGGCTAGGAGGTAAAGGAGCACCTCTGCGATTATTCTTGCCGGGTCACCGGATGTGTACCTCAGACCGGGTGAAGCCAAAGCTAAGCGTTTAAGGGAATATTCGGTCGGTGACTTAAAAGATGATTTTTATCCACTTATTTATCTGCCCCGGATGTTTTTACGCTTTTTCACGGTCAGGACATGCACTTAGGGCATGCCACCCCAATGAAAGGAACCCTTAACGGAACTATTCTCCACGGAAGATGTTTCTTACTAACCATGTAATATAACATAACTAGTTGGGCACTTATGCGATAAAGCAGCGATGACCCCTACGCTGGTCTCCATGCATACCCCGGTTGTTTCATAACCAAGAAGGTATTCGGACACACTCCGGACTATAGGGTCCCGAGGTCGAAGCGAAAAGGTCGGCAAAGACAAACGATCTACAACCCGGCTAGAAGGCATTTCGTATGTCATTTTATAATACATTGTCAAATCGACTAACTGTATTCTTCCTCAATCCCGTCTAACAGCTTGTCTAATTTACAGTCCTGTTGGGAAAATTTCGCGGCCAACTCCACTTGGCTGTATGCTAAACTCACAGGGATCTCCTTCCCATCGGGCCCCACAGGTCCGACTTCGGCCATGTGGTTGGGATCCGCCTTCTTGTACCGCGTCTTCACCATGGCCCAGGCCTCCCTGGCACCTTGCCGGCAGGCCGAAATCTTCCATACATGGAAGCTGCCGCACTCCTGCAGCTTCTCCGCAAGCTCCCCAAGACCCTCGGGTATGGAGAAGGCTGGCCATAACGCTGGGCAGACGCCACTCATAGCCTGCCGAACTCGTTCGACCAGTTGTAACAATTCGGGAAGTTGATCACCCGTTGTTACGGGCATCTCCTCCGCAGGGCGACCTGTGAGCATACCTACAGATATATTCTGTCACATCGACTTCCTCGCCGAACTCTTCTTTTCAAAGGAGTTCGCTCAAGCACTTACTATATATGCCACGACGAAGCCGTTGATTCTCCTTAACGGAGCCCGACAGCTCGTCCCGAACGCCTTTCAGCTCTTCTCCAAGCTGGGCATGGGCATCACGGAGGTTGTTCCTTCCATGTCGCACCTTATGCAGCACCCTCTCGCCGACCTTTAGTTGGCGCGAAGTTCTTACTGTCCGGATCTTGTCCGCAGCACTGCAATGTCATTTTTAGACTTGCGCATAGCGGCCAAGCGCTACTTATCTTTTTAAAAATAATGCGTTACGGGAGAGGTCCTTGCGTTTCCTCCTGCGCGGAAAATGCGGCCTCCAGTTGGGCCTTGCACTCTTGCAACTCCTGAGACAGCCGGGTATTCTTCTCGGTAAGATCCTGCATTTCATTTTATCCTTAAATCAGTTAATATAACTACTTTAAGTCTCGGGGGCTACTGGCATATACAACTATTAAATTCTCTTACCCGTATGTCTTTTACATACTGCTCCGTTGCTCTGGTAAAACTATCTTGAGCGGCACGAAGGTGCGCGTCCCGTGTTAAAGGCATTCAACGCCTCGGGAGAAGCACGCAGCGTCACGGTAACGTCCGTGGCGCCTTTGTGATTCGAGGCACTCTCCACCTCGGACTTGGTGGCGGACGGTCTTCGGCATCCTCCGTCGGAGGAACGTCCGGCTCGCGCCTTGTGCTCGCCTCCCCTCGGCCAAGTGCGGAGCCGGCTGGTAGAGGTTGGATTGACAACTTCCACGCCCGCATGATCCGTGGGACGCTTTTTTCCCTATAAAAGTCATGAGCACTCAAAACGCTTCCTAGGAACGTTGCTCTAAAGATAATGAATTGTGAGCTACACCTTTGCGGCGACGTTTCAGTCCGCGCCGCGCTCCTCTTATGCCTACCGGTCCGAACTGGCCCTTGTTGGTCAGCCACCGCGGGCTCGGCTTCTCGCCCTAGGGGCGCCTCCTGCACAGCGCCATCATATATGGTGGTCAGAAATAAGCAAGGAAGGAATGACGGTATCGGGGCTTCGGCCGCAATTACCTGGGAAGCCGGATATAGTCCGGGATAGTCTGCCGTGATGGCGACTAAAACGTTGTCCATGCTAAGCTGGTGGAACACCCCATCGATTAGCTCCACCTTTATGTTCGGATCCTCTTCGGAGGCCGGATCCCGGGATCTCTCTGGATCCTCAGGCTGCGGAGCCGGACTCAGCATTCCCTCCATAGTCCGGCAGTTCTGCGTCGAAGAAGAAAACACAATGTGAGAAACTTAAGTTTCAAAAGGCGCAGGTCGGACATCTGAGTGTTCGCTTACCCAAGGCCGGGGATTGTTCATGGAAAACTCATTTAACGGGTTCGTCAGAAGGAAATCCTCCTTCTCCCCCTTATACAGGCCGGACAAGATCGTCACCAGATCTTCGGCCGATTCCGGCCCTTTGCGGCCATGACGGGTGGCATCGTCCTCCCCGTTGAAATCCCACATGGGGTGGCCCCTGTATTGTAGTGGCTGCACCCCCCGCGTAATGCATGTTGCCATGACTCCAATCATGGTCAACCGGGCATGGGCCAGTAACCTTATTCGGCCCATCAGATAATGGACGCTCTTGTCTTCCTCCAGTCGGGGGCTCCGCGGACGCCAACTAAGGCGTTTCTTCAGAGGAGCATTGCTGAACTCCGGAGGCCGATCCGAACAGGGTCCGGCAATGGGCGTCTTCTATATAAAACCATTCGAAGGCCGGTCTTGAGCGCCTTCTTAGGGGTTCCGGATGGATATCCGGTCCCGGCAATGCGCCATATTTCGGCGACGCCCACTTGATATATGGACCCCTCGTGAGAGTGGGGTACAAGGCAAAACAACCTCTTCCACAGCGCGAAGTGGGGCTCGATGCCCAGGAAAAGCTCGCAAAGAGCTACGTAACCCGCAATATGCAGGATTGAGGCGGGCGTGAGGTGATGGAGCTGGAGTCCGTAGAACTCCGAGGCCAGCGGAGGAATGGATGTACAGGAAATCCGAGCCCCTTATCGGATAGGGGAGAAGCATACCCGCTCCCTTTGTTGGGATTAGGGGTAACCTCTGCTTGCTTCCCACCTTTGTAGGTGGCAAGCCCGCTCGAACCGGAACCATGAAGGCCGGAGGGAGATATCCCCCCATTTGGAGCTTCACCAGCTCGTTGTGCGAGACAGAGCATCTCCTCCAATCTCCTGGCAAAGGGCTGGGAGCACGAGAAGAGGAGCCGTGTTGACGGTCCATGATGGAATGGATTCTTGGTCGAAAGCGCTCCGATGAGTATTTGCGAGAGGTAGATGGTGATTTGGATCTGGATTCTTGCTTCCCTTATAGGCAGATTGTTCGCACAACTAGGGGGTAAAACATAAAAGACACCCTGGCTTTTCACATTCACACGACGCGTGGAAGAAGGCCATAATTGGGCGTGGAAGTCAAGACGCGCAACATTGATGAGGAAGCTGGACACTGTTCGGCAGGTACATGGAACTTAAAGGAGAACCCGCCTTTGCAACGCCAAGACTACACGCATGCTTTGGACTTATCGTCATTGAAGCCTGGTTCGGGGCTCTTGAGGAGTCCGGATTAGGGGTGTCCGGATTGCCAGACTACCATCATCGGCCGGACTATGTTTGGCCGGACTATCATCATCAACCGGACTCCAAGACTATGAAGATACAAGATTGAAGACTTCACCCCGTGTCCGGATGGGACTTTCCTTGGCGTGGAAGGCAAGCTTGGCGATACGGATATGTAGATCTCCTACCATTGTAACCGACTCTATGTAACCATAACCCTCTCCGGTGTCTATATAAACCGGATGGCTTTAGTCCGAGGGACTACAATCACAACAACCCTGACAATCATACCATAGGCTAGCTTCTAGGGTTTAGACTCCTTGATCTCGTGGTAGATCCACTCTTGTAAACATCCACAATATCAATATCAATCAAGCAGGATGTAGGGTTTTACCTCCATCAAGAGGGCCCGAACCTGGGTAAACATCGTGTCCCTTGTCTCCTCTTACCATCCGCCTAGACGCACAGTTCGGGACCCCCTACCCGAGATCCGCAGGTTTTGACATCGACAGTCGCCATGGCGCGGCACGCCTGAGTAGCGCTTTCCGTGCCGTCGGCGAACGGCCGCCCGTTCCGTCCGAGCTCCCTAAGCAACCAAATCCCGATCTTTGTTAGCACCTAAACGGAACGAGGAACACCCACGACGACGCTCAACCTGTGAACCCTCCCGTGCAACCACAGCGCCGTAATCACCTCACCGGAGAACCCGTTCTTGGCAACCGCCTCGGGGCGGCTATATATAGCACCCCGAGCTTGCTCTCGCCCCCGCACACCTCCTCTACCCCTCCAGACCTCGCCAAGTCCCTGGAAGGGCCACGAGGAGCTCTCCTTCCCCGACTCCGGCCACTTCGTTCCGCCTCGTCCTCCACCGTGATTCACTCCGGTGAGGTCATCTCCGGCGCCCTAACCTCGTCAGATAACTTCTCATGCTATCACGAGGCTAACCCCCTCCTCAATTCCACCTCCGCAGCTCTCTCCGACGAGGTCCACGACCACCCGAATCGCCGTCCGCACTTGAGCAAGCGTCGCCGCCCGACGTGGTACTGGCTGGCGACTACCACCACCTCCTGAAGCGGAATGGCGCCACGAACACGAAGGTACTCTCCGATCTCCACGCCTCATGGTGGATCGCCACTGGCGACCACCATGACTCTCGGCGCCAAGCGAGCCAAACTTCGCTCGTTTGTATTTTCAGACCTGACGGGTGGGACCCGCCACAGCCTCTCTTTGTTTTTTAATCGTTCTTGAAAGCGTACTTTGGCAAATACGCTTCCACTCTGAACCGTTTTTCTGGATTTTTCTGCAAAGCCCCCTGGAAGTTTTCTGTTTCATTACAGATGGGTCCTTGGCTTAAAACCCTTATAACTTTTTAACTGAAAGGAATTTTTGAGTGATTCTTTTTTTGTACTCTTCAAATTTTTGTCTAGTTTTTTATCATATTTATTTGAAAAATATTTGGATCAACTTTCTGTACCCCACGGTATTTACGTTAGCGCGTGTATTTTTGTGTACCGTAGATACCGAAGGAGGTGACGGAACCGCGAACTTCGCCGAGCTTGACCCCGACTACTCCGAACCAGGCAAGCAAAGTTTGAACTTTTGATATGATGAGTGTCTGAGCATGTTTGCGTTATTTTTTGTATCATGGCACGTTCACGAGCATTTCGATGATAGTTCATCCCGTGAGCATCGTGGCAAATGAGCTCGGTAAATCCATGAGTTGTTAGAAACTTGTTGCATGGCCATGAGTTGGCATGAGTATGGGTAAGATGGCAGTGTTGTAGCATGCCAGGCTTATGCCATACCGTTGACCCAATGTCAACCTAGATCGGTCAGATTCCCGTCCGTCTTCCCTTCCGTACTACCACCTGTTTCCCGCAAGGGATACAGCTTAGTAGGTTGCAAACCACTTCTTGGTACACACCAAATCGAGAGGCCGGGATGAAGGTTCCATGGCCCTGGATTGAAGCCTTTCATCCACTCAGGGGGCATGGGTGTTTCCGGTTGGGACCGAGAGGGGGGCACCCCTTAGAGCGCGCGTAAATAAATTTGATCCCATGCTATTCGAGATTGTGATCTCCCCGTCTCAGATTTTTTCTTAGACGTTGTCTAGGGTGATTCCTGGCAAACGTGAGGTATGATGGGTGTGTACTAGCTAGTTGTGTTTCCTCCGAAATATCAGAAGCGGAACTAGTCCTTCGTGACTACGGAAATCCGTTGGCTGTGGACAATTTTGGTACAAACTCTGCAGAGTCAAAATTCTTGAATTTATCTTATCCATATCGAAGTACCGTGTTCATCTCATCTTGTCGAGTGTCAGTCCCGGCGACAGGAACTCCTGAGAACCATTTGAGTACCAAATGTTTATTTTCCTGTGAATGGACTAACCCGCTTATTGTCTTGTGATGAATAATTTCCGTGAGCACTAAATCATGTCAGTTACGAATAATGTATTATAAGCCCTTTCTGCGATGTCGCTCGGACATCCGACTGCGGCATTGCTGTTATTTATTTTTATTGTAAGCCCTTTCTGTGATTTCGCTCAGACGTCCGACTGCGGCATTGCTGTTATTTATTTTTATTATAAACCCTTTCTGTGATGTCGCTCAGACGTCCGACTGCGGCATTGCTGTTATTTATTTTCATTATAAGCCCTTTCTGTGATGTCGCTCAGACGTCCGACTGCGGCATTGCTGTTACTTACTTTTATTATAAGCCCTTTCTGTGATGTCGCTCAGACGTCCGACTGCGGCCCGCATGCATTTTTATTTCAATATAAGCCCTTTATGAGGTGTCGCTCAGACGCCCGCATCGTGGCAATATTTTGCTTATTTATTCACCCTTCGAGGCGTCGCTTCAGACACCCGATCGGTTTTGAGTTTGTCTCTTTGGGTTTTCGAGCGGACTACCGCCGACTCCCATTTTAATTATTTTTCTATACTGTTTTAATTGAACATTGTTAAGATTAACTATGTCGCATTCATGCATTCATTTGTTATATATTTTGTCCGAACTGTCTTGCGAGTACTTTCATAGTACTCACCTGGCTTGTTGATTTGGCGGATCTTGTGAAGGCGATCTCATGGAT
The DNA here is from genome assembly GCA_021605145.1 of Aegilops bicornis. Lineage (NCBI taxonomy): Eukaryota > Viridiplantae > Streptophyta > Magnoliopsida > Poales > Poaceae > Aegilops > Aegilops bicornis. The sequence goes on from CM038672.1 coordinate 676,442,988, forward strand.
GAAGAGTTCGATAGCGAGTCCGACGCCTACAGGAATCTCAGTCAGTCTCGTGCGACCCCTGGATTAGTCATTGTGAAATATCCGCTTCCGCTACCCAAATAAATTCATCGAGCCTCACCTCGGCCTTTCGATGAGCCGCCCGATCTGATGAGACTTATTAACCACCCCACTGTGTTATTCCACCAACCACGCATGCTTCGAGTCAGTAGTATTTCCGCCCCACACCTTTGAGCCATATCCGCCATCATGTATAATTATTGGCGTGTTGTAATAATTGGTTGGGCATCTTTAGTCCGACCCCTGTAATATTGTAATGCTACTGGCTCCTTGTATCAAAGATTTGTTACCGATATGGAGGATTTTTCCTCATATTGGAACTCATAGGTCGGTTGTTCAATAAATGTTTTTATTGAAAAACCGGTCGTGACATCCTTTATATGTATAATATGATTTACAAATACAATGATCTCAAAATCTTAAGGTTGAATTCAAAAAAATTTAAGTAAATTATGTTCTACTAAAATGTATAGATCAGTAATATCTACATATTAAATAACATAGATGTGCGTGAATTCATATGAGTATGCATGTTTGATAGATCAACTTTGGTTCGAGTATGGATTACATGTATCATAATCTCGAATTCAAATATTTGAATCCCTTTTATGTTCACTCCTTTCACGCCCATCTCTCTCGCATGCATGCTCCTTCATGTAGCTATCACTCTCTTTTCTCCAGCTCACCCGCACGGTCACTTCATGTTTCTCCTATCCTCGCAAACATGGTCTCTCGACGTCTCCCTTGAGAAGTGTCACACTCTCCCTATCATTATACATTACACGGTTTTCATTATCTCTTACGTCTCTACTGTTCTCTGGTATCACTCGGTACCTAAGCTTTCTTTTTCACCACCACACACACAGTCTCCACTCGTCTTTCACTTTGTCTTTCTCTCTATGGGATTCTCTCGCACACCCTATCTATCTCTTCATATGACTCATACCACTAAAATTACACACTCTCTCTCTCCTGTGGACACAACATTTGTTACGGTCTCCTTTTTGTCTCCATCCCAGACTGACATTATTCAGTTGCTTACCAATCAGACAACCCCCCTTTCTCGCTCTCTCACAGACACACACACAACTCCTGCTTACACTCCCCTTCCCGACTACCATCTCTCTCTCACACACACAAAACTCTCACTTTGGCACCCCGACTCGTATTTCTCTCACAAACATTTATCGACTAGCCTCTAGATAGGTTTATACACCCGCACACTTGTGCTTCCACTATCGCATACATGTCTCTCTCCCGCTCCTTGTATCTATGTAGATTTTTCTTCCCTTCTTGAGACACGCCCTCTCGACCGTGCACACACACACACTATCGCCTCATTTTAAGTGATACCTATCGCACACACACACTCCTTGTGTCTTTGTCACACATGCACTCCGTCCTCCTCCACTCTTCCTCTCTCTCTCACACACACATGGGCGTTTTGCAACAAGTAGCAAGATGCCCATGCTGTACCTAAACATCAAGATGCATTTGTATGAGTAGTTTATCTTGTGGGGGAAAAGGATGAACGAGGGAATGCCTTATTTGCAAATGTGGAGAGGTGTGTGGGTATGTTTTTGCAAAATTGCCATAGTTTCCTTCCTATCCGTCAGATATAGATCGGACGGCCTATATTGCAGGATGGCAGGCACACGATCATCACCGACAATGCTTTTTATATTAGTAGGGATAAAAAACAGAGTTGGTGATGATGGTGGGCCTACCATCCTGCAATGTAGGTCGTCTGATTTATACCTGACGGATAGGAAGGAAAATATGGCAATTTACCCGCACTCCTCACCACATTTGCAGATAAGGCCTTCCCTCGTTCATCCTTTTCTCCCACAAGATCTTGATGTTCCATGCAAGGCACGGGCACATTGCTAGTAAGAGTAGAAATTAGACATGTACCACTTCTCGAATCTTGAAACCAACAACATTCCTCCCTTATCTCATCAAAACCGCCAAAGGAATATATTTTGAGTGAAACATAACATATTTTTAGTGATATACGTATTTCAAAACTAGACTTTTTTCTATCAAATTGGTGAATATGTATTAATATACTTTGATCGTGTGGCAAGGCAGTGGCACATTGCTAGTAGTTATTATAATTTTTGGACACCGCATAAAAAATGGTGGAGTACATATACGAAGAGAAGAGGTGCACGCACGCAGTCGGCCTCTCGTTGTCTCGCACACATGAGTGTTACGTAAAGGATACGTTAACAAATAAACCCTAAAACCCTAGGTGCACGATTGCTGCATTCGCATGTACCGGGTACGTGGTGGAGCACCTTTGTAGGAATAGTCAGCTCGCGTGATAATTTGATCTGTAGGAGTTGATGGTCGGGACCACAGGTGAACGACTTGGAGCGCGGTGGCTCGCCAGTTGCCACAGATCGAGCAGCCACATTTAAAATATCATTTTTTAGTGGGGTTAAGAGTTCCGATTTTCAATGGCGCGTTATAAGTACTAAGTAGTTTTTAGAACGATTGGTATGGAGTGAAAATGAAATTCATAGTACTACGTACCTCCTTGGCATATGGTTGTATGGGTTTATGTTGCGAGATGTTGAACCTGGTAGTTCTAGGGCAAATACTATGGTTTAGATTTAGATGCTAGTTTTCAGTAATGAAAATCGGAAGGGGAAACCCTTCTTTGATTATTAAAAACTACTACCTCCATTCTGGTTTACTAGTCCCCATCGTATTTTGGGTCAAAGTTTGTCCATGAATTTTACTTGTAAAATGTGAATGGAAAACGAGATTTTGTTATACCCAAACAAAAAAGGACTGGAGGGAGTGATTGCTCTGACACGGACGCGACCTCTCATAGCGCAGGCATTGAACCGGCGCGCCATCCAAGAGGGCCCCACTCGCTGCCGGCCCGGCTGAGCACGCCTCCTCGCCACGTGCAACCAGCTTAAGACTGCCCCACCTACCTTCGTTGAATCTGCGTGTGTGCCGGCAACACATCCTTTCGCGAGCTGGCAGTCATTTTAGAACACAAAAAATGACTAAAATATAATTAATTTACGCATGGTCTTGACTTGTTGTGCTCGCACTGGTAGCAGGAACTAGTAGAGGTTTTTCTTTATTTATAACTCTCCTCACATTTTTTTGGCTTTGAAGTGAATCATGGCTGTGGACATTATGTATGAATGTGCAGATATCTGTGAACATGAGTTTGATATGGAAGTTGAACTTGGAATGTCGGGCTTGCGCGTGAACTATACCATGTCACATGCTTCGTATGTTATTGTTTGGTAAGTAATTGATGTTATTACATGACCCAAAAAAATATATTTTGTGCCACATCAGTAGATGCACGGACATCACAATAGGCATGCTGACTGGATAAACATTTGAACCTAGCTATTATGAAGGAAATTTTGTATTGACAACAGTTTTAGATAACAGGAGACGTCTAGCCTGCTCTACCTCCGCTAGCTTATTTCTGGCTTCTACCATCTCTTCTTTGGCTTGGGTTAAGATAGCATCTAATTGCTCTTTTCGCTTCTTCAGGAACTCAGCTATATTCTCAAGGGTTGATGCACGCTTTCTTTCAGCCTTTACTAGAGCCACGAGGACACGAATAGCTGAGGACTCCACCTAGGTTGTGTGTAATCCAGCATCATCTGGGAATTTGCACCTTGTGTCTAATCCAGCATCATTAGGGAACTGGCACCTTGTGTGTAATCCAGCCTCATTTTGGAAACATGATCTTGAGGTTGACCATACTTCCCTCCTCGCAGGAACTGCATCCTGACATCAAGTTACTTCCTTTTTAGATCAATACTCAGAGCAACCCAGATCCATTTAGTAGAAGCCAGATAAACCGAACTCAGAAAAGTGAATTCAAAAGGAAAAAAATAATATGAAAATAGACTACAAGGTGAGAACACCCACTTCCTACATCAAGCTAAAAACGAAAGCATTAGGACGATTAAGACTCTTCTTATTACACATCGAAGAACACCAGGCTTAAGAGAAACAGAAACTACAACATATACACATCGAAGAACACGAGGCTAAACGATAGTAATTGATAGGGTGTTACTTGCCAAAGCTCGTTTTACAGGTTCGGTGCAGCTCCTTTTTAACTTGCCACGCTCCTTGAAGATGTCCCCAATATCCCGTGTTTGGTCTTCATTGCTCCTCTGCATGTTCGCACTCGTGGTTTTAAGATCTCAACATGGCAAGAAAAATATACTACTACTCCCTCTGCTTCAGTTTATAAGTCCTACGCGTATACCTAGGTTGCCAATTTTATCACACTAATATAAACTATATAACACAAATAATTTAACATTTGAAAATAGAACATCTGAAGTTTATATTGGTATATTTTTTGTAATACTACCTCCGTCCTGGTGTATAGGTCCCCTTTGTAGTTTGTGTCAAATTTTGACTAAACATTTAACTAACAAAATGTTAATGCATGTCAAGAAAAATTATCTCATTGAATTCATATTTGAACATAGTTTTCAAAAATATAATGTTTGGTGACATGCGTAAACATTTTGTTAGTTTAATCTATGGTCAAAATTTGCATGAAATACAATGGGGACCAATAAACCTGGGCGGAGGTAGTATATAACTTGTATTAGGTTGGTCAAATTGACGACCTAGCGGTACGCGCACACCCTATAAACTGAGAGAGAGGGAGTAGTAATACTCGCGCATCTTGTGGGCAACATTAAAGCACTCGTCTGCCATGTTAGAGCATCTCCAACAGAATCGCAATGCGCAGCGCTTTAAAAAAAGCGTTTACTGTGCTGAGATCGAGAAGTAGAGATAGAGAGTAGAGACTAGAGAGTAGAGGATAGTTCCCAGCATAGATAGATAAAAAAAGATAATTCAACTACTCCTCCACGTCCGACTACTCCTCGGTGATGTCCTCCTCCAATGTCTGACTGTAGGCGTGAAGATACTGAGCATCGTCGGATTCCCAGGGCGACGCTGCTCCTAGCCTCATGTCGAATTGAGCGTTCGCTTTTCGCCTACGCTTGTCCTCGTGATAGGCAGCTCGCTTCGCCCTCCTCTTATCCCTTTCCGCCCTCCTTTGCGCGTAGAACTCGCGCTCGTTGATGATGTCCTGCGGGAAGTGTTGGTGCCATAGCGCCATGGCTTCCTTGTCCATGTCGGCGACGATGAAATGGTGCTCCCGCCTCCGGTTGTCGCGACGATCCTCGTCGGTGCTAAGCCGCGGCAGAGGCGCGACCTCCTGCGCCCGCTCCCGCATCGGCACGTTGGGGAAGTTCAATGTTCTATGAGGCCACCAGAGGCGCCACGCCACCGCGTTGTACGCGCGGGTGGCCTCGTTGGCGGTGTCAAAATTGCTGAGGCCGAGGCGCATCCCGCGGAACCGGATCTCGGCGGAGAAGCCGCCGGAGGGGCGCGCGCAGACACCGCAGTATCCCCAAGTTTCCCGGCAACGCAGCGGCATGGTGGCGTGGCGGCGGCAAGGCAAGAAAGAGCGGGGAGAGAGCGGCGGTGAGGCACAGAGCGGGGAGAGAGCGGTGGCAAGGCACAGAGCGGTGGGAGGGCGTTGGATTTTATAAAGCGCGCCGAACGCCACGCGTCAAAACTAGCGCACGCCCGGCCGCTTTTTCGCGCGCGCGCGCGATCCTTTCCCGACGTCTCTGCTATCTCTACTCTCTTCTCTACTGTTATATTTATTTTATATTTAATATTTAATATTTATCTCTACTTCTCTACTGTCTACTTTTTTTCTCTATACTTTTTTTTCTCTACTCTTATAAAAAACAGAGTTGGTGATGATGGTGTTCCCGCCATCCTGCAATATAGGCCATCCGATTTATATCCGACGGATAGGAAGGAAACTATGGCAATTTTGCAAAAAGATACCCACACCCCTCTCCGCATTTGCAAACAAGGCATTCCCTCATTCATCCTTTTCTCCACAAGATAAACTTCTCATACAAATGCATCTTGATGTTCTATGCAACGCATGGGCATCTTGCTAGTTCTAAAAAACTTTCCATCATTTGCCACACTACTGGGGTTGCAGATGAAAAACCTACCCAAGCACAGCGCGATACAAGAGCGACGCACAATTACAAGCTGATATTCTGTTGGACAATGGAGGCTATAACCAATTACTTTTACGGGAACAATAGCACCTAGGAAATTTGAAGGGTAGGTAGGAACAAAATTGGAACTGCACATGTACTGCTAAGTGATTCAATACACACATTAACAATCGAGGAGGAGAACCATGGTCGCAGCGGCCTCTGTGAGTCATGTTTGGCAATGAGAGTCAGTTCATTGTCCACGACGGTGGTGCTTCTGAGCTTGGCGTCGGCTTCCGGGAAGCAGATCCGAGACCGCGGAAGACGATGTCGGGGAAGAGGCTCCGTGTACGACGATGATGGTGGACCGACTCCAGTGCGGCGTACGAGGTCGTCGATGAGGTAGATCTTGCGGTGGGCGAGAGTCGCCCGATGTAAAGGGGAGGAGCACGAAGGCTGCGGTGCCGTGGAGAAGACTATTTTGCGGTGGGGATAGAAAATGGGGAGTATTCAGGTGTACTACTCTGGGTGCCGGGGTGGGATTGGCTGGGTAGGGTGAACCTGAAGTTACGAAAATAGCCCCCTACCAAGCGTCATCCGTAGGGCCTGTTCAAGGCTATGATGGTAACATCCTTTGCTCAAATCAGGGTCGCGGGAGATTTTCCCGCCGACCTCAAAATTTTGTGACACTGAACTCCCCGTGTGGCGTGTTGAGTGATTCGGCTAAGCAACTAGCGAGTAGTAGTAGTAAACTCTGCATATTTGGTTTGATCCAAGTCAAACTTCCTAAATTTGACCATGTTCATAGAAAAATATAAACATTTACCATAACAAATATGTATGATGTGAAAGTACATTCAATATTGAATCTAATGGTATTTATTTGTTATTGTATATGTTAATATTTTTTGTTATAAGCTTTCTGAGAGTTTACAAAACTTGACATTGACCAATGCTAATACGCGGACTTAAATAAAAATGGAGGGAGTACTCATTTGTTTTCTTAGTTTGTAGTGGACTAATCATTTGTTGAAATTGTGAAATAAATATATTAGGCTATTGACTTCGAATGTAATGGCCAATACAATTCAAAAGTTACAATCATTGTCGAATCCCAAGATGTATACAAGGTCTATAGTACTTCACAACATGCTCAAACTCACATAATCCCAGTCAAATGAGAATCTAAATGCATTTCATAGTTATTACTTTCTAGGCTAAAACAAAACCAACCATAACTCTACATCAACCATTATAGAAGCAACATTTTGAACATATCCCAATGTGTGAATGTGAAAGCACAAGCGCTCCCTAGGTGGTTTTGGTAATTAATGTCAACGTATCTCTTGTTGCACTAACTCTTTTATCTAGTATATTTCAGATGAGTTCAACAATGGACTAGCATGGACTAAAGGATATGGGAACCCCTTCAAGAAGCTAAGGACAAAGGATTGGCTCAAGCTTCAAGCTGAAGACTCTTCATTTTACATTTTAGTGATCCAAGATCACATTGAGTCTATAGGAAAAGCCAATACTATCAAGAAGGGATGAGGTGTTTCTTAATGAGTTTCTTGCTCCACAGTGCTTAGTGATATGCTCCAAAACCCTCAACTATTTTCCCACTTCCACACATATGACCTAAACCTAAAGTCAAACTCGGCCCCACCGATTCTTTCTATCCGGCGCCACCGAGTTCAAATGTCATAGCCACTGCCACAAACCCTAGGCAAATCGGTTTCACTGATAGGGATCTCGGTCTCACCGAGATGGGATTGTAATCTCTTGTGTATGTCCATTACCAAAATCGGTCTCACCGAGTCTGTGTAATCGGTACTACCGAGATTACAATGCAAACTCTCTGGTTAGCTTACTAGCAAAATCGGTCTCACCGAGTTTCAGTAATCGGTCCAACCGAGTTTGCCTGACCAACTCTCTGGTTAGCTAATTACAAAAATTGTTCTCGCCGAGTTTGTGTAATCGGTCTCACCAAGATGACGTTATGCCCTAACCCTAACCATATCGGTCCTACCGAGTTGCATATCGGTCCCACCGAAAACCCTAATGGTCACTAGGTTTACTGAATCGGTCCGACCGAGTTTGTTGATTCGGTCCCACCGAGTTTGGTAAATTGTGTGTAACGGTTAGATTTTGTGTGGAGGCTATATATACCCCTCCACCTCCTCTTCATTCGTGGAGAGAGCCATAGAACAAGCCTACACTTCCAAAGATCCTATTTCCGAGAGAACTACCTACTCATGTGTTGAGGCCAAGATATTCCATTCCAACCACAAGAATCTTGATCTCTAGCCTTCCCCAAGTTGCTTTCCACTCAAATCTTCTTTCCACCAGATCCAAATCCTATGAGAGAGAGTTGAGTGTTGGTGAGACTATCATTTGAAGCACAAGAGCAAGGAGTTCATCATCAACACATCATTTGTTACTTCTTGGAGAGTGGTGTCTCCTAGATTGGCTAGGTGTCACTTGGGAGCCTCCAAAAAGATTGTGGAGTTGAACCAAGGAGTTTGTAAGGGCAAGGAGATCGCCTACTTCGTGAAGAGCTACCGCTAGTGAGGCAAGTCCTTCGTGGGCGACGGCCATGGTGGGATAGACAAGGTTGCTTCTTCGTGGACCCTTCGTGGGTGGAGCCCTCCGTGGACTCACAAGAACTATTACCCTTCGTGGGTTGAAGTCTCCATCAACGTGGATGTACGATAGCACCACCTATCGGAACCATGACAAAAACATCCGTGTCTTGCGTTTGAATCCTCCAAAACCCTTCCCTTTACATTCTTGCAAGTTGCATGCTTTACTTTGCGCTGCTCACATACTCTTTGCATGCTTGCTTGTTATGTATTGAGAATGTTAAACTTGTGCCTAAACTCCACTTAAACCTAAAGAAGTTAAAACTGCAACTTTGGTACTTAGTGTCTAATCACCCCCCCTCTAGACACCTCTTCTCAAGATCCTACAAGTGGTATCAGAGCTTTGGTCTCCATTGCCTTGGTTTAATCACCATTGGAGGAAGATGGATGAGTCTACTTTGGGGAGTCTTAGACATAGAGTGCCTATTCTTGATGGAGAGTATTTTCATGAGTGGAAAAATGAGATGCTTGTAATTTTCAATCAATATTATTTGAACAAGTACATTGCTAGCCCTTGTGCTCCTCATGTTGATCCTATGCATCCTACCCTTGATGAATCAATTGAAATGACTAGGAATCTTAGAACTGTTAACCTCATCACTAGAGGCTTGCCTAGAAACTTAATTAGAATCTTGCCTACTCTTGAGTGTGCCTACACTATATGGAAGTTTCTTGAGGAACGCTTTCCAAATTATTCCTTGAAAAATCTAGATGAGATTCTCTATAAGTCTATTGCCTTGAGTAAGATGAATACTAGTGATCTTATGTTTGGTGATCCTCTATTTGAACTTACAAACCTTATGCGTCCCAAAGGAGCTGTTGGAATTATTGGTGATATTATTTCCGAAGCTATAAGAATTCATAAGCAAGATCATTGTCAAACTCACTCTAACGAGTTACCCTCTCTAGGACTTGATCCACCACATGACGATGTTGAACATGGATACTATGATGAGGATGATGATAGTGACTTCGATCTTGATGATGCAATGAGTCATTTTGTTTTTATGGAAAATCTTCGGGGATATGTGTCAGGAGGAAAGGAATGGGTTCTTGACAGTGGATGTACCGATCACATGACCGGAGATAACGACATGTTTCGTGAGCTTGCTGAAAATGATAGTCCTCGAAAGTATGTCACTTTCGGTGACAACTCAAAGGGTAAGGTGGTTGGTCTCGGTAAGGTGGCCATCTCACATGATAGCTCCATTCAGAATGTCATGCTCGTTGAATCTCTTGGCTACAACTTACTTTCAGTATCTAGACTTGCTGATTTCGGTTTCAATGTTCTATTTACCGAGGTAGATTGCCAAGTGTTTCGTCGAGACAATCATAAAATGGTCTTTACTGGTATACGTAGAGGTGATCTTTACATTGCTGATTTCTCTAAAAAGGCACAACCTAAAACTTGCTTCATTGCTAAATCTTGGTTGGTTATGGTATAGATGACTAGGTCATGTTGGCATGTGAAACCTTGACAAGCTTATTAAAGGAAATCATATCCTTGGAGTTAACGATGTCATATTTGATAAGGATAGACTTTGAAGTGCTTGTCAGGCAGGTAAACAGGTTGGAGGAAGGCATTCCGTGAAGAACATCATGACCACAAGGAGGCCACTCGAGCTTCTTCATATGGATCTCTTTGGTCCCAACGCTTACAAAAGTCTCGGTGGAAATTCTTTTGGTCTAGTTATAGTTGATGATTTTTCAAGATTTACGTGGGTATTCTTTCTCGATGATAAATCGCAGGTCCAAAAGATCTTCAAAAACTTCGCTAGGAAGGCCCAAAATCAATTTGAAGTGAAGATTAAGAAGGTTCACAGCGACAATGGAACAGAGTTCAAGAACGCAAATGTGGACACCTTTCTTGACGAAGAAGGAATTTCACACAAGTTCTCGGCTATGTACACACCTCAACAAAATGGAGTTGTTGAGAGGAAGAACCGGACGCTCATCGAAATGGCGAGAACAATGCTTGATGAGTACAAGACGCCGAAGCACTTTTGGGCAGAAGCGATTGAGACAGCTTGTCATGCAACAAATCGCTTGTATCTTCACGAGCTACTCGGCAAGACGGCATACGAGCTCCTCACCGGTAACAAACCCCAAGTTGGATACTTTCGAGTATTCGCCCAAAGTGTTACATTCTTGATAAGCATCGCTGCTCAAAATTTGCCCCTAAGTCTCATGAAGGTTTCCTACTTGGTTATGGCTCAAACTCTCACACATACCGTGTCTACAACAATTTCACCCGAAAGGTTGAAGAAACGGTAGATGTGAAGTTTGATGAATCTAACGGCTCGCAAGTAGAGCAATTTCCAATTGATGTAGGAGACAAAGATCCTTCGGAAGCAATCCAAGACTTGTCTATTGGCAAGGTCTGTCCAACGGAGGTGAAGGAGAGTACCTCACCTGTCCAAGTGGAAGCTTCTACTTCACGACAAGGTGAACCAAGAGTTGATACAGAAGTATCCACAAGTGGAACACACCAAGATGAAGAAAACTAGGAAGAACATCACGAACGTCAACAACCTCCTTCTCCACCACGAAAAGAAAACAACAACGCCAACAATGAAGAAGATCAAGAAGAAGAAGAAGAACAAGATGAAGAAGATGTTCAACCAAAACCCAAGCAAAAGCTTTCACGAGTTCGAGCAAGAATTGCTAAACACCATCCCGTAGAGCAAATCTACAATGATATTCAAACCGGAGAATCACTCGCTCTAAAACTTCGTTTAGCTAACTTTTGTGAAAACTATTCTTTCATCTCTAGCATTGAACCTATGAAGGTCGAAGAAGCATTGGAAGATCCGGATTGGATAAATGCTATGCATGAAGAGCTACACAACTTTGAGAGAAACCAAGTTTGGACATTGGTTGAGAAGCCCGACAACAACCACAACATCATCGGTACCAAATGGGTGTTTCGCAACAAGCAAGATGAAGATGGACAAGTAGTTCGCAACAAAGCACGTCTCGTCGCCCAAGTCTACACACAAGTCGAAGGTATGGACTATGGTGAGACTTATGCTCCCGTTGCTAGACTTGAGTCCATTTGCATCTTACTTGCCTATGCTAATCACCATGATATCACCTTGTACCAAGTGGACATTAAAAGTGCTTTTCTAATGCTGAAATAGAGGAGGAAGTTTATGTTAAACAACCTCCCGGCTTTGTCAATCCTTAGAAACCAAATCATGTTTACAAACTTCACAAAGCCCTTTGATGTCTTAAACAAGCTCCTAGAGCTTGGTATAAATGCTTGACCAAGTTTCTTCTTGAAAAGGGATTTGAAATTGGGAAAATTGATTACACACTTTTTACTAAAAGGGTTAATGGAGAATTATTTTTATGCCAAATTTATGTTGATGATATCATATTTGGATCAACTAACCCTCATTTTAGTGATAAGTTTGGAAAGCTAATGTCGGAGAAGTTTGAGATGTCAATGATGAGTAAACTCAAATTCTTTCTTGGCTTGCAAATCAAGCAAACTAAGGAAGGTACTTTTGTTTCTCAAACAAAGTACACTAAGGACTTATTCAAGAAGTTCAATATGCAAGAGTGCAAAGGTATGTCTACACCCATGCCTACTAGTGGACATCTTGATTTGACCAAAGATGGTAAACCAGTTGACCAAAAGGTTTATCACTCTATGATTGGTTCATTGTTATACCTATGTGCTTCACGTCCCGATATTATGCTAAGTGTGTGCATAAGCCCCGATATTATGCTAAGTGTGTGCATGTGTGAAAGATATCAAGCTGCTCCTAAAGAATGTCATCTTAAGGCCGTAAAAAGGATAGTGAGATACTTCATTCATACACCAAATTTTGGCATTTGGTATCCTAAGAGGGCCTCTTTTGATCTTGTTGGCTACTCCGACTCGGACTATGCCGGAGACGAGGTTGATAGAAAGTCCACTTCGGGTACTTGTCAATTTGTTGGTAGATCTCTTGTGTCTTGGTCCTCCAAGAAACAAAACTCGGTATCCTTATCTAGCGCCGAAGCGGAATACATTGCCGCTGGTTCATGTTGCGCTCAATTACTTTGGATGACCCAAACTCTTAAAGATTATGGGATATATGTGAAACATGTTCCATTGCTTTGTGACAATGAAAGTGCTATCAAAATTGGTCATAATCCCGCATACAACATTCTCGAACAAAGCATATTGAAGTTCGTCATCATTTCATTCGAGATCATGTTGCTAAGGGTGACATTAAACTTAAGCATGTTCACACCGAAAAGCAATTAGCGGATATATTTACTAAACCTCTTGATGAGAAAGTGTTTTGCATGTTGAGAGGAGAATTAAACATTATTGATGCTTCAAACTTGGAGTAGAAACTCCATTGGATACATGCAAGACATGAGCTTATGACTAATCCATGATATCTCTCTTATGATGAAAATCTTACGTCTTGGAAATATTTGCACATTGCATGTTATCTAACCCATTTAGGTACTTGGTTGAACCAAATTCCATGAGATTGTAATCTACTCACATCTTGAGCAGTCTCTACATCACCAAGTCTCTACACTATGGTGGTTGAAGACAAGGAAGCACGGAATCATTCACACATATCCTTTGACAAACTCTATGATTGAGCTTCACGATTAACTTTTTTTTTGGATACACATGTGCTACTCCTTGCAAGAACTAACCCATGTAGGTAGATGGACTCAAATTCCAAGTGGTGCCCCCAACTCTTCACGAGATACATCAACCTTGAGCAACCCACACAAGTTCAACTACATGGTCAACACCACCAACCAAGGTATGTTATTCCATCTTAGAGAAGCTTTACTCCGATTCATGAGCTAAAGCAACTCGACAAGATGAGAATACATCAAGATGCTTAAACGAAAAATGGTAACCCCATTTTGAGCTTAAACGATGAGTATGACCTATGATCAAGTGATCTCACTTGACTCCTAAGTCAATATACTCTAACATAGGTGACTTTGTCGCCGACCATCCCTAGACGAAGTTCTCTCGTGTTCTTTTCTGAGTTTTTGCATTTGTCTCATGCATATTTGTTTCCCCATTCAAAAAAAACTTCATCTAGATTCCTTTCTTTTCATTTCAGTTGCTCTGCATTTCCTGCATCAAATTCTTTGCATATCATTCAGTAAATTCCTTGCAAATCTTTGTGAGATCTTACTAGTCTAGTGAGCTGAGGTGACAAGTGTTTTCACTGCGATGAACTCGGTTTCACCGATTTGTTGTTTTTGGTCCAACCAAATCCTTTCGGTACAACCGAAGCATACCACTCGGTGCCACCGATTTCACAACAGGAAAAATAGCTTACCACTTATTCTGAGTTTTTCTTCTGATCCAGCTCCACTCAATGAATCTTGTCCTCTACAAGCATCACATTTTTTATCCAGTGCTTTGTGTTGTGACTCAAGGACCAAACCCATTCACAACAAATTCCAGAAGATCCTTCTTGGAAATTGTTGTCAAAGGGGGAGAGAGAGATCACATCAAAGCTTATCACTTCTAAAAGGGAGAGAGTATTACTTCCACAGGGGGAGAAAGAGATCTCCAGGTGGAGAGAATACTCAAGTAGAAAGTATTTCACAAGGATCCCAGATGCTTGATGTTCAAGAGGAGAGATGGCACATGTCTTCTTGAGGGGAAAGACATGTTCATATGTGCTTATTTGCATTAGCTCTGTTCGTTTATATCTTTCAGCTCTGATTTTCTGTTCCCTATCTTCTCCCAGTATCCCATGCTAGATTCAGGGGGAGCAAGACATCTAAGGGAAATAAATCATTTAAATTCATTGCATATCTTTACCCTTGGGGACATGTCTAATCCCATGTGGTACTTAGTACTCACTCTCTACATGTCATCCCAGTCTTGGTATTCTTGTAGTTTCTTCTGTTTGCTCTGGCTAGTAGATGTACCTGTGTTATCTAACCTTGTTTGTGCAGGTTCATTCCATCCTAAGCCAACTCAAGACTACAAGGTAAGTATATGCATCACAATCATGTGTATGAGGAATTCTTGCTGATGTACATACTGTTTGCAAGAAGGTATTTTCTTTAATATTCTTTGCTCTGATGCATATGGCCAAGATACATGTAACACATCGCCTACTCTATCATGGTTATTGCTCTCACATGCTTCTATATTCCATATTCACATGATTGCATACATGTAGGGGGAGCCTATGCTTGTTACATGTCTTTCCGAAGCTTTACTTGCTACTCTTTATATCTTTATCTAAAGCTTTGATGTATGTTGCCATCAATTACCAAAAAGGGGGAGATTGAAAGCACAAGCGCTCCCTAGGTGGTTTTGGTAATTAATGTCAACGTATCTCTTGTTGCACTAACTCTTTTATCTAGTATATTTCAGATGAGTTCAACAATGGACTGGCATGGACTAAAGGATATGGGAACCTCTTCATTTTACATTTTAGTGATCCAAGATCACATTGAGTCTATAGGAAAAGCCAATACTATCAAGAAGGGATGAGGTGTTGCTTAATGAGTTTCTTGCTCCACAGTGCTTAGTGATATGCTCCAAAACCCTCAACTATTTTCCCACTTCCACACATATGACCTAAACCTAAAGTCAAACTCGGCCCCACCGATTCTTTCTATCCGGCGCCACCGAGTTCAAATGTCATAGCCAATGCCACAAACCCTAGGCAAATCGGTTTCATCGATAGGGATCTCGGTCTCACCGAGATGGGATTGTAATCTCTCTGTGTATGTCCATTACCAAAATCGGTCTCACCGAGTCTGTGTAATCGGTACTACCGAGATTACAATGCAAACTCTCTGGATAACTTATTACCAAAATCGGTCTCACCGAGTGAGGGAGTCCTGGACTAGGGGGTGTCCGGATAGCCGAACTATCATCGCGGCCGGACTCCAAGACTATGAAGATACAAGATTAAAGACTTCGTCCCGTGTCCGGATGGGACTTTCCTTGGCGTGGAAGGCAAGCTTGGCGATACGGATATGTAGATCTCCTACCATTGTAACCGACTCAAGGTGTAACCCTAACCCTATCCGGTGTCTATATAAACCGGAGGGTTTTTAGTCCGTAGGACGAACAACAATCATACCATAGGCTAGCTTCTAGGGTTTAGCCTCTCTGATCTCGTGGTAGATCTACTCTTGTACTACCCATATCATCAACATTAATCAAGTAGGAGTAGGGTATTACCTCCATCGAGAGGGCCCAAACCTGGGTAAAAACATCGTGTCCCTTGTCTCCTGTTACCATCCGCCTAGACGCACAGTTCGGGACCCCCTACCCGAGATCCGCCGGTTTTGACACCGACATTGGTGCTTTCATTGAGAGTCCTCTGTGTCGTCACCTATAGGCCTGATGGCTCCTTTGATCATCAGCAACGACGCAGTCCAGGGTGAGACTTTTCTCCCCGGACAGATCTTCGTATTCGGCGGCTTTGCACTGCAGGCCAATTCGCTTGGCCATCTGGAGCAGATCGAAAGCTACGCCCCTAGCCATCAGGTCAGGTTTGGAAGTTTGAACGACACGGCCGACATCCGCGGAGACTTGATCTTCGACGGGTTCGAGCCACAGCCAAGTGCGCCGCACTGTCTCGATGGGCACGATCTAGCTCGCCACGAGCAGGTGTCACGGAGGCCGCACCTGCGTCCGCTCCGACCCTTAGCTCGGAGCCGACTCCCCCGATCGAGGACGAGTGGTTGGACACCGCCTCGGGGGCGATGATCTCAACGGCAATTGAGCCGAACTCCATCCCTGTCCTTTGCGAAGACCGTGACTCCAAGGTCTTGGGACTCCTCTCCGGACTCCGAACCCTCCGTGCCCTCGCCAATCTAATCCGATTGGGCGCCCGGTCATGGAGTTCACCGCCCGCGGACATCTTTCAAGACTCACCCTTTGGCGACATCTTGAATTCACTAAAGTCTCTCTCTTTATCGAGGAAACCTTTGGCGGACTACGGTCGGGAAGGTTGGGATGCGACGACGAAGAAATTCAATGCCCACCCACCACCCACTTTGTAGCCACTGCCGATGATTTAACCGACATGCTCGACTTCGACCAAGACATCGACAGTATGGACCACGATGCGGAGAAGACCAAGACCCAGCGCCTACGAGGCACCTTTGGAAGGCCACCTCGTCATACGACATATACATGGTGGACATCCCAAAAGATGGGAACGGCGATGGAACAGCGGAGGATGACCCTCCAAGAAACAGCCCAAGCGCCCGGCGTCGTGGCGCTGCTCTAAATCCCGCCATAGTAAAACGGCGATTACAGCACGGGAGACAATAACGCCCGGACGGTGCCGAAGATGACCCCTCGGCAGGACTCGAGCGGGAGGAGGGAGATAAGACCGCCTGACGGTGCGGCGGAAAAAGAGAGGTAGAGGATGATAATTATCGCCTCCCTCCGAAGATGAGGCAAGCCTCGACGATTTACGGCAATTTGTCGTGCCTGAGGATCCCGCCGAACAGGAGCGTTTCAAACGCAGGCTTATGGCCACGGCAAGCAGCCTCAAGAAAAAGCAGCAACAACTTAGAGCTTACCAAGACCTGCTAGCTGATAGATGGACTGAAGTCCTTGCAGCCGAAGAGTATGAACTCGAACGCTCCTCCAAAAGCTACTCCAAACGCAGGACGTTGCCTCGATCAGAGGAAACAACACCCAAACCTACATCACCAGCGCATGACGCGGCCGACCGGCCACCCCGTGGCCGCAACAGAGAGGCCTCTAGACCCTCCATTCAAGCCGCACCCCGACGCCGCTTAAAAAGTACCAAGGCACGGGAAAATGCGCCAGACTTGTGAGATATATTGGAGGACAAGGCAAGACATACAAGATCGATCTACGGATCGCATGGGCGCCCCACGATACGTGATGATAATCGTCACGCCGGATACAGTAACTCCGGCCGGGCCGATGTGACACTCAAAATTTTTGTTTGGTTTTCAACAAAAACTCTGTTAGATTTGAAGAAGGTCATTTAAATTCTTCCAAAAACCTCTCTCTCAAAACTTCTCCCTTGGCAAGGATTTCATTGTTGATGTCTTCTTCAACTCTGGTGTTTGGTTATTAAAAACCTTTCTTCTGGTTCTCCCCTTCTCAAATTTATTTTTGGGATGTATTTTCTTTATAAGAAACCCTAGGAGTTTTGGGACTTCTCTTATATTGAAACCACCCATGGTTTTACCATGCCTCTTGTGGTAAATCCTTTCAAAACACCTCCTTCCACTTTGGGGGCGGTCCAAATATTCTGTCCCAACAAGCCAAACTCATTTTTGGATTTTATTTCATTTATTTCTTTCCCCAAAACAATTATGTCCATTATTTTGAGCCTAGGTGATTTGCAAAGCAAGTACCTAATTGCTTTTGAACTTTGATCTCAAACCAACTCCTATGGATAGTCCCTAGCACCCACAACCTAGAACCATCAAGATCCACTCTTCTTCTCTTCAAAATTTTCAAGTTTCAGCACGCAACTTTGGACCAGATTTGTCAAATTTGTTGAAATTCATATCTCCTCTTCTCCAAAAATTCCACCAAAATTCAGGCAACCCCCAGTTGCAATGAGAGGCCACCCCACCAAAAATCAGCTCAAGGAGAACCTCCCACATGCCAAAATCATTTCTCCGAACACCTGGCCTGCACTGTTACTATGCACTTTCAGAGAGATTCAGAGATTCAGAAAGTTCAGTGTCGTTTTTTGTCAGAGTTCTGTCACCTGTCAACAGTGCGCCCTGGCGCGTTCTGTATGACCCCTCCTCCTGGCAGGCGCCGCCCGCTCCCTTGGGCCAGGTGCAGGCGTCGGTGGCGGCGAGCCAGCCCGGCGTTGGCGATTCTGCGGTGGCTGCGCCACCGTGGCGGCCAGCGAGGGCTGAACCAGCTCGTCACGCCACCCGGCGCCGCCCATCGCCCCTGGCCCTCCGCGTGGCTCATGCATGCCAGCGCACTCCAGCTACTGCCGTCGCCGTGGCTGCAAGCACTGGCACGCCGCCCTCTGCCCGGCCAGCCGCGCCGCCCGTTCCGTCGAAGCCACCCCAAAGCTTCTAATCCAAGCTCGTTTAGTGCCTAAATGGAGCCAGTGGACCTCCACGATGACGCTCAACCACTAAACCACCCCGACCAAGCCCTGCGCCGGTGTAACCTTCGCCGGAGAACTCCGTTCACGACCATCACCTCGGATCGCCTATAAAAAGGGGCCCCGAGCTCGCCCTCGAGGACGCACCTCCTCTGCACCTCACCAACACTCCGCTAGGCCACTAGGAGGACCGCGAGGAGGTCTCCTCCCCCATCTCCGGCCGCACCGTTCCGCCTCGGCCTCCACCTTGATTCACTCCGGTGAGGCCGTCCCCGGCACCCAAACTTCGTCAGCAACCTCCTCGGGCACCCAGTAAGCTAACCCATGAGTTGATTTGACCTTCGCAGCCCTCCCCGACGAGACCCAGCTCCACCCGAGCCGCCGTCCGCCGGAGCCAGGGCCGCCGTTGACGTAGTGCTCGCCGACGACCACCACCACCACCCACCGACGCGGAAGGATGCACTGAGCATGGAGGTACCACCCGATCCCCCTGCCTCGCCGTGGATCGCCGCCGGCGACCACCGCATGACTCTCGGCGCCCGACGAGCTCCGTCTCCCGTTTGAAATTTCAAACCTGACGGTGGGACCCACTGTCGATCTCTCATTCCTTTTTAAACGAACCGTTTTACGAAAGCGTATTCTGGCAAAATGCGCTTTCCAGTCTGAATTGTTTTCTGAACTTTTCTGCTTAGCCCCCTGGGAAGTTTCTGTTTCATTACAGAAAGGTCTTGGACCAAAACACTTATAACTTTTAAATAGAAAAGGATTTTTGAGTGATTCTTTTTCTGCCCTCTTAAAAATTTCGTCTAGTTTTTTATCAGATTTATTTGAAAAATATTTGGTATATTTCTGTACACCTCACGGTATTTACGATAGCGCGTGTATTTTTGTATACCGTAGATACCGAAGGAGGTGACGGAACCGCAAACTTCACCGAGGTAGGCCCCGACTACTCCGAACCAGGCAAGCATGTTTGAACTTTCGATATGATGAGTGTTTTGGCATGTTTACATTAAGTAGTTGCATGGCATGATCATGAGCACCTCGATGAATGTCATATTACATGCAAAGTGGAGACAAGTGAGTTTCGAAAATCCATAAGATACTGGATACGAGTTTGCATGGCCATGTGATGGCGTAAGAATGGGTAAGATGGCAGTGTTGTAGCATGCCAGTCTTATGCCTGACTGTTTGACCAGTGTCAACATGGATCGGTCCAGTTTCCATCCGTTTCCCTCCTGTACTACCACATGTTTTTCCGCAAGGAAATATGGCTTAGTAAGTTGCAAACCGCTTTCTGGTACACACCAAATCGAGAGGCCGGGATGAGGGTTCCATGGCCCTGGACTAAAGCCTATCATCCGGTCAGGGGGCATGGGTGTTTCCGGTTGGGACCGAGAGGGGGGCACCCCTTAGAGCGCGCGTATATAAATTTGATCCCATGCTATTCGAGATTGTGATCTCCCCGTTTCAAAAAATTTCTTGAACGCTGTCCAGGGTGATTCCTGGCAACGTAAGGTGGGATGGGTGTGTACTGGTTAGATGTGTTTTCTTCCGAAATACCGTAAACGGAACTAGTCCTAGTGACTACGGAAACCCGTTGGCTGTGGGAAATTTAGTACAAGCTCTGCAGAGTCAATAATCCTTGAAATCATCTTATCCATGTCCAAGTACCGTGCTCATTATCTTCCGTCCAGTGTCAGTCTCGGTGACAGAAACTCTTGAGAACCACATGAGTGTTAAGTCCGATTAAATGTTTATTTCCTGTGGATGATGTCGGGGGTTGGGTGCGACATATGCCAAAGGATGGCTTATCATGGAGCGGGCGAGTAGAACGTCGCCGGTGCCTGGAAACGGGATGAGGCGAAGACATGCACGCCGGCGAATCTTACCCAGCTTCAGGGCTCTCCGAGGAGATAACACCCCTACTGCTGCTCTGCGGGGTCTCCGCATGATCACTATGGAAAAGTGAGTACAAGATGCTCCTTGAGCTGTTCGGGGTGAGGAAGGAGAAGGGCACGGCTAGCTCTTCTCTCCCTCTATGTGTGTGCCTAAAACTACTAGGTTCCAACCCTTTGCATGGGTGCCCCGGGGGGTTTATATAGGCCTACCCCCCGGGGGTACAATGGTAATCCGACTGGGTGCGGGTCCAAGCCGTCAGTCTTTTAAGTCGCCATCTTCTTTGCCGACTTCTGGGGCCCGCCGACTAGTGGGCCCCGCCGACGGTCCAGCATGGGGCCGACTGTCACATCCCAGTTAGACCATGCATTAGGGTGTGCATCATGTTTAAATTTCATTTGAATTTGAAATGGGGAAGGCAGGAAACCCCCAGAACACCCCCCCCTTAATTCAACTAGGGTTTACTAAAAATTATTTCAATGAACCTGAAATGCCCTTCAAAATGCTCATCATCTTTGCTTTGGTTCAGAGCCTATGTCAAAAGTGGTGTATCATTTTCCAGGTCATCCAAAGGTCCCTGAATTAATTCTTAAGTTTTTGAACTTGAGCATTTCAAATTATATAAAATATTTTAAATGTCCAAAAATTGTCAAGCCAAAATGTTTCATGTTGGAAATATTCCCACAATGGACCAGGAGCATTTTTGTGAATTTTAAACCTGTTTTGGTATTTTAGAAAACTCCACAAACCTTCAGAAAATTAGAAAAAAAAATAAAGCAGAGAAGACCTACCTGGCGCCTCCCTACCCGGCCCACTGCGGCCCAGCCAACCGGCCAGCATGGCTGCTTGGCTCGGCAGCAGTAGCAACCAGTGCTCGGCGGCGGGCACCGCATGGGTGCCACGCACCTGGTCGCCGCCTCGCCGCTCCCCTCGCCAGCTGCCGTCGAGGATTGCCCCCTCTCTCTCCCCCGAACCCCCTGGACACTCCCTCTCCTCCCCGGTTCATCTCTCGCTCTCCCCGTCTTGGCGCCTTGCCGTCGCCGCACCATCGCCGTAACCACGCTCCCCGCCGTCGGTGCTCCTCCTCACCATGTCCAGGAGCTCCGCCGCACTCGACTACCCCAAACTAGCCAAGCCCCGCTCGCTCTAGTGCCCCGAATCCAACACACCGCCCTCGGCCGAGTCCACCGTCGCCGGAGATCCCCTTCAACGCCGCCGTCGCTCCGGTCCGTCCCCGACCTCGACGAGTGCTTCTACGAGTTGCCCGTGAGCTCATCTACCTCCCCTTCCCTCTCTCCCTCGCTCTCGTGCAGCGTAGCCACCGATCCACGCTCAACCGCACCCGCCGCCGTGGAGCTCGTCGCCCACGTGCTCCCGGTCACTCTCCGGCCACCCCATGGTGTCCATCTCACTCACCACACCCCATGGGGTCTAACCGTACACTCCCCGCACCTCACCGACCCCTCTAGCCCCAGGTTCGTCTTCGGCCGAACCCCGGCGGCCGCCTAGCTCGTCGCCGGCGCCAACTCCGGCCACCCCGACCCCAACCAACTTCACCAACAACCGTGGTTTGCTCCCAGCTACCCGTAGCTACCTTCCGCGTCTCATTTGGTGTGGAATCACTAAAAACACTTCCTCACTTGGCGTCGGGCTCGCCCGTGACTGGTCGCCAGTGCAGCCGACGTGGACCTTGACCACGTGGGCCTGGTTGACTCCGATGAGTCAGCGATGATGGGGCCCAGCCCTGCTAACTAAATAGGTTTAGTTTTAATTAAACATTAGTTAGGTTAATTACCCTGACACGCGGGACCCACTGTCAGGTTTGACCTGGACGTCTCCGTTGACTCTGACGTCATGCTGACGCATGGCTGACGCATTAATCTAATTTCTGGATTTATTCTAATACAAAGAAATTCGAGAATATAACTCAAATTTCAAATGCTTATAACTTTTAATCAGTAACTCCAAATGCAAAGATTTATATATGAAAATTTATCAGAAAAATCCATTCTATCCATTGGTACAGGTTTCATGCATGTTAAAACAAGTTAACCATGATGTTTAACCAGAATAAGATAATGCACCTTTAGGACTAATTCAAATGAGCTAACATTTGAATCTTTGATTCAAATGAGTTCATCCCCTATTATTTCAGCTTGCATTAGGCCAACACACATCCATATTGCCATGTCATAGCATGCATCATATTGTTGCATATTGTCATGTGTGTTTACTTCGGTATGCTTTTCGTGATAGGTTACGCCTCGAGGATATCCTCGACTATCCATCTGAAGGGCAGTACTCTACCCCCGTTCCATCAGGCAAGCAACTCATTGATCATTCCGATACAAACCCATGTTCTCGCTTCTGCTCTCATTTACTGCATTAAGACAACGTGATTCAAACTGTTGTGTGCTGCGGTAGTTGAACCCACTTCCTTTGCATGACTGTCATTGCCACAAGAACTAGATGAAACCCACTAGTATGTGTAGGAGTTGATTGAGCCTTGTCTGTGATTCCTACCATGCTATGCTTGCTATGCTTAGAGTTGTGTCAGTCCGGCTCATCGGGATGATGAACTGGAGTGAAAGGTTGTGTTGGTTCGAGAGTGAAAGTGTTGAACACGATTTGGTAAAGGTATCGATGAGAGGCCATGTAGGAGTACATGGTGGGTTGTTTCATTGAAGCCGATCCTAAGAACTGAGATCTGTGTTTGTGATCCATGAATTAGCTACTACCACGCATTGGGCCCGAAACCAATGGACCTCTAAACTTCTTAACCACCCTTGTTCTCAGTCCGAGAGTTGCAAGTAGTTTCTGGTGTTTGTAGCATGCTGGGGGCCGCACGCAACGCTGACCATAGGGGTGGGTTGTGTTGCGGTAGGCACGTGGCCCGGTGTACCGAGTGCCCGTTTGGTATCTCGGGAACCCTGTACACATCATTCGGGGCTGTATGGGAAACCTCGGCCGGACTCCCTGCGGATGGAACCCGAATAGGCGATAAACCTGGACTAGGGACTTGAGTGTTTAGGTAGGCTGTGGCCGACACCCACGTTGGGCCTCTGCTTGAAGGTTGCCGAGTACATGTCGTGTAAACGGCGGTAAGTGGTGAGAGCGTGTGTGAAGAAGTACACCCCTGCAGGGTTTAATATGATCTATTCGAATAGCCGTGTCCACGAAAAAGGACTTGGGTTACCTATATCAGTTCATAGACAAGTAAATGGATACTACTAAAAGCCTCAAGATAAGTGTGAGTATCGTGGATGGCCCTCTCGTGGGATGACGAGAGAGGATCCACGGTGGAGTATTGTGATGGTGTCTAGTGGACTCGTGTGCGACAAATTCTTTACAAAGTGGTGTCACGTAGGATAGCTTAGCCAAGAGTCAAAGCTGGCTTGCTGCAAATAACTCCACCACCTTCTTGAGAATGTGCATGTATGATAGGATTCTGTGGTAAGACTTGCCGAGTACCTCCGTACTCATGTTTGCTTAATTAATGTTTTTAGGAGGACAACGCTGCCCCTCCGAGGGTTTCTATGTAGATCTCGACTTGACGAGTGAACTAGCCACCGGTGGCGATCTAAGACTTGTGAAGGGCCATTGTAGATAGAAAGGCTCCAACAAGCTTTCTTTCTTTCTAGAGTCCGTACATCAGACTAGTTTGCTTCCGCATGTGCTTGTATGATTGTATGACTTGAGTGTTGGGTCATGTGACCCCTACACTGTATGACTATGTTATGTATGGCTCCTCGGAGCCTCTTAAATAAAGTACTCGAGTTGTAGAGTTTTGTTGTGATGCCTTGTTGTATTTACTCATATCGGGCATATTGTGTGTATGATTGAAATGCTTGGTATGAGTGGGATCCGACAAACTAGTTGTTTATCCTTGGCAGCCTCTCATATGGGGAAATGTAGTCTCGTGCTTACGAGCGATAGTCGTCCGCTTCAGACCGGTTCACCGGAGTCCTGCTAGCCCAGCACTACTGCTTGGACACTTGGTTGGCCGGCATGTGTTTCACTTCGTTCCTATGTCTATCCCTTCGGGGAAATGTCACGCGGTGATATTCGGAGTCCTGCCTAGCCTGCTACAGCCGGGATACCGGAGTCTGTTAGCCCGATGCTACAGCCCGAATTCATACGTTGATGACCGACATGCTCGATGTGATTCATGTATGCCTGTCCCGGTTAGCGCCGCTTTGGGTTCACGACTAGCCATGTCGGCCCGGTTCTTTGTCATGTGGATGCTAGCGACACTATCATATCGTGAGCCAAAAGGCTTAAACGGTCCCGGGCCATGGTAAGGCGACGCCGTGGGAATACCGTGCGTGAGGCCACAAAGTGATATGAGGTGTTACGGCTAGATCGATGTGACTTGGAATCGGGGTCCTCGACACCGACAGCCTTGTCCGTCATGGTGGTCTTGCCGGCTGCGGATTACTGTAGATGCTTCTAATGACGCTGAAGCTTGGTCATGGGGTCATAACAGCCGCCGCTGGCGGGCGATCATGATGCCATTCCTGTCTTATGCGGTTAATGGCGCATGGAGCCCGTGGGAGGGGCCGGTCGACTCCAGCAGGTCCGTCTTTGAGGCGCTTTTCGCCGTCTTCGGTACTCCCGCCGACAAAGCGGTAAATCCCGCCGTCTTCGGTTCGTGCAGACGAGGCCATCGTGGGTGCGAGGATCTGCCCACGGGGGGCTGATGTCGAGGCAGCGTGTATGATGCGCGCCGGACGGAGATCTCCGTCGATCTGGGCGCTCTGTGGCCATACCTGCCCTTTATGAGCGGGGCAGGGATGGGCCACGAGGCGGCTTTATCCCATCCCGCTCGTAGTCGCTCGGGCAGGAGGTGGTTGGAGTCGCGGGCCGACTCCCTGTAGCGGGCCTCATTGGAGATCGCCGTCTTGGAGTCGACTTGTCCTGAGGCCGTCTCTGGGACTCGGCCTAGAGGGGTAGCCGGCGACTCTGTCGCCTACTTACTGAAGGCGGCTCTTTGTCTTGGGGTCTTGAGGGGCGCAGTCTGCCCTGATGTTTTGAAAGGTCCAGGGGCTCGGGTCTGCCTACCCGTGGCCCATTACTCCGACAGTAGTCCCCGAAGCTGGTGAGGCGCCGAGGGCAACATGTCGAGGAGCCTCGACAGCTTCATCCCTTTGGTAGAAGAATCTGGACTCGGCCCGCCGTCTCCATCTTGAGCCGACTAGCTGGATTCGGCCTTGCAGGGGGCCGTCTTGCTCTTCAAAGGTTTCACAGGTCGCAGCAGGATCCGGGCGGCGTGCCTGATAAGCTTCTCGGCAGCCGCCCGTTGTGGGCCCGCCACGCGATGCCACACGGCAGGGCCAGTCTGCCAGCCCACGCGCGTGACAAGACAGGCCCGTCAGGCGGGGCCTGCCACTACCACGCCCGGCGCAGCCGATCCGGCTGCGGTCGATGCGGGCGGTTGGGCTCCCCACACCGTTACTGCGCGCGATAACGTCGTGGTTGCATCGTGAAGGCGTTGGGACCTGGGCGCAGTTAATCCCACGCCCTCCCCCTCGGCTTCGCAGCCTGGGCGCCTATAAGTAGGCGGGGGGAGGGATGGGGCGGCGACGCACGTGCACTCTCTCTTCCCCGCTCCCTCTTGCTCCCTGCCTCGTCTTCTTCCTTGCTCCGCTGCGCCGAACCTCGCCGCACCGCGGAGATGAGCTCTTCATCTGCAGCCGCGCCTCCCACCGCGCGCTCCTGCGTGTGGGACGGCTCCATCATCGACGACGACATCATCGAATTTCTTCGTCAAACGCGCCGCATCCCCGGCAGCCACCTAGTGCGGACCCATGCCGCGCCGGAGGACGAAATCACGCTGGCGCCGGAGGAGGGCGAGCGGGTCATTTTCCGCTCGCACCTCATGGCGCTGGCTAGGGCTGCCGGCGGCGGCTTCTTCCGCAGCGTTCTTGGAGTTCTTGGGCTCCGGCCGCACCACCTCACCCCCAACACGGTGGTGCTGCTGGCGCCGCCAGCGTCCTTATGCGAAGGCTTCCTCGGCGTTCTCCCCACCATCGAGCTGTGGGGGGAATACTTCCAAGCCAAGCTCGGGACCCACGTCGCTCGCGTGCCGGCTCTGTGCGGCACGTTCATCGCCAAGAGGAGGCCGATGCCCGAGAACTCTTTTCCCGGCATCTCCCTCATCAAGTCGGTGAAGATGTGGCAGCGTACATACTTCTATGTCAAGAACGTCGCCCCCAAAGGCGACTGGGTCAACTTGCCGCCCTACGTGGGCGGCGAGTTGGCGGGCCGACTCTCCAGCTGGTCCTATAGGGCCCGGACGCTGACTCCGTAAACAGCGCCGCCGCCATGTGACTCCAGCGTGATGACGATCGGAGGGCTTTGGAAGGGGCAGACTTGCTGGCCGCGCCGTGGTGCGCCGAGTTCTCCCTCTTCAAGGCCGACCTCATCTGATCTGGCCGGATGAGCGGCCGTCGGGACCCCAGCCGGCTGTGCTCCAAAGACATGCCCCACGCGGAGGTGGTGGACACGGTGAACTTCTTGGCGAACTGCGGCCTCACGGAGGAATGGCAGTTCGGCAAGGAGCCATACTCGCGCGCCCACCCCCCGCCATTGGTAAGTCGTCTCTTGCTTCTCTGTTTCCTTCTTCAGCCGAATCCGGCTCTAATTTTCCTTGGTTTTCTCCGACTCAGAATCCCCTCATGCCGCTTTTCGCCGGGCGCCGCTGGCCGGCTCATGAATTCGCCCCGATCGGGCGGAGAGCAACGCCACGACCCGACTTGGCGTGGGCGGCGATGGAGGCCGACGCCGAGGGGAGGAGGAGGCGACGACTTTAGGGCCTTCGGCCACCTTTGCCGATTGGCCCGACGACGACGGCGAGAAGGAAGTCGTCCCGCCGCCAGCAGCCGCCCATCCAGGCGCGAGCTCCTCCGCCGCCTTGGGGGGTCGAGGCGGCGCGAAGAAGCGGCGGGACGGCCCGAGTCTGCCAGGCGGCCGGGCCAAGAAATTCAGGGGAGCGGCCACCGCGACTCGGGCGCTATGAAGAGGCGGTCGCTATACTAACCGCCTCCACAAGGAAGTGAAGAAGCCACCGCTGGTCTCCGCGTAAGTATTTTTTATTCTGTCTTGTTTTCTTACAGTCTGTCTTGTCCGAGTCTTCTCATGTCTTTTTTCTCATCAGGGCTCCCCTCACCTTGGAGAGGGTCGCCGCCACCTCCGTCATGGGGTCGGTGGAGACGTCCGCCAATAGTCGGCGGGTTGACCCTGCGGCCGCCCTCCTGGAGGCAACGGAGCGGAATGTGCAGGAGAAGCGCGACGAGGAGGAGGCCGCCCGTCTAGAGAAGGCGGAGACTGAGAAGGCGGTCGGAGCCGCCGCTGCAGCTAAGAGGCGAGCCGAGGAGGCCGCGCCTCCGGGCGCTGCTCGTCACCCCTGCTGAGCTCTGCGCCACCGCCGCCGGAGTTCACGGGGCAGTCGGAGGGAGTCGGCGGTGAGGTCCCCGTCGCAGGGAGGGAAGGCGGCGAGGTCTCCCCACCGGGCGCGGCCACGCCACCTCCGCCGCCTCCACCGCAGTCCGAGATCGCTGAGGCAAGCAGGGCGGACCCGCTGCCGGCCGATCGACGACGAGGCCGCAGCCTACTTCTTCAAGTCGCCTCGCCGTAGACGCCATCTTGAGAAGGCGACTTGGCGCGCGCTTTGGAGACCGGGCGCCGCCAGCTCGCCATCCTCGATGCCGAGGCGACAAGCACCGCGCCCACAGGGGTGCGAGGAGGCAGCACGGGCCCGCTGAACACGGCGCTCCGACGCGTCTAGGCGGTTGCGGGCTAGCGGCGCCATCCGGAACCTCTCCAAGGCGCACTGGCATCGCGATCCGCCGTGCGGGTATGTTTTTTCAAACTTTTTCTTGCTCTTCTGTAAGCGCCAAGACCCACTGGTGAGTGTCCCGAGTTCGGGCGGGCTGAGCAGCGGCTCGAACTCCATTTGCTACTTCCAAGTTTTTACCTCGCGGAATTCTTGTCGCAGGAGTATCACAACCTCCGCGCTACGCCTTCAACATAGCGTTGAGGAGCCGAGCAAGCGGGCTCTTGACTTGGCGAGGAGCCGAGGTGAGTTTTCTTCTTGGAGGCGGGCCGGCGCACCCGCGGGCTGTAGTCCCCGAGATTCGGGCCGACTGCTGCGTAGTCGGGCCGGATCTTCCTGGCGACCTTCTTAGCTGACGACTTCGCGTCCTTCTTCTTTTTATTCTTCAGAGTCCAACGCCGCTCTTCAGGAGCAGCTGGGTGCGGCCGAGACCGCTGGCGCTTAAAGAGGAGGAGTGCGGCAAGCTTCGCCGCAGAGCGACCTGCAGCTACGCAGTTGGAGCGAATGAAGGAGCTGCTCAAGGCAGCGCAGGCTGAGGCGGAGAAGAAAGAGGCCGCTCTCCTGGCCGAATTTGAGAGCGAGCGCTCCGCCTGGACCGACAAGGAAGCGCTGCTGACCTACGGCTTCCACGAAATCAAAGATATCGTCGATGGTGAGTTTGCTTTTACTTTTTATTTTGGGTTGCCGACTATGGGTCAAGCCGACTCCTGTTTTTCTGACTTGCTTCTTCTTCTTCTTCTTGGCAGACTTCTTCCCTGGTCACACGCAGGCGGCCAATCAGGCCATCGAGGCTGAGCGCGAGGCGCGGAGGGCGGGTGGCGCTGAGATCGCAGCCAACGCCCCCCGGACCATTGACGAGCAGCTCCTGAGCATTGAGGCTCGTCTGCGGCCGGCCCATCGGATGCTGCGCCGTCTTCAGCGTGTCGGTGCCCAGGCGATCGCTGCTCTGTGGCCGGACATGCCGGTTCTGTGCACTCCCAGCCGGACCGCCGACTGGCTGGAGGTCGTGGCTGGCCGTCTTGAGGCTTGGAAGGGTTCCGTGGCTCGAAATTTGAGCTCGCCGAGCCACGAGTTCGTCAAAGCGTGGTATCGAGGGCTGGATCTGGACCGCTAGCCGCTGCAGCGTTCGGCTCGAAAGCGGAGCTGCTGGCGCGGAGGACGCTTCGTCCGAAGCGTGCTGCGGCGATCGCCGACTACACGGACACCAGCGTCTTTGTCCCTAAGCGGGCTGAAGACGGTGGGGAGGCACTGCCGGAGTGGTTCGGGATGAACCCGTACTACGGCGAGGACTCGGCGGAGGTGATCGACTCCAGCGCCGAGGATGAAGACGAGGCAGAGGACGGAGACGGCATGGAGGCGCCAGAAGACGGAGCGGGCAACCAGCCTCAGCTCGGCCGCGTCCATCTGGGCCGGCTGCCGCCGGAGACGATCAAGCCGAGACCGCCCAGCCGGCCTGTAACGCCCCGGATCCGATGCGCCAGGTGTCTGCCAGTTATTTGCCGTTGTTGCCATGTCATTTGCTTGCGTGTTGCATTTTGACATGTCATCATGTGCATCTCATTTTGCATACGTGTTCATCTCATGCATCCGAGCATTTTCCCCGTTGTCCGTTTTGCAATCCGGCACTCCTATGTCCTCCGGCGTTCCCCTTTTCTCTCCTATTGTGAGCGGGTGTTAAACTTTCTCGGAATGGCCCGAGGCTTGCCAAGTGGCCTTGGTATAGCACCGGTAGACCGCCCGTCAAGTTTCGTGCCATTTGGAGGTCGTTTGATACTCCAACGGTTAACCGGGTAGCCGCAAAGCCCCTTCTCTTTGCAGCCCAACACCCCTTTCAAAGTGGCCCAAAACCCATCTAACTCCCCTCCATGCTCTCGGTCGTTCGATCACGATCGTGTGGGCGAAAACCGCACTCCATTTGGAGCTTCCTAGCTCTCTCTACCTATATAAACTCCCTCTCCCCCGAAATTTCGGATCCCTACCTACCCTAACCTTCCCCGCCGCCGCCGGACATTTCCTCCCGTGCTGACGGACATGTCCGCCGCGGCGTCCGGCCTCTCCTGCGCCGCCACGTCGCCTGGGCTGAGCCCCACTTCGCCGCCACCCGCCGAGCCCATGGAGCCAGGCGGGCCGCCCGGCTGCTTGCGCCGCCACAGGCCAGCCGCTACGAGCGCCTCAGCGCCTCCTCGCCGCCGCCTGCCCGTCCGCAAGCGCCGCCGACCCGCTGCCGTCGGCCGGCGCCACCGAAACCACCGCTGACGGAGGCCGCGCCTCCGCGCCACAGGCCGCGCCACCGCGCCGCCCTCGAGCCCCGCCGCCTCGGCCTCCCTCCGGCCGGATCCGCCTCCTCCCGGCCTCCGGCGACCTTCCCTGCCCCGGCCACCGCCTCCCCGCCGGCCAACCTCAAGCCCCGTGCCCGGATCCGGATCTTGAGGTTGACTTTCCCCCCCCCCCCCCTTGAAAACGCCCAAGTCCCGTATATTTTTGCATTATGTTGCCATGTTCATCATGCCATAACTCTCTGCATATTGCTCCGTTTCATGCGTATAATATGTCAAATTGTTCTCCTCGATGAGTACACCATTTCGTCCCATTGCGTCATGTTCATTTGAGTCCATATTGATGCCTGAATCTTCGTTGAAAGAGTGCTATATAATGTTAATCTGCTGAAACTGTTATAACTTGATGATTTGTCATTTCTGTTGCATTTGATGTGTGCCTCCTATGAGCACGAGCTCTACATGTGTTTTGTGCTATGTCATGCCATCTTCACAGTGGTGCTATCCATGTATTTTTGTGATTCCTGTAGTGAGTGCATCAAGCTTGTTAAGTAGGGTACTTGCTGTTACTGTTTTGCTAGGCTGATTCTGTTATATTTTGTTGCTATGTTAACCTGCTTCTACAAGTCATTCTAGGCATAATCTGGAGATGTTCACTAAGGATGTTTTGTTATACATGTCATGCTCTATCCATCCATTCCCCTGTTTGCATTTATAGCTTGCTGTAGCTTGTTGTAATCTTGCTCCAAAGTTGCTAAATAATGTTGCTGTCAGCTTGTTAACATTAAGATCAATGTTGCCATGATTGTTGTTACTGATCCATGCACTCTATGAACTTTATCTTGCCATGCTTAGCTTCATAAACATGTCTTCTTACTGTTAGTTACCTTGCTATGCCATGTATTGCTCATTGGTGCGTGTTTCAAGTTCACCAACATGCCTACTTATTGCTATTCCTGCCATGTATGAATCTGTAATATAACTTGCCATGTTTACATGGGTGCCATCATATCTTCGGATCCTTTTTGGCTCATGGTCACTAAAGGATTATGTTATATGCTATTAGTAGGTTCATGCCATGCTCTAGTTTAACATGATAGCTAGCTGTAACATGTTGTTTGGTAGCTCTAAACATTGCAACCTGATGTTATTTCCTGATAAGTCTGAAACTGTTATTGTTTGCAATCTTGCCATGTGTGTTTGAGCATGTTCTAGTGATTTCTGGAGATATCTCAGTGTTCATGTTTTGTTATGCTTTACCTGTATATCATGCCCATGCCTTTTTTTTCACGTTGGGATACTTTAGCATGTTGTTTTGATGCTTGCAATATGCCTAGTTGCTGTTTTGGGCAGATTGTTGCTATAACTTGTTTCATGTGTATGTGTTGAACCGTTGCTCCGTTTTGAGTGTGCTCTATATGAAACTTGCTTGATTTTGCATGTAGTTTCATATTATCATGTTGCATCCTTGTTTTGAGGTGTTTGCTTGATGTTTGTATGCATTTTGCATCAATGCCATGTCTATCTTGTTTTGCTCATATGTTCTAGGCCGTAGCTCCGAATTAAATGAACTTTATATGTAACTTGACTAGAATTTCGTGTAGATCATCTTGGTGCATCTTAACTTGCTGGTTAACAACTTGAACATAAGGTTTATTCAGATCTGGACCAATTTCGAAATTTGCATATGAGGACTTACAGAATTGTTATATGTTGTTTAGGCCTCATTTAAACTTGCTTTGAGGTGTTGTTCTTGTTTGCATCATATTTTGCCATGAGTAGCTCCATGTAGCCCTGTCATGCATCATGCTTGTTGTGCATCATGTCTTGTCTATGTGTGGTGTGTTTACCATGTTGTGTGCTTCTTCTCGATAGTTCCCGTTTCGTTGTGATCGTGAGGATTCGTTCGTCTACGCTTGGTTCGACTTCGTGGCTTCATCTTCTTCATGGACTCGTTCTTCTTCCTTGCGGGATTTCAGGCAAGATGACCGTCACCTTGGATCTCACTACTATCATTGCTATGCTAGTTGCTTCGTTTTATCGCTATGCTGCCTTACCTACCACTTGCTGCTCAAACCTCCCAATTTGCCATGTCAGCCCCTAACCTTTGTCACCCTTCCTAGCAAACCGTTGTTTGGCTATGTTACCGCTTTTGCTCGGCCCCCCTTATAGAGTTGCTAGTTGCAGGTGAAGATGAAGATTGCTCCATGTTGGATTATGTTTATGTTGGGATATCACAATATCTCTTATATTATTAATGCATCTATATACTTGGTAAAGGGTGGAAGGCTCGGCCTTATGCCCGGTGTTTTGTTCCACTCTTGCCGCCCTAGTTTACATCATATCGGTATTATGTTCCCGGATTTTGCGTCCCTAACGCGGTTGGGTGATTTATGGGACCCCTTGACGATTCGCTTTGAATAAGACTCCTCCAAAGAAGGCCCAACATTGGTTTTACCATTTGCCTCACCTATGCCCTTTTATTTCCTTTGGGTTTCCGGAGCCGAGGGTCATCTTTATTTTAGCCCCCGGGCCAGTGCTCCTTCGAGTGTTGGTCCAAACGGGCAGATCAAGGGCCACCACGGGCAACTCGAGGGCTGGTTTTACTCGTAGGCTGACCTATCCGGTGTGCCACGAGAACGAGATATGTGCAGCTCCTATCGGGATTTGTCGGCACATCGGGCGGCTTTGCTGGTCTTGTTTTATTCCTGTCGAAATGTCTTGTAGCCGGGATTCCGAGACTGATCGGGTCTTCCCGGGGAGAAGGAATATCCTTGTTTGATCGCGAGAGCTTATCATGGGCTAAGTTGGGACACCCCTGCAGGGTATAAACTTTCAAAAGCCGTGCCCGCGGTTATGTGGCAGATGGGAATTTGTTAATGTCCGGTTGTAGATAACTTGACACCTGATCCGAATTAAAACGCATCAACCGCGTGTGTAGCCGTGATGGTCTCTTTTCGGCGGAGTCCGGGAAGTGAACACGGTCTTTGGGTTATGTTTGACGTAAGTAGGAGTTCAGGATCACTTCTTGATCATTACTAGTTGACGACCATTCCTTTGTTTCTCTTCTCGCTCTCATTTGCGTATGTTAGCCACCATATATGCTTAGCCGCTGCTGCAACCTCACCACTTTATCCCTTCCTTTCCCTTTAAGCTTTGCTAGTCTTGATACCCATGGTAATGGGATTGCTGAGTCCTCGTGGCTCACAGATTACTACTCCAACAGTTGCAGGTACAGGTTTGCGATGATCATGACGCGAGAGCGATGTTTGCTTGTTTGGAGTTCTTCTTCAGCTTCTTCTTCGATCAGAGGATAGGTTCCAGGTCGGCAGCCTGGGCTAGCAGGGTGGATGTCGTTTGAGTTCTTGTTTGTGTTCCATCCGTAGTCGGATGTTGATCTGTTGTATATGATCTTTATGTATTCTTGTAGCATTTGTGCCTTATGTATGTATCCCTACCTATTATGTAATGTTGATGTAATGATATCCACCTTGCAAAAGCGTTTCAATATGCGGGTCTATCCTTGGTGGGACCTTGAGTTCCTTTTGGATAGGGTCGCATATTAGGCGTGATTAAGTTGGTATCAGAGCCTCGACCGACCTTAGGAGCCCCCTTGATTGATCATGTAGTTTGGCCGTTGTTGAGTCTAGAAGAAAACTATTTTCGGAGTCTAGTTATATCGGAGAGTAGGAATTCTTTTTACTTGTCAGTCCCTTCGTCGCTCTGGTGAGGAATCTTGACGTAGGTGTTTTGAATTACTCCTCTTCCCCTTCAAATTTTTTCTTTAGGATCACGCAGTTGGTTTTTCGGTCGTTGGTTCTCTTCTCTTTTCATCCGGTGCATTTTTCGTCAAGTTGACTCGAGCCTCTTCATCTTTGAGTTCAATCCCCAGTTGTTTTCTTTTCCCACCCACCCTCCCTTCATCTTCTCGAATCCGGAGTCCGTGATCGGGTATCCATCCCACTCGTGTGAAGTCTTTGCTTTCTTTCCTCAATGATTTCAACCGGTGTTCTCTCTTCTAGATATTCGTCGGTTCCCCCTTCCAAATTGCCTTTGTTTTCCCGCCCTCCCACCCTCTTTTTCCCGGAGCCTGAGTCTTTTTCGACCATCAATTTCATTCGTGTGGAGTCTTCCCTTAATTATTTCAACCGGTGAATTCTCATCTTGTTTGACATTCATCATCTCTTTTTCTTCTCCGGTGGATTCAATTCAAGTTTTTTTCGTTGTCAATCGTATTTTCTTTCCCTCAGCTCAAATATTTCCCTTTGCTCGTTCGCCTCTCGCCAGGTTATCCTTCCGGAGTGATGAAGACATCTCAGAAGATTCGTCTGTGTTCGAATTAATTCGAGGTTGTCACCTCATGCAAATATTTCATTTGATCCGGTGCATCATCTATCTCTTCATCATCCCTTTCCAATGGTGTTTTTCTCTTCAGTGGGCCCTAACCCACAGGTCTTTTCCCAGGATCTTACCTGACTCTTCTAATTCCCCCGGAGTTATTCTCAATTCTTTTCAAGTTGTGACGTAAGAATGGATTCCATCAGTCACATGACTTCTCCAAGATCGCTTTCTAATTCTTTTCATCTTTGGGTCAACCCTTCCTCTTTTCATTCTCCCGGAGTATCTCAATAATTTTTGCAGTGTTTCTCGTTGTCATTTGACGATTGAAGAAGAGCTTTTCCTCTAAATCTTGCTCCTTCTCTAGAAGATTCGTGGCTCCAGCTTCTTGTTATCCTCTCGAATTATTCCATTTGTCAGATATTCCTTTGCTTACCCATCCGGAGCATGTCAGGAGTTGTTTTTCCATTTCTTTCACTAGAGGCCATCATTTCAGTTACCGTTATCCAATTATCCCGATGCTTCGTTCAAGTGTTCTTTAATCAGCTCATGATCTCTTTGTTCTTTTGCATCTAAATCCCCTCTAGCATATTGGTTCTTCTAATTCTTCCCGGTGATTCATTCTCTTTCATCAGTCATTTTTAAATTCTTACGGTGGTTCATTCAGATTCTTTTTCCTTTGTTATCGTATCAATCCATTCGTTCTTTTCAATCCTACCGGTGGTTCATGAAGACTTTCTCAAGTTTTGTGCTATCCCTTCTCAATCCTTTTTCAAGAAGAATAAGTAATATGCGAAATCCATTGCTTGTCATCAATTTAATTTGATGAAGGATAAGCATACAATAAATCTTATTCTTATTTCATCCAAGTGATTAATCCCTTACTTCGGAGTTTGTTCTTGATGAATAAATTCTAGTTCCAAGTGTTTTCATCTTTTCTTTTCCGGAGTTCAAATTTCCCTCGACCATCTCGTCGGAACCCCCATCTAAATCACCGCAAGGCTCATCTTATTCTTTCATCCTTCATTCTATCTCATCATCCTTTTTATCGCCGGAGTTCTTCATGGTGGTTCTTCATGATTTAATTCATTCTTCAAGAGTTCAGCAAGATTCTTGTTGGTGGAGTTCAAGTATCCTTCTTCTTGCGTCTCGAAGTGCAATTAACTCTCCGTATTCTTTTGAAGTGGAGTTTTGCATTTCTTCGTTCTTCTCAGCTATCCAATCATTTCCGTTTGTGGCCGTTTATCACCTTATGATCTTGAGATGTTTCCTATAAGACCACAACAAGCTTATTCTTTCGTTGTTGTTTTTCTCAACAACTCCGTTTAAACCTTCATTCTAAATATGCTTTCAATTTCATTCGTGGCACAAGTTGTCATTTTCTTCTCCGTTCTTTTCATCCAACTCTTTTAATTCTTTTCGAAGGTTTTGTGTCATGTCTTCATCAAGTATCATTCCATCCTCTCAAGTTCATGTTCTATTCTTTCCTTGTTCAACCGGAGTGCTGCCCAAATCATTTCAATCTTATTCGTTTCTTATCTTGTTCTAACCGGAGTGGTTTCATAGTCTATCTGATTCCGTGAGCTTTCGATTCTCTTCATTCTCGTCGTTCCTCTCTTCTTCTTGAGTGCTCTTGATTCCTTGCTTCTTCTCTTGAGTTCTTGTTTCACCTATTCCCTTTTCCCTTCCGTCTCGGTCCTAAGATCTCGGGACGAGATCTCTTGTTAGTGGAGGAGTGTTGTAACGCCCAGGATCCGATGCGCCAGGTGTCTGCCAGTTATTTTCCGTCGTTGCCATGTCATTTTCTGGCGTGTTGCATTTTGCCATGTCATCATGTGCATCTCATTTTGCATACGTGTTCATCTCATGCATCCGAGCATTTTCCCCGTTGTCCGTTTTGCAATCCGGCACTCCTATGTCCTCCGGCGTTCCCCTTTTCTCTCCTGTTGTGAGCGGGTGTTAAACTTTCTCGGAATGGCCCGAGGCTTGCCAACTGGCCTTGGTATAGCACCGGTAGACCGCCTGTCAAGTTTCGTGCCATTTGGAGGTCGCTTGATACTCCAACGGTTAACCGGGTAGCCGCAAAGCCCCTTCTCTTTGCAGCCCAACACCCCTTTCAAAGTGGCCCAAAACCCATCTAACTCCCCTCCATGCTCTCGTTCGTTCGATCACGATCGTGTGGGCGAAAACCGCACTCCATTTGGAGCTTCCTAGCTCTCTCTACCTATATAAACTCCCTCTCCCCGAAATTTTGGATCCCTACCTACCCTAACCTTCCCCGCTTGTTTCCTCTGTGCCGACGGACATGTCCGCCTTGTGGCGTCCGGCCTCTCTGCGCCGCCACGCCGCTGGGCTGAGCCCCGCCGCCGCCACTGAGCTCATGGAGCCTAAGGCGGGGCCCGCCGGCTCTGCCGTCTGCCGCCCGCCCAGCAGGCCATGACAGGCGCCCAGCGCCTCCTCGCCGCCGCCTCGCCCGTCACGCAGCTGACCCCGCCGCCGTCCTGGCGCCACCGAGCCACTGCCGCGCCGGGCGAAGGCCATGAGCCGCGCCAAGGCCGCCCTCGAGCCCCGCCGCCTCGGCCTCCCTCCGGCCGGATCCGCCTCCTCCCGGCCTCCGGCGACCTTCCCTGCCCCGGCCACCGCATCCACTCCGGCCAACCTCGAGCTCCGTGCCCGGATCTGGATCTTGAGGTTGGCTTTCCCCCCCTTTGAAAACGCCTAAGTCCCGTATATTTTTGCATTATGTTGCCATGTTCATCATGCCATAACTCTCTGCATATTGCTCCGTTTCATGCGCATAATATGTCAAATTGTTTGCCTCGATGATT
This sequence comes from Aegilops bicornis, assembly GCA_021605145.1. Lineage (NCBI taxonomy): Eukaryota > Viridiplantae > Streptophyta > Magnoliopsida > Poales > Poaceae > Aegilops > Aegilops bicornis. The sequence continues at coordinate 676,480,979 of CM038672.1, forward strand.
ACTTCATCTCATTCCATTGCATCATGTTCATTTGAGTCCATCTTGATGCCTGAATATTCGTTGCAAGAGTGCTATATAATGTTAATCTGCTGAAACTGTTATAACTTGATGATTTGTCATTTTTGTTGCATTTGATGTGTGCCTCCTATGAGCATGAGCTCTACGTGTGTTTTGTGCTATGTCATGCCATATTAACAGTGGTACTATCCATGTATTTTTGTGATTCCTGTAGTGAGTGCATCAAGCTTGTTAAGTAGGGTACTTGCTGTTACTGTTTTGCTAGGCTGATTCTGTTATATTTTGTTGCTATGTTAACCTGCTTCTACAAGTCAGTCTAGGCATAATATGGAGATGTTCACTAAGGATGTTTTGTTATACATGTCATGTTCTATCGATCCATGCCCCTGGTTGCATTTATAGCTTGCTGTAGCTTGTTGTAATCTTGCTCCAAAGTTGCTAAATAATGTTGATGTCAGCCTGTTAACATTAAGTTCAATGTTGCCATGACTGTTGTTAGTGATCCATGCACTCTATGAACTTTCTCTTGCAATGCTTAGCTTCATAAACATGTCTTCCTACTGTTAGTTACCTTTACATGCCATGTATTGCTCCGTGGTGAGTGGTTCAAGCTCACCAACATGCCTACTTATTGTTGTTCCTGCCATGTATGAATCTGTAATATAACTTGCCATGTTTACATGGACGCCATCATATCTTCGGATACTTTTTGGCTCATGATCACTAAAGGACTTTTGTTATATGCTATTATTTGGTTCATTCCATGCTCTAGTTTCACATGATAGCTTGCTTGATAGCTCTAAACATTGCAACCTGATGTCATTTCCTGATAAGTCTGAAACTGTTATTGTTTGCAATCTTGCCATGTGTGTTTGAGCATGTTCTAGTGATTTCTTGAGATAGCTTAGTGCTCATGTTTTGTTATGTTTTACATGTATATCATGCCCATATCTTTTGTTTGCACATTGGGATTCTGTAGCATGTTGTTTTGATGCTTGCAATATGCCTAGTTGCTGTTTTGGGCAGATTGTTGCTATAACTTGTTTCATGTGTATGTGTTGAACCGTTGCTCCGTTTTGAGTGTGCTCTATATGAAACTTGCTTGATTTTGCATGTAGTTTCATATTATCATGTTGCATCCTTGTTTTGAGGTGTTTGCTTGATGTTTGTATGCATTTTGCATCAATGCCATGTCTATCTTGTTTTGCTCATATGTTCTAGGCCATAGCTCCGAATTAAATGAACTTTATATGTAACTTGACTAGAATTTCGTGTAGATCATCTTGGTGCATCTTAACTTGCTGGTTAACAACTTGAACATAAGGTTTATTCAGATCTGGACCAATTTCGAAATTTGCATATGAGGACTTACCGGAATTGTTATATGTTGTTTCCGGCCTCATTTAAACTTGCTTTGAGGTGTTGTTCTTGTTTGCATCATATTTTGCCATGAGTAGCTCCATGTAGCCTTGTCATGCATAATGCTTGTTGTGCATCATGTCTTGTCTATGTGTGGTGTGTTTACCATGTTGTGTGCTTCTTCTCGATAGTTCCCGGTTCGTTGCGATCGTGAGGATTCATTCGTCTACGCTTGGTTCGACTTCGTGGCTTCATTTTCTTCATGGACTCGTTCTTCTTCTTTGCGGGATTTCAGGCAAGATGACCGTCACCTTGGGTCTCACTACTATCATTGCTATGCTAGTTGCTTCGTTCTATCGCTATGCTGCCTTACCTACCAGTTGCTGCTCAAGCCTCCCAATTTGCCATGTCAGCCTCTAACCTTTGTCACCCTTCCTAGCAAACCGTTGTTTGGCTATGTTACCGCTTTTGCTCGGCCCCCCCTTATAGCGTTGCTAGTTGCAGGTGAAGATGAAGATTGCTCCATGTTGGATTATGTTTATGTTGGGATAACACAGTATCTCTTATATTATTAATGCATCTATATACTTGGTAAAGGGTGGAAGGCTCGGCCTTATGCCTGGTGTTTTGTTCCACTCTTGCCGCCCTAGTTTCCGTCATATCGGTATTATGTTCCCGGATTTTGCGTCCCTAACGCGGTTGGGTGATTTATGGGACCCCCTTGAGAGTTCGCTTTGAATAAGACTCCTCCAGCAAGGACCAACATTGGTTTTACTATTTGCCTCACCTATGCCCTTTTATTTCCCTTGGGTTTCCGGAGCCCGAGGGTCATCTTTATTTTAGCCCCCCCCCCCCCCCGGGCCAGTGCTCCTTCGAGTGTTGGTCCAAAACGGGCAGACTGCGGGGCCACCACGGGGCAACTCGAGGGCTGGTTTTACTCGTAGGCTGACCTATCCGGTGTGCCCTGAGAACGAGATATGTGCAGCTCCTATCGGGATTTGTCGGCACATCGGGCGGCTTTGCTGATCTTGTTTTATTGCTGTCGAAATGTCTTCTAGCCGGGATTCCGAGACTGGTCGGGTCTTCCCGGGGAGAAGGAATATCCTTCGTTGATCGCGAGAGCTTATCATGGGCTAAGTTGGGACACCCCTGCAGGGTATAAACTTTTGAAAGCCGTGCCCGCGGTTATGTGGCAGATGGGAATTTGTTAATGTACGGTTGTAGATAACTTGACACCTGATCCGAATTAAAACGCATCAACCGCGTGTGTAGCCGTGATGGTCTCTTTTCGGCGGAGTCCGGGAAGTGAACACGGTCTTTGGGTTATGTTTGACGTAAGTAGGAGTTCAGGATCACTTCTTGATCATTACTAGTTGACGACCGTTCCTTTGCTTCTCTTCTCGCTCTCATTTGCGTATGTTAGCCACCATATATGCTTAGCGCTCTTTGCAACCTCACCACTTTATCCCTTCCTTTCCCTTTAAGCTTTGCTAGTCTTGATACCCATGGTAATGGGATTGCTGAGTCCTCGTGGCTCACAGATTACTACTCCAACAGTTGCAGGCACAGGTTTGCGATGATCATGACGCGAGAGCGATGTTTGCTTGTTTGGAGTTCTTCTTCTGCTTCTTCTTCGATCAGGGGATAGGTTCCAGGTCGGTAGCCTTGGCTAGCAGGGTGGATGTCGTTTGAGTTACTGTTTGTGTTCCATCCGTAGTCGGATGTTGATCTCTTGTATATGATCTTGATATATTCTTGTGGCATTTGTGCCTTATGTATGTATCCCTACCTATTATGTAATGTTGATGTAATGATATCCACCTTGCAAAAGCGTTTCAATATGCGGGTCTATCCTTGGTGGGACCTTCGAGTTCCTTTTGGATAGGGTCGCATATTGGGCGTGACACGGCCGCCCCGGCGCTTGACGCCGCCGCCGCCTCCGGCCTTCCAACCCCATCCGCTGCTTCTTAGGCCGCTGCCTTGCCTTTATTTTGTCTGTTTGCTAGTATTTTAAAAGAACTTGTTAATTTGCACAATTCCACCCGCGGGGTGTATTCTGAACCTCTGTTCGAAGATCCGGCCAAGGGCCTAAGCTTGTGTAAATATTATTCTAATTTTACCTTTCCTTGCTTATTGCTCTTGTGGCTTTTTCCTTTGCCGCCTTCCCTTAGATGCCGCCTTGCCCATCGGGCAACCGCTCTGCGGACTGCCGTCTAGGTCAAGTGCTTGGCTACTTTGAGAAGGCAAGTACTTGGCCATTTTTTAGAGTCGTTAAGCAAGTTAGGTAGAAAGCGGCAAGCCGGCTACTTAGGAGTCGGTTTTACGAAACGGGCTGGAAGTCGATTTAAACTATGTTTATGCTTTGGGTCCTTAGCCATTTTTTAGTGTGGGCGCTCGTTCTACCTTACTCCCCGCCCACCAAACAGTCGCTCATGAAGCTGCGGCTTCTGACAGAGACAGCTTTAGGCACCGTGACGTTACTTTGTCCGACTTCGGGAAGCATTTCATAGCCCAGTATGGCGTGAGTCCCCGGCCGACTAGTCGAGCCCGGTGCCAAACACCATAATCAAAGGGTAACATACTCAAAGGCATAATTCTTATCATACAGATAACAAAAGAGGGCAGTCCCCGAGCTCGTCTCTGGGGGCCCGGAGTCTTGGTACTTCAAACACAAAGGGTAGCGTGGTACATACTGCATCAACTGTAAAATCTTCGGAGGAGATTCGCATTCCATGGTCGCTCTGTCTCTTTGCCGGAGTCGTCCCTCTTGCGTGCTCGGGGTTTCTGAGTGTCGATCAGGTAGTAGGAGTCGTTGCCCAGCACTTTGCTGATGATGAATGGGCCTTCCCAAGGCACCGACAGCTTGTGCTGGCTGGTTGTTCCCTGGATCAGCCGGAGCACAAGGTCGCCCTCTAGGAATGATCTTGGCTTCACCTTCTTGTTGTAGTAGCGGCACCGGCTCTGCTTTGGTAGATCTTTGGACCGGTTTGATGCCAACAGCCGGCCCTCTTCCAGCAGATCGACGCCGTCTTGACGTGCTTCTTCTGTTTCCTCTTCGGTGTACATGCTGACTCGCGGGGAGTCGAACTCTATATCCGTTGGGATGACAGCTTCGGCACCGTAGACGAGGAAGAAGGGTGTGAAGCCAGTTGACTTGTTTGGAGTCGTGCGCAGACTCCAGAGGACGGCTGGCAACTCCTCAAGCCAGCAGCCGGCCGAACGCTCCAATGGTTCGACCAGTCGAGGCTTGATGCCAGACAGGATGAGGCCGTTCGCTCGCTCCACCTGGCCGTTTGACTGCGGATGGGCAACGGACGCTAAGTCCAGTCGGATGCCTTGCGTCGTGCAGAAACGGGCAGGGCGCCTTTGGCAAAATTTGTGCCGTTGTCGGTGATGATGCTGTGTGGTACGCCGATGCGAGTCGTGATGTCGGCGATGAAAGTCACCGCCAGGGACCATTCAACCGTGATGGGTTTTGCTTCTATCCACTTGGTGAACTTGTCCACCGCGACAAGTAAGTGAGTTAGGCCACCTCGTGCCGCTTTTGAATGGTCCCACCATGTCCAGGCCCCAAACAGCAAAGGGCCAGCGATGGGGATAGTCTGGCTGAAGCCGGTGAAGCGGCTTGGAGAGGAACACTGCACCCTTGCATTTTTGAACTAATTCCTTGGCCTCTTCTAGGGCAGTTGGCCAGAAGAAACCGTGTCGGAAGGCTTTGGCGGCCAGTGCTCTTCTGTTGCATGATGGCACTTTTCGCCTCGATGGATGTCTTCGAGAATTGCTTGGCCTTGTTTCGACTCGACGCAGTCCTGGTAGACACCAGTGACGCTGCGCCTGACCAGCTCTCTATTGACTATAGTGTAGGAAGCCGCTCGGTGTTGCACTTGCTGAGCCAAGGTTTCATCAGTTGGTAGCTCTCCGCTTACTAAGAACTTCAGGATGGGCTGGGCCCATGAGGGTGCTGCTATTTCTTCGACTGCCAGTACTGCTACTTGGACGAGGGCGGCTGGGCTGGGAGGCGGGGGGTTGGAGTCCGCAGCAGCTTGCTGGGTTGAAGAAGTCCCCGCGCCGACTAGCGCAGTCCCCGGGCCGTGTATTGGAGTCTTTGCAATGGTCGCCTCAGTCCCCGGGCCGGGTTCTGAAGTCCCCGGGTCGGCTTCGACTGCCGCGTTCTTGGGGGCGTCTGCAAGGATTCTTGTGCCGTCTGCTGAGGCTTTGAAGTCGGATCCGACTTCCTCAGGGGGACCCGGCACAAAAATGGAGTCTGACTCTGGTGACGGCCTGACAGATGGCTTGAGGAGGCGCTGAAGGGCGACGCCGGATGGTATTGCCTGGCGGGTAGAGCCGATTCTTGCCAGGGCATCTGCTTGGTCGTTGTCGTTTCTTGGTACGTGGAGGAATTCGCATCCCTCAAAATATCCACTCAGCTGCTGTACCAAAAAACGGTAGCTCGCCATATTTGCATCTTTGGCGTCCCAGTCGCCGGATGACTGTTGGACTACCTAGTCGGAGTCGCCATAGCACAGGATCCGTGAATGCCAAGCTCTTTGGCAAGCGAACCCGTGAATGAGTGCCTCAGATTCGGCGACGTTGTTGGAGGCGGCGAAATGGATCTGCAGCCAGCGATTTGAGCTTGTGCGCCTTTGGGGATGTGAGGACCACGGGCTCCCAAGCCGGTGCGCATCTTGTAGCCATCAAAGTGCATCCGCCAATGGGTGGAGTCGGCTGGCAGGTACTGGGTCTCGGCCCAGTCGACGAGGAAGTCGGCCAGTGCTTGTGACTTGATGGCGGTGCGGGGCTGATAATAGATGGTGTAGGGGGCCAACTCTATGGCCCATTTGGCCACTCGGCCAGAAGCATCTCGGCTTCCGATGATCTCGGCTAGTGGGGCTGTGCAGACCACAGTGATTGTATGCTCTTGGAAGTAAGGCTTCAGCTTCTTGGCGGCAAAGTGCACACCGTAACACATCTTCTGGTAGTGGGGGTAGTTACGCTTGGAGGTCGGATTACCTCGCTCGTAATACACTGGTCTCTGGACAGGTAGCGCCTTGCCTTCCTCCTTATGCTCAACTGCAATGATCAGGCTGCTACCCCGCTGGTGGCGGCAATATCTGAGGAGCATGGGCTCCTTTGGAGTCGGAGCCGCCAGCACTGGGGGAGTAGTCAGCATTCTCTTCAACTGGAGAAAAGCTTCGTCCGCCTTGGAGTTCCATTCGAAGAAGGTGGTCTTCTTCATAAGCTGGTACAGAGGAAGAGCTTTCTCGACCGATCGATGAATCGGTGATAGACGCCAAGCGGCGGTGAACTTCGCACATCTAGCGGTCGGCGGGTACTTCCATCCTTTCGATCGCTTTGATCTTCACGGGGTTGCACTCTATGCCGCGTTCAGAGACAAGGAAACCAAGGAGCTGGCCGGTGGTACTTCAAGACGCATTTCGGGTTGAGCTTGATCCGGAATCGCACAGATTTTCAATGGTCTCCTTGAGGTCTTCCAACAGCGTTCCTCGCTTCTCCGTCTTCACCACCACGCCGCCCACGTAAACGTGGGCGTTTATAAGCTGCATGAGGAGGCACTTCGCATGCAACGCTGAAAGGTGGCGCCCGGCGTTCCTTAAGCCGAACGTCATGGTCGGTAGCGAAGGCTCCAAACGGCGTGATGAAGGCGGTCTTCAATCTGTCGGCGGGTTCAGCTTGATCTGGTGATATCCTGAATATGCATCTAAGAAGCTCAACAGCTCGCATCCGGCTGTGGAGTCTATCACCTGATCAATTCTTGGCAAAGCGAACGGGTCCTTGGGGCATGCTTTGTTGAGGCTTGTGTAGTCAATACACATCCGCCACTGCTTGTTCTTCTTCAGTACTAAGACCGGGTTCGCTAACCATTCTGGAAAGAACACTTCCATGATGAAACCGGCTGCGAGGAGCCGGGCTATCTCTTCTCCAACAACTCTTCTTTTTTCTTCTGACAGGTGGCGCAAGGGCTGCCTGACGGGCTTCACATCAGATCGGACATGTAACTTGTGCTCGGCGAATTCCGTCGGTACACCTGGCATGTCTTTGGGGGACCATGCGAAGATGTCCCGATTCTCACGGAGGAAATCGACGAGCTCTCCTTCCTATTTGCTGTCGAGGTTGGCACCTACGACAGCGTATCTCTCCGGTGCTCCGGGTCCAAGGGTATCTTCTTGGTCTCTTTGGCGGCTTGAACGAGCCCTCGCCTTCGACTCCTTGGGGTCGGGCGATATCTCTGGCTGCTTGCCGCCATTGCCACAACCCGATCCAGAGTCGCTTCTCATTGCGATCACGGGGACTTGGCCAGCCGTTTGCTTTTCGGTACCTGACAGCGGACGACTTTAGAGTCGCCGGCTACGGTCAGAATCCCTTGGTACTCGGCATCTTCATCTTGAGGTCGGCGTAGTGGGGGATCGCCATGAACTTGGCGAGCAGGTCGGCCAAGCAGAGCATGGTAGGGGCTTTCGAGGTCCACCACTTCGAACCAGACTGGCTCTCGGCGAAAGTGATCCTTGTCCCCAAAGAGGACGTCTATCAGAATCTTGCCAATCGGTGAGCAGGAAAGGCCAGGTGCAATTCCATGGAACACAGTCCATTGTCTTTGAAGTTGCCGTTGCTTGATTCCTAACTTCTCCATCGTATCCTTGTACAGGATGTTGATGCTGCTGCCTCCGTCTATCAGCACTCGCGAGAGCAAGCGGCCCGCCTATCCGCGGCAAGGGTGGCTCCCAAGACCAGGGCGTAGGAGCCCGGGTTCGGCATCACCTCTGGGTGATCAGCCCGGCTCCAACTGATGGGCTTCTCAGACCAGTGCATGAATTCTGGAGTATCTGATGCTACTGCATTCACTTCTTGCTGTTGCTGCCGCCTGCTTTGGCGATCATCAGCCACACTGGTAAACACTACGTAGGCACCATGCTCTTCTGGGTAGTCGTCTTGTACCGCGCCGACTGGCCTGACAGCCGGCTGCTGGGGCGGTGGTGGAGGCGGCGGCCCAGCAGGCGGAGGAGGGGCAAGGCCGTCTCCCTTGGCGATCCTGGTGAGCCAGTGGCACTTCCGGGTGGTGTGATTTGACGGCTTCGCGCCGCTATGGAACTTGCAGGGTCCGTCCAGAGTCTGCTCGTAAGAGAAGGCCGGCAACCAGTTGGACTTGCCGCCTTTCTGCCGCTTGGCGGGAGGCTGCCCTCCGGCACCTGGTTCGATCGTCGCCACCTACCGGCTGTTGGAAGCCGGGCTGCGGGCCTTGCGCCAGGATCATTCTGCTGGTTGCTGCCGATCAAGGCGTCGCCAGCTGGAGTTCTGGGAGCATGAGGAGCCACCTTGCCAGTCGCACTGACTTCGATCTCCGACTTCATGGAGGATTCGGTCAGAAGCGCATTTATGCTGCTATGATCAGCTTTTTCGAGGGTCTCCGGCCGTCGCCGCAAAGGAGCTTGTGCTTGAGGAGGGTGCCTTCTCTGCACCCGGCGGTGAAGTACTCGATTGCTTGCACCTCATGCACTCCTTCGCAGGAGTTCCGGAGCTCGGCCCAGCGCTTGAGGTAGTCGCGAGTAGACTCGTTGGGGCCTTGCACGCACCAGGACAGCTGACGAGGCTTGGGAGCTCGCTTGTATGTGCTCGTGAAGTTGCGGACGAAGGCCTCGGTGAAGTCGACCCAGCTGTTGATGCTGCGGGGCTTAAAGTTGTTCAACCATGTCCGGGCCGTGCCCTGGAGCATGAGGCGAACATACTTTACGGCAACGCGCTTGTTGCCGTTCGCTATGCTGACGGCAGTGGAGTAGTCCACCAGCCAGTCCTCCGGCTTCACGGAGCCGGTGTATTTGGGCGTGTCTCGGGGGAGTGTGAATCCTCTGGGGAAGGGCTCGTCTCAGATGCGAGGTCCGAAATAGGGCGGGCCCAACTCGTCTTCTTCTTCCAGCGCCAGGGATCGGTGGAGTCGCTCGATCCGGTGGCGGGCATCATTTTCTCCGACTCCCTCTCGGCGGCCAAGGCGGTCGCCGAGAGTCGGATGCTCGACGGGTGGCGGAGAGACTCGCCTTTCTCTGATGGGAGGAGGAGGCAGATAGTCGTCCCGCCGCTCCACTGCTCTCGGGTGGCCGTCTTCATCGCGCTCGATGGAGATGTGAGTCCGGCTATGGCTGACAGCCGGATCCTTGTTTTTCCTGCCGCGGACGCTGCCAGTCGGCGTCCGAGACGTCGCGCCTTGGTCTCGGCGGGGAGGCAAGTCGCCGTGTTGTCGCTGGCGCCTCGCGGCGGCAGCCGGGCTTCGTCTTGCGCAGCGGCCACGCCGAGGAGCTGCTGGACTCGCTCATCAGCGCGCGCCTCGCCTCGAAGTTATTCAGCTGCTCGCCGCTGCGAGCGGCGCGGATGTTCTCCGCGTGGCGTATGCATAGGGCGATCGCCCCAAACAGATCGGCGATGGCTACGCCGCTGCTGGACTGCGCTTAGGCGGCTTAGGCCCGGGCCGGAGCCGGCGAGCGCCCACGGCGCGATCCATCTCGTGTTGGTAGGCTTCCGACAAGCGTCTCATGCTTGCCAGCTTCTGTGCGCCCACAAGGAGCTGGAGGCGGCGTGCTTCCAGCGTCCCAGCGTCAGCGTCTTCCGGAATGGGGGCGGTCAGGTCTTGCAGAACCGCGTCGAGAGGGTCACGAGCTCCCTCGCCAGAAGGCTCGCTGTGACCGATGACGAGCACCTCCGTGACGGTGCTTCCGCCACTCTCCGCGCGAGGGAGAGGCTTGTCGTAGACCACCACGTTGGTGGGGAACACGTCGAGCGACGTGGTGTCAGAATCGACCAGCATCGGGTCGGTGGAGCCTACGGACTCCAGGTCGGCGGCGGGCTCGCCGGCGACGTGGAGCTGCTCGAGGAGGCCCGCGAGGAGGCTTTCGGGGCCGTCCTTGCCTGCGTCGGATGCAGGCTCGTCGGAGAGGCGAACCTCGCCAACAAGTTCGGCGAGGCAGCTCGCCGCGTAGGCGACCTCAGCTCGCCGCGCAGGCGACCTTGCCTCGTCGGATGCAGCGCGTCGGCGCAGACTCCGTCTGGCGTGTCAGGCTGGCTGCGCTCGCCAGGGAGGAAGAGGGTTCCCGTCCAGAGCAGGTCTCCTGACGACGGTGCACCTCGCCCCACGGTGGGCGCCAAATGTCGGGGGTTGGGTGCGACATATGCCAAAGGATGGCTTATCATGGAGGGGGCGAGTAGAACGTCGCGGTGCTCGAAACGGGATGAGGCGAAGACATGCACGCCGCCAATCTTACCCAGCTTCGTGGCTCTCCGAGGAGATAATACCACATCGCTGCTGCTCTGCGGGGTCTCCGCATGATCACTATGGCAAAGTGAGTACAAGATGCTCCTTGAGCTGTTCGGGGTGAGGAAGGAGAAGGGCACGGCTAGCTCTTCTCTCCCTCTATGTGTGTGCCTAAAACTACTAGGTTTCAACCCTTTGCATGGGTGCCCCGGGGGGTTTATATAGGCCTACCCCCCGGGGGTACAATGGTAATCCGACTGGGTGCGGGTCCAAGCCGTCAGTCTCTTAAGTCGCCATCTTCTCCACCGACTTCTGGGGCCCGCCGACGGTCCAGCATGGGGCCGACAGCCCTTGTCCGCCGCGGGCAGGTCTTGCCGGTTGCGGATGACTGTAGCCGTGCTTCTAATTACGCGAGCTTGGTCATGGGGTCATGGCAACAGTGCCACCGCCTGGCGGGCGATCACTGTTGCCATTCCCTGTCTTGTCTGGTTAATGGCGCATGGAGCCCGTGGGAGGGGTCGGCCGACTCCCGGAGGCCGACTCCAACGGGTCCGTCTTTGGGGCGCACTCGCCGTCTTCGGTACTCCCGCCGACAGGCGGGTCCCGCCGTCTTCGGGTCGTACAGACAGGCCATCGTGGGTACAGGGATCTGCCCACGGGGCTGATGTCAGGGATCTGCCCAGGGACTTCAAACAAAACTTAAATGGACAGTGCAGACTAGTTCCTCCGTCCAGGTGCGTGCCATGTCCTATCTTGTCATCACAACAAGGTTAGATATTAGAGTACTACTACCTCCTTTCTAGTTTAAAGGGCTCGATTCAAAGATTTCACCTACTCTTAGCAAGATAGTAGAGGCGGTGGAATAGTTTTTGAAGTCTGCAAAAGTACTCAACTAATGCTGTCGTTCTTCACAAAAAAAGTGTTTACCAATGCATGCATGAACACTAGTTACTCTAACCCCCTCTCTTCTTTAATTCTTTGCCACATCAGCATGTTTGCTATTCCCGTGTGCATGATACCAGCTAAGATACCACCATTCTGGCCAGCCTTAATCATAGCATGCAATAATTTAGTGCACCTTGAAATATGAACATGTGTGGGGCGCGTATCTTTTTAATGACTTGAGACTATACCTAGCCCGACATGCAAGATGACTTATTATGCACCGTTCCCCATACCTGCAGGAAGAACGTTCATCTCCAAATCTTTTCCTCTCCATGTGTGGAAACAATATGCCTGCCAAACTCTCCTTCTCCCTCCGGCGGTCCCACCACTCCACCCCGTGTGAAAAAATCGGCATGCACGACTCTCCTCCCCCCCACGCTCGTCCAATCCGTTGTGACTAGCAATGTTTCCACCCCTTCCCTCCCTCGTAATCTACTCCAACAAATATGCCCACATAGCTGTTATGTTAATCATGCAACATATCTTGTAGGACGCTGCTTCAGTTACTTAACTGCAGGTGCATTGGGTCACTGACATATGTGCCCAACAAGGGTCTGGCCCACATGTCAGTGATGCAACTAGACCTGCAGATAAGTCAGTGCAGCTCAGTCCATATCTTATGTAGGTTTGCCATTGCTCGCTATAAATACTACGCCTCCCATGGCATTCGGAAGAACGCTCACGTTCGTCCTCCCCCTCCCTCTCACGTCGACCACCATGGCATCGCCCCTCCCAAGCCCTAAGCGCCCCTCGCTGCACCGCTTGGACGGTCACGCATCGTCGTTCCGTTCCTCGCCGCCACTAGTCAAGGAGGACACGTCGGTGTTCCACTCCTCGCCGCGCGTCGAGGTGGACGCGTCGGCGTTCCCAATCTCACAAGCACGCGCATCGGCTTGCCGCTACGAGGAGAACGCAGCGCCGCCCGCCGAGCCCCCCAGCCTTCAGGAGCTTTGGAAAGAAATGGATGTCGCCATGTGGGAGGCTTTGCTGCCGGGAGAGCACGCCAAAACAAAGGCGGAGAAGAAGGCTGAGGAAGAGAAGCACGCCGCGGGGCAAGCTGCCTGGCAGTTCTATGTCGGGTCCGAGAGTGTCAGGCAATTGGCTCTTTGGCAAAAGGCTCGTGCAAGGGCCGTGAGGGCGGCGGAGGACGCCCGTGCCAAAGCCCTGAGTGCAGTCGGGCCCAAGCGCCTCATCTACGCTTGGCGGTACGTGGACCGGGTGCATGCTTCCAGCGAGGAGGAGTGCCTGCTGGGGCCGGATCACCACACCGGTGAGATCGCGCTCGCCCGCCGGCAAGCCACTAATCAGCACCTCGCGAGTTGCGAGGCTGAGGAAGAGGCGTTGTCGGGCGCTCATTGAAACGGTCAAGACAGGGCACTCGTGGCGTGCCGCAAGCGCTCCTACGAGCATCGTGGCTTTTAGTAGGGAGTATAATTTAGTTTCGTAAGGTGTTCTCATTAGTTTTGGGATGCAAATGATAAATCCCGAACGTTCGGGAATTATTAGCATCCTTAATTAAGTATGTAAGAGGGAAAGTTTGGAAACCTTGTGTATCCGTACGCATTTTGTAAGTAGGTGCATACAGCACAAACTTTAGTACTATATACTATCGCACTACACGTCTCTCTCTATATATGCTTGCAGACTGTGCTACTCCCTCCGTCCAGGTGAATAAGTCATCTTTGGTTGTGCACCGTGACCAAGTAGGAGGGAAGACTTTATACACCTAGACGGAGGGAGTACTACTATTACTTATGTACGGGCAAATGCACGTTTAAACATTATGATGCGGTTTTTGTAAAAGTAGAAAAACAACACTAGTCAAGCTTGTGAAACGATTCAATGCAAAACAAATGCAAAAATGCTCGTTTGATTGTTTACTTTTAGCTTCCTTCTCTGTGGTTATTTCTCTGTCGTACTTTGTACGGAGTATCTCACTGGTCGGAAAGGCATGCAAATTCCCAAACCGCTTCCTACACCCTGTATTGAATTTTTTGCCTAACAAGTTGTGCCGTGCAATTGGAATTCCAACTTGAGTACTAGTAATACTAGTAGGAGTACCAGGGGCGAGTTCGTTTAGGCTTCTAGATTAGTAGTAATCCCTTTACTACTAGCTCCGTCATGGTTTGTTGGTCCCCATTGTAATCTGTGTCAAATTTTGATCATAAATTTAACTAATGAAATGTTTGTGATGTCACATGCACTAACATTTTATCAGTTAAATCATTGGCCAAAATTTACCACAAATTACAATGGTGATGAATAAACTAGGACGGAGGTACTACCTCCATTTTTGTATACAAGGCCACTATAAAAAATACATTTTGCATCTATACAAGGCCACCAACAGTAATCGAGACAAATATTAATGATGTTTCCTCGTACTAGTAACCCATGGCTTAATTACTAGCATGCATGTAGTGGATGATAATGACAAACTCATCTACTTCCTCTCTCACGGCCACTCAATTTCTTCTAATGTGCATGCACCCTATTAATTAACCCGGTAAACGAGAAAATAAATTGACTTGTAAAGCACACATTGATTTTTATCTTGGTACCTGTAATTTGAGTTTGTGGCCTTGTATATAAAAATGAAGGGACTAGTAGTACTACCACCGTCCTGGTTTATTGGTCCCCATTGTAATCTGTGCCAAATTTTGATCATAAATTAACTAACAAAATATTATTGCATGTCACTAAAAATTATATCATTGGAAACTACGTTCAAATACGAATCCAGCGATATAATTTTTGTTCATATGCACTAACATTTTGTCAGTTAAATCTTTGGTCAAAATTTAGCACAAATTATAAAGGGGACTAATAAACCTGGACGGAGGTAGTAGTTTAGAAGCCCAAATAAATGAGTGAGGCGCCTTAATGTTACTCTCCACTGTGACTAGTCTTATGGGAAAAGCTGGGGAAGAGACGGATTATTTTTTAAGCCGCCAAAAGAACTGGCCCTAGGAGTAGTAGCTAGGTATACTAGGAGTAGTAGCCAGGGTTCGAGTGTGCGAGATGAACCGGAGAAAGTAAATGCAGAGAGATGAAATGCAAAAAAGACGGAGGGATGTGATGGTTGCTTATCCGTTTATTTTACCAGGCCACTTATTACTGGCAGTGGTTGGGTTTTGTGATATGATGGCTTTACTGCCGCGCCACAAGCGGGGTGAGACTCCCGTGCAGCACCGCCCTTTACACTTGTACTACATCGATCGTGGTTTATTAGTCCCCCATTGAATTTGACTGAAGATTTATCTGACAAAATGTTAGTGCATGTCAAAAAAACTATATCGTTGGATTCGTATTTGAACATAGCTTTCAATGATATAATTTTGTTTGACAGGCATCAACATTTATCATACTATATATAATGTTAGTTCAATTTTTGGTCGTACTAATCTATAGTAAGGTCCCCGTGCGTTGCGTGGAAGAGTGAAATGCACTGATCGGGGACTTGTTTATTTTGACAAAGGATGTGGGGGCCAACTCATGTGTAACGGGTATCGATAGGTTTCTTCAGATATTATTTCATCTTTAGAGCTCACAAACATCCGGGTGAAATAGATAAAAGGGTATCTTTTGCAAACAAAAGCGTTCAACTGTTCAACCTGCATCCAAAACTTGTGAAGAAATAACACTTCTTGTGCTTTGCAAGAAATGATCTTTAAGAATTAGTTTTTGAGTATCGATTGTTATACATGCAGGCTATAGATGACATGGCACTTTCTTATAGTCAACAGTTGGCTATACTATTAAGTATTAACCATGCCCTTATACACCTAGACGGAGGGATTAAATCAGGATGACTTGGAAGGGGGCAGAGGAGCTATAATAAATGGTTCATCGTAAGTCTTTCACCAGTACTGTAGTAAAAGTTCATACACGGAAGATTCTAGACTAAACCATAGATGGATACACTTTTATCATGCACGATACTCCAATAGAGCAAGATCATGCATGGAAGTCTCCACATGCTTAAACAGCGGATTACATTGAGCGAAGACTAATAATCAACATTTAACTTGATAATCCGTATGTCCAGGTGAACCTCCTTGGAGTCCCCGTGCACCACATTGGCGGGTAAAGGGTACCATGGGTTTTCCAAGTCCACATCGGCGGGAAAGTCCCAGCTTCGCGGAGTCCAAGTCCGTTCGATCAGGCCGGTGTCGCCGCCCACGTGACTCGGAGGGGTAGTAACACTGGCCATGCACCCGTACATCGGCCTCGTGTCAGTGTCAGCGTCAGCGGCGTCGTCCCTGACACACACTACAAAGACGGGGCGGCGGACTGCGCGGGCCTTGCTGGTGCCCATGATCAAGAGGAAGACGCTGCCGTCCTCCTCGGAGACTAGCAGGCGGCGGTGAGCGTCCAGCGACTACGGCATGGTGAACAGGTAGCACGTCTCGTACTTGATTTTCTCCGCCAAGGGCCAGTAGTGACTGCTGCATGCATCCGTGAGGTGATGCACCATGTCCGCCGGCGAGCCCCAAAAAGGCATCGGGCACTCATAGCAGTAGACGAAGGGCTCCTTGGAGGCATCGACCAGGCCGTCCATGAAACGGGAGTGGCTGTAGGGGACGTATGCCAGCTTGAATATATGAGCAAGTTACTACAAGATTTAATCCGAATAAGCACAAAATAAATCATGACGGCTGTAACAGAGATGAAACTAATCATGTGGACTAGCATAGTAGTAGGATACAGAGTAGAAACATGAATTCTACCACGATTTCGAACAGGAAGGACAGAAACACATACGATGCAACGGGAGCAGCACCGTTGGCATTGAGGTTGTCGCCCATGTCATTGAGGAAGAGGTTGCCGAGGTCAGGGAAGAAGTCGTCATCGGTGAAGTCGTGGCTGCTGTGGCTGCCAGCAGCCACGAGAGTGCGCTCCCCAAATTTCAACAGCGCCCGCTGAATGGAGCGCAGGAGGGAGTGGCTATAGGGGACGTTGCGGCCGCCGAATGGAGCGCACGAGTAGCACACGAAGCAGTACATGGTGTCCTTACTAGTACTCCCTAGTCTCTATCTATCTATATCTCTACTACTCTTATAAAAATAGAGTTGGTGATGATGGTGTGCCTACCGTCCTACAATATAGTCTGTTCGATTTATATCTGACGGATAGGAAGGAAACTATGGCAATTTTGCAAAAAGATACCCACACCCCTTATCTCCCACAACCTTGTGCTCCTCCCTAACTCTCTATCTCTACTCTTACCTCTATCTTTACTACTCTTCTTTGTTTTTTTATAATAAATTGATAGTACTGCGCCGTCCGCTGCACGCCCAGCTGAACACACCTCCTCGCCTCCATCATCACCAACTGAGTCTTTTATAGGAGTAGGAGTAGAGAAAAAAACCGAGTTGGTGATGATGGTGTGCCGCAATGCACGGGCATCTTGCTATTTTTTTGCATATAATTCCAAACACAACGTAGACACGGTCTTTGAGCACGGTTCGTAGTCGTTCCACTCTCGGGCATTGAAGTTTGTAACTATTTTAGATTACAATATACTACTCCTCCGGTGCTAGTAGTAGAGCAGAGTCCTACTCTACTACTCTACTCAAGCAAGTTAGGGCATAGTAGTAGGTACTGTAGGGAGTACCAGTACTGTGATCACTCAAGCAAGTTTTCTGGCATCGATATGACCCTACGCTGCTGGTATGTGTCTCGTAAGTCAAGCGGCGTGCTGTAGTCATCATCACCTGTCCACTTCCCGCAGCACATATTCGCTTCTCCATCTTTGTCCGCACATAATCTCTTCCAATCTTCCATCCCCGCTAAGCCCCCCCCCTCGTCTGAAACCCAAGCACTAACAATGGCAGAACCGAGCAGCATCCGCCGAAAGAGTGGCTGGAATTCGCTCCCCACAGAGGTAATCAAGGTCATTGTTTCACGTGTGGACAATCTCAGTACCATGCCGCTCGCCGCGTGCTCGTCGGGGTTGTACCATTTACTCAAAGCCCTCAAGCCGGAGCTTTTTAAGCCAGCTCCTTGCTTGCTGATGCCGCCTGATCTTGAGAAACGGCATGTCACACAACATAATGATCGAAGGGTGGCGCGTATCAACCCCCTTGACTGCGATCCGATCCCCGTCACCCTCAACTACATTAACGGTATGTACTGGGTCGGCATGAACACGTCTTGGATGGTGCTTGTCGACGGTCATGGCAGCTGGATGCTCGTGGAGGTCTACACCCGGCGATTGATCCCCCTTCCTTCGATTAACCTTTGCCTTTGCTTTGGCACCGCTGAGAATACTCGGAATCTTACAGTAGCCAACATGATACCAAGTTTGATTTGCTCAAGGTTGTAATCTGCCAAGTGCCCACAAGATCTGCGAATTATAAAGACTTCAGCTAATTGCGTTCTTCAACCGCGATCTCACCTATCTGACAGGTCACTGTGGTAAGTGGATAAATCTGCACGTCCATCACAGGATCATACATCCTCCATGGTTCTTTGATGCCATTGAACAGAAGGGCTTCATTTACAATGTCGACTCCTTCTATGGCTAGACGTATTGATGGCCTACTCCAGTCATCGCTACAATCGACTGTTACAGCAGTATGTTACTTTCCTATGATATCATGATGTCTTGCTTATATTACTGTCAACATTTACTGAAAATATATTCATGCTCATAACATGTTGTTCTTAAGATTGACTACATCAAGAGGCCTTTTTTATTTGACTCCAACTTGATATGATGTTGTAGGCCGCCTGGTGTCCCTACCCTTCCTAATCTCAAAACCTTTCAAAGAAAAGCGGCATGGCAGTTGCAGGTGGTTCCTGGCTCGATCAGACGATGACGAACGATTGATTATCGTTAGCACGTACCGGACATGTTGTTTCACGGAATACAATCACAGTCACTGCAAGGTCTTTGAGCAGGATCCCAGCTTCTCTGGGCCTTCAGGAATTTTTGACTGGAGGCTGGTAAGTAGACTTGGTACACGCTCTTTTTTTGTCGGAATGAATTATCCGATTAACCAGGAGATAACCGACAGCAAGGATCATGATGGCAGCGCGGTTTTTTTTCATCGTGCAAACCGTGTGTACACAGTGTACCATGCGCCCTCTGCATGCACCATACCCTCGATATGTGTCGCCACGCCTCGCAGCCCAAAGTAGGAGAGAGGGTCGCAAGTATCGCACTTCGACCCGCTGGCTGGAGTTTCCCGTCGAGCACCCATCTGGTTCAAGCCGGCCACCAATCTCCACACTTAATAAATAGTAACATCTAACCGAGCCGCTTAGTTAGATGCGCATACTTTGGTGTGTAGTAGGTCTTTATTTAGTTTGATGCATACGCTTGTTCTTTTTTGCAGCCCTTTGTAATAATGGCTGATGTTTGGTTTGGAAGAGAGAGCTGCGTCTTCACTCTTCCGCCTGCCATCGCTTCTGTTGCACCCCCAGCCCTAGTTGTTGCTGCTGTTGTTTTCAATGTACAATCAGTAGTATATTTCGTCTATTGGTTGAATAAATGTGTTGTTAGAACGACAAACACAATGTTTTGGAAGTCGTTGCACGGTTCGATCCTTAGTGCCCCGTACCATACGTAACGCATACTATTTTTCGTACGGAACACATTTTCCACTTGTTGATAACATGCAGCCCACTGATGAAGGCCCAATAGAGGATCACATAATTAACTGGAAAGGAGGCTCTCACATGAATCCGGCCCAGGTACATGCTCATGGTCCCCTAAACTTAAATAAGTAAATAAATAAATAAAGCTAAATGCTCATGCACCAGTTCTTTAAATTCATGATTTAACAGGAGGATATTATTTCCTATGATGGTTTCCTTACATTCAGTCGATATCATT
Source organism: Aegilops bicornis (assembly GCA_021605145.1). Lineage (NCBI taxonomy): Eukaryota > Viridiplantae > Streptophyta > Magnoliopsida > Poales > Poaceae > Aegilops > Aegilops bicornis. The sequence continues at coordinate 676,500,400 of CM038672.1, forward strand.
CTTAGGCAAAGATAGCGACCAGTCTTCTTTCTCCCAGCATTTCCTTCCTGCAACCAGCGGACCCATGCAAATCGTAGTCAACGTCGTAAATAGTTTCGGTCCATTTTTATTTTTCAATAAGAATGTCCAACCCAGCCCAGCACATTGGCGACAACACTTTATCCTTCGCCTTTGGTGCGCTGCCAAGGCCATTGCGTGGCCCTGTCAACATAGTTTTTTTTTGAAACGGTCCCTGTCAACATAGTGAATCGGGAGAGAACTGTAGTAGTGAGTATGATAGTACGGACCCACCAGGTCCACTCCCGAACACAAGCAAGCGCCTATTTTACTACTTAGATGCACCCCTCGTTTTTTTTACTCTAATCCACCCTGCTGATATCCGGGACCCATATCATTTTTAAGGTATAGTCAATTAACGGCATAATTGCACAACTTTTTTTTGAGTAGTAATTCGGAGGAGCAGGCTATAAACTGGGTTGTGCGGTCTCTGTGGCCCGTCTAACAACATGACCAGCCCAGCAGGTTTTTCTTTGGGAAAATAGGTAGCCCAGTATTTCTTTTTGAAGAATACCCAAGCTAGGCCTATTTGTTTTCTTCGACTTACTGGGTTGCAAATCTTTCAAGACGAGGAAGGATGCATTCTGGCCTGGCCATAGAGAATGGTCAGTGTGAGTTAAAATTAATATCAAAGGGGTTGAAAATTCCAAAAAATTATAGCAAATGGGATATTAGTTTCTTTTTTTGTTTTTGTTCTTCACTGATATTTTATAGTATTTCATTGGATTTAACATGACATAGTACTAATTTATTTTTAAATTTCTTTTAGTATGGGTACTAATTTTTGGATTAAGAATATTTTGTTCCCCAGCCAAAATTTGCGAATTTTCAAAATTTAGCACATATTTAGTAAAAAAATTAACCCTGTTATTGACCAGAAAATGGGCAGCAATTCTAAAAATGGAAAACGAGCTGCAATAATTTCCATATGAATTAGAAAATGAGTAAAAATTATAAAAATAATAGCAAATGGGCTGTAAACGCCACAGATTTCGAGGCTGACTTGTTTACGCAAGGCTTTGTCAGTCAACACACGATTCTAGCAGCAGTGACTGTTGGATGTCCATCCAACGACCGACGTGCTTCTCCAATCTCTGATCTTCCTGCTGTAGCCGCCTAAACTATCGCCGGAGGACTGTCTGCTCCCTCCTCTTGTGGCCCGCCGTGATGCCGCGCAGGCTTCCTCGGCCCACCCTACTCCCTCCGCTAGTCTGGCCGCACGCAATCAGCTGCCTCCTTATTATGCGAAAAAATGATTCCTCCCACTGACATCTGGGGCGCACCGGTTGGGAGGCTGGCCTGTGGGCGTACTAAGTTGACGCGTACGCAGGGCTTGTCAACTTAGTCAACAAACGATTGTAGCAGCAGTAACCGTTGGATTTGAATCGAACGGTCCTCTGCTTCTTTAATCGCTGCTCTTCTTGCACCAGCCACCCAAACCAGCGCCAGGGAGAGCGCCTGCTCCTGCCTCCAGTGGATGGTTGTGCTGCCGATGAGGCCTCATTGCCCCCTACTACTCCCACCGCTAGCCAGGCCCTCCGGCGACGGCAGCCTCACACCGCAGCCGAACCAGTGAACCTCAGATTCTCTCCGTGTGGGCATCCATCGCCGCTGCCTTTCCCGACTCTGCGTCGTCATCTTCCTAGGCCTCGCCGTCGTCCACCGCCCTGGTGCTCTCGGCGCGGCGTGGTCAACGTGGTCATGGAACGACTTCCATCGGACGTGGACTGTACGTGGAGAGGCTGACAGCTGGGTCCACGGCCGCACACAAGGAAATGCCTCCTTATTACACGCAAAATAATGATTCCTCCAGCTGACATCTGGGACCCACCAGAAGGGCCTCTGTATTTCACAAAAAAATGTTCCCCCCGCTGACAGGTCGGACCCCCCCCCCCACCTATATCTTCACAAGCAAGGAAGTGTCTCCTTATTACACAAGAAAAATGAATACCCCCCTGCTAGCTGGGACCCACCATGGTGGGTGGCTGACTTGTGGGCCCACTAAGTTGACGGGGACGGAGGGCTTTGTCAACTTAGTCAATACTCCAGTGACCGTATGATGTCCATACAACGGCCATAGTGCTTCTTCAACCTCTGGTCTTCTTGCTCCACCGCCACAGCTGGCCGGTCGTGCCGCTTCCCTCGACTCGTGGCCGGCTGTGCTGCCACGAAGGCCTCACCGCCCCCATACTACTCCCACCGCTGGCCATGCCTTCCCTCTACTCACCCACACCCCCTGTTATTCTGCGGCGACGGCAGCCTCACACCGCAGCCGAACCAGTGAACCCTCATACTCCTCTACACGTGGGCATCCACTGCCGCGTCTTCCCAGGCTCCGAGTCGTCCCCTTCCTAGGCCTCGCCATCGTCCATTGCCCTGGTGCTCTCGCCGCGGCGTGGTCAATGTGGTCAAGGAACGACTTCCATCAGACGTGGACTGTATGTGGAGAGGCTGACAGCTGGGTCCACGGCCGCAGCAAGGAAGTGCCTCCTTATTACGTGCAAAATAATTATTCCTCCACCTGACAGCGGGGACCCACCGGACGAACCGCCATATTTCACGAAAAAAGGTTTCCCCCTGACTGCTCGGACCCACCAGCTACATCTTCGCACGCAAGGAAGTGCCTGACAATCGGGACCCACCTGGTCGAAGCGTACGTAGCGTTGTCATTCTGGTCGCGAATGTGTACGTACATATATACTGGTCGATGTAGAGGCGCGCACGTGTCGTAGTAGAGGTGTGCACACAGCATATACATGTACGTACAACGGCCAGTGTGCAAGAAAGAAAATACGGCCACGTATGTGTATATACGGGCGGGGTCTCGAACGCCTACTCACACATACGTACGGCCAGGGCTTGTGTACATGGCTGGGTCGGAACGGAGAAACAGCGTCATCGTCGTGTTCATGGGGAGCCAACCGGCTGGGTTGGAATGGAATATGGCATCATGTTCATCGGGAAAGCTTGGACAGAACAGGCGATGGAAACGAGGCCTGGCGTACCGCATAACGGAGGAAACGGCCTTGTGCTCGACCAGCCACGTTCGAAACGGGATCCTGTTCATCGGTAGGGGTCTGGCGTACCGCAAAACGGAGGAAACGGACCTCCTATGGTCGAAACGGGGGTCCTATTGATCGGGAGGGGTGTGGCGTACCGCAAAACGGACGAAACAGACTTGTGTTGGAGCGCTACGGTCGAAACGGGGGTCCTGTTCATCGGGAGGGGTGTGGCATACCGCAAAATGGGACTCCACGGGATACTGTTCATCTCCACCGTCGACTTCCTCCAGCCTCACGGGCTACTGTTCATCCATCGTCGACCTCCTCCAGCCTCCACGGGCTCCTGTTCATCCAGCCTCCACCGGGCGCTACTCCACCGGCTACTGTTCAACCGCCTTTCCATGGGCTCCTGTTCAACCACCCCTCCACGGGCACCCGTCCAACGTCTACTGTTCATCCAGCCCTCCACGGGTTCGTCCTGTTCATCCAGCCCTCCACGGGGTCCTTTTCATCCAGCCCCAACCGGCTCGATCGATCAGGGTCCTCTTCATCCAGAGGCAACGCCATGGGGTCCTGTTCATCCACCCCACCGCTCACTTTCATCCAACCCCCTCCCCCCCCCCCCGGCAATGCTCACTGTTCATCCAGAGGCAGCATCGATCGGCTTCAGTTAGCAGCAGTAGCAAAGGAATCGATCGCTCGGGTTCAAGAACGCGAGTTCTAAAGGTAATCGCCGGGTTCGATTAGAGCCCAACGCAACGCTCAGGTTTAGTTAGAGCCAACGCCTCACACACACGCGCGTACGTGTATGAGAGAAACACGCATCGCTCGACCCCCGACCACCCACCGTAACCGGGAACTCCCCAAAATTTTCCTCACCCTCGCTTCTACCATGGTTTTTTCCTTCATGGACGGCCCAAAGAATGTCATGCAGTTGTGTCTCCGGCTCGCCCAGGACGAAAAGCCCATTTTCTGTCATGATTTTTTGTCATATAAGTAGGAGCTCACTACATCTATGATGATACCATGTTTTGTCACAATTATCGTCATAGAAGTGTCATAAGTATGACAGAAAAAATTTCGTTCGGCCCAAAATGAAACGGATGTGTCTTTTTTTTGAAGTGGTGGTCTTGTTTTCTAATGTAGTTTTCAAACTCATAAAGGCATTGGCTAGGATCCATATTGTGAGGATTATCATTTTCACTGAACTTCATAAGAGAATTTACCTCTACCACCTTAGGCAGTGGTGGTGTTTTAAGCACATGTATTTCTTCAATAGGAGGTAAATTTTTAACATCCTCAGCTTTAATACCTTTTTCCTTCATAGATTTGTTTGCCTCTTGCATATCTACAGGACTGAGATATAATATTCCCCTCTTCTTTAGAGTGGGTTAAGGCGGTGGCTCAGGAATAGTACAATCATCATAATTTTTCAATATGTTATTCAATAATTCTTCAGCTTGAGCAATCGTTCATTCCTGAAAACACAACCAGCACAACTATCTAGGAAGTCCCTAGAAGCATCGGTTAGTCCATTATAGAAGATATTAAGTATTTCATTTTTCTTAAGAGGACGATCAGGCAAAGCATTAAGTAACTAGAAAAGCCTCCCCCAAGCTTGTGGGAAACTCTCTTATTTAATTTGAAAAAAGTTAAATATTTCCTATAAGGCAGCTTGTTTCTTATGAGCAAGAAAATATTTTTCAGAAAAGTAGTAAATCATATCCTGGGGACTAAGCACACAACCAGGAGCAAGAGTATTGTACCAAGATTTTGCAGCACCGTTTAATGAGAAAGGAAATAATTTGAGAATATTGTAGTATCGAGTTTCTCATCATGAGTAAAAAGGGTGGCTATATCATTCAACTTAGTAAGATGTGCCACAACAGTTTCAGTTTCATAACCATGGAAAGGATCAGATTCAACCAAAGTAATTAACTCTGGGTCGACAGAGAATTCATAATCCTTATCATTAATAAAGATAGGCAAATTAGCAAACTTAGGATCACATTTCATTCTAGCATTCAGAGATTTTTCTTTATACTTGTGTAATAATTTCTCTAGATCATCTCTATCCTTACAAGCAAGAATATCTCTAGTTGCCTCTTCACTCATAACATAGCCTTCTGGTACCTTAGGTAATTCATATCTAGGAGGGATAGCTCTAGCAAGTGTTTCAGGAGTTTCAGTTTCAAGCTCATCATCAGATTCAACAAGATCATGTTGTATCACTCTAGCAATTTGTTCAACAAGAAATTCACCAAATGGCACATCATCATTATCGAGCATGGTACTAGTATCATCATAAGCATCATTGATACGTCCATTTCGCTTCATGCTTTTATATCGATATTTATTGCATTATGGGTTGTTATTACACGTTATGTCACAATACTTATGGCTATTCTCTCTTATTTTACAAGGTTTAACATGAAGAGGGAGAATGCCGGCAGCTGGGATTCTGGGCTGGAAAAGGAGCAAATATTGGAAACCTATTCTGCACAGCTCCAAAAGTCCTGAAACTCCATGAAAGACATTATTGGAATTAATGATATTTATTGAGCAGAAGAAGTACCAGAGGCGGCCCACACCCTGGCCATGAGGGCGGGCGGCGCATCCACCCTTACAGGGCGCGCCCCCTGCCTCATGGGCCCCTTGGTGGCCCTCCGGTGCCCATCTTCTGCTATATGAAGTCTTTCACCCTCGAAAAAATCATAAGCAAGCTTACGGGACGAAACTCCGCCGCCACGAGGCGGAACCTTGGCGAAACCAATCTAGGGCTCCAGTGGAGCTGTTCTGCCGGGGAAACTTCCCTCCGAGAGGGGGAAATCATCATCATCGTCATCACCATCGATCCTCTCATCGGGAGAGGGTCAATATCCATCAACATCTTCACCATCACCATCTCCTCTCAACCCCTAGTTCATCTCTTGTATCCAATCTTTGTACCAAAACCTGAGATTGGTACATGTGGGTTGCTAGTAGTGTTGATTACTCCTTGTAGTTGATGCTAGTTGGTTCTTTGGTGGAAGATCATATGTTCAGATCCTTAATGGATATTAATACCCCTCTGATTATGAACATGAATATGATTTGTGAGTAGTTACGTTTGTTCCTGAGGACATGGGTGAAGTCTTGCTATTAGTAGTCATCTGAATTTGGTATTCGTTCGGTATTTTGATGAGATGTATGTTGTCTCTCCTCTAGTGGTGTTATGTGAACGTCGACTACATGACACTTCACCATTGTTTGGGCCTAGAGAAAGTAATTGGGAAGTAATAAGTAGATGATGGGTTGCTACAGTGACAGAAGCTTAAACCCTAGTTTATAAGTTGCTTCATAAGGGGCTGATTTGGATCCATATGTTTCTTTCTATGGTTAGGTTTACCTTAATACTTCTTTTGTAGTTGCGGATGCTTGCAATAGGGGTTAATCATAAGTGGGGTGCTTGTCCAAGAAAGGGCAGTACCCAAGCACCCGCCCACCCACATATCAAATTATCAAAGTAATGAACGTGAATCATATGAGCGTGATGAAAACTAGCTTGACGATAATTCCCATGTGTCCTCGGGAGCGCTTTTCTCATTATAAGAACTTGTCCAGGCTTGTCCTTTGCTACAAAAAGGATTGGGCCACCTTGCTGCACTTTATTTACTTTCATTGCTTGTTACCCGTTACAAAATATCTTATCACAAAACTATCTGTTACCTATAATTTCAGTGCTTGCAGAGAATACCTTACTGAAAACCGCTTGTCATTTTCTTCTACTCGTCGTTGGGTTTGACACTCTTACTTATCGAAAGGACTACGATAGATCCCCTACACTTGTGGGTCATCAAGACTCTTTTCTGGCGCCGTTACCGGGGAGTGAAGCGCCTTTGGTGAGTGGAACTTGGTAAGGAAATATTTATATAGTGTGCTGAAATTTACTGTCACTTGTTGCTATGGAAACTAATCCTTTGAGGGGCTTGTTCGGGGTATCTTCACCCCGACCAGTAGAGGAAAGAGTTGCTCCTCAACCTACTGAAAATGTTTACTTTGAAATTCCTTCGAGTATGGTAGAGAAACTGCTAGCTAATCCCTTTGCAGGAGATGGAACATTGCTTCCCGATTTACACCTTATCTATGTGGATGAAGTTTGTGGATTATTTAAGCTTGCAGGTATGCCCGATGATGCTGTCAAGAAGAAGGTCTTCCCTTTATCTTTGAAGGGAGACGCATTAACATGGTATAGGCTATGTGATAATATGGGATCTTGGGACTATAAACGATTGAAATGTCACCAGAAGTTTTATCCTATGCATCTTGTTCATCGTGATCGTAATTATATATATATAATTTTTGGCCTCGCGAAGGAGAAAGTAACGCTCAAGCTTGGGGGATGCTTAAGTCAATGTTATATTCATGCCCCAATCATGAGCTCTCAAGAGAAATGATTATTCAAAAAAATTATGCTCGGCTTTCTCTCAATGATCGCACCATGCTCGATACTTCTTGTGCTATTTCTTATATGATGAAGACTATTGAATTCAAGTGGGAGTTATTGGAAAGAATTAAACGCAACTCTGAAGATTGGGATTCCGACGATGGTGAGGAGTCAGGTATGACACCTAAGAATGATTGTGATAAATCTTTTATGAATACCGATGCTTTTCGTGGATTTAGCACTAAATATGGACTTGACTCTGAGATAGTAGCTTCCTTCTGTGAATCATTTGCTACTCATCTTGATCTCCCTAAGGAGAAGTGGTTTAAATATAATCCTCCCACTGAAGTAAAATTAGTTGCACCTGTTACAGTTGAAGAAAATATTATCACTTATAATGATCATATTGTTCCTACTACTTATGTTGAGAAACCACCTTTCCCTGTTAGGATAAAGGATCATGCTAAAGCTTCCACTGTGGTTCGTAAAAGTAATACTAGAACATATACACCTCCTGAGCAAATTAAAGTTGAACCTAGTATTGCTATGGTTAAAGATCTCTTGGCTGATAATATTGATGGGCATGTTATTTATTTCTATGATGAAGCTGCTAATATTGCTAGACCCGATGTGAAGAAACATAGACCTGTAGTAGGCATGCCTGTTATTTGTGTTAAAATAGGAGATCATTGTTATCATGGCTTGTGTGATATGGGTGTTAGTGTTAGTGCAATACCTTTTTCCTTATATGAAGAAATTATGCATGATACTGCACCTGCTGAAATAGAAGATATTGATGTTACTATTAAGCTTGCAAATAGGGATACTATTTCACCAATGGGGATTGTTAGAGATGTTGAAGTCTTGTGTGGGAAAGTTAAATATCCTGCTCATTTTCTCGTTCTTGGTTCCCCACAAGATAGCTTTTGTCCCATTATATTTGGTAGACCCTTCTTGAATACTGTTAATGCTAAGATTGATTGTGAAAGGATGTTGTTACAATTGGCTTGGGGGATATGAAACATGAGTTTAATTTTGCTAAATTTCGTAGACAGCCCCATGATAAAGAATTACCTAGTAAGGATGAAATTATTGGTCTTGCTTATATTGTCGTGCCTCCTACTGATCTGTTAGAATAATATTTACTAGACCATGAAAATGATATGTTTATGAATGAAAGAAGGGAAATAGATGAAGTATTCTTTAAACAGGGTCCTATTTTGAAACACAACTTGCCTATTGAAATCCTAGGGGATCCCCCTCCACCCAAGGGTGATCCCGTGTTTGAGCTTAAACCTTTACCTGATACTCTTAAATATGCTTATCTTGATGAAAAGAAGATATATCATGTTATTATTAGTGCTAACCTTTCAGATCAGGAAGAGGAAAGATTATTGAAAACTCTGAACAAGCACCCTGCTGCTATTGGATATACTCTTGATGATCTTAAGGGCATTAGTCCTACTCTATGCCAACACAAAATAAAATTGGAAGAAGACGCCAAACCAGTTAGGGATCATCAGCGACGGTTAAATCCTAAGATGAAAGAAATGGTAAGAAAGGAAATTGTCAGATTTCGGGTTCCGGCAGACCCTTGAGGTTCGAACTCTGGGGTGCGCACGAAGACCTTTCCCCTACCAGCTCAGGTTTTGAAGCCTCGCAAGGAATCTAAGCTAGAAAGAAGAACACACAAGGTACACGAGATTTATACTGGTCCAGGCCACCATGGTGGTGTAATACCATACTCCAGTGTGTGGTGTGGTGGATTGCCTCAGGGGCTGATGATGAACAATACAAAGGGGGAACAGCCTCGCGAGGGGCTGTTCTTGAGCTGGTGCGATGAACTACTTGGGTGAATTCAATCGCTTCTCTCTCTCTCTCTCTCTATCTCTCTCTCTCTCTCTCTCTCTCTCTCTCTCTCTCTCTCTCTCTCTCTCTCTCTCTCTCTGGTCGATCCGTCCCTCTGCCCTATGGTGGCTAGCTCTATTTATAGAGGGAGGACATGGGCCTCTTCCCAAATAATGAGCGGGAAGGGTGCCAACAATTGGCCATTTTGAAGGGAAACATCTAGTACACTTATCCTGACTAAAGTTGGTCTACGGCTGCCAAAGGCGCTGACGACGACGCCGTCATGGGCTCCAAGATGACCTCCATCCTGCCGTTCTGCTGGTCTTGGTCTTGTTGCACTGAAATGGTAACCTTTGCCTGATGCCTTGGCCTGTGCTTGCCCCCTTTGCACCGAAGGGGAAACAAGGACACTGCGCAGGCCGGCGCCCGCCTGGCGCCCGCCTGGTCTCGATCGTCATGGCTTGTGTCACGGGCTCCTTGCGAGGTGCCCTTGCCTTGATCTCTCCGCCTCCTCGCGAGCCTGCCTGATGAGGCTGCTCCTGAGGAAGCTCCCTGGCGTCCGCCCCGCGAGGCTTGGCCCCTCACGAGGGTCCTGAGCTTGAGCTGATGAAGCTGGGCTGCACTGGGCCCCCACTTGATCCACGCCGCAGGCCGCAGGTAGGCAAGTATGGGGACCCCCATTCCCAGAACGCTGACAGTAGCCCCCGGGCCCAAGGCGCGCCCGGACTTGACTTAGCAGAGAAGCGAAGGGGCAAGTGCGAAGCGCCATGGGCCCCAATAGCCTGCGGCCTTGGGCGCCGCGTGGTGATTGATTGGACGTGGACGTCTCCGCTTCCCCATGATGCCTCATTACACGCCCAGCTAGGCGGATCCGTGGTTGCACACAGCCATTCCCCTCTCGTTGTCCGCGTGCTTCCTGCCCTTCCTTCTTCTTCGAGCTCCAACCTCCGCTTCCGATCCGGCTCGAGCTCTCCCATCTTTCCATCGCCATGGTGCCAACAAAGAAGGAAAAGGGAAAGAAGCCCGCGCCTTCGCCCCGCTCGCCTCCAGTGGCGGCCCCCGCCGTTGATCGGTCAATCATACTCAACCCCGAAGCCTTGAACAAGGTCCGTTCTGCTCTTGCCACCATCTTCAACGAGTGCGGCAGGACCACGTTCTGGCCTGTGTCCCATGCCTCCTTTGATAGGGTCGTCATGGAGGTCCGGTTCTTTGTCGATGCCCTATGGGCGGGTCGGTTTCCCCCCTTTTCCGCTTTCTTCAATGCGGTGCTCTCCCATTATCAGATCCACATGATGCACCTCGGGCCTGAGTCCATTACCCTCCTGGCTGTCTTCGCTTTTGTTTGCGAGGCAATGGTGGGCATTCCTCCTTCCGTTGCCCTGCTGCGCCACTTCTTCTCTTTGCGCCTGAGCGACCCCACTCAGTGCTCGGGGTGTGTGAGCTTCCTCGCCGTGCCAGAGACGGCTGTTTCAGGCATCGATTTCGGCCTTCCTCCTCCTGAGGCCAGGTTCAGAGAGCGATGGCTATATGTGGATGTCGGAGTGCCCAGCCCCCTGCTCTCGCACCCGACCTCGCCCGCAGTTCCCAACTCAGGCTGGGATCACGAGACGCTCGCGAGCGCCTGGCTCGCCTTCATCTGGCGCCGCTTCCAGAGTTTGAGGGCGCTCGACGTGACGGCGCCCAAGGTGGTGAAGGAGTTCCTCCAGCGTTGCATCGCTCCTCTCCAGTGCCACTCTCGCCGGATGTGGGACTTTGCGGGGCACAAAGACCGCATGCGGCTTCAGGAGGAGGACCCGGCGCCTGAAGCGCTGAGGACGGTGCTCAGGGTCCTGACTGGCGATCCTTCCCCAGGCAGCCTTCGGCATGATGCTGCCCTCTTGTATCTTTGCTCGGGCGGGGCCGATTTTGTGAGGCAGATGTCCAGCTTTGACGAGTGGGGGCTGCGCCCGGCTGGCCTCACGGGGCCCCACGAGAACCCAGTCGTTGTGGTTGCTCTTCCGGTCGCCCAAAGCGGCTCCGTCTTAGGCGATGGAGTGGGGAGACGAGAACCGCCGGGAGCTGAAGGGGATGATGTTGAGATGCTGGCGCCACGCGGAGCCCCGAAGGCGGCATCTCCCGAAGCCCGTCCTGGAGCAGTGGCAGGCGAGGAGTTGCGGCTTGCGGCTCCCGAGGTTGGGGCTCCCGAGGCCCCGGCCGTTCCTCATGAGGCGGCGCCTGTTGGCGTCCCCCAGGCCGGTCCCCTTGGCGCTGATCACCTTGACGCCTCTTCCATACCACAGACCGACCCCTGCGCCGAACGCTTAGGCCGGTTCTGCGTAGAATTCGTGGCCCTCTGCAAGAGGAAGGAGGCCTTCGGTGGTGACGATCGCCCTTGCCGCCTGTTGAAGCGCAGGAAGTACTTTGCCATGGACGAGTAAGTCCTCTTCTCTCTTTGCTCCTTTACCTCTCTATTCTTGCAGCTGATTGGGGCCTTTCAGGGCCCTTCCAGCTGAATTCGCGGAGACGGCCAAGGAGCCATCCCCCAAGCTTTGTCCTCTCTGCTGACCCTAGGCGCGTCGAGCTCGAGCGGCGCCCCTGCCACTCGGCCGGTCGGAGAAGTGGCCCGTCCCGCTGGGCGCCTCGAGCCTGCGCGCCTGCTGTCCTCCCTTCGTGAGCTCTCCTGGGGAACAGCTAGCTTGCCCCGTGCTCCTTCTCTGATCATGGATGGTGATTGGCTGAAGTCAGTCTTGAGCTCCTCTTCTGGGGACGGACCGGCACCAGGCCGAGCTTCCAGCGAGGCCCGGCCGGCGATTGCTAGGGCACCACCCCCCCAGTCTCGCGCCGGGAGGGAGCATGCCGCCTCAGGGCCCTCTACATACGCCAGGGGCAGAGGGTGACACGGAAGACGTGCTCAGGCGCGCTCGGGAACGTCGCGCCCTTCGTCAAGAGTTCCTCCAGGGGGCGGCGGATGCGGTGAGCCGGATCGGGGCGGAGCTTTGCTGGCGAGGATGTTCGCCTTGAGGCCGAGGGCATGTGCCTCGCTGAGGAGAGGCGCAAGCTTAAGGTAGTGGTCGCCCTTGCGCGTCACCAGCGTGACCTCGATAACACGAAGGCTGAAGCTTCGTTGGCGGCCTCGCGAGAGGCCTGCTCCCAGGCCGTCGAGGAGGCCCGGGAAGCAGACCGACGGTGCAAAGATGCGGAGGAGCGCGCATGGGCGCTCCAAGCCTGGAGCAACTCTCTGGAGCAGCAAGTGGAACTGCGCCAGGCGGCCCTTGTGTCGCTGAAGGGGGCTTCCGTCGAACAGGCGAAGCTTCAGAAGTGCGAGGAAGCGTTGACGCTGGAGGCCGCCGAGCGCAACCTTGACCTTGAGCTGTTGGAGACGAGGGAGCGCCTGGTGACTCAGGCGGAGGATGACGTCGCCGCACGCGAAGCTCGAATCCAAGAAGAGGTCGACCATCGCGTGGCGGTAGCTCGCTCGTATCTTGAGCGCGGGTACGAGGTGAGGCTGGAGCTGATCAGGGCCGGAGCTGAGGGTAGGACCACGGCCCTCAGGGCCAAGCTGGCTGAAGTGACGCGGAGTGCGGACTCCTCCGCAGCCGCCCTTGGCATAGCACAGGCAGAGCTGGCCTCTTCCCGTGCCGAGCTGCTCCTCCTCCAACAGCGGCTCGATGGCGCCCAGGTCGTCGCGTGGCGGAATGAGGACGAGATCCGTCAGCGGCGGATTCTGGAGCACGAGCACACCCCCATGCTCCGAACACTCAGGGAGCGGGCTAACACGGCTTTGGGCAACATTTGCGAGGCCGCCGCCGAGGTGCCGCATGAGACCAACTACGCCGGCAACCTCCAATTTTTCACTGACGTGGTGACGCTTCTGGAGAACCTCTCTGAGAGGTCTCGTTGGCTTATCGAGGAGAGGAGCCGAGGCTTGCTCGGGCGTGCCTTCTCCCGTGTCTTCAGCTATCTGTAGGACAGGGACCCCCACTTCGATTTCGATGCCGCCATCGCACCTATGCCCATAGCCATCCGGGGCGACCTGGCGCAATGGGTGGAGGACAATGTGGATGCCCTCGTCAGGGCCTTCGCGTCTGATGACGACGGCGTGATCGTGGCCGTCGATGAAGGCGGCATTGTGGATGAGCCTGGCGCTGACGGAGGTGTTGGCGGTGGTGGTGATGATGTTAGTGACGCTAGCGATGCCTCTGGGGGCGCCCCAGAAGACGCGGTGAGTGATATGTCCGACTGATTATATGTCGCCGCAGTTTACCCTGCATGAAGAAGGTTCGGGCTCGGCCCTGAAGAATGTAAGAGCATTTTGGGAGAGGAAGCCCCTCATGTAAAGGTTTGCCATCAGTACCCCGGTAAGTATAACGCTGCGTGTGAGCTTAGCTACTGGCCCGGTGATGGGTCAGCCGACTTGTTTACCTTTTGACCCCGACGAGTCCCGAGCGGGCCTGTTGGGGGCCGCAGCGCCTCGAGTGTCCTCTGGGTGAACCCATTGATCTTGCGGTGAGAACCTCCGGAGAGGGTGCGGCGACAGCGGTCCTGATTGTAGACGTTCTTGGCCAGGCCCGGCTCGCGAGGGGCTCACGAGGGGAAGCAGCTGACGCTAAGTTTGGACGCAAAGCCGAAACCAGAACATGAGAGATTGCTTGAACAAGACTAAAGCACCCCTCCCCCTAACACACGCAAGTCTCAAGCTCAAATCCAACTTAAATTCAAATCGAAGAACCTTGTCAATCAGAGGAAAAGGCAAAAAGCAAAAAGCCGCGTCCGGCACCTAGTCTAGTCTTCGACGTCTTCTCACCAGCGCGGAGCTAAGTGCTCCACTGGGTGTGGGCGGGAGCCCCCGAGACCCGAGGGCGGCTCTCCGGAGACTCCAGGGCGTGTACAGCCCCACTCATTATTACATGAGAGTGTCACGGGCGGCGAGCTTCACACGCACTGGGCCTTCTTTCCAGGTACCAGACTTGCTTCATATCGCCAGACGAGGGCCCCGCCTTGCGCCACACTCTACCGCCATTGACGGTGACCGGAGACCAAGGATGACGCCAACGGGGTAGAGCGGTCGCCAGCGGTTCCCCCAACGACCACGGGTCCTCTGCCGGGGGCAGGCCCTAGGGCACCTCCCCGGCAGAGGGCCTACCTCCTGAGAACGCCTTGCTCCGAGCACCACGGGGGCGAACCCGGATCTCGGCCCCTCTCCTACAGCCCCCAGTGCCCTCCTCCTAAGGGGTAGGAGGCTGCCGCATTGGGGCAGCCATCTGCTGCGGCGACCTGTACCTCCTGCGACCCATGGTTAGCATAAGCTTGCTCGTGAGGAATTAGTGGTACCCGATAGTTGCCGCCGCCGGCGCGGTTGTCGAGGCTCTCTTGGGGTTCCTGAAAGAGCTCAGCCGGGCGCGCCTTCGCCTCGCCCCGAGGAACGAGCCAAGGTCTTCTTTCAGTGCGCACTCTTGATCCACCATGTGGGGCACATATGCTCTGGGGCCACCGCCCCGTGGGTCTCGCCGTAGTGCCCCATATGCCACGCAGTCCGGCCTGGAGCGTTCTCTTGGGGGTGGTGGCGTGGTGGTCCGCCGAGGCCGAAGGCCGCGGCGTGCACTCCTTCGCCGGCCGAAGATGGGACCGGCGCGGCTTGTCGCCCGATGCTGACGGCCGGGTTGGCGTTGAGTAGGCCCTGGAGTCCGCTCGGAGTTGCGTGGGCACGTATGGGGCCACCATACGGCCCGCCCCGGATCTAGGGTGGCAGCAGGACGCAGAAAGGAGGTGCTCCTGAGGCGGCAGCATCCAGGAGCTCGGCTACTCACTCCAACAACACGTCGCGACAGCCCTCCAGCAGCCGGCACCGTAGCAGTTCTCAGGCCACCGTGAGCGCGGCCCTGGAGTTCGCCTGCTCCCGTCGGGTGTGCGGCGATGTGGCTGCGGCGTGGCTTGAGGCTCTTCCTGCTGACCGCACCTGCCGCGGTGTGAGGGCAGGCGGCGTTTGGTCGCGTCGCCCGCGCCCCGCAGCACCCTGTGGAGCGCGAGCTGCCTGAGGTGCAAGTTTGAGGTCGCCCTGGGCCGACGGCACGGCGTGGGCGGGCGACGCCGCCCAGCGGTCGGTGTTGGCAGTCGATCGCTTGACATCAGAATAGCGAGGCGGCGGAAGAAGGATTCCGGCGCACCCCTACCTGGCGCGCCAAATGTCGGATTTCGGGTTCCGGCAGACCCTTGAGGTTTGAACTCTGGGGTGCGCACAAAGATCTTTCCCCTACCAGCTCACCTTTCGAAGCCTCGCAAGGAATCTAAGCTAGAAATAAGAACACACAAGGGACACGAGGTTTATACTAGTTCAGGCCACCATGGTGGTGTAATACCCTACTCTAGTGTGTGGTGTGGTGGATTGCCTCACGGGCTGATGATGAACAATACAAAGGGGGAACAGCCTCGCGAGGGGCTGTTCTTGAGCTGGTGCGATGAACTGCTTGGGTGAGTTCAATCGCTTCTCTCTCTCTCTCTCTCTCTCTCTCTCTCTCTCTCTCTCTCTCTGGTCGATCCGTCCCTCTGCCCTGTGGTGGCTAGCTCTATTTATAGAGGGAGGCCCTGGGCCTCTTCCCAAATAATGAGCGGGAAGGGCACTAACAATTGGCCATTTTGAAGGGGAACATCTAGTACACTTATCCTGACTAAAGTTGGTCTACGGCTGCCAAAGGCTCTAACGATGACGCCGTCCTGGGCTCCACGATGACCTCCATCCTGTCGTTCTGCAGGTCTTGGTCTTGTTGCACTGAAACAGTAACCTTTGCCTGATGCCTTGGCCTGTGCTTTCCACCTTTGCACCAAAGGGGAAACAAGGACACTGCGCAGGCCGGCGCCGTCCTGGCGCCCACCTGGTCTCGATCGTCACGGCTTGCATCACGGGCTCCTCGCGAGGTGCCCTTGCCTTGATCCCTCCGCCTCCTCGCGAGCCTGCCTGATGAGGTTGCTCCTGAGGAAGCTTCCTGACGTCCGCCCCGCGAGTCTTGGCCTTTCACGAGGGTCTTGAGCTTGAGCTGATGAAGCTGGGCTGCACAGGGCCCCCACTTGAGCCACGCCGCAGGCCGCAGGCAGGCAAGTCTGGGGACCCCCGTTCCCAGAACGCCGACAGAAATACTAAAGCTCCTTGAGGCAGGTATAATTTATCCTGTTGTTGATAGTCAATGGGTAAGTCATGTCCATTGTGTCCCTAAGAAGGGAGGTATTACTGCCATTCCTAATGATAAAGATAAATTGATCCCGCAAAGAATTATTACAGGTTATAGGATGGTAATTGATTTTTGGAAATTAAATAAAGCTACTAAGAAAGATCATTACCCTTTACCTTTTATTGATCAAATGCTAGAAAGACTATCCAAACATACACATTTTTGCTTTCTAGATGGTTATTCGGGTTTCATTAAAATACCTGTGTCAGCGGACGATCAAGCAAAGACTACTTTTACTTGCCCTTTCGGTACTTTTGCTTATAGACGTATGCCTTTTGGTTTATGTGATGCACCTGCTACCTTTCAAAGATGCATGATGGCTATATTCTCTGACTTTTGTGAAAAGATTTGTGAGGTATTCATGGATAATTTCTCCGTTTATGGATCCTCCTTTGATGATTGCTTGAGCAACCTTGAACGAGTTTTGCAGAGATGCGAAGATACTAGTCTTGTTTTGAATTGGGAGAAGTGCCACTTTATGGTTAATGAAGGCATTGTCTTGGGGCATAAAATTTCTGAAAGAGGTATTGAAGTTGATAAAGCTAAAGTTGATGCTATTGAAAATATGTTGTGTCCCAAGGACAATAAAGGTATAAGAAGTTTCCTTGGTCATGCCGGTTTTAATAGGAGGTTCATTAAGGACTTTTCTAAAATCTTTAGGCCTCTGACTAATTTATTGCAAAAAGATGTTCCTTTTGTCTTCGATGATGATTGTGTGGAAGCATTTGAAATACTTAAGAAAGCTCTGATCACTGCACCTATTGTTCAGCCACCTGATTGGAATTTACCCTTTGAAATTATGTGTGATGCTAGTGATTATGCTGTAGGTGCTGTTCTAGGGCAAAGCGTTGATAAGAAATTAAATGTTATTCAATATGCTAGTAAAACCCTAGACACTGCCCAGAGAAATTATGCTACCACTGAAAAAGAATTCTTAGCAGTTGTATTTGCTTGTGATAAGTTCAGACCTTATATTTTTGATTCTAAAGTAACTATTCACACTGATCATGCTGCTATTAAATATCTCATGGAAAAGAAATATGCTAAACCAAGACTTATTAGATGGGTTCTCTTGCTCCAAGAATTTTATTTGCATATTATTGACAGAAAGGGAGCTGAGAACCCCGTTGCAGACAACTTTTCTAGGTTAGAGAATGTTCTTGATGACCCACTACCTATTGATGATAGCTTTCCTGATGAACAATTTGCTGTCATAAATGCTTCTCATACTGCTCCATGGTATGTTGATTATGCTAATTATATTGTTGCTAAATTTATACCACCTAGTTTCACATACCAGCAAAAGAAAAAGTTCTTTTATGATTTAAGACATTACTTCTGGGATGACCCACACCTTTATAAAGGAGTAGATCGTGTTATTAGACATTGTGTACCTAAGCATGAACAAGAACAGATCCTACGCAAGTGTCACTCCGAGGCATATGGAGGACACCACGCTGGAGATAGAACTGCACATAAGGTATTGCAATCCGGTTTTTATTGGCCTACTCTCTTCAAAGATGCCGGTAAGTTTGTCTTGTCTTGTGATGAATGCCAAAGAATTGGTAATATTAGTAGACGTCAAGAAATGCCTATGAATTATTCTCTTGTTATTGAACCATTTGATGTTTGGGGCTTTGATTATATGGGACCGTTTCCTGCCTCTAATCGATGTACACATATTTTAGTTGTTGTTGATTACGTTACTAAGTGGGTAGAAGCTATTCCAACTAGTAGTGATGATCATAACACTTCTATTAAGATGCTTAAAGAAGTTATTTATCCGAGGTTTGGAGTCCCTAGATACTTAATGACTGATGGTGGTTCACATTTTATTCATGGTGATTTCCGTAAAATGCTTGCTAAGTATGATGTGAATCATAGAATTGCATCTCCATATCACCCACAGTCTAGTGGTCAAGTAGAGTTGAGCAATAGAGAGCTCAAATTAATTTTGCAAAAGACTGTTAATGGATCTAGAAAGAATTGGTCCAAGAAACTTGATGATGCATTATGGGCTTGTAGAACTGCATATAAGAATCCTATGGGTATGTCTCCATATAAAATGGTTTATGGAAAAGAATGTCACTTACCTCTTGAACTAGAACATAAGGCATATTGTGCCATTAAAGAGCTCAATTATGATTTCAATCTTGCTAGTGAGAAGAGGTTATTTGACATTAGCTCACTTGATGAATGGAGAACCCAAGCCTATGAAAATGCCAAGTTGTTTAAATAAAAAGTTAAAAGATGGCATGACAAAAGGATACAAAAGCGTGAGTTTAATGTAGGTGATTATGTGTTGCTTTTCAACTCTTGTTTAAGATTTTTTGCAGGAAAACTTCTCTCTAAATGGGAAGGCCCTTACGTTATCGAGGAGGTCTATCATTCCGGTGCCATAAAAATCAACAACTTTGAAGGCACAAATCCGAAGGTGGTGAACGGTCAAAGAATCAAACATTATATCTCAGGTAATCCAATAAATGTAGAAACTAATATTATTGAAACCGTAACCCTGGAGGAATACATACGAGACACTTTCCAGAATGTTTCAGACTGCGAAACGGAATAGGTATGTGGTATGGTAAGTAAACCGACTCCAAAAAAGTTCTAATAGCAATTTTTCTCCGTTTTGGAATATTTAAGAAAATAGGAAAATAAGAAATTGTCCGGGAAGGACACGAGGCGTCCACGAGGGCGGAGGGCGCGCCCTACCTTACTAGGCGTGCCCCTTGCCTCGTGGGCACCTCGTGTGCTCGCCGGACTCCATTTGCTTGCACGTTACTTCTTTTGGTCAGTAAAAATTCATTATATAGTCTCCCAAAGGTTTTGACCACTGTATCACGAAAAAATCTTCTGTCTTTGTTTCGAGCTGTTTTTCTGACAGATCTAGAGCATCATGATGTCACCCTCCTCCAGCAATGAAGACAAGGATGCTTGGCTATTGAAGATAGAGCTGAAGAGAGAAGAACCTGGGGAGATCAACAAGGATGAAGGGATCAAGAAGGCCATGGAGGATCAAGCTCTGGCGGCAGAAGAAGAAAACATCCCTCAACTTCTTCCTAACCTCTTTAGCCCAACTGAGATTGAAGCTTTCAAGATGATTGAGTTAGCTCGCATACAAAACAAGTATCTCACACAGGAAAAAAATTTGTTGAAGGAGCATATCGTCGCACTCAAGGGCATTATCAGCAAATTGGAGGAGCTTTTACGCTCGATGTGCGATTATCCACCATCATCATCACCACCTTCATCACCTCCGAGGACATAATCACATGTGTATGGGCACTCCCCTTGGCAACTGCCAAGATTGGGGGAGGTGCCTCAGTATCGTATCACCATCACACTCCCATCTTTACCGTTTTACTTAGTTCGATCCTTTTGGTAATATCTTGATCTAGTAGAATAAAGTTTTGGTATGAATTAGTTTCGAGTTTTGCTTTGTGATCCCTCTATGTAATCGAGTCCGTGAGCTATATAATAAAGATTAGTGTTGAGTCAAGGGCTTTTCTATCTTGCTATGATCTTAAGTGCATAAAAGAATAAAAAGAAATCAAGAGTTCATATTGATCTTATGGATAGTAATGACTTCACACATAAAGAGTATGAGGCTCAAAAGTTGTTGAGAGTTGGCAAACATAGTTTTGGTCATCGTTGCAATTAATAGGAAGTAATAAAGAAAGAGAGGTTCTCACATATTAATATACTATCTTGGACATCTTTTATGATTGTGAGCACTCATTAAAGTATGACATGCTAAAGAGTTGATGTTTTTTTTTGAAGGTTAAGACAGTAGGAAAGGTTCCTACTGCATGTGTATATAAATGATCAAAGAACAGTTACATGGTGGTTTTTACAATGGAGTACATGAGGGGGGTGGCTATAATCAGGTCACTACCCTAAATATGCTAAGGCAGACTTTGCAAAAAGGAAGAGACAACATGTCTCTTGTCACTAGGTAGTCTATAACTTATATTGCCAAAGTCTTCCTTGAATCTACTGAACCAGGAACGAATGGAGGGTGTCACATGTCTAAAATAATTGTTATTGCGCTCTTTCCAAAGGCTCCACGCAGCAGTGAGGAACACCTCCATGATCATCTTGCGTGGGTTTTGACTTTTCAGGGTTTCTAGCAGCTGCAACCTATCTCCTTGTGCAGGCCACGAGAGATTAAGCATGTTCCAACATACTCTGCTGAAAGTACACTGAAAGAAGAGATGCTCCACTGTTTCTTCGACATGATCCCCGCGTAGCAAACAGTCCAAGTTATTACCGATATTATAGTGTCGTCTCTTGAGCATGTTCCTCGTGTTGAGCCGGTCGGAAAGTAAGAACCAGGAAAAAACTTTGATTTTGGGTATGCAAGAGGTCTTCCAGAGCCACTTGTAAGCCACGTGGGCAATCACCTCACGAAACACAAACTGATAGTATGTTGTGGTTTTAAAATTCGAGGACCCCCAACAATAGGACCAAACGTCGTCATGATCTTCCAAGGTCACTGCCGCCATCTCATGTTGGAGGAGTTTGAGTTCCTCATGAGCTTGCACCGAGAGCGGAAGATGGAAGGTTTCATTAAGGGTTGGGGCGGTCAAAAATCCTTGCACAGAGACGTCCTCATTAACAGCATAGGAGAAAGCGCGAGGATACCGTTCTGCCAAGATGGATTGATTCCAGTTGTCTTTCCAGAAGAGGACCGAGGAACCACGATTGATTTGCACCTGAGAAATCCCACGATAGATTGGCATAAGATTTGCCAGGTCTCGCCACCAAAATGAACCACAATTCTCCGAGGCATGTGGTATGGTATCAGCATAGTAGGTTTCCCAGATGAGCCGAACCCATGGGACATCCATTCTGTTATAGAACTTATGTAGGAATTTGAGCAAGAGTGCATCGTTTTGAATTTTAAGATCAAGGACACCCAAGCCCCCGTTCTTCTTAGGTCGGCACACCATGTCCCAGGCAGCTAGGGAGGTATGTTTGTCACCATCATTCGTGCGTTTGTTCCATAGACAGTGTCTGCGAATTTTGTCAAGCTGAGCAAGGATCTTTGGTGGCAGACGAAGAGTTCCCATGGGATATATAGCCATCGAGGTGATGAGTGAGTTTACCAATGCTAACTTGCCCGCGTAGGACATCAAGGACATCGCAGCAGTGATCCTCCTTTCAGCTTTGCAGACGAATGACATCAAATCGAGAACCGAGGGTCTGGTGGTTCCAAGCGGCAAACCGAGATAGGTAAAGGGCATGGTGGCCTGGGTGCATCCAAAAAGGTTGGCCAGGTCATTGCGTATGTTTGTCGGCGTATTAATTGACACAAGCGTAGATTTGTGGAAGTTGATCGTTAGGCCAATAGAGATTGCATAGTCCTCGAGGATTGATTTAAATCTAGCTGCTTGTTCCTTGCAGGCCGGGAGGACAATGATTGTGTCATCAGCGTATTGGATGACAGGATAATCAGCGTCACCGGTAGGTGGGATGGGATGCGTGATCAAGTCTTGCTGAAGCGCTGCATTGACGGCGCTTTGAAGTAAATCAGCAGCAAGGACAAAGAGAAGGGGAGACAGCGGATCTCCTTGACGTACCCCACATTTGCATAAAAACTGTCGACCTGGCACCCCATTCAGTAATACAGCAGATTTGCCCGTCGAGAAAATGCTCTCCATCCAAGCCAACCATTTGGGCGGGAAGCCCATACTTTCCATAATTAAGAGCATGGCAGAATGCTCGACCGTATCAAACGCCTTCGCAAAATCTAGTTTGAGAAGAACTATCTCTCGTTTGGAAGCCTGACATTGATGAATGTATTCGAAAGCCCAGGCCAGGCAGTCATGGATCGATCTGCCACGAAGAAAGCCATACTGATTGCGGTGAACAAGGCGGAGTATGATATTTTGGAGTCTATTGGCCAGAATTTTAGTGATCAACTTCAAACAGCAGTTAAGCAGCGTGATCGGACGGAAGTCATTAACACAATCGGGCGAATTGACCTTGGGGAGCAGAGTGATAAACCCTGCATTAATGCTTTCCAGATTAAAGCCACCATGATGAAACTCAGCACAAAGAAGATAGAAGTCATTTTTAATTAATGGCCAACATGCCTTAAAGAAAGCTCCATTAAAGCCATCAGGGCCAGGGGCCCGATCGGGTGGCATTGCAGAAACCACCTCATCAATCTCTTTGTGCGTGAAAGGAGTAATGAGGTCCGAGAAATCCACCTACTTTTTCAACAAGTTGTCTAAGTTGAATTTCATAGGCTGAGGATTCGCTTGGCCCATTCTGTCTTTGAATGCATCAAACAAAATGGACTCTTTGCCCTCATGGTCAGTGACCTCCGTTCCGTCAGAGGTTTTGAGCGAATTAATGCAGTTTCTTCGGAAGCGCTCGGTGGCCATGGTTTGGAAGAACTTGGAATTTTCATCACCGAACCGTATCCATCGAATTGTACACCTCTTTTTCCAGTAGTCTTTTTGATGTTGCAGCAACCGAAGCAAGTGACTTTTGAGAATGCAGCGAAAATTTCTCTCTGGTGTGGTCAGGGTCCGTCTATCCTTAATATTGTCAGAGGTTTTGAGAGATTTATTGGTGTTTTCAATGGCTATCTTAAGACGAGAGATTTTCTTACTCCATTGTTTGAGAGCATGTCGAACAGCCTTGAGCTTCTGCCCAATCCTTGCCGCACAGTTATGGTTCTTATTGAATCGAATAGGTTTGTTCCAGGCCTGTTCCACAATTTCCATAAACCCAGGATGAGAAAGCCAAAAAGTTTCGAACCTGAAGAGTTTGCTTTTTGGAATTGTAGTTTGAATGACCACAGAACAAGGAGTGTGGTCAGAAACAGGTTTGCCCAAAGGATTAACCAGGGTGTTGGGAAATGTAGTAGTCCAATTCAACGTAGTAAAAAACCAGTCAAGTTGCTCCAGGAGTGGTTGTAGTTGCATGTTCGACCAAGTGTAAGCACGTCCTTTGATGGGTATTTCAGTTAAGTTTTGTTCTCTAATAAAGTCATTGAAAGTGAACATATCTTGGACATTTGCACCTGGCTTGTTTCGGTTGTCGGGTGAGCGAATGTAGTTGAAGTCGCCTAGCAATAACCAATCTTCAGCAGAGGGTATATTGAGGTCAAAAAGCCATTGTGTAAACGTGACCCGATGCTCACCCTGACAAGGGCCATATATATTAACAAGCTTCCAATAGTGATTGGATTGAGTGGAGGTGAATTCAACACCTAACGCAAATTGTTCAGATAAAAAGACCCGGCCCGAGAAAATACTACTATTCCATACCGTTATAATTCCACCCGATGCACCTTGAGAGGGGATGTACGCAAACTGATCAAAACGCCGCGGGAAAATAGATTGCAAGACAGCAGCATCAAATGAGGGCATTTTAGATTCTTGCAAGCAAACGACCGCGCATCCACTAGTATTGATTGCATTACCAAGCGCTAAATGTTTACCAGGTGCATTAAGGCCACGTACATTCCAACATAGTACGTTCCAATTACGCAAAAGCATTGAAAAGATAGGAAAGGTTCAGTAGCGGTAAAAGCAAAGAGAAATAATGCCAACTACTCTTCAGAGAAGGCCGAGGTGGGCAGCTCTGCAGCAGGTATCGCACAGAGAGTTGACGCCGATAGCCTGCATAGTAGGAATGGGAGTGGGCGGAGGAGCTGCAGCCGCATCAACTTCAGCAGTAACTATCTCAGGTGATGAATCATCTTCAGAAGTACGCTCCAAGGCTCCAATGTCAGCAGCAGAAGGGATAGTACGAGGCTTGACTTTTGATTTGACGATGCGAACTTCAGAGGTTTGAGGAACCTTAAAACCATCATATTTGTTGTTCCTGTTGCTGCATCGCAGAGAGGAGGTATCAACAGGAACTGGCATCTTACCTTTGCGTTTCTTCTGAGTCTGAACAGTAGTGACCAAATCTCCCTGATCAGGATCTGTCATTGCCATTGAAGTGCCAGGAATTTCCGACAGAGCTGGAGTGGAGAGGTCCTCAGAAGGTGCAGAAAGAATCATGTGATCCACTTGCTGATCGCCCGCAGACATGCTAGACACCTCAAAGGATTCAGACGGCTCCCAAGTGAGAAGCAGAGGCAGCGTGGCTGGAGGAGCACGTGCATTAAGCTGATCATCCCTATTGGAGGGAGACTGGGACGGAACTAGCAAAATAGGCACAGTCATAGCTGTAACAGCAACAGGTTCCTGATGTGGAGCCACCTGAGAGAATTGGATGATCCCCCCAGACAAAGAAACTTGAATTTCCACCTAAAGAGATCTTGACTGCATACCAAGGCCAGAGCGCCACGGACCAAATGATGCCATCATCGGACGTAGGGCAGAAAAGATGGCATTGTTAAGCTGCTGATGTGGAATAGTGTTTTCCAACAGTAAAGCCATGAGAGCATCCCCTTGCGCTGAGAGACCAAAACGCAAACCATGGCTATGGAGTTCAACTGAGATTGTGAGCGAGTCATCCACCAAAGGAACAACAGCAGGCATCTGACCTGAAAGCACCAGAAGATCTAAAACAGTTATGTCCGAATCCGTGTCAGTCTCCTCAGAAGAAGTGATGGAATCATGCCACGCCTGGAGAGCATTGTCAGAAATATTATTCTCAGGCACAATTCCATCCTGTACTTGCAGGCCCTGTGCAGCAAGCCAAGCTTGAAAGTTCATGAGATAAGGCGGCAACTGAGGCAGAGGAGGAACAGCCGGCACAGGTCATGCACCCCACCCTGCATTGTCATGATTCTGTGGCCCAGCCTGTTCTTCTGGATCGCCATTGGGAGGCGCAGCATTCTGCACAAACCAATTGTGCACCTGCTGTTGGTATAGTTGTTCAGCAGTCAGGTCCGGTCCAAATTGAGGATGCGGAATGCCATCAGGTGGTGGCGGTTCCTCCCCTGCAGGCAGCACTTCAGGCAGCAGGCCATTCCAATCATTGATGCGAAGGATAGAAATCTGCACAGTCCAGCAATCACGCGCCCCCCCCCCCCCAGCTGCCAAACAACAAAGCTTTTGGGCACCAGATTCAGACGCAGCACGCGAGCTTTGATCAACATGTAGCGACGATCTTGACGGGGGTTATACCAAGAAACCAAAGCACCAAAACCACCAAGCGATTTGTTTACATAATAGTCCGTCTGGTAATCATGGGGAAAACCAAAATACATTAACCAGATCTCAGGACCAAAAGTGGTGGTGCGACGATTAAGAGCTTCATTGTGAGGGATGAAAGTTATGAGTAGATATTCATCCTCCAACTCTAATGGAGTAGCAACCGCAGTGTCACGGAGAAAAACATCCGGAAATCCAAATATACCTATCCCGAGCGGATGATCGCTAACTTCAGTAGTGAAAAGCTGGGCTTCATGAAGCAAACCTCGAATGGCATGGCGAATGGCGGCGCGGCGATGCAGAGGAACATAGTGACTGGTCTCCGCAATGGCCAAAAAGTCATGATTGAGCGGCGGAATAGGCCCGACCACCATGCCACTGCGAACGATACGGTCCGCCGGACCTTGCTCGACGGCGAAACCAGGCGGGAGGAACGGCACCGGATTGAGGGGATAGTTCGCCATAGTGTTCGTGCGTGGGAAGGGTGACTGAGGTGGCTGGGGCGGCAGGGGTGGCGAATGGCTGGGACGGGGCGGTGTCGCTTGAGGAAACCGAGGAGAAGCGGAAGCGTGAGGGGTATTTTTGGTAGGTTGAGGATTTTTGGGGAGCCATAATGGGTTATGTTTCCTCACATCTCAGTTAAAGTATATTGTCATGGATCATTCAAACATGTTGAGCTTGCCTTTCCCCCTCATGCTAGCCAAATTCCTTGCACCAAGTAGAGATACTACTTGTGCTTCCAAATATCCTTAAACCCAGTTTTGCCATGAGAGTCCACCATACCTACCTATGGATTGAGTAAGATCCTTCAAGTAAGTTGTCATGTTGCAAGCAATAAAAATTTCTCTCTAAGTTTGTATGACATATTAGTGCGGAGAAAATAAGCTTTATACGATCGTGTGATATGGAAGTAATAAAAGCGACGGGCTGCATAATAAAGGTTCATATCACAAGTGGCAATATAAAGTGACGTTCTTTAGCACTAAGATTTCGTGCATCCAACCAAAAAGCACATGACAACCTCTGCTTCCCTCTGTGAAGGGCCTATCTTTTACTTTATGCCTTTTACTTTATGCAAGAGTCAAGGTGATCTTCACCTTTCCCTTTTTTTTATCCTTTGGCAAGCACCTCGTGTTGGAAAGATCCTGATATATATATATATATATATATATATATATATATATATATATATGTGTGTGTGTGTGTGTGTGTGTG
Source organism: Aegilops bicornis (assembly GCA_021605145.1). NCBI lineage: Eukaryota > Viridiplantae > Streptophyta > Magnoliopsida > Poales > Poaceae > Aegilops > Aegilops bicornis. The sequence goes on from CM038672.1 coordinate 676,527,278, forward strand.
TGTGTGTGTGTGTGTGTGTGTGTGTGTGTGTGTGTGTATCCAATTGGATGTAAGTTAGCATGGACTATTACTGTTGACATTACCCTTGAGGTAAAATGTTGGGAGGCAACATTATAAGCCCCTATCTTTCTCAGTGTCCGATTAAAAGTCCATAACCATAAGTATTGCGTGAATGTTAGAAATTGTGGAAGACTAAATGATAGTTAAGTATGTGCACTTGCTGAAAAGCTCTATTTTTTTTACTCTTTTTGATATTATGATAAATTGCAATTGCTTCAATGACTGAGATTATAGTTTGTTAGTTCTCAATGAAGTTTCTGAATCATACTTGACATTTTGAATAGATTGTTACTTGAGCATGAGAAATCATATGACAATATATATATATATATATATATATATATATATATGTTGCTGTTATAAGAATGATCATGATGCCCTCATGTCCCAGATTTTGTTTTTTATCGACACCTCTATCTCTAAACATGTGGACATATTTTTCGATATCGGCTTCCGCTTGAGGACAAGCGAGGTCTAAGCTTGGGGGAGTTTATACGTCCATTTTGCATCAAGCTTTTATATCGATATTTATTGCATTATGTGCTGTTATTACACATTATGTCACAATACTTATGGCTATTCTCTCTTATTTTACAAGGTTTAACATGAAGAGGGAGAATGCCGGCAATTTGGAATGCAGAATTTGGAAAAGGAGCAAATATTGGAAACCTATTCTGCACAGCTCCAAAAGTCCTGAAACTCCACGAAAGTCATTTTTTGAATTAATGATAATTATTGAGCGGAAGAAGTACCAGAGGGGGCCCACACCCTGTCCCTGAGGGTGGGCGGCGCGCCCACCCTTACAGGGCGCGCCCCTGCCTTGTGGGCCCCTTGGTGGCCCTCTAGTGCCCATCTTCTGCTATATGAAGTCTTTCACCCTGGAAAAAATCATAAGCAAGCTTACGAGACGAAACTCCGCCGCCACAAGGAGGAACCTTGGCGGAACCAATCTAGGGCTCCGGCGGAGCTGTTCTGCCGGGGAAACTTCCCTCCGGGAGGGCGAAATCATCATCGTCGTCATCACCATCGATCATCTCATCGGGAGAGGGTCAATCTCCATCAACATCTTCACCAGCACCATCTCCTCTCAAACCCTAGTTCATCTCTTGTATCCAATCTTTGTACCAAAACCTCATATTGGTACCTGTGGGTTGCTAGTAGTGTTGATTACTCCTTGTAGTTGATGCTAGTTGGTTATTTGGTGGAAGATCATATGTTCAGATCCTTAATGCATATTAATACCCCTTTGATTATGAACATGAATATGCTTTGTGAGTAGTTACTTTTGTTCCTGAGGACATGGGTGAAGTCTTGCTATTAGTAGTCATGTGAATTTGGTATTCGTTCGATATTTTGATGAGATGTATGTTGTCTCTTCTCTAGTGGTGTTATGTGAACGTCGACTACATGACACTTCACCATTGTTTGGGCCTAGAGGAAGGAATTGGGAAGTAATAAGTAGATGATGGGTTGCTAGAGTGATGAAGCTTAAACCCTAGTTTATAAGTTGCTTCGTAAGGGGCTGATTTGGATCCATATGTTTCATGCTATGGTTAGATTTACCTTAATACTTCTTTTGTAGTTGCGGCTGCTTGCAATAGGGGTTAATCTTAAGTGGGATGCTTGTCCAAGAAAGGGCCGTACCCAAGTGCCGGTCCACCCACATATCAAATTATCAAAGTAATGAACGCGAATCATATGAGCGTGATGAAAACTAGCTTGACGATAATTCCCTTGTGTCCTCGGGAGCGCTTTTCTCATTATAAGAACTTCACCAGGGTTATCCTTTGCTACAAAAGGATTGGGCCACCTTGCTGCATTGTATTTACTTTCATTGCTTGTTATCCGTTACAAATTATCTTATCACAAAACTATCTGTTACCTATAATTTCAGTGTTACATAGAATACCTTACTGAAAACCGCTTGTCATTTCCTGCTGCTCCTCGTTGGGCTTGACACTCTTACTTATCGAAAGGACTACGATAGATCCCCTACACTTGTGGGTCATCAATCATTCATAGTAGAAGTAGCATCATCAATAACTTGCGACATATCAGAATTAATAGCATGTGGTGGTGTTGCAAGTTTAGTCATAACAGAAGGTTAATCTAAAGCAGAACTGGATGGCAGTTCCTTACCCCCCTCGTCATTGAGGGAAATATCTTAGTCTTACTATCCTTCAGATTCTTCATAGTGATAAATTGATAATAATCCCAAGTGACTCAACAAATATAGCTATGCTCCCCGGCAACGGCGCCAAAAGGCATTGATAACCCACAAGTATAGGGGATCGCAACAGTTTTTGAGGGTAAATATTTAACCCAAATTTATAGATTCGACACAAGGGGAGCCAAACAATATTTGAAGGTATTAGCAGCTGAGTTGTCAATTCAACCACACCTGGAGATTAATTATTTGCTGCAAAGTGATTAGTAGCATAGTAGTATGATAGTTTTGATGATAGGAGCACTAGTAATGGTAACAGTAACAGTGGTGGTAGTGATATTGTAACAATAACGATAGTAGTAGCAACGGTAGTAACATAGCAAGAATAATATAAGATAAATTCATAGGCATTGGATCAGTGACTTGTTGGATGATATTCATCATGTGACAGTTATAACCTAGGGCGATACGACACTAGATCCAGTTCATTGATATAATGTAGGCATGTATTCCGTAAGTAGTCATACGTGCTTTATTAAAAGAGCATACATGGCATCTTTTGTCCTCCCGTGGCAATGGGGTCCATATTGGAAACTAAGGGATATTAAGGCCTCCTTTTAATAGAGAACCGGAACAAAGCATTAACACATAGTGAATACATGAACTCCTCAAACTACGGTCATCACCGAGAGTGGGCCCGGTTGTTGTCACTCCGGGGTTGTCCGATCATAACCGTAGTAGGTGACTATAACTTGCAAGATCAGATATAAAACATGGACATAATGATGAATTCATAAACGGTTCAGGTCTAAGTTCATGGCACCCGGGCCCAAAGTGACAAGCACTAAGCATAGCAAACTCATAGCAACATCATTCTAAGAACATAGTGGATACTAGGGATCAGGCCCTAACAAAACTAACTCGATTACATGATGAGTCTCATCCATCTCCTCATCGACCAGCGAGCCTACAAAGGAATTACTCACTCCCGGTTAGGAGCGTCATGGAATTGGCGATGGAGATGGGTTGGTGATGACAAAGAACGAAGATCCCCCTCTCCGGAGCCCCAAACAGACTCCAGATCTGCCCTACCAAGGAAGAACAGGGTTTGGCGGCGGCTACGTCTCGTGGATCGTGATAATTCTTTCTCCCTGGTTTTTTTTCTGGAAATATGTGATTTTATAGTATCAGGGGGGCCGTCCGCGGGGCTACCAGGTGGGTACAACCCACATGGGCACGCCAGGAGAGGGGAGCGTGCCCTGGTAGGTTGTGCCCATCCAGGTGCCCCTCTCCTGCAGGTCTTGAAGGAAATATGCCCTAGAGGCAATAATAAAGTTATTATTTATTTCCTTATATCATGATAAATGTTTATTATTCATGCTAGAATTGTATTAACCGGAAACATAATACATGTGTGAATACATAGACAAACAGAGTGTCACTAGTATGCCTCTATTTGACTAGCTCGTTAATCAAAGATGGTTATGTTTCCTAACCATAGACATGAGTTGTCATTTGATTAACGGGATCACATCATTAGTTGAATGATCTGATTGACATGACCCATTCCGTTAGCTTAACACTTGATCGTTTAGTATGTTAATGCTTTCTTCATGACCCATACATGTTCCTATAACTATGAGATTATGCAACTCCCGTTTACGGAGGAACACTTTGGTACTACCAAACGCCACAACGAATCGGGTGATTATAAAGGAGTACTACAGGTGTCTCCAAAGGTACTTGTTGGGTTGGCGTATTTCGAGATTAGGTTTTGTCACTCCGATTGTCGGAGAGGTATCTCTAGGCCTTCTCGGTAATACACATCACTTAAGCCTTGCAAGCATTACAACTAATGAGTTAGTTGTGAGATGATGTATTACGGAACGAGTAAAGAGACTTACGGTAACGAGATTGAACTAGGTATTGGATACCGACGATCGAATCTCGGGTAAGTAACATACCGATGACAAAGGGAACAACGTATGTCGTTATGCGGTTTGACCGATAAAGATCTTCGTAGAATATGTAGGAACCAATATGGGCATCCAGGTTCCGCTATTGGTTATTGACCGAGAATGGTTCTAGGTCATGTCTACATAGTTCTCGAACCCGTAGGGTCCGCACGCTTAACGTTTTCGATGACAGTTCATTATGAGTTTATAAGTATTGATGCACCGAAGGTTGTTCGGAGTCCCGGATGTGATCACGGACATGACGAGGAGTCTCGAAATGGTCGAGACATAAAGATTGATATATTGGAAGCCTACATTTGGACATCGGAAGTGTTCCGGTGAAATCGGGATTTTACTGAGTACCGGGAGGTTACCGGAACCCCGGGAGGTCCATGGGCCTAATGGGCCATAGGAGAGAAGAGGAAGGGCCAGCCAAGGTGGGCTGCGCGCCCCTCCCCTCTAGTCCGAATAGGACAAGGAAGGGGGGCGGCGCCCTCTTCCCTCCTCCAATCCTAGTCAAACTAGGAGAGGGGAGTCCTACTCCGGTGGGAGTAGGACTCCTCCTTGCGCGCCTCCCCTAGGGCCGCCACCTCCCCTTGCTTCCTTTATATACGGGCGGGGGCACCCCAAGACACAAGTTGATCTACGGATCTTTCCTTAGCCGTGTGCGGTGCCCCTTCCACCATATTCCACTTCGGTCATATCGTCATGAGCTTAGGCGAAGCCCCGCGCCGAGAAGTCATATCGTCGGAGCTTAGGCGAAGCTTCTGCGTCGGTGGAGCATCAACATCGTCACCACGCCCGTCGTCTTGACGGAACTCATCCCCGACGCTTTCTTTGGATCGGAGTCCGGGATCGTCATCGAGCTGAGCGTGTGCAGAACTCGGAGGTGCCGTGACGTTCGGTGCTTGGATCGGTCGGATCGTGAAGACGACGACTACATCAACAGCGTTGCTATAACGCTTCGCTTTCGGTCTACGAGTGCGTTGACGGACACTCTCCCCTCGTTGCTATGCCATCACCATGGTCTTGCGTGATCGTAGGAAAATTTTTGAAATTACTACGTTCCCCAACGGTGGCATCCGAGCCTGGTTTTATGCGTTGATGTCATATGCACGAGTAGAACACAAGTGAGTTGTGGACGATACAAGTCATACTGCCTACCAGCATGTCATACTTTGGTTCAGCGGTATTGTGAGATGAAGCGGCCCGGACCGACATTACGCCAGACGCTTACGCGAGACTGGTTTCACCGCTCGAGCACTCGTTGCTTAAAGGTGACCGGCGGGTGTCTGTCTCTCTCACTTTAGTTGAACTGAGTATGGCTACGCCCGGTCCTTGAGAAGGTTAAACGGAGTCTATTTGACAAACTATCGTTGTGGTTTTGATGCGTAGGTAAGAACGGTTCTTGCTCAGCCCGTAGCAGCCACGTAAAACTTGCAACAACAAAGTAGAGGACGCCTAACTTGTTTTTGCAGGGCATGTTGTGATGTGATATGGTCAAGACGTGATGCTATATTTTATTGTATGAGATGATCATGTTTTGTAACCGAGTTATCGGCAACTGGCAGGAGCCATATGGTTGTCGCTTATTGTATGAAATGCAACGCCATGTAATTGCTTTACTTTATCACTAAGGAGTAGCGATAGTCGTAGAAGCAATAGTTGGCGAGACGACAACGATGCTACGATGGAGATCAAGGTGTCGGCGCCCGGTGACGATGGTGATCATGGCGGTGCTTGGCGATGGAGATCACAAGCACAAGATGATGATGACCATATCATATCACTTATATTGATTGCATATGATGTTTATCCTTTATGCATCTTATCTTGCTTTGATTGACGGTAGCATTATAAGATGATCTCTCACTAAAAATTATCAAGAAGTGTTCTCGAGTATGCACCGTTGCGAAAGTTCTTCGTCTTGAGACACCACGTGATGATCGGGTGTGATAGGCTCTACGTTCAAATACAACGGGTGCAAAACAGTTATACGCTGAATACTCAGGTTAAACTTGACGAGCCTAGCATATAACAGATATGGCCTCGGAACACGGAGACCGAAAGGTCGGCGTGAATCATATAGTAGATATGATCAACATAGTGATGTTCACCATTGAAACTACTCCATCTCACGTGATGATCGGACATGGTTTAGTTGATTTGGATCACGTAATCACTTAGATGACTAGAGAGATGTCTATCTAAGTGGGAGTTCTTAAGTAATATGATTAATTGAACTTTAATTTATCATGAACTTAGTCCTGGTAGTATTTTGCAAATTATGTTGTAGATCAATAGCTCACGTTGTTGCTTCCCTATGTTTTTATATGTGTTCCTAGAGAAAATTGTATTGAAAAATGTTAGTAGCAATGATGCGGATTTGATCCGTGATCTGAGGTTTATCCTCATTGCTGCACAGAAGAATTATGTCCTTAATGCACCGCTAGGTGACAGGCCTATTGCAGGAGCAGATGCAGGGCGTTATGAACGTTTGGCTAGCTCAATATGATGACTACTTGATAGTTTAGTGCACCATACTTAACGGCTTAGAATCGGGACTTCAAAGGCGTTTTGAACGTCATGGACCATATGAGATGTTCCAGGAATTGAAGTTAATATTTCAAGCAAATACCCGAGTTGAGAGATATGAAGTCTCCAACAAGTTCTATAGCTAAAAGATGGAAGAGAATCGCTCAACTAGTGAGCATGTTCTCAGATTATGCAGGTACTTCAATCGCTTGAATCAAGTGGGAGTTAATCTTCCAGATAAGATAGTGATTGACAGAAATTCTCTAGTCACCATCACTAAGTTACTAGAACTTCGTGATGAACTATAGTATGCAAGGGATGACGAAAACGATTCCCGAGCTCTTCGTGATGTTGAAATCGTGAAGGTAGAAATCAGAAAAAAGCATCAAGTGTTGATGATTGACAAGACCACTAGTCTCAAGGAAAAGGGCAAAAGGGAAGAAAGGGAACTTCAAGAAGAACGGCAAGCAAGTTGTTGCTCGAGTGAAGAAGCCCAAGTCTGGACCTAAGCACGAGACTAAGTGCTTTTGCTGCAATGGAACTGGTCACTAGAAGCGGAACTACCCCAAGTATTTGGCGGATAAGAAGGATGGCAAAGTGAACAAAGGTATATTTGATATACTGAGATCATTGATGTGTATTTCACTAGTGTTAAGTAGTAACCCTCGGTATTTGATACTTGGTTCAGTTGCTAAGAGTAGTAACTTGAAACGGGAGTTGCGAGAATGAACAGAAACTAGTTGAAGGGGAAGTGACGATGAGTGTTGGAAGTAGTTCCAAGATTGATTTGATCATCATCACATTCCCTATACTTTCGGGATTAGTGTGGAACCTAAATAAGTGTTATTTGGTGTTGAGCATAAATATGATTTGATCATGTTTATTGCACACGGTTATTCATTTAAGTAAGAGAATAAATTGTTGTTACATTTACATGAATAAAACCTTATATGGTTACACACCCAATGAAAATGGTTCATTGGATCTCGATCATAGTGATACACATATTCATAATATTGAAACCAAAAGATGCAAAGTTAATAATGATAGTGCAACTTATTTGTGGCAATCGCCGTTTAGGTCATATTGGTGTAAAGCGCATGAAGAAAACTCCATCTTGATGGACTTTCGGAATCACTTGGTTATGAATCATTTGATGCTTGCGTAACCGTGCCGCTTTGGGCAAGATGACTAAAACTCCGTTCTCGGAACAATGGAACAAGCTCTTGACTAATTGGAAATAATACATACCGATGTATGCGATCCAATGAGTGTTGATGCTCGTGGCAAGTATCGTTATTTTCTCGACTTTCACAAGATGATTTGAGCAGATATGGGTATATCTACTTGATGAAACATAAGTCTGAAATAGTTGAAAGGTTCAAAGAATTTCAGAGTGAAGTGGAAAAATCATCGTAACAAGAAAATAAAGTTTCTGCGATCTGATCGCGAAGGCGAATAATTGAGTTACGAGTTTGGTCTTCAATTAAAATAATGTGGAATAGTTTCACAGCTCACGCCACCTGGAACACCACAATGTTATGGTGTGTCCGAACGTTGTAACCGCACTTTATTAGATATGGTGCGATCTATGATGTCTCTTATCGGTTTACCACTATCATTTTGGGGTTATGCATTAGAGACAGCTGCATTCACGTTTAATAGGGCACCATCTAAATCCGTTGAGACGACACCATATGAACTATGGTTTAACAGTAAACCTAAGCTGTCGTTTCTTAAAGTTTGGGGTTGTGATGCTTATGTGAAAAAGGTTTTCACCTGATAAACTCAAACCCAAATCGGAGAAGTGCGTCTTCATAGAATACCCAAAGGTAACTATTGGGTACACCTTATATCACAGATCCGAAGGCAAGTTTTTCGTTGCTAAGATGGATCCTTTCTAGAGAAGAAGTTTCTCTCGAAAGAAGTGAGTGGGAGGAAAGTAGAAACTTGATGAGGTAATTGTACCTTCTCCCTTATTGGAAAGTTGTTCATCATGTAAATCAGTTCTAGTGATTCCTACACCAATTAGTGAGGAAGTTAATGATGATGATCATGAAACTTGAGATCAAGTTGCTACCAAACCTCGTAGGTCTTCCAGAGTAAGATCCGCACCAGTGGTACGGTAATCATGTTCGGAAGTCATGTTACTAGACCATGATGAACCTACGAACTATGAGGAAGCGATGATGAGCCCAGATTCCGCGAAATGGCTTGAGGCCATGAAATCTGAGATAGGATCCATGTATGAGAACAAAGTATGGACTTTGATTGACTTGCTCGATCAGCAAGCCATGTTAAATAAATGGATCTTCAAGAGGAAGATGGACAACGATAGTAGTATTACTATCTACAAAGCTCGACTTGTCACAAAAAGGTTTTCGACAAGTTCAAGGTGTTGACTACAATGAGATTTTCTCAACCGTAGCGATGCTTAAGTCTGTCCGAATCATGTTAGCAATTGCCACATTTTATGAAATCTGGCAAATGGATGTCAAAACTACATTCTTTAATGGATTTATTAAAGAAGAGTTGTATATGATGCAACCAGAAGGTTTTTTCAATCCTAAAGGAACTAACAAAATGTGCAAGCTCCAAATGATCCAACTATGGACTGGTGCAAGCATCTCAGAGTTGGAATAAACGCTTTGATAGTGTGATCAAAGCATATGGTTTTATATGAGACTTTTGGAGAAGCCTGTATTTACAAGCAAGTGAGTGGGAGCACTACAAAGATTTCGATAAGTATATGTGAATAACATATTGTTGATCAGAAATAATGTAGAATTATTCGCAAAGCATAAAGGAGTATTTGAAAGGAGTTTTTCAAAGAAGGACCTCGGTGAAGCTGCGTACAAATTGAGCATCAAGATCTATTGAGATAGATGAAAAACGCTTGATAAAGTTTTCAATAAGTACATACCTTGTCAAGCTTTTGAAGAAGTTCAAAATGGAACAGTCAAAGAAAAGTTCTTGCAAAGGTGTGAAATTGAGTAAGACTCAAATCCCGACCACAACAGAAAATAGAAAAGAGAATGAAAGTCATTCCCTATGCCTCAGTCATAGGTTCTATAAAGTATGCTATGCTATGTACCAGACCTATTGTATACCTTGCTCTGAATTTGGCAAGGAAATAGTGATCTAGGAGTAGATCACTGGACATTGGTCAAGAACATCCTTAGCAAGGACTAAGGAAATATTTCTCGATTATGGAGGTGATAAAAGAGCCCGTCAGAAAGAGTTACATCGATGCAAGCTTTTTACACAGATCCAGATGACTCTAAGTCTCAATCTGGATACATATTGTAAGTGGGAGCAATTAGCTAGAGTAGCCCGTGCAAGAGCATTGTAGACATAGAATATTTGCAAAATACATACGGCTCTGAATGTGACAGACCCGTTGACTAAAATTATCTCACAAGCAAAACATGATCACACCTTAGTACTCTTTGGGTGTTAATCACATAGCGATGTGAACTAGATTATCGACTCTAGTAAACCCTTTGGGTGTTGGTCACATGTCGATGTGAACTATGGGTGTTAACCACATATAGATGTGAACTATTGATGTTAAATCACATGGCGATGTGAACTAGATTATTGACTCTAGTGCAAGTGGGAGACTGAAGGAAATATGCCCTAGAGGCAATAATAAAGTTATTATTTATTTCCTTATATCATGATAAATGTTTATTATTCATGCTAGAATTGTATTAACCGGAAACATAATACATGTGTGAATACATAGACAAACAGAGTGTCACTAGTATGCCTCTATTTGACTAGCTCGTTAATCAAAGATGGTTATGTTTCCTAACCATAGACATGAGTTGTCATTTGATTAACGGGATCACATCATTAGTTGAATGATCTGATTGACATGACCCATTCCGTTAGCTTAACACTTGATCGCTTAGTATGTTAATGCTTTCTTCATGACCCATACATGTTCCTATAACTATGAGATTATGCAACTCCTGCTTACGGAGGAACACTTTGGTACTACCAAACGTCACAACGAATCGGGTGATTATAAAGGAGTACTACAGGTGTCTCCAAAGGTACTTGTTGGGTTGGCGTATTTTGAGATTAGGTTTTGTCACTCCGATTGTCGGAGAGGTATCTCTAGGCCTTCTCGGTAATACACATCACTTAAGCCTTGCAAGCATTACAACTAATGAGTTAGTTGTGAGATGATGTATTACGGAACGAGTAAAGAGACTTACCGTGCAACGAGATTGAACTAGGTATTGGATACCGACGATCGAATCTCGGGTAAGTAACATACCGATGACAAAGGGAACAACGATGTCGTTATGCGCGGTTTGACCGATAAAGATCTTCAGAGAATATGTAGGAACCAATATGGGCATCCAGGTTCCGCTATTGGTTATTGACCGAGAATGGTTCTAGGTCATGTCTACATAGTTCTCGAACCCGTAGGGTCCGCACGCTTAACGCTTCGATGACAGTTCATTATGAGTTTATAAGTATTGATGCAATCAAGGTTGTTCGAGTCCCGGATGTGATCACGGACATGACGAGGAGTCTCGAAATGGTCGAGACATAAAGATTGATATATTGGAAGCCTACATTTGGACATCGGAAGTGTTCCGGTGAAATCGGGATTTTAGGAGTACCGGAGGTTACCGGAACCCCCGGGAGGTCCATGGGCCTAATGGGCCATAGGAGAGAAGAGGAAGGGCCAGCCAAGGTGGGCTGCGCGCCTCCCCCTCTAGTCCGAATAGGACAAGGAAGGGGGCGGCGCCTTCCTCTTCCCCTCCTCCAATCCTAGTCCAACTAGGAGGGGGGAGTCCTACTCGGTGGGAGTAGGACTCCTCCTTGCGCGCCTCCCCTAGGGCCGCCACCTCCCCTTGCCTCCTTTATATACGGGGCAGGGGCACCCCAAGACACAAGTTGATCTACGGATCTTTCCTTAGCCGTGTGCGGTGCCCCTTCCACCATATTCCACTTCGGTCATATCGTCATGAGCTTAGGCGAAGCCTGCGCCGGAGAAGTCATATCGTCATGAGCTTAGGCGAAGCTTCTGCGTCGGTGGAGCATCAACATCGTCACCACGCCGTCGTCTTGTGGAACTCATCCCGACACTTTGCTGGATCGGAGTCCGGGATCGCCATCGAGCTGAACGTGCGTAACTCGGAGGTGCCGTACGTTCGGTGCTTGGATCGGTCGGATCGTGAAGACATACGACTACATCAACCGCGTTGCTATAGCGCTTCCGCTTTCGGTCTATGAGGGTACGTGGACGGACACTCTCCCCTCTCGTTGCTATGCCATCACCATGGTCTTGCGTGATCGTAGGAAAATTTTTGAAATTACTACGTTCCCCAACAGGTCTTGGCTCCAGAAATTCTTATTATTGATATAAAAATCCTCGCAAAGTTTCATTCCATTCCGAGAACTTTTATTTCTGCACAAAAACAACACCATGGTAGTTCTGCTGAAAACAGCGTCAGTCCGGGGTTAGTTTCATTCAAATCATGCAAATTGGAGTCCAAAACAAGAGGAAAAGCGTGAGAAAAACTCGATACGTTGGAGACGTATCTGGGTCATCCCAAAAGTAATGTCTTAAATCATAGAAGAATTTTTTTTCATTTGTTGGTATGTGAAACTAGGTAGTAAAAAATTAGCAACAATATAATTAGCATAGTCAGCATAGCAAGGAGTACTATGAGAGGCTTTATTGACAACTAGCTATTCATCAAGAAAACTATCATCAATAGGTGGTGGGTCATTAAGAATATTTTCTAGCCTAGACAAGTTCTCAGCTCCTTTCCTATCAGTGATGTGTAAGCCAAGGAGCTGAGAACTTGTCCATAAGGTATTTAGCACCTTTCTTTTCCATAAGGTATTTAATAACAGCATGATCGGTGTGAACAATTACTTTAGAGTCAACTATATACGATCTGAATTTATCACAAGCAAACACAACTGCCAAAAATTAACTTTCAGTAGTAGCATAATTTCTTTGGCCACTGTCTAGAGTTTTACTAGCATACATTTAATTTCTTATCAACTCTTTGTCCTACAACAGCACCAACAGCATAATCACTAGCATCACACATAATTTCAAAAGGCAAGTTCCAATCAGGTGGTTGAACAATAGGTGCAGAAGTTATGGCTTTCTTAAGTGTTTCAAAGGCTTCTACACAATCATCATAAAAAACAAATGGAACATCCTTTTGTAAAAGATTAGTAAGTGGCCTAGAAATTTTAGAGAAGTCTTTAATAGACCTCCTATAGACAGCATGACCAAGGAAACTATACGAATACCTTTAATGTCTTTAGGACATGTCATTTTCTCAATTGTATCAACTTTAGCTTTATCCACCTCAATACCTCGCTCAGAAATTTTATGACCTAAGACAGTACCTTCATTCCCCATAAAGTGGCACGTCTCCCAATTCAAGACAAGATTTGTTTTCTCACATCTCTGCAAAACTCAGTCAAGGTTGCTTAAGCAATCATCAAAAGAAGTTTCCCAAACAGAAAATTCATGCATGAAAACCTCAACAATCTTTTCACAAAAGTCTGAGAATATAGTGGTCATACATCTTTGTAAGGTAGCAGTTGTATTGCATAAACCAAAAGGCATACGTCTATAAGCATAAGTTCCAAAAGGACAAGTAAAGATGGTCTTCTCTTGATCGGTTGTGATACAGGTATTTGAGAGAAACCAGAGTATCCATTAAGAAAACAAAAGTGTGTGTGCTTAGACAGACTTTCTAACATTTGATCAATAAAAGGCAAAGGGTAATTATCCTTTCTAAATTTTCTAAAATCAGTTACCATTCTATAGCAAGTCACTATTCTTTGTGGAATGAGTTCATTTTTATCATTAGGAACAACAATGATACCTCCTTTCTTAGGGACACAATGAACGGGGCTTACCCATCTACTATCAGCTATGGGATAGATTATACATGCTTCGAGAAGCTTTAGTATTTCAGCTCTTACCACTTCTTTCATTTTGGTATTTAGTCATCGTTGATGATCAACAACGGGACTATGCCTTTAAGATCGTAAAGAGTATATCCAATAGCAGCATGGTGCTTCCTCAAAAAATTTAATAATCTCTCTTCTTCATGTTCTGAAAGGTTAGCACTAATAATAATAGGATATATATTTTTCTCATCAAGATAAGCATACTTCAAAGTGTCAGGCAATTGCTTTAATTCAAACACATGATCATCTTTAGGTGAAGGAGGACCTCCTAAAGTTTCAATAGGAAAATTGTGTTCAAGGAGAGGTTGTTGTTCAAAGATTATTTTGTCTATTTCATTTCTTTCATGCAAGTGCATGTCATTTTCATGGTCAAGAAAATATTGTTCTAGTGGATCAGTAGGAGGTACGACAATAGAAGCAAGACCAATAATTTCATCCATACTAGGTAACTCTTTATTATGAGGTTATCTACGAAACATAGAGAAATTAAACTCATAAGACACATCACCAAAACTAACACTGACAGTTTCTTTCTCACAATCTATCTTAGCATTGACAGTGTTCAAGAAGGGTCAACCAAAAATTATGGGACCAAAGTCATCTTGACTCAAGTCGAAGGTATGGACTGGTGAGACATATACCCCCGTTGCTAGACTTGAGTCCATACGCATCCTACTTGCTTATGCCAATCACCATGATATCACTCCATATCAAATGGACATTAAAAGTGCTTTTCTTAATGGAGAATTTGAGGAGGAGGTGTATGTTAAAATCCTAAGAAACCTAATCATGTCTACAAACTTCACAAAACTCTTTATGGTCTTAAACAAGCTCCTAGAGCATGGTATAAATGCTTGACCAAGTTTATTATTGAAAAAGGCTTTGAGATTGGGAAGGTTGATTCTACACTTTTTACTAAAAGAGTTAATGGTGATTTATTTGTGTGCAAAATTTATGTGGATGATATCATATTTAGTTCTACTAACCCCCATTTAGGTGAAAAGTTTGGAAGGCTAATGTCGAAGAAGTTTGAGATGTCTATGATGAGTGAACTCAAACTTTTCCTTGGTTTGCAAATCAAGCAAACTAAGGGAGGTACCTTTCTCTCTCAAACAAAGTATACCAAGGATCTTTTCAAGAAGTTCAACATGCAAGGTAGCAAAGGTATGAAAACACTCATGCCTACTAGTGGACATCTTGACTTGACTAAGGATGGAAAACCGGTTGACCAAAAGGTTTACTGCTCCATGATTGGTTCATTGTTATATCAATGTGCCTCCCATTGTCGGTTCTATATCCGGCATATCTCGTAGTAGGGGTCCTAAGCTAGGCGTCTTGGAGCGATGGTAACACAGACATAGGATTTTACCCAGGTTCGGGCTCTCTCAAAGAGATAATACCCTATGTCCTGCTTTTGATTGTATTCATATGGGGGATAGTATGGAGTACATGTGTCTACCACGAGATTGTTCTAATGAATATTAGATGATCCCTATTGACTATCCTGGCCTCGGTTTATATAACACACCATACGCCTAGGGTTTTGGAGAGTCCTCGTCTTGTGCGCCAAGTCTTGTGGGATCTCCCTTGTGTGCAGCATGGGCTGCCCGAAGTGGCCCATGAGTGAACCGCCATGGGGGTCCTCGGCCCGATCCAGCTTGTCGGGAGACGCCGTGGTGAGTACTACCTAGTCCAGGACACCGTTAGTAGCCCCCTGAACCAGTCTTCAAGTTGCGGACGCTCCTCGATTCTTTCGAACTGTTCTTCATCTTCGGTCATCTGTCTTGAAAATTGGTTCAATAAGTCTTTTCATCTTTGATCTTGAGGATCTCCGAAGTGAATCCGAAGAGTTTACGCGTCGGGTATCCGAGGAGCCCCTTTAAGTTATGGGCCTTTTTTTTCCTTCTTATTTTTTTACGCCACACCTCATGTTTGAAGTTGTTCCCGTGCGGTGGTGTCCTCTTGCATCCGAGCTTCAATGTTGGACTACATCTGAGCTCCAACGCTGGACTATATCTGAAGTCCAACCCCAGACTGTATCCAAGGTGTCATAGATCACCTTGGCTCGAAAAAGTCAAAGGATTTTAGCCGAGCTTTAATGCCGGAAATGCCCTCTATAGAGCCAGCCACTTGCATCCGAGCTTTATGCCGGACCGCTTCCGAGGTGATGCACCATCTCGGGCTTGGGCTGATTGTTTGCGGATTTTATTTCTGATTGATGCAATTTATTTACTGACGAGATACATAGCCAGTAGCCCTCAAGGCGTGTGTGTCGGCCTAAAATCCGAGATGCACATTAGAGGAGATAGTGATTGGCGGACGGGCCCTTGAGAGATGGTCTCGAGAAGTCGTCGTATTATATTAGGTTGACGCCGGATAGGTCATAGATAGTTCCTATTGTTATCCGATGATGCATTTTCCCATAGTTTGGTCAAGCCGAACACTAAAAAATTTGAATTTTTCTGTATGGAATAGGCAATGTAGTAGCCCCCGAGACACTGGTCGGGTGGCAACACCAGATTAGGGGATCGATGTTCCCCTTTAATATTAGTAAATGATAAGCCTGAAGCCCAGTAGCACTCGAGCCTTAATGTGGGCACGAGTGGCCGAATTAAGGATCGATATCCGGAGTAAAATCTCAAATTATATGCAATGATTCTATGTATCCAAGTACTCTACATCATTAATGCTCGGATCTGCACTGTACAAAACTTTGTTGACCGACCAACGGCTTCAACCTCCTCGGCCAGTAGTCGGGGAGTGTTTGTCCCACTTTGTAAAGCCATTATGAGGGCAAAGATGTACGACAAACAAGCAATCCGGCCATACGGCTTTATAAACAAGGGTATGCAGAGAGAATGTTATATCACTATTTAATGTAAGAAACATCTTCCAAAGAAAATAGTCCTGATATCGGTTCCTTTCTTTGGGTTGTCATGCCGACCATGATCATGAAACCTCACCTCCGATCAATCTAGGAGAAAAATATTGAGGATTTAGTTTGGGGAAAGCTCTCGAACTATGTGG
Source organism: Aegilops bicornis (assembly GCA_021605145.1). Taxonomy (NCBI): domain Eukaryota; kingdom Viridiplantae; phylum Streptophyta; class Magnoliopsida; order Poales; family Poaceae; genus Aegilops; species Aegilops bicornis. Next base: position 676,543,988 of record CM038672.1, read on the forward strand.
TCTTTAGCGAACCTAAATTTTCACCTCTGTCATTGTCGACCAATTATATCTTTTCTTATCGCTAGCTTTCGGCTTCACCGAGTCTGAGGTACTAACTCGGATGACCCGGTAGTAACAGTCACAACGGTGCTTCCTTTACTGCTTAGCCAAACAATCTGGAACGTAGGGGTAAGCACATGAGCCAGGCAACCCAGCTTGGCCAAAATCTTAAGTCAAATTGATGCATATTTATGGCTTTATAACGATGGTTACGGAAGGCAGCCCTCATATACAAACTCCGATGATATGTTTATTTTGACTCCGTTGCAACCATCTATCAGTTGAAAGTGGCCCATCATCGGCTTCCACCCCCTTGTAGATGCTATGCAAGGTGTTTCCGTAATAACAAAACAACCCTTAGCCGACGTCTCGGTGCCCGAAGGAGGTTGTGTTAGCGGAAACGAGGCAATCAGATATGCGGGTTTTCTAACTTTCACTTAGTCATAGGAGCTTTAAACTGGGGAAGCTAGCTACAAGCCCCTGGTTAGTGTTCGGCACCGGCTGAAGTCCAGCCATTAACACTTCGGCCAAAGTTATGAAAGGCCCATCGATTAACACGGGGTAATTGGTATCGATCTATAGTTTGACACCGTCATCGTATCTCCAGGGTAGTCGGCCGTAATGGGGCACCATCCCAGCTTGCCTGATAAAATACCCCGTTGACAAGCTCCACAGTGATATCCGGATCCACTTTAAGTCCCAGATCTAGGGCCCTTCCAGGGTCCTCTGGTTGCGGGGAGGGGCTGAAGATTCCTTCTACGGCCCTCCTTAATTCCTGCCCAGAAGCATTGATGCAAGTAATCTTAGCAGAAGAACGCTAGAGCAAAGCAGGGAAAAAGAATGGCAACTTACCCACGCTGGGGGGTTGTACATGGAGAATCCGTCCCACGTTTTTATGCGAAGGAATTCCTCCTCTTCCCCTTTGTACAGATCAGACAATATCCTTGCCAGAGCGGCAGTGGAGTCCGAACCTTTACGGCCGCAGCGGGTGGCATCGTCTTCCCTGTTGAAATGCCACATGGGCTTCCCCCGATATTGGAGCGGCTGCACTCCCCGTCTTATGCATATCGCCATAACCTCAACTATCGTCAGTCCGGATTTGGCCAGTAACTTTATCCTATCCATCAGGAGGAATATTTCCCTCGTGTCCTCTTCTTGAGGGCCCTGGGGGCACCAGCTTAGGCGTGCCCTTGACGGGGCGTTGCTGAACTTGCGGAGACCTGTCCGGACTGGATCCGGAAGGGGGGCGTCGTTTATATAGAACCACTCTGAAGGCCAGTTTTCTGGTGCCTTCTTAGGAGTGCCGGACAGATATCCGGTCTCAGCAATGCGCCATACTTCGGCCCCGCCCACTTGACATAGGGACTCCCCCCTAGGTACAGGGGACGAGGCAGAACAGCTTCCGCCATAATCCGAAGTGTGGTTCGCAGCCTAAAAACGGCTCACAAAGGGAAACATACCCCGCTATGTGCAGAATAGAGGCAGGGGTAAGATCGTGTAACTGGAGGCCGTAGAACTCCACGAGCCCGTGAAGAAACGGGTGGATAAGGAACCTGACGCCCCTCAGCAGATGAGGGATCAGACATATACGCTCCTCCGGAGATGGGTTAGGAGATCCCTCAGCTTGGTCTCCTCCGTCATAAGTGGCTATTCCAGCTCGGACGGAGACCATGAACGTCGGTGGGAGAAACCCTTGGGTTTGTAACTTTGTCAAACGGCTATGAGGAACTAACACTCTCCCCAATCACCCGACTTGGAACGAGAAGGGCAAGCAGAAGAGCTGCGACGGCCGGCCATGTTGGAATGGCTTTCATGAGCGCCTGTTGGATGCTGGCTCTGGGAGGGAGAGTGAGGTTTTGGATCTGAGAATTCCCGTCCCTTCAAATAGATAGTTAGCCCGGAGGATCGAGGGTGGCAAATGCAAAAATGCCTTGACTCCTCGCATCCGCTCGACACGTGGAGATGGTCATTACCGAGGCCCCGAAGCCGAGGAGCACAACATTGATTGGAGGCAGGACACTATTCTCCGTAACACGCACTTTGGAGTATTCGGAGGAGGAACCCGCCCTGCAATGCCGAAGACAAGACTGTGCACCGGACTCGTCGTCATTGAAGCCTGGTTCAGGGGCTACTGAGGGAGTCCTCGATTAGGGGGTATCTGGACAGCCGGACTGTGTACAACGCCCGGACTATTGAAGCGTGAAGATACAAGAATCAAGACTCCTTGGCGTGGAAGGCAAGCTTGGCGATCCGGATATTATATTTCCTTCCTTCTAACCGACTCCATGTAAACCCTAGCCCTCTCCAGTGCCTATATAAACCGGAGAGGTTGGTCCTTAGTAGGCCGATCACAGTCACAATCATACCATCATAGGCTAGCTCTTAGGGATTAGCCTCTATGATCTCGTGGTAGATCTACTCTTGTACTACCCATATCATCAATATTAATCAAGCAGGAAGTAGGGTTTTACCTCCATCGAGAGGGCCCGGACCTGGGTAAACATCTGTGTCCCTTGCTTCCTGTTACCATCAGCCTTGACGCACAGATCGGGACCCCCTACCCGAGATCCGCCGGTTTTGACACCGACACCTATGTTCCGCTTTGTTCAGCTAGGTCCGCCTAGGGAGAACCACTGCGATTGTGCTTCCAGCTCGAATGGTTAAGCACCTCAGTGGAGAAAGCCGAAAACTAACTATCACAATGGGCGTAAACTGGTCAGCTGCTCCCCGCTTCGTGTGTAAGCCGAACTAGAAAGCCCTATCCTTCGAAGAGGACTCCCCCCAGGTGTTATAATTTACCTTTGAGGCGTCGTTCTATTTGCAGAAACGACGGCTGGAGCGAGGGGCCGAGCCCCTAGGGACTCGTCAACCACGGGCGTCCAGACCGGGCATGCTCAAGAGGAAGGCGGTGAGGGTTGACACACCGCTACAGAGGTAAAACAATAACCTGTCCTGTAATTATAGAATTTCAAAATATGACAGCGCCCTTTGTGTCTGGCAGGAAGAGGAATAACCGGACTATATGCGGAGAGCATACCAATCACGCTTCCACCAGCCGGGTTGCAGAACAGGCTTCAGGGGCGGAGGCGGACACGGGGCCAGCACCGCATAGTTCTCCAACAGGGAGTGCGGACATGCTCTCAGCCACGAATTCTGAAGTAGAGAGTGCCATGAATCACAGGCGCCGACGGGTCATACTTCGGAACAACATCTTTTCCAAAGAGGCGTTTAATGCCTTCAATTCGGCGGACGCGTACGTCCAAGCTGCTCGGGGCAGGCTTGCCCAAGCGACAAACCAAAGATATCAAGACATACGGGTGAGAAATTTTGATAAGTATGTATAGCAGTAGCCCTCGAGACTTGAAACGGTTGAAACAACAGTTTTAAGGATCAATTTATGTACTGTGTCCTTGTAGAGAAGAACGAGCAATTGTTTCGGGAGCTGGAGGGATGCAAGGCCGAGCTAAGGGCCGCAGTTGCTAAATTAGAGGAGCCCCAAAAGCCCTCATCTGGTAACAATTGTCACAATTGCACGAAGATGCACCAGTTAGTATATGGATGATGTGACAAGTCTAACAAAAAATTCTGCAGACAATCCCGGGGTGAGTCTGGAGGGCGTAGGAGAGGACGCATCGCATCTCAAAAAGCAGCTAGAGGCTGGCGAGCGCATTCTTACGCGAGTTAGGCGGGAGAAGAATGATCTTCAAGACGCCAAAGTTCAGCTGGACGTGGAGTTAAAAGATCTCCGCGCTCAACTGGCGGACTCCATGAAGGAGAAGAAGAGGCTTCGACGCAGCATTTACAGTAAGTGCCTAGACGAACTGTTGTACAGTTCGGCGCGGAAGTATATTGAAAGAATTTTGCTTGCAGGTATGTTAACGTGTCGCCCTGAAGAGGAGATGCCCTCATCTGCAAATGATTTACTACGAGACCTTTCGCAACTGCACGAGTGAGCTCGGCAAGTGATGCAGGGTGTTGCTCAGGCTTTGTGGCCATCAAGCCTACTGCCGAATGGCATGGGGGAACTTGCGGACCTGCTTCAAGGAGCCCGGCGGCGCTTCCATCTATGGAAGATATCAGCATGCCGGCAAGGAGCAAGAGAAGCCTGGGCAATGGTGAAGACGCGCTACACCAAGCTGGACCCGAACCATATGGCCGAAGTGGGACCGGCGGGGCCCGATGGGCAAGAAATTCCCGTTAGTCTGGTGTATGACCAGGTAGCGTTAGCCGCTAAGTATTCTCAACAGGATTGTAAACTAGATAGCCTGTTGGACGGTATAGAAGAGGAATGTAATCAGTCCAAATGACTGTGTGATTTAATGGGCATGATTAGCCCCTAGCCGGATTAAAATCATTTGTCATGGCGGACCTTTTCGCTTCAGCCCCCGGATCCTATAGTCGGGGAGTGTGTCCGAATACCCGCTCAGCTATACAAAACCGGGGTATGCGTGGAAACAAGGCGTAGGGGTCATAAGTGCTCGAACAGACAAGTACCTGATACGTCTCCAATGTATCTATAATTTTTTATTGCTCCATGCTACTTTATCTACTGTTTTGGACTATATTGGGCTTTATTTTCCACTTTTATATTACTTTTGGGACTAACCTATTAACCGGAGGCCCAGCCCAGAATTGCTGTTTTTTGCCTATTTCAGTGTTCGAAGAAACGGAATATCAAACGGAGTCCAAACGGAATGGAACCTTCGGGAACGTGATCTTCTCACCGAACGTGATCCATGAGACTTGGACCCTACTCCAAGAAGTGCCAGAGGCAGTCACGAGGGTGGAGGGCGCCCCCCTGGGCACGCCACCTACCTCATGGGCCTCCTGACGCTCCGCCGACGTACTCCTTCCTCCTATATATACCTACGTATCCCCAAACGATCAGGAGAGCCAAAAACCTAATTCCACCACCGTACCTTCCTGTATCCACGAGATCCCATCTTGGGGCCTGTTAGGAGCTTCACGGAGGGGCATCCACCATGGAGGGCTTCTACATCAACATCATAGCCCCTCTGATGAAGTGTGAGTAGTTTACTTCAGACCTTCGGGTCCATAGCTAGTAGCTAGATGGCTTTTTCTCTCTTTTTGGATCTCAATACAATGTTCTCCCCCTCTCTCGTAGAGATCTATTCGATGTAATCTTCTTTTTGCGATGTGTTTGTTGAGGCCGATGAATTGTGGGTTTATGATCCAGCTTATCTATGGATAATATTTGAATCTTGTCTGAATTCTTTTATGTATGATTGATTTATCTTTGCAAGTCTCTTCGAATTATCCGTTTGGTTTGGCCAACTAGATTGGTAGTTCTTGCAATGGGAGAAGTGCTTAGCTTTGGGTTCAATCTTGCGGTGTCCTTACCTAGTGACAGAAAGGGTTGCAAGGCACGTATTGTATTGTTGCCATCAAGGATAACAAGATGGGGTATTTATAATATTGCATGAATTTATTCTTCTACATCATGTCATCTTGCTTAAGGCGTTACTCTGTTTTTAAATTAATACTCTAGATGCATGCTGGATAGCGGACGATGAGTGGAGTAATAGTAGTAGATGCAGAAACGTTTCGATCTACTTGTCACGGACGTGATGCCTATATACATGATCATACCTAGATAACCTCATAACTATGCTCAATTCTGTCAATTGCTCAACAGTAATTTGTTCATCCACCATAGAATATATATGCTCCTGAGAGAAGCCACTAGTGAAACCTATGGCCCCCGGGTCTATTCTCATCATATCAATCTCCATCACTTTACTTACTTGCTTTGCTTTTACTTTTTACTTTGCATCTTTATACCAAAAATACCAAAAATATTATCTCTATCAGATCTCACTCTCGTAAGTGAACGTGAAGGGATTGACAACCCCTAATCGCGTTGGTTGCGAGTAGCAATCATTTTGTGAAGGTACGAGGGACTTGCGCGTGGCCTCCTACTGGATTGATACCTTGGTTCTCAAAAACTGAGGGAAATACTTACGCCATCGTGCTGCATCATCCTCTCCTCTTCGGGAAAACCAGCATAAGCTCAAGACGTAGTAAGAACAATTTCTGGCCAGGTTGCGGGGAGGTCTCATAAAAGTCAACATACCAAGTACCCATCACAATCCCTATCTCTCGCATTACATTATTTGCCATTTGCCTCGCTTTCCTCTCCCCACTTCACCCTTGCCGTTTTATTTGCCCTCTCTTTCCCAATCTCCTCCTCTCTTTCCGTTGCCTTTTCTTTTGCCTTTTGTTTGCCCGTGTGTTAGTTTGCTTGCTTGTCGCTATGTCTGAAATAGGGGAAATTATCGCCGACATGGGTGATAATAATATGGAAAATTCTAAAGCTCCTGCTGAAGAATCCCTTACCTATCACACAAAAAGATTTCGAATCGGTAGTGGTAACATTATTGGAAAAGGAGTTATTCAAGATTTCTTTACTTGTGCTGGTGCTTTACCCTCTATGGGTGGTTCTATTCTTCATATAACTAGTAGTATTGCGGACGCTATTGCCATGCTTATCGTTGAACTTGAAAGGAAATTTATGCATATGCACCCTTCTATACAAAGAATTTTCCTAGAATTTTCTAATATTGAACACTCCTCTGTTAAGCGTGCCGCTACTATCTTTTTGGCTCATGAATTCAGATTTATAATAAAAGAAGCCAAAGAAATCTTTGCACATTATAGGGTGGAGGCCGGCCGTCCTCCCATAGAATCTATCTTTTTTGATCAAGAAGAAATAATGCGTTTTCAATCTATCGACTATGTTGCTTTCAATGAAAATCTTAGAAAAAAAGTGCCTACCAATATTTTAATTGATAGAATCTCCGAGCTTAATGATGATTTGGCTATTCGAAATAATGAGCTAGGATGCTCTCTTGAGTATAGGCTCACCAAGTTATGTCAAAAGAATGTTTATAATGATGAAATGGTTGTGCAATACGAAGGGCCGAAAGAGGAACCTATACCTCCTAAAATTGATCTTGGGGACTTTTGTCCTATTAAATTTATCCCTTTTGATTACTTTTGCTTGCCTCAAAGAAAACTTGCTGCCGAACATAGAGAATATGAAATGAGTTTCACCGATCTATCTTATTACTACGGCACCACCTAGGTCTATCCTTGCTTTTATGCCTAGCTAGGGGCGTTAAACGATAGCGCTTGTTGGGAGGCAACCCAATTTTATTTTCAGTTTTTGCTTTTGCTTCTGTTTAGGAACAAATAATCCATCTAGCCTCTGTTTAGATGTGGTTTTATCTTTTAGTTAGTGTTTGTGCCAAGTTAAACCTATTAGATCTTCTTGGGAGATAGTTATTTGATCTTGCTGTAATTTCCAGAATCTTTGCGCTCAGTGCCCAAATTGTTAAAAATCACCAGAACGTGATAAAATAGTGATTCCAATTGCTGCTGATCAATAAACAAATTTTCCAGGTCGTCTAATTTTGGTAGAAGTTTTGGGTTCCAGAAGTTTGCGTTAGTTACAGATTACTACAGACTGTTCTGCTTTTGACAGATTCTGTTTTGCGTGTGTTGTTTGCTTATTTTGATGAATCTATGGTTAGTAAAATAGTTTATAATCCATAGAGAAGTTGGGATACAGTAGGTTTAACACCAATATAAATAAAGAATGAGTTCATTACAGTACCTTAAAGTAGTCTTTTGTTCTCTTTCTCTAACGGAGCTCACGAGATTTCTATTGAGTTTTGTGTTGTGAAGTTTTTAAGTTTTGGGTGAATTCTTTTGATGGATTATGGAACAAGGAGTGGCAAGAGCCTAAGCTTGTGGATGCCCATGGCACCCCCAAGATAATCCAAGGACACCAAAAAGTCAAAGCTTAGGGATGCCCTGTATAGGCGTCCCTCTTTCGCTCTACTTCCATCGGTAATTTACTTGGAGCTATATTTTTATTCACCAACATGATATGTGTTTTGCTTGGAGCGTCTTATATTATTTGAGTCTTTGCTTGTTAGTTTACCACAATCATCCTTGCTGTACACACCTTTTGTGAGAGCCATACATGGTTTGGAATTTGTTAGAATACTCTATGTGCTTCACTTATATCTTTTGAGCTTGATAGTTTTGCTCTAGTACTTCACTTAGATATTTTAGAGCACGATGGTGGATTTGTTTTAAAGAAACGTGATCTCTCATGCTTCACTTAGATCATTTTGAGAGTCGTTAATAGCATGGTAATTTGCTTAATGTTAATATACTTGGTGTTCGAGATATGTGAAACTTTCTTTTGAGTGAATTGAATACTAAGATAAATTTAATGCTTAATAATTGTTTTGAGATATGGAGGTAATAATATCAAAGTTGTGCTAGTTGATAATTGTGAATTTGAGAAATACTTGTGTTGAAGTTTGCAAGTCCCGTAGCATGCATGTATGGGTAAAGTTGTGTAACAATTTTGAAACATGAAGTGTACCTGGCTTGTGCATCCTTATGAGTGGCGGTCGGGGACGAGCGATGGTCTTTTCCTACCAATCTATCCCCCTAGGAGCATTGTGCGTAGTACTTGATTTTTGATGGCATCTAAATTTTTGCAATAACTATATGAGTTCTTTTGACTAATGCTGAGCCCATGGATTATACACACTTTTATCTTTCCGCACTTGCTATCCTCTTCGGTACCGTGCATTGCCCTTTTTCACCTTGAGAGTTGGTGCAAACATCGCCGGTGCATCCAAACCCCGTGATATGATACGCTCTTTCACACATAAACCTCCTTCTATCTTCCTAAAAACAGCCACCATACCTACCTATCATGGCATTTCCATAGCCATTCCGAGATATATTGCCCTGCAACTTCCATCATCATTATTACGACATACATTACTTTTGTCATATTTCCATTGCATGATCATGTAGCTGACATCGTATCTGTGGCAAAGCCACCATGCATTATTTTCCATACATGTCACTCTTGATTCATTGCACCATCCCGGTACACTGCCGGAGGCTTTCATATAGAGTCATATTTTGTTCTAAGTTTCGAGTTGTAATTGTTGAGTTGTAATAGAAATAAAATTGTGATGATCATCATTATTAGAGAATTGTCCCAAGTGAGGAAAGGATGATGGAGACTATGATTCCCCCATAAGTCGGGATGAGACTCCGGACGAAAAAAAAGAGGCCATAAAAAAAGAGAGAGAAAAGGCCCAAATAAAAAAATGAGAGAAAAAGAGAGAAGGGACAATTCTACTATCCTTTTACCACACTTGTGCTTCAAAGTACCACCTTGTTCTTCATGTACACTACAGGAATCAGCTACTTTGCCGTCCGCCATGGCGGACGGCAAAGGCATGAATGGCGGACGGCAAAATCCTTTGCCGTCACCATGACGGCAACAGGCTTCGCAACGTAGCCTCACGGTATAAAGCTACTTTGCCGTCCGCTTCAGCGGTGACGGCAAGGCCATTTGTCATTCGCATGACGGAGGGCAAAGAGAGCGGACGGCAATAATTGCGCGTCATCCGTTATGTCTAACGGCAGGCCTTTGCCGTCCGCCGACGGCAAAATTTCTAGTGTCTTTGCCGTCGCCATCGATGGAAAAATTTCTAGTGTCTTTGCCGTACGCCATCGATGGCAAAGTGACCAAATGGGTCAGCTTCCAGAAGCACAGCTAGATGCCACGTGTCTTCTTTGCCGTCCGCGGAAGACGGCAAAGAGCGCTGCTGTCGATTGGGTGACGGCAAAGAGCCTGCATATTGGCTCTTTTATCTGTTTTTATTAAATCCAACAATTTTCATCACAAATATATATGACATATATAGATATATTTCAAAAGGCCATTACAGAGCAAACATATAAGATATCCAACACATAACTTCATCATCCAAACATATATATTACATGCATAGTTCCATCATACATTACAAGTTCAACATAGAGGCATCCAACCATATATATTACAATAGTTTCATCCAACGATACATGCATAGTTCAACGATACAAAAGAAAGCAGAGAAAGGGATAAGGAGCACTCCATCTATGCAAGCTTTCGTCAAGTGAATGAAATCTGCAAAATGAAAAATAAGAAAGTTAGAACAAGAAGAGTAGAACAAGAAGAAGACTAGAACAAGAAGAGTAGAACAAGAAGAAGACTAGAACAAGAAGAGTATGCCATTTATGAGCTAACTTACGTGAAATGGATCATATATGAGCTAACTAAGTTGAAATGGGTCGTTTATGAGCTAGCTAAGGTGAAATGGATCATTTATGAGCTAACTAAGTTGAAATGGGTCGTTTATGAGCTAGCTAAGGTGAAATGGATCATTTATGAGCTAACTTAGTTGAAATGGATCATTTATGAGCTAATTTAGTTGAAATGGATCTTTTATGAGCTAACTTAGTTGAAATGGATCTTTTTGAGCTAACTTAGGTGAAATGGATCATTTAAGAGCTAATTTAGGTGAAATGGATCGTTTTGTAGCTAACTTGGTGAAATGGATCATTTAAGAGCTAATTTAGGTGAAATGGGTCATTTTAGCTAACTTGGATGAACTGGATCATTTATAAGCTAACCTAGGTAAAATGGGTCATTTTAGAGCTAACTTAGGTAAAATGGATCGTCTATGAGCTAACTAAGCTAATTATGCAATTTTTGACATAAGTAAGCTAAGTACAGATCGCTTTTAGAGCTAACTTAGGTAAAATGGATGGTTTTGGAGGTCAAGAAGCTTATTAAGTCATTTTGGAGGAGAAGAAGCTAAGTCTAGGTCATTATGGTAAGCATTGGAGGAAATAAAGCTAAGTCTAGGTCTTTATGCATGTGTTAAGCAAAACACTAGATAAACTTACCAAGATCCGTGGAGGTGTAGGAGCGGGTGGCTCGTGTCGGTAGTCGGAGAAGGATCGTATTGATGCTTGTCCGGAGTTACGCTGCACCAAAGATCATTTCCAATGTCTTGTTAGCATGATGACACTCAAATGTTAAGACTAGCAAGTAATGTCCATTCAAATAAAACTCACCGTGGTCCTAGGAGCAATCACTGGCATCGGCGGAGCGGTCTGACCTGTCTTCTCGCACACAGACTGCACATTTGGTTTTGACGACTCAGTCATACTAGTTAGTAATGAGACAAACACTACATGAATGTTTTGGCTAATCTACATGAATGTGTATCACTTAAGTGTATCATCATCAAGTACAACATAAAAAAATGTAATACCTGACACTACTAATAATCTGGATCAGTATCATCAATAAATGCATAATCATCATCATCACTATAATCAATGACGGCTCATAGGGTTCATTGGCATCAACATGTGCAACGCCACCTTGACGTAATCGGTCAAGCATTGACAGGTCATCCGCAGCAGTAACCTCTTCTTGTTCCGGCTCTTCTTGTTCCTCCTCTGGTGTGATGTCGGATTCACTGTCGCTGTCTACTTCAATGTTTTGGGGTGAAGTATAGCGGTTCTTGAAACGCTTTTTGGAAAGACGTGTCTCTTGGAAAAATTCTCCTTCATATGTATGCAGGTTAATGTGAGGTTCATAATCCTCTTCCTTTGGGGAGAAAGTCTAGCACGTGGCGGCACTTCATAAACGACATCCCAACCTTTCAGATTTGGATTAGTTTGGCAGGCCCACGGTAGATAGAATACTTGGGTCGCTGTTGAGCCATAATATAGACATCAGGAACATCTAAATGGGTGCTTTGGTTGATTTCAACTAGCCCTATATGTTCATGAGTCCTTCTAGTCTCCTTCGCTGAAACCAATAACATTTGAAGACTACGACATTCGGTGGGTTTTCACCATAGAACAGAAGTTCATAAATTGCTTCAACTCTCCCATAATACTCGGTACCTCCTTCGCCGATAGCAGATACACAACAATTTGTTGACTTTCGGTCGGCTATAGATAGCTCTTTGCCATAGGTACGAAAGCGATACCCGTTGATGTCAGACTTGTCAAATGAACGGACCTTATAGTCAAAACCATTAGCGATTTGTCTCAATTCAAGGCGTCCATAGACTCTGAATTAGCCTACAAGTTTAATATGAAAGGATTGTTGCATTATGCACAAATTAGCAAATGAAATGAAATTGTCTAATAGAAAATACCGTTTGTTTGAACCAAGAGATGAAACCGGGATAGCCACCTCCTTGCTTTGCGAGAAGCTCATACTCTTCGACGGAATCCTTTTGGATCTCCGCTCCATACGAGAATATGGCGACGTATCGACTGTATGACATATCCAGGAATAAGAGTAGTTCAAAGGAAATAGAAGTTGCGAAACAATGTACCGAGAACTTACTCGATGTACGGCCGCACTTCTATCAGGTTGTTGAAGATATACAACGAAATGGTCCGCCATTCTTCGTTATTCAAAGATCTTGGATGTGAAACACTAGCTGGTGCGAGATTCCCTTTGAATAGTCCGAGGTTGGATCCACCTTTTTAGGCTCACAAGATTGTACCGAGGCTTCGGATTATGCAAATGACGATTTTTGGCTTCAGAGTGCGTTGTTACGAAGTTTGCCGCCTCCTCCGTGATGAATGCCTCAGCCATCGATGCTTCAATTCTACGTTTATTTTTACATTTTGTCGGCGTTGCCTTCGCATTCTCTCAGTTGGGTAGCACCAACAATTTTTCACGGGGCCCCCAATCTTGCCTCGGTCGGGAGATGCAAAATCAAATGCTGCATTGGATTAAAGAAGCCCGGTGGAAAGATCTTCTCTAACTTGCAGATCAACTCCGGCGCCAACTCTTCCATTTCTTCTAGCACGCCAGCGATAGTTCTTTTCGCACAAAGAACACGGAAGAAATAGCTGAGTTCTGCCAAGATTAGCCATTCATCCTCATGGATGAAGCCACGCATAACATCACCGGCATTACCCGCTCAATCCATATGTGCCAATCATGACTCTTGAGACCAAATATCTTCAGTTTATCAAGATTCGCTCCCTCTTTAGATTCGCTGCATACCCATCGGGAACATCAATCGCTGTTGCACCCACAAGAGAATTTCCCTCATAGCTGGCCTTCCAAGATTGAACCATGCCTTTGGCTTCGTCGATTCTGCTTTCCTTCGGTTCTTTCATGTTTTGTAACGGCCTATCACATAGCGCCCAGATCGACTCTAGCCTTAGTATTATCCTTTGACTTCCCATCTATGCGAACAATGTACCAAAAAGTGCCTCGGCGATATTCTTCTCAGTGTGCATCACGTCGATGTTGTGTGGGCAAAGGAGGTCTTTGAAGTAAGGCAGATCCCATAAGCATGTTTTGTGAGTCCACGCGTGCTTAGTATTATATCCCTTGAAGTACCCTGGACGTTGTGGATCTGGCTCGAGAGCGTTTAACCGATCCAGGGTGCATTGGCTTTGTCAATGCAGGTGGTGCAGAGTTTTGACAACTCTACCTCGATGAAGTTCTTCTTGTCTTTCACGAACTTATGGCGAGGATCCAGGAACTGTCTATGCATGTCGAAGCAAGAAAACTTGCGACCGCCCGAAGCCAACGAAACTCAAGAGCTCCCTTGCATGTGGGGCACGGAACCTTCCATGCACACACCAGCCAGCGAATAAGCGCATACGCCCGGCAAGTCATGCGTCGAGTACATGTACCAGACACGCATTATGAAGTTCCGTTTGCTAAAGGCGCCGTATGTCTTGAACCCATTATCCCAGGCTTCTTGCAATTCGTCCTTAAGCGGCTGCATGTACACATTCATATTTTTCCCCGGATAGTTGGGTCCTGGAATTATCTACGTCGGAAAATGTTCTTTCTTTGCATAATCTGTCCGGGGAGATTGAGTGGAAAGACAAATCACGGGCCAACAAGCTGTATTGGGCTGCCGTCATACCAAAACACACTTGAACCCATCCGTCTTGATGCCGACTCGAGGATGCCTCGGATCCGCCGCTTTGTCGGCATGTAATTCATCAAACTTTTTCCACGCAACACCATCCGATGTGTGTACCATCATCGATTCCCATACGCATCTAGTTCGGTTCTTTTGCCTGTTTTGTGCCATGTCATCCGTCTGGCCGTCTCTTCGACCATGAAAAGACGTTGAAGTCTTGGTACGATTGGCATATACCGAAGAACACTAACGGGATTTTGGTCCGTGTCTTCTCACCCATACCGTTGTCTACCACAATATACGGAAGACTTGCAAATGGGACAATAGTTCAAGTCCGCATAGTCAAGCCTAAATAAGGCACATCCTTTCTCACATGCATGTATCTTCTCATAGGGCATCTTCAGTGCACGGAGGATTTTGTCCGACTGGTACAGGTTTGCAGGCATTACATGGCCTTTGGGTAGAAAGCGTCCAAATACTGTCATAATTGCGTCATAGCATTCTTTGCCCAAGTTGAACTGAGCCTTCAGAGCCATTACTTGTGAGATGACATCCAACTGACAAAGCTCAGTGTGCTCGTGGAGCGGACGTTTGAAGACTCCAACATTTCATTGAAGGCCTTTGCAGATTCCTCCATCTCCTCGTCCAATCCCGAGCATCATCATAGCCTTGCACCATGTTTTCCATCCCGGTACCATGCTCGGTGCGGCGGCACGATCCACCTCAGCTCGGTCATGTTGGGCAGACTCACCATGAAATGTCCACACCATATAATCGGGCGTAAAACCACTCTTCTGCAGGTGTTTGCCCATTTCAGCCTCTGTCTTCTTTTCCCAATTGCCGACCGGAAACAGGGCACCAGGTTTTCTTTTGGCCATTTGCAAATGCGGCTTGCACAAACCCCTTAGTTTTTGTGAACCATTCAGCGCTCCATTTGTTCGACCGGTGTGACCGGTATACATCCAAGCACGGTCACTCATCTTGACTTTCGAGCTCTTGGACACACAACAATTATATATGTAATTCACCATGTATATATTCATCGGTTGATCTACTTTGTCAATTTTATTACGTCCATGCAACCTACACTCTAATAGGTAATGATAGGTCCTAATCCCACCCGTGTATGTAGATTGGGTTCATTTTCCATGCTATGCTCCGGATCCGACGTTAAAATTTCGGTAGCACCTCCCGCCGTTCTCACGATACACGTCTACGCAATAAACAGAGAGGATGTGTACCCGGAGAACAACAGGGGAGGCAATCGAAAATATATGCGTCGGATCCGAGCAAAGCATATGGGAAAACGAACCCGATCTACAAATACTCGGGCTGTCCATGGATAGCGTTGGACAATTCAAAGAATCAAGGTTATAAATATGCAAATGCATGCATATTTATAACTATGACGCTTTCGAACGGGAGACACATATTGGTTACATATCGATGATTCAAGACACATATATAGCTAGCTATCAAGTTTCATCGGAATAGATCAAATAATTAATGGGGAGGAGGAGTTGTCATTTGTGCTCACCCACGAACGAAGGGGCGAGCTCACAAACACACGGCGAGGTCGTCCGAACACCAAACCTCGCGGCGATGAAACAATCGCACAATTAAAACTACACGATCAACACAATTATATATGATGTTTTTCATAGCAAAATCAAAAAATATATGACCTAACTAATAATTCACAAATATATGACCCGTCGGCCTCTGGAAGGCCAAAGAACACCTTTTCGGAGGTGTCGGTGGTCGGGATGTCTGTCGGTGTCGGGTGCCGTGGTCGGGTCTGGGTGCTGTTTGTGGTCGGGGGTGGGGTGTCGTGTCGATGTCGGGGTAGTGCCGTGTCGGTGTCGGGGTGTTGTTTCGGGGTCGGGGTGTGGTGTCGGCGTCAGGGTGTCGGGTCAGGCTCGGGGTCGGGGTGTTGGTTCAGGCTCGGGGGGTCGGGGTGTCGGGGTTGGGGTGTCGGGTCAGCCTTGGGGGGTCGGGGTGTCTGGTCGGGTCGGGTGTCGGGGTGGGTGTCGGGTCGGGTCAGGGTCGTGTCGGGTGGGGTCTCGGTCGGGTTCGGGGTCTCGGGTCTGGGGTGTCGTGTCGGGTGCCGGGTCGGGTCTGGGTACCGTGGGTCGGGTCGGGGTGGGTGTCGGGTCTGGTCGGGGTGGGGTGTGGGTCGGTGTCGGGGTGTCGGGTGGGTGTCGGGTCGGGCCTGGGTCGGTGGGGTGTTGGGGTCGGGGTCTCGGGGTGGGTCGGGGTCTCGGGTCGGGGGTGTCGTGTCGGGGTGCCGGTCGGGTCCGGGTACCGTGGTCGGTCGGGTCGGGTCGGGGTGTCGGGGTGGGTCGGGGTCGGGGTGCCGGGTCGGGGTCGGGGTGTCGGGGTCGGGGTGGGGGGGTCTCGGGGTCGGGGTGTCTTCTTCTTCTTCTTCATTTTCCTTTTCTTCCTTTTTTTCCTTTTTTCTTCTTCCTCCTTTTCCTTTTCTTCCTTTTTTTCCTTCTTCTTCTTCTTCTTCTTCTTCTTCTTCTTCTTCTTCTTCTTCTTCTTCTTCTTCTTCTTCTTCTTCTTCTTCCTCCTTTCCTTTTCCTCTTCTTCTTCTCCTCCTCTCCTCTCTTCTTCTTCTTATACTAAACTAAATCTAAACCTAATACTAAACTAAAACTAAACCTATAAACCTAATACTAAACTAAAACTAAACCTATAAACCTAAAACTAAACATAAACCTAAAACTAAAAAAACAGAAAAAAGGAAAAAAAAGGAAGAAGATACTCACCTGCAGCGAGGGTGGAGGAGGGGCGGGCGGCTGGGATGGCGGGCGCCGGCTGCCGGGCGGGGCGCGGAGGTGCAGGCGCTGGGCGTGGCGGCCAGACGGCAGGAGGCGGGGCGCCGGTGGCGGCGAGGGTGGAGGAGGGTGCGGTGCGTCTGGGCGGCGGAGGAGGCGGGCGGCTGGGCGGCGGGCGCGGCGCCGGGCGGCGGGCGCGGAGGTGCCGGGCGCCGGGCGTGGCGGCGCCAGACGGTGGCGGGCGGGTAGCGGGCGGGGGGCGCTGGTGGCGGGGTGGTGGGGCTGACGGGCGGGCGCTGGGCGGGCGGCGGGTGGTGCGAAGGGCGAGAGGTGGGAGAGAAAGAGAGAGAGGGGGTGGGCGCCGTTAACGTTACGTGGGGCCCTCCCTCTGCCGTCCGCCACCCTTTGCCGTCCGCCTTCGTGCTCTTTGCCGTCCGCTAGCGGACGGCAAAGAGGGCCCCGTTAGGTTTTTTTTTTTTGCAACTCGTCAGTGGGGCCCCTCCCTCTTTGCCGTCCGCTAGCAGACGGCAACGAATCTTTGCCGTCCGCGAGCGGACGGCAAAGAACTGGGTGATGGTAACCTTGGTCTTTTCCATCAGCCAGTTCTTTGCCTTCCGCTTTTTGGGTAGCTGATGGCAAAGAGCTTATTTGCCGTCCGCTAGCAGACGGCAAAGATCTGGCAGATGGCAAAGTAGCTGATTCCAGTAGTGGTAGTGAGTCTCATATATTGTGCTTCAAAGTAACACTAAGATCTTCATAATACAGTCTCTCATTTTGTCACTTTCATATACTAGTGGGAATTTTCATTATAGAACTTGGCTTGTATATTCCAATGATTGGCTTCCTCAAAATGCCCTAGGTCTTCGTGAGCAAGCAAGTTGGATGCACACCCACTTAGATTCTTTTGTAGAGCTTTCATATAGTTATAGCTCTAGTGCATCCGTTGCATGGCAATCCCTACTCCTCATGTTGACATCAATTGATGGGCATCTCCATAGCCCGTTGATTATCCTCGTCGATATGAGACTTTCCTTTTTTTTGTCTTCTCCACACAATCCCATCATCATATTTCTATTCCACCCATAGTGCTATACCCATGGCTCGCGCTCATGTATTGCGTAAAGGTTGAAAGAGTTTGAGATTATTTGAGTATGAAACAATTGCTTGGCTTGTAATCGGGGGTATAGAAGTTGGGAACATCTTTGTGTGACGAAAATGAAGCATAGCCAACCATATGATTTTGTAGGGATGACCTTTCTTTGGCCATGTTATTTTGAGATGACATAATTGCTTAGTTAGTATGCTTGAAGTATTATTATTTTTATGTCAATATGAACTCTTGTCTTAAATCTTTCGGATCTGAATATTCATATCACAAGTAAGAAGATTTATATTGAAATTATGCCAAAGTATCACTCCGCATCAAAAATTCTCTTTTTATCATTTACCTACTCGAGGACGAAACCGAATTAAGCTTGGGGATGCACGTCGTCTCCAACGTATCTATAATTTTTGATTACTCCATGCTACTTTATCTACTGTTTTGGACTATATTGGGCTTTATTTTCCACTTTTATATTACTTTTGAGACTAACCTATTAACCGGAGGCCCAGCCCAGAATTGCTGTTTTTTGCTTATTTCAGTGTTTCGAAGAAATGGAATATCAAACGGATTCCAAACGTAATGAAACCTTCGGGAACGTGATCTTCTCACCGAACGTGATCCAGGAGACTTGGACCCTACTCCAAGAAGTGCCAGAGGCGGTCACGAGGGTGGAGGGCCCCCCCTGGGCGCGCCCCCCTACCTCGTGGGCCCCCTGACGCTCCACCAACGTACTCCTTCCTCCTATATATACCTACGTATCCCCAAACGATCAGAGGAGAGCCAAAAACCTAATTCCACCGCCGTACCTTCCTGTATCCACGAGATCCCATCTTGGGGCCTGTTCCGGAGCTCCGCCGGAGGGCGCATCCACCACGGAAGGCTTCTACATCAACATCATAGCCCCTCCGATGAAGTGTGAGTAGTTTACTTCAGACCTTCGGGTCCATAGCTAGTAGCTAGATGGCTTTTTCTCTCTTTTTGGATCTCAATACAATGTTCTCCCCCTCTCTCGTGGATATCTATTCGATGTAATCTTCTTTTTGCGGTGTGTTTGTTGAGTTCGTTGAATTGTGGGTTTATGATCCAGCTTATCTATGGATAATATTTGAATCTTCTCTGAATTCTTTTATGTATGATTGAGTTATCTTTGCAAGTCTCTTCGAATTATCCGTTTGGTTTGGCCAACTAGATTGGTAGTTCTTGCAATGGGAGAAGTGCTTAGCTTTGGGTTCAATCTTGCGGTGTCCTTACCTAGTGACAGAAAGGGTTGAAAGGCACCTATTGTATTGTTGCCATAGAGGATAACAAGATGGGGTATTTATCATATTGCATGAATTTATTCCTCTACATCATGTCATCTTGCTTAAGGCGTTACTCTGTTTTTAACTTAATACTCTAGATGCATCTTTGGATAGCGGTCGATGAGTGGAGTAATAGTAGTAGATGCAGAATCGTTTTGATCTACTTGTCACGGACGTGATGCCTATATACATGATCATACCTAGATAACCTCATAACTATGCTCAATTCTTTCAATTGCTCAACAGTAATTTGTTCATCCACCGTAGAACATTTATGCTCTTGAGAGAAGCCACTAGTGAAACCTATGGCCCCCGGGTCTATTCACATCATATCAATCTCCATCACTTTATTTACTTGCTTTGCTTTTACTTCTTACTTTGCATCTTTATACCAAAAATACCAAAAATATTATCTCTATCAGATCTCACTCTCGTAAGTGACCGTGAAGGGATTGACTACCCATAATCGCGTTGGTTGCTAGTAGCTATCGTTTTGTGCAGTTACGAGGGACTTGCGCGTGGCCTCCTACTGGATTGATACCTTGGTTCTCAAAAACTGAGGGAAATACTTACGCTACTGTGCTGCATCATCCTCTTACATGGATAGTAAGAAACATCTTCCAGAGAGAATAGTTCCGTTTGGGGTTCCTTTCCCTGGGTACGCATGCGAAGATGCACATGTCCGGACTGCAAATGATGGCGCAGGATACAAGACTTCTGGGGATTTATGTTATGATAAACGAATACATCTTTTGTTCACCGACCGGATATTCTCTTAAGGAAGCTAGCTTTCGGCTTCACCCAGTCTGAGGTACACATCCGGCTGAACCGGCAGTAACAATTGCAGTGGTGCTCTCCTTATGCCCTAGACGAATTAACGGGAACGTAGGGCATAAACACAAGAGCCAGGAAACCCAGCTTGTCAACATCTTAAGTCATATCAATGCATATAATGGTGAAGAAAAGGCACATATGGAAAAAGAATGCATATGCGACGGGCAGAAAGCCATGTGAGTAATCAATTTTAGCTTCTGTATAGGAAGCCCCCAGGTATTGCTTACACTCTTAGTGCGGCCGGAGTGATCCGGAAATCCGCACTATATTGAATACTTTGTGTGAAGAGAGAAAAAGGTCGAGAAAGGAAAATGGGATGGGGCATAATTAAAAGGGAGGGGTTAGGAGACGAACACTATGTTCGGCGCTAGGCGTAGAATCTCCGTAGTCTTGCCGCGTTCCATGGGTTCGGGTCGAGTCTGTTATCGGATGCATTACGTGGCGTGATGCGCTCCTCCGGTGAGAACTTTGTCAATGACGAAGGGACCCTCCCACTTGGGTTTGAGTTTGTCCTTCTTCTTCTCCCGTAGTCGTAGAACGAGCTCGCCAATATTGTAAGTTTTGGCCCGCACTTCTCTGCTTTGGTATCGTCTAGCATGCTGCTGATAGAATGCGGAACGGGCTTTTGCGACATCGCGCTCCTCCTCCAGGGCATCCAAATTATCCTGCCGATCTAACTCGGCTACCTTCTCTGCGTACATGCGTACGCGTGGCGAATCATGTATTATGTCGCAAGGTAATACTGCTTCCGCGCCGTACACCATAAAAAATGGTGTGTATCCGGTGGTGCGATTTGGCGTGGTCTGTAGCCCCCAGAGTACGGAGTCGAGCTCCTCCACCCAGTGCGTATCCGACTCTGTCAAGGATCGCCCTAGCCTGGGTTTGATGCCGCTCATAATGAGACCATTTTCCCTCTCTACCTGGCCGTTAGTTTGTGGATGGTAGACGGAAGCGTAATCGAGCTTGATGCCCATTTTTGCGCACCAAGTTTTCACTTTGTCGGCTGTGAAATTTGAGCCATTATCAGTGATGATGCTGTGGGGGACACCGTATCGGTGTACGACCCCGGATATGAAGTCTATTACTGGTCCGGATTCAGCCGTTTTGACTGGTTTAGCTTCTATCCATTTGGTGAATTTGTCCACCATGACCAATAAGTATTTCTTCTTATGGCTTCCCCCTTTAAGAGGTCCGACCATATCCAGCCCCCAGACCGCAAAGGGCCAAGTTATGGGGATTGTTTGGAGAGCGGTAGGGGGCATGTGACTCTGATTGGCAAAGAGATGGCAACCGACGCAATGTTGGACAAGGTCTTGTGCGTCCGCTCGGGCCGGCGGCCAATAGAATCCTATACGGAAGGCCTTGCTGACTAATGCCCGGGCCGCGGCGTGGTGCCCGCCCAGGCCGGCATGGATTTCAGCCAAGATCTTCCGCCCTTCCTCTTCGGAGATGCATCTTTGTAGTACTCCGGTAGCACTTTTCTTGTAGAGTTCCCCTTCATAGACTTTGTAAGCTTTAGAACGCCGAACAATGCAGCGTGCTTCATTTTTGTCTTCGGGGAGCTCCTGCCTATTTAGGTAGGCCAAGAAGGGCTCGGTCCACGGGGCGATTACAGCAATGATTTCGTGGGCCGAGGACGTTATTTCGAAGGTAGAACCTCCGACTATGTCTGATGGTTCAGAATCTGGGGATGTATTCGGATCCGTGCTAGTATTGCCGGACTCCCCTTCCCATACTACAGATGGCTTGAACAGCCGTTCCAAGAATATGTTAGGTGGGACAGGGTCGCGTTTAGCGCAGATGCGAGCGAGGACATCCGCTGCTTGATTGTTTTCTCGAGCCACATGGTGGAATTCGAGCCCCTAGAACCGAGCTGACATTTTGAGGATGGCATTACGGTAGGCCGCCATTTTCGGGTCCTTGGCATCAAAATCTCCGTTTATCTGTGATATTGCGAGGTTTGAGTCCCCGCACACTTCTAGGCGTTGAATGCCCATAGAGAATGCCATCCAAAGACCGTGCAACAGAGCCTCATATTCGGTTGCATTGTTGGAGTCTGTGTATAATATTTGGAGGACGTACTGGACCCTGTCGCCGGTGGGAGATGTCAGGACTACACCTGCTCCCAATCCGGACAGCATTTTCGAGCCGTCGAAGTGCATGATCCAGTTTGAGTATGCGCCGTACCCTTTAGGGAGTTCGGCTTCTGTCCATTCGGCGATGAAGTCAGCCAACACTTGCGACTTGATGGCCCGCCGTGGTTTGTAAGATATGTCGAACGGAAGGAGCTCAATAGCCGACTTGGCAATCCGGCCCGTAGCATCGCGGTTATTTATTATGTCATTGAGTGGTACTTCGGAGGCCACCGTAATCGAACACTCTTGAAAGTAGTGTCGTAGCTTCAGGGATGCCATGAACACGGCGTATGCTATTTTTTGATAGTGTGGGTATCGGGATTTGCATGGGGTTAGGACCGTGGACACGTAGTAGACCGGCTTCCGGAGCGGGTATTTGTATTTGTTGGCCTCTCGTTCAACAACGAGCACTGCGCTTACGACTTGATGCGTTGCAGCTATGTACAACAGCATAGGTTCGTTGATATTCGGCGCTGTTAATACTGGATTACTGGCCAATAAGGTCTTTATTTTATCTAGTCCGGCTGCGGATGCATCCGTCCATACGAAGTGTTCGGTGCGCCGAAGAAGGCGATAAAGCGGTAGTGCCTTTTCTCCTAACCTGGAGATAAAGCGGCTGAGAGCAGCCATGCATCCGGCTAGTTTTTTAATGTGCTTGAGGTCTGTTGGTATAGCCAACTGCAACAGAGCTCGGATCTTTGCCGGATTCGCTTCAGTTCCTCTGTTGGAAATGATAAAGCCGAGTAGCTTCCCCGAGGGGACGCCAAAAATGCATTTTTCCGGATTCAGCTTGATGTCGTATGTCCGGAGATTGTCGAATGTAAGCCTCAAGTCATCTATTAGGGTTTCGACGTGTCTTGTTTTTATGACCAAGTCGCCCACGTATGCCTCCTTGTTTTGCCGATTTGCTTTTCCAGGCATGTTTGAATCATGCGTTGGTAGGTTGCACCGGCGTTCTTGAGCCCGAAGGGCATAGTGTTGAAGCAGAAAGGGCCATATGGCGTTATGAAAGCTGTAGCAGCTTGGTCAAACTCTGCCATCTTTATTTGATGGTATCCAGAGTATACGTCGAGGAAACACAGCGAGTCATGTCCTGTTGTGGCATCAATGATTTGATCGATGCGAGGGAGGGGAAAGGGATCCTTGGGGCAAGCCTTGTTGAGGTCTTTAAAGTCGACACATAGGCGCCAGGATTTGTCCTTCTTTGGTACCATTACCAGGTTTGCCAACCAATCCGGATGCTTGATATCTCTGATGAATCCGGCCTCGAGTAGTTTGTCTAGCTCTTCCCCCATGGCCTGCCGTTTGGGCTCTGAAAACCATCTTAGAGTTTGCTTGACCGGTTTGTATCCTTTTAGTATATTGAGGCTGTGTTCGGCCAATTTGCGTGGGATGCCTGGCATGTCCGATGGGTGCCAGGCGAAAATGTCCCAATTCTCGCGTAAGAAATCTCGTAGTGCGGCGTCGATCGCGGGGCTCAGCTGTGTCCCGATGGAAGATATCTTCATGGGGTCCGTTGGGTGGACCTGGAATTTGACAATCTCGTCGGTAGGTTTGAATGAGGTGGACTTGGCTCGTTTGTCGAGTATTACGTCGTCCCTGTCCACGGCGGCCCGTAGTGCTGTTAATTCTTCGGCTGCTAGGGCCTCGGATAATGCCTCCAGGGCTAGTGCTGCGGTTTTGTTTTCGGCACGAAGCGCGACGTCTGGATCACTGGCTAGGGTGATGATTCCATTGGGCCCGGGCATTTTAAGCTTCATGTACCCGTAATGGGGTATAGCTTGAAAGCTTGCGAACGCGTCCCGCCCTAGAAGGGCGTGGTATCCGCTGCTGAAGGGGGCTACTTGGAATGTGATTTCTTCGGACCTATAATTCTCTGGGGTGCCGAATACCACATCAAGTTTGATTTTTCCCGCACACCGCGCTTCCCAAGTAGGGATAATTCCCCTGAAGGTCGTGCCGCTTTGATCAATGCAGCTTTTATCAATCTCCATCTTGTTGAGTGTTTCTTCATAAATCAAATTTAATCCTCTTCCTCTGTCCATGAGTACTTTAGTGAGCCGAAAGCCATCCACGATCGGACTAAGGACCAGAGCAGCTGGTGCCCGGATAGCCCGGAATAGGTGTTCATCACTGGCATTAAAAGTTATAGCAGTGTCGTTCCAATGGTTTATTTTTGCCACACGGTAAATCTCAGCGGAGCTTCTGCGAGCTCGCTTGCACCTATTGTTGGAGGCGAAAGTATCGAAGACTATTAGTACCATATTGTGTTCGCTGGCGGGATGTTGTTCCGGTTTATGGCCCACAAGAAGATTCTCGCCACTTTTTGCCACCTGCCGGAGTATCCAACATGCCTTAAGGCTATGAGTAGGTGTTATATCTGGAGTACTATGGATCTTACATGGCCCGTCGAGCCATCCTTCCAATACGGATCTCCATACAGGTGGGCTTTGGTTTCTTGGTGGTTGGGTCGGACGACTTACGAGAGTTCGTCCGTTTAGTTCGGACAAAGGTTTTGGCGAGAGCAGTACTATCCCAGAATTCTGTTTGGGTCTTCCAAGCGCTCTCCATCGCACAGTACTTCCGTACTATGGTTGCCAAGTCCGTGAAGCGTACTATGTCGCAGCGGCTTATAACATTGAGGAGTCCTTCGTCCGTGCAGTTTTTGCAGAAAAGTGAGACCACGTCCTCTTCACGGCAGTCCCTGACCTTGTTAAGCGCAAGGAGGAATCTGGCCCAGTAGTGATGTACGGTTTCCTGGGGCTCTTGCCTGATGCGAGAGAGACAGTTTAGGTCCGGTTTAGAGTCCGGATTTTGATCCGGTCTGACGCCCAAGGGCGCGGGCGGCCCCGAGCTAAACAACTCAGTATCCGGGGTGCCCAATTTCTTCGGCCCGATGCCCGATTCTAAGTCCGGGACCTGGGTCAGGTTTTCTTCTGAGCAGGTCTTTGGCTCAAGGAGTTCGGTGATTTGAACACAACTTGTCCTCAAAGTTGAGGGGCAATCCACAGGTGGTTCCTCCACTATCGCTATCTCGTGGGTGGCCAGCGGGGACCTGATGTCCCTTTGGTTGGGTTTAAGCCCAATCTGGTCATAGTCTGTAGCGACTCCCATAGCGGCGATGTGATCCAAGATTTCGTTAAGGGAGGAGAGCTCCATTGGATCCATCTGTTCGGCAAGTTCCGAACTGACGCGAAGGTTATGATTGATGACCCGAGAAGTCATCGTCGGTGCCACCGCCGATGGGGCGGCCATGATAAAGCCGCCAAGCCGGAGTGTCTGGCCTACAGCCAGAGCCCCCTCCCAAGTAATGTTGTCTTTGACGATAAGACGAGCCATCGAGCTGTGGCGGACGACATTGCAGGAACTCTCAATGAAAGCACCAATGTCGATGTCAAAACCGGCGGATCTCGGGTAGGGGGTCCCGATACGTGCGTCAAGGCTGATGGTAACAGGAAGCAAGGGACACAGATGTTTACCTGTGTTCGGGCCCTCTCGATGGAGGTAAAATCCTACTTCCTGCTTGATTAATATTGATGATATGGGTAGTACAAGAGTAGATCTAACATGAGATCGTAGAGGCTAAACCCTAAGAGCTAGCCTATGATGGTATGATTGTAATTGTGATCAGCCTCCTAAGGACCAACCTCTCTGGTTTATATAGGCATCGGAGAGGGCTAGGTTTACATGGAGTCGTTTACAAGGAAGGAAATATAATATCCGGATCGCCAAGCTTGCCTTCCATGCCAAGGAAAGTCCCATCCGGACACGGGCCGAAGTCTTGAGTCTTGTATATTCACGCTTCAATAGTCCGGGCGTTGTACACAGTCCGGCTGTCCGGATACCCCCTAATCCAGGACTGCCTCAATAGGCGGCAAGCACAAGAGCCGGGCAACCCAACTATTGACCGAAGACACAATTCGAAACCGATGCATATAAAGCAATATCCGAGAATGTTTTGCCGAGGAGTCCATGGAGTACCTTGGCTTTTGGTGGGTTCGGCTCTAGTCGTAGCCCCCGTTAATATTGCCAATGCTTTAAAGGTGCCTGGCGTTGCACTGCTCGGGAACTAGTCCCTATGTGGCATGTGTTTTGTCAACGCCGAGGTGTGGTTCTGCGTAAAAGATGCCGAGCTGTGGATCGGAGAAAGATCTCTCGAGCTAAATTATTATGCAGGGCACCTCAGTCATGAGGATGTCCCATTTCCTGAAAGAAAAACATACAAGTAGCTAAAAAGTGCCATAAGATCGAAAAGCCAAAAACTTATGTAAATTATTGACTTCCGAACTAAATCAAGTATTTGGTGCTAGTCCAAAATTAGTCTTAAATTTTTTTTATTTGTGCTTCTGTCGTGCTTTAACATGACGCATCCGGCATCTAGACTTCAAGTGGATCAGCCTTCGGCTTCAACCTCCCTATCCTGAAGGCGGAGTGCGTTTCCAATGTCAGTTTAGCAAACCAAACTCGAGCGACTTTAGCGTGAAACTAGGCCATCTGGCGATTGACCACACACTCGAGTCGAGAAAGGAGTGATAGCAAAAGACTTTGCGACGAATTTGAAGAAGAACACTTATTATAAAACAGCTCGTATAAATATAAGAGCCCCCAGTTAACATGGGTAAGGAAGTGTTTTTAACAAACAACTTTTGTTGACAAACTAAGTTTTTAACACAAATATAAGGTTTGGTCGAACCAAACAAGAATTAAAAAAAAACTGAGTGTGGAAGCGACTCAGCTGGTTAACGTGTTCGGTGTCGATGTGTGGCCCGAGCTTACGGCGGGACGAGGTAACAGCCCCCAAGACGATCCCGAGGTGGTAGAGAGAAGAGCTCGGCATTCCGAAGTGGTGACATAGCACGACCAATGTGGCAAGGTGGAACCCCCAGTCCGGCCAAGGTGACGGAGCAGGCCGGACGTATGACGCTGAAGTCCGTGACATGGGTTAATGAAGTGATGACAAAGCCCTTGGTCCAGCCGAGGTGACGTGGTACGTCGGTACGCCGAGGTGATAGCGCTGCCCAACCCGGATCATTTACCTGTGCACAAAAAATAGTGCAAGCCGGGGATAATAGTAGTAATAATATATTTTAAAAAAATTCATAGCATAATCAATAATTCATGCAAAGTGAGTAATAAAAGAAATATGGCCCAGGTGCAAGTCCATGAACGCCCACATGCTGAAGTCCCCGAGGCAACCGAACATGTCGGTATGGCAATTCGACCAACAAGGTGATCACGCGAGCCGATTAATGCCGATTGGGATGACGACATCGGCTGGCCGTAGTGACCGCGTGATGCAGTCGAAGTCGATTACCTACACATGTAAAATAGTGCAGTCCAAAATAATAATATAAATATATAAAAAACTTGCATGATTGCTTCACGCAAAATAATTTATTTAAAGAGATGTGGCCCCGCGCCGAAGTCAATGTCAGTGCAGGGCGTCGGCGTGATGCGGTAAAGGTGTGATAACGCCTGAACTTGCAGGTCAGTCCGAGTTCCGGATGCAGCGTTTGCCGAACTATGGACGGAAACTGACCGAACCACCACGCGTCTGTTGTTAATATAGCCACCATTTGATAGACATGTGTGTAAAGAATGGAACAAACCAGTGTAATAATTTCTCAGAAGAAATAAACCCATGTAAGCAAAAATAAATAGGATTAATAGCACCTGGTTTATTTGTTGTAGCAACCAGAAGAGGCACATGTGGGCGTTCATGGACTTGCACCTAGTAATAGTATTAGTACCTGCGCTAGCACGCGAGAAGTGCAAGAAAGACTATGATTAGCAGAAAAGCAAAGACCGCCTTGATTAAATAACCAATAAAAGAAAGAAGGATTGGGTCTCCCTGTATGCGCCGAGCAATCCGAATTCAGCCCGTCGACGTAGGTCGGGGTTTCAATATACGGAATAAACCGTGTCACGAAGGCACTGTCCGCCGACCGCTTGTTGTGTAGACTATCTCGATACATAATTAAATATGATCAGGTGTGATCTCTTCATCCTGGGTCACCTAGTCGCTCGCCCAGTAACGGCGTAGCGTATCAATATACTTCAACGTGGCCTGACGACAGCATGATGATGCTGGCCGCCGTGGAAGGAGTTTGCTTGACATGGCTTACTACATGCAAAACTTAGTTCTAAAAAGGAAGAGGAAGTAAAGAGGTTTCCCTTGATGCGTGCCTGCATGGGACCACATTGCATATGCCTGTAGGACTTGTTGGGACTCGACGTTGCCGGAGAACATCAACAGATCGGTCCGAGGAACCAAACCATGCTCCCCCAATTGGTGTTTCACATCGGGTGCTAGATGTTTAACATCGAGAGGATAACATGGAGAAGACAATCCTCCTTTTTTCCTTAATCATCCTCGACTGTTGTGCCACAACTAGCAGCCCTGGTTGATTGCTCCATGATTTAGAAAGAAATAAAAAGCATTAAGGAAACATGGGCCATCTAGCTGATGGATTTAGGAAGAAAAAGATAAGGAATCTCCCTGGATTCACGCCGCTTTGAGCCGGATTGTTCTCCGCTTCTAGTTGCTATGTCTACCAGCCTCTCGTTGGCTGATCGTACGGACAAACCATGGTTCGCCAAACTTTTCATGGTACGTAGAAGAATCATCTCATAGCAACGGAGCTCAATCACCGGCCACGGCCACAACCGCTAAATCTGTTCTTGATCTTGATCTGATAGAGCGTTGGTTGAAGATCCCATCGTGCCACGACAACACCTCAGCAGGCTCTCAATGAAAGAACCAATGTCGGTTCTATATCCAGCATATCTCGTAGTAGGGGTCCTAAGCTAGGTGTCTTGGAGCAATGGTAACACGGACACAAGATTTTACCCAGGTTTGGGCTCTCTCAAAGAGATAATGCCCTACGTCCTACTTTTGTATTCATATGGGGGATTGTACAGAGTACATGTGTCTACCAAGAGATTGTTCTAATGAATATTAGATGATCCCTATTGACTAGCTTGGTCTCAGTTTATATAACGACCAGAGGCCTAGGGTTTTGGAGAGTCCTCGTCTTGTGCGCCAAGTCTTGTGGGATCTCCCTTGTATGCGGCATGGGCTGCCCGAAGTGGCCCATGAGTGAACCACCATGGGGGTCCTCGGCCCGATCCAGCTAGTCGAGAGACGACGTGGTGAGTACCCCCTAGTCTAGGACACCATCAGCCATCCCGATATTTTGCTAAGTGTGTGCATGTATGCACGATATCAAGCGCCCCCTAAAGAGTGCCATCTTAAAGTCGTGAAAAGGATAGTGAGATACTTAATTCATACCCCAAACTTTGACATTCGGTGTCCTAAGAGGTCCTCTTTTGATCTTGTTGGCTGCTCTAATTCGAACTATGTCGGTGACAAGGTTGATAGAAAGTCCACTTAGGGTACTTCTCAATGTCTTGGTAGACCCCTTGTGTCTTGCTCCTCCAAGAAATAAAACTCAGTAACTTTATCCAGTGCCGAAGTGGAATACATTGCTGCCAGGTCATGTTGTACTCAATTACTTTGGATGACCCAAACTCTTATGGATTATGGGATACATGTGAAACATGTTCCATTGCTTTGTGATAATGAAAGTGCTATTAAGATTGCTCACAATCCCGTGCAACATTCTCAAACTAAGCATATTTAAGTTCTTCATCATTTCATCCGAGATCATGTTGCTAAAGGAGACATCAATCTTAAGCATGTTCGTACCAATAAGCAATTGGTGGATATATTCAGCAAACCGCTTGATGAGAAAGTATTTTTCTGGTTGAGAGGTGAATTGAATATCATTGATGCCTCAAACATGGAGTGGAAACTCAATTTGGATACATGCAAGGCATGAGCCTTTTTATGACTAATCCTTGATATTTCTCTTATGATGATGATCATATGTCTTGGATCTATACTAACACCCTTGCATGTTATCTAATCCTTGTAGGTACTTGGATGAACCCAAATCTGTGAGATTGCAAGTCACTCACATTTTTAGCAATCTCTACATCACCAAGTTCCTATGATATGGTTGTTGAATACAAGGAAGCATGAACTCACTCAACATATCCTTTGACCATCTTTACATAAAAAATATATTCTTCATGATTGTTAATTTGGATGCACAAATGCTCTTCCTTGCCAGACTAACATGCACTACTAGGGAAAAGGCTAGCAGCAGCGCGGGTTTTAGGTGTATCAGTAGCGCGGGGAGTGGCGCTACAGCTAACACATAGCAGTAGCGCGTGCTCACCAGCGCTACTGCTACACAAGTGTAGCAGCAGCGCGCTTAGTGGAAGCTCGCTACTGCTAGTAGCTCTAGCGCGCTTTGCACAGACGCCATCGCTATCGCGGCGCTGCTGCTAACTTTTATACACTCGCTACTGCTAATTTAAGTAGTTTTTTGTTTTTCTTTGTCATATTTGTTTTGTATTTGAACAGGCTTTATAGAAGAATCTTTAGCACATAGAAATGTCATCATGATACACATACAAATGCCTGCGAGACCAAAAATGTAATCATAGCATATACATACAAATAGTCTCATCATAATCATCATCCAACACAAAGTGGTATCTTGTCATCATCTCAAAAATAGCGATACATGCAAGTCTCGAATACTTGCAACTACAACAACGTCATCCATCTAAACAAAGGTATACGCAACAAGAGCTATCACTATGAGTGAGAGCGGAACTATACAGTACATGAGGTGGCGGTTACGAGTCCTCTCTCGCGCTAGCGTGAACCTCAAGTAACTAGCTTCTCATTCTTATGCCTTTTGAAGCCTTTTTTGGCTGGCGCTGTGAACCCATTCACTTGCGCTTTGAAACTCATGCCACTCGTTGTACACCCAGAACCTTCCCTTTGTACACGACATAGCAATTCCATCTCGCCATCAAGAAACTAGGTACACTGTTAGAGATGCATGTTCATGAAGAGGATGTACAATCATATATATGCAACAAAATATACTAGAGCAACACCGAAAAAGAAAGGGTTAGCAACTAGATGCAACATAAAGTACGCAAATTAATTAACTAGAGGTAAGCAGGTCATCATACGCAAACTAACAAAGCAGCGTTACGCAAGTTCGGCAGGGACCGTGGACGTCACAAAGTTTCATCGCTACAAAAAGTATACAAGTTCAACCGACACATATCATCATCATCGGCATCATAAATCACTAGAAGTTCCATCCTTCCATATCATCGAGGATGAACCCTAGCTTCTTGAACAGCGTGAGGTCTAGACGTTGCATGCCTATGTAAGTTCGGACGTCAGCTCGTGATATAGGGGCGTGGTGGAACATCCCCTTCTCATCGACGACTTCTTTCATGATGATCGTCGCAATGTCGCTTTGGATGCGAAAGAAGTCATCTCTAAGTTTATAATCCGCATTTCCATGAGATTCTAGCCCCTAGTGGATATGAACATCATATATGCTACTCATTAGAAGCATTTGGTGATCCGAGTTGAACTGAAAAATAAGATGGACGATGTAGAATCCATCCTTCTTGCTTGGTTTTGGGACATGGATGCAGGAGAAGTTAGTTTTATCTTGTGAAACCCATCTTCTTGTTCCTTTGTTTCCTGATCTGCACGTGGCCACCTCTAATGTTGAAGCCTTGGAGAGCATCATCTAGAATATTCATTATGTGGGTGTAGTCTTTTTTCTCGTAGTCTCTGGAAGGGTCAAAATACACGGCGTGGGAGACTTGTGGGTAAAGAATGAGAAGGACGGCACGCCGTTGCTGCGGGGAAAAGACACCTCAAATTATTCCCCATATGAGAGAGAAGGAATGATTGAAATGTACGAAAGGGTTGTCCGGAACTGACTTACTTTGGATGATAAGGCACGAGGACAATTTCACAGTCCTTATTCTGTACCATGAAGTTTTGGAGGTACTCCCTAGCAGTTTCACGCTCAAAGTCGCCGAGACTCAAGAAAGACTCGTGCATGTAGTACGGATCCGCCACACAGATTTGCGAGACTTCTTCACTCTTCATGACGGAGCTCATATGTAAGCGCAAAAAAAGGCGGACGATTGTAAATCGAGCCGCCATGTTAGAAACATCTCAAAGATATGGTCAAACCGCAGGGAAGAACACCTCCATGGGCCGTGTCTCGACATAGCACTTCCCTCGGGCACATGAGCCGCGTATGCCGGATATCACCGGATCCTTTGAGGCTAGTAGGCTTTTCTCAGTCGACAGCACATGGTCGTGCAGTCTCCTGAGATCCCCTGATAGTGCCTCCAGCGGTTTCGGTGGTAGCATCGGCTCGCCCGTGAGATGGAACATGACCGCACCTTTCACGGGTACACGCTCTTCAGAATGCATCTTCTGGCTGCTATGTGCTCGCTTGTTTGGAGGCAGTTATCTTCCCGATCTCTTCCTCTCCTTTTTCTTGGGCACACCTTCCAGACCCTTCCTTAACCCCTGCCCAGTGTTCCCGGGCTAAGTACTATCGACCCTCGCGCCCGGCTAGTTGAGCCTGTGTTGAGGCGGCATCTTGAGCGTGTCTGTGAGGATTTCATGAAGAGAGACTTTTGCAATCCTGCTACGACCCTGCCCGGGCATATCATCCATATCCTCATTAGCAAGCTGATAGCCCGATTCATCATATGGTTGACTCATCATATCTATGTCACAGCCATACATGTTTGTATTGAGGAAATCCATAGGGTCGGCCTCCGTCTCATCATCCATTCTCTGTTCTACAGGAGAAATTACATCAGCCAGTACTATTGCACCCCCTTCATCATGTCGTCCGCCGCTCTCAGCCGGCACTACAGGAGCTGGTAATTGCGTAGGCGAGGTGGTGGTCTCCGCACATGCTTGTTGTGTGGTTATTGGTGTGCTCTCGGCCGGCTCCAGACGAATAAGATTCTTCGGCCATAGCAGCACCCAACCCTTGTAGCTTCCAATCCGCGGCGGGGTCTCGTCGTCCGCTCCCACATGTTGTACTGGAGTAGGCAAATCCTCGTGCCCCGATTTCACATGGTCAAGCTAACCACTGAAGTGCCCGGTGAGAGATCGGCTGGTTGTGGAACGTGGTTTGCGAGGGGTCCATTATCCTCCCCTTTCCCACGTCCACCTTCTGGCCTTTGATCAAGTAGAATATGGTGCACGGGGTTTCTTTCGCCTGCAAACACATATGTATGTGGCCTAAAACAACCGAAAGGCAACAAAAATGGAATATTATATATATATATATATGTATATATATATATGTTGGTGCGACATGTAATTACCGTGACGGCGTAGAGCTCGGCCAAAGATGAAGGCCCACCTAGCGCGCCAGAGACTGAGGACGGGCTGCTATGAGCGGGAGCGGCTGCGAGAGGAGGCCCGGTTGCGTGAGCAAGTGATGGTGCGATGGTGTTGTTGTTCATGGAGTTTCTCCCGACGAAACTGGGCAACGGGAAATCATGTACCGTCTTATGCGGATTTTCCTTCGTCCGATTGATGATAATGGAACCAAGTTAGTAGCGAAATCATTTCTGCGGCGATTAGCTGCATTGATTTTGCTTGTAGCAACTCATATTTGTCCTTGGCTGCTTTTTGGCGTCGTCGGCTGCTTTTTCTCATTTGCAAGCTTCACCTTGGCGTCGATGTACTTTGACTAAACTTCTTTTCGCTTCTTGGCCTCCGTGCCCTCGTTGTAAAAAACCTTCTACGTGGCGCCTTTTACATCGCCGTGCACAAGAGCATATTGCGGCAGCTGGCTCAATGGGAGTCCCTTAATTTCTTTCAAGACCGGTTCGAGGGGTGTCCCACTTGGGCCTCATCGAGAAGTAGGGCTTTCGGCTGCAAGCTGGTGTTGCTTCTCCAATAGTCTAATCAATTTCCTCGTGATCTTGTCCGTGTAAAAAACCTTTTTCTCCTTGTCCCACTTGTAGCGGGCCCTGATGAAGTCACGCTCCAAGGGGTTGGTGAACTTCGCGAAGGGGTCTAGGAGACCCGCGGCTTCACGTTCTGCGTCCTCCTTAACCCATATGGGCCTTTTACCGAGGTAGCCACGACTTCTGAGGTGATGCTTCCCCGTGTTCCTTTGCTGAAGGCTCTTGAATTTCGCAGCCTTAGCCTTGGCTGCCTCGGTAGCGCAAGTGTCCTTGAACTTTTCGAACTCCTCTTCCGTAAGTGTCGGACTTTCCTCCAGAATCTTGGACAGGGGTTCATCAGCCTCAATAGCTCGTTTCACCCTCCCTTTTCAGGAGGCCAAATCATTGCTGAACATGCCCATGGCGTGATTGTTAATCTTTTTCATCTTCGGATCATCCCACGGTTGTTCTATGTTATCATCCCGGTCGGGGAACTTGAATCTCTTGTGCAACCGTTAGGAGCAAGCTGCGTCAAATGTTCTTTACTCCTTAAGTCATCGTCGTTGATGCTCGCGCATTCCCGTAGGATGCATCCTACTTGGTTCCCATAGCACTTGCGAGGTTCTTTCGGCTCTAACGGATCAAACTTGCCAGGTGCCATCTTTGTGATCACAAGTCGTCCAATCCATAGTTCGTTAGGTTTTCGTATCCTCTGCTTCTTATGCTTCCTCTTTTCGGTAGCGGCATCGGGGCCGGTACCTTCTGTTGGAAATATGCCCTAGAGGCAATAATAAAAGGATTATTATTATATTTCCTTGTTCATGATAATTGTCTTTTATTCATGCTATAATTGTATTATCCGGAAATCGTAATACACGTGTGAATAAATAGACCACAATATGTCCCTAGTAAGCCTCTAGTTGACTAGCTCGTTGATCAATAGATAGTCATGGTTTCTGACTATGGACATTGGATGTCAATGATAACGGGATCACATCATTAGGAGAATGATGTGATGGACAAGACCCAATCCTAAGCATAGCACAAGATCGTGTAGTTCGTTTTGCTAGAGCTTTTCCAATGTCAAGTATCTCTTCCTTAGACCATGAGATCGTGTAACTCCCGGATACCGTAAGAGTGCTTTTGGTGTACCAAAGCGTCACAACGTGGCTGGGTGACTATAAAGGTGCATTACAGGTATCTCCGAAAGTGTCTGCATTGGGTTGACACGGATCGAGACTGGATTTGTCACTCCGTATGACGGAGAGGTATCACTAGGCCCACTCGGTAGTGCATCATGATAATGAGCTCAAAGTGACCAAGTGTCCGGTCACGGGATCATGCATTACTGTATGCGAGTAAAGTGACTTGCCGGCAACGAGATTGAACGAGGTATTGGGATACCGACGATCGAATCTCGGGCAAGTAACATGCCGATTGACAAAGGGAATTGTATACGGGGTTGTTTGAATCCTCGACATCGTGATTCATCCGATGAGATCATCGAGGAGCATGTGGGAACCAACATGGGTATCCAGATCCCACTGTTGGTTATTGCCCGAGAGCCGTCTCGGTCATGTCTACATGTCTCCCGAACCCGTAGGGTCTACACACTTAAGGTTCGGTGACGCTAGGGTTGAATGAATATGAGTATGCAGTAAACCGAATGTTGTTCGGAGTCCCGGATGAGATCCCGGACGTCACAAGGAGTTCCAGAATGGTCCGGAGGTAAAGAATTATATATAGGAAGTATTATTTCGGCCATCGGGAAAGTTTCGGGGTCACCCAGTATTGTACCGGGACCACCGGAAGGGTCCCGGGGGTCCACCGGGTGGGGCCACCCATCCCGGAGGGCCCCATGGGCTGAAGTGGGGAGGGGAACCAGCCCATAGTGGGCTGGTGCGCCTTGGCCCACCCCGCGCCTAGGGTTGAAACCCTAGGGGGGGCGCCCACTTGCCTTGGGGGCACACCACCCCCCTTGGCCGCCGCCCCCCTTGGGAGATGGGATCCCCAAGGGCGGGCGCCCCCCCCCCCTGGGGGCCTATATAAAGGGAGGGGGAAGGGGGCAGCCGCACCTTGAAGTTCTGGCGCCTCCCTCCCCCTGCTACACCTCTTCCTCCTCCGTCACGTGCTTGGCGAAGCCCTGCCGGAGTGCTGCTGCTCCACCACCACCACTCCGTTGTGCTACTGCTGGAGCCATCATCATTAACGTCTTCTTTCCCCTTGCTGGATCAAGAAGGAGGAGACGTCTCCCGTCCCGTACGTGTGTTGAACGCGGAGGTGCCGTTCGTTCGGCGCTAGGATCTCCGGTGATAGGATCACGGCGAGAACGACTACTTCATCCCCGTTCTTTTGAACGCTTCCGCTCGCGATCTACAAAGTGGTATGTAGATGCAATCTCTCTCCCATGACTCGTTGCTTAGATGAACTCATAGATAGATCTTGGTGAAACCGTTGGAAATTTTTTAATTTTCTGCAACGTTCTCCAACAGAGGCATCATGAGCTAGGTCTATGCGTAGTTCTCTTTTGCACGAGTAGAACACAATTTTGTTGTGGGCGTAGATCTTGTCAACTTGCTTGCCGCTACTAGTCTTATCTTGCTTCAGCGGTATTGTGGGATGAAGCGGCCCGGACCAACCTTACACGTACGCTTACGTGGGACCGGTTCCACCGACTGACATGCACTAGTTGCATAAGGTGGCTGGCGGGTGTCTGTCTCTCCCACTTTCGTTGGAGCGGATTCGATGAAAAGGTTCCTTATGAAGGGTAAATAGAAGTTGACAAAATCACGTTGTGGTTATTCGTAGGTAAGAAAACGTTCTTGCTAGAACCCAATTGCAGCCACGTAAAAGATGCAACAACAATTAGAGGACGTCTAACTTGTTTTTGCAGCAATTGTCATGTGATGTGATATGGCCAGAAGTTGTGATGAATGATGAATGACATATTGTGATGTATGAGATCATGTTCTTGTAATAGGAATCACGACTTGCATGTCGATGAGTATCACAACCGGCAGGAACCATATGAGCTGTCTTTATTTTTGTATGACCTGCGTGTCATTGAAGAACGCCATGTAAATTACTTTACTTTATTGCTAAACGCGTTAGCCATAGAAGTAGAAGTAGTCGTTGGCGTGACAACTTCATGAAGACACGATGATGGAGATCATGATGATGGAGATCATGGTGTCATGCCGGTGATAAGATGATCATGGAGCCCAAGATGGAGATCAATGGAGCTATATGATATTGGCCATATCATGTCACTACTATATAATTGCATGTGATGTTTATTATGTTTATGCATCTTGTTTACTTAGAACAACGGTAGTAAATAAGATGATCCCTTACAACAATATCAAGAAGTGTTCTCCCCTAACTGTGCGCCATTGCAAAAGTTAAATGCGTTCAAGCACCACGTGATGATCGGGTGTGATAGATCCTTACGTTCACATACAACGGGTGTAAGACAGTTTTACACATGCAAAACACTTAGGGTTAACTTGACGAGCCTAGCATGTACAAACATGGCCTCGGAACACGGTGACCGAAAGGTCGAACACGAGTCGTATGGAAGATACGATCAACATGAGAATGTTCACCGACGATGACTAGTCCGTCGCACGTGATGATCGGACACGGCCTAGTCGACTCGGATCGTGTAACACTTAGATGACTAGAGGGATGTCAAATCTGAGTGGGAGTTCATTAAATAATTTGATTAGATGAACTTTATTATCATGAACAATAGCCTAAAATCTTTGCAAAATGTCTTGTAGATCAAATGGCCAACGCTAATGTCACCATGAACTTCAACGTTCCTAGAGAAACCAAGCTGAAAGATGATGGCAGCAACTATTCGGATCGGGTCCGGAACACGAGGATCATCCTCATAGCAGCCAAGAAACAATATGTCCTAGAAGCACCGCTAGGTGATGCACCCATCGAGAGAACCAAGACATTATGAATGCTTGGCAGTCTCGTGCTGATGATTACTCCCTCGTCCAGTGCGGCATGCTTTACAGCTTAGAACCGGGACTCCAAAAGCGTTTTGAGCAACACGGAGCATATGAGATGTTCGAGGAGCTGAAACTAGTTTTCCAAGCTCATGCCCGGGTCGAGAGATATGAAGTCTCCGACAAGTTCTATAGTTGTAAGATGGAGAAAACAGTTACAAGGTGAACACATACTCAAAATATGCAGGTTGCACAACCGCCTGTCCAATCTGGACATAAACCTCCCGGACGAGGCGGTCATTGACAGAATCCTTCAGTCGCTCCCACCAAGCTACAAGAGCTTTGTGATGAACTACAATATGCAGGGGATGGTGAAGACCATTCCCGGAGTATTCTCAATGCTGAAGTCAGCAGAGGTTGAAATCAAGAAAGAACATCAAGTGTTGATGGTCAATAAAACCATTAAGTTCAAGAAGGGCAAGGGTAAGAAGAACTTCAAGAAGGATGGCAAGGATGTTGCCGCGCCTGCAAGCAAGTTGCCGGAAGAAGTCAAAGAATGGACCCAAGCACGAGACAGAGTGCTTTTATTGCAAGGGAAGGGTCATCGAAGCGGAACTTCCCCAAATACTTAGCGGATAAGAAGGCCGGCAACACTAAAGGTATATTTGATATACATGTAATTGATGTGTACCTTACCAGTACTCGTAGTAACTCTTTGGGTATTTGATACGGTGCCGTTGCTCATATTTGTAACTCACAGCAGGAGCTGCGGAATAAGCGGAGATGGCGAAGGACGAGGTGACGATCTTGGCGTCGGGAATGGTTCCAAGGTCGATGTGATCGCCGTCGGCACGCTACCTCTACATTTACCTACGGGATTAGTTATAAACCTTAATAATTGTTATTTGGTGCCAAGTTTGAGCATGAACATTGTATCTGGATCTCATTTGATACGAGATGGCTACTCATTTAAATCCGAGAATAATGGTTGTTCTATTTATATGAGAGATATGTTTTATGGTCATGCCCCTATGGTCAATGGTTTATTCTTAATGAATCTCGGCGTAGTGTTACACATATTCATAGCATGAATACCAAAAGATGTAAAGTTGATAACGATAGTCCCACATACTTGTGTAATCGCCGCCTTGGTCACATTGGTGTCAAGCGCATGAAGAAGCTCCATGCTGATGGACTTTTGGAGTCTCTCGATTATGAATCATTTGGCTCATGCGAACCATGCCTCATGGGCAAGATGACCAAGACTCCGTTCTCCGGAACAATGGAGCGAGCAACCAACTTATTGGAAATCATACATACCGAGATGTGCGGTCCAATGAGCGTTGAGGCTCGCGGAGGATATCGTTATGTTCTCACTCTCACTGATGATTTGAGTAGATATGGGTATGTCTACTTAATGAAACACAAGTCTGAGACCTTTGAAAAGTCCAAGGAATTTCAGAATGAGGTAGAGAATCAACGTGACCGAAAGATAAAATTCCTACGATCAGATCATGGAGGAGAATACTTAAGTCACGAATTTGGTACACACTTAAGGAAATGTGGAATCGTATCACAACTCACGCCGCCTGGAACACCTCAGCGTAACGGTGTGTCCGAACGTCGTAATCGCACTCTCTTGGATATGGTGCGATCTGTGATGTCTCTTACCGACTTACCGCTATCATTTTGGGGATACGCTCTAGAGACAGCTACATTCACTTTAAATAGGGCACCGTCTAAATCCGTTGAGACGACACCGTATGAATTATGGTTTGGGAAGAAACCTAAGCTGTCGATTCTAAAAGTTTGGGGATGCGATGCTTATGTCAAGAAACTTCAACCTGAAAAGCTTCGAACCCAAGTCGGAAAAATGTGTCTTCATAGGATACCCTAAGGAAACCATTGGGTATACCTTCTACCTTAGATCTGAAGGCAAGATCTTTGTTGCCAAGAGCGGATCCTTTCTGGAAAAAGAGTTTCTCTCGAAAGGAGTAAGTGGGAGGAAAGTAGAACTCGATGAAGTACTACCTCTTGAACCGGAAAGTAGTGCAACTCAGGAAATGTTCTGTGGTGCCTACACCGATCGGAGAGGAAATTAATGATGATGATCAAGGTACTTCGGATCAAGTTGCTACTGAACTCAGAGGGTCCACTAGGACACATTCCGCACCAGAGTGGTACGGCAACCCTGTCCTGGAAATCATGTTGTTAGACAACGGTGAACCTTCGAACTATGAAGAAGCGATGGCGGGCCCAGATTCCAACAAATGGCTTGAAGCCATTAAATCCGAGATAGAATCCATGTATGAAAACAAAATATGGACTTTGACAGACTTGCCCGATGATAGGTGAGCGATAGAAAACAAATGGATCTTTAAGAAGAAGACGGACGCGGATGGTAATGTCACCATCTATAAAGCTCGACTTGTCGCTTAGGGTTATCGGCAAGTTCAAGGGATTGACTACGATGAGACTTTCTCTCCCGTAGCAAAGCTTAAGTCCGTCCGAATCATGTTAGCAATTGCTGCATACTATGATTATGAGATATGGCAGATGGACGTCAAAACGGCATTCCTTAACGGTTATCTTAAGGAAGAGCTGTATATGATGCAGCCGGAGGGTTTTGTCGATCCTAAGAATGCTAACAAACCATGCAAGCTCCAGCGATCCATTTATGGGCTGGTGCAAGCATCTCGGAGTAGGAACATTCGCTTTGATGAGATGATCAAAGCGTTTGGGTTTATGCAGACTTATGGAGAAGCCTGCGTTTACAAGAAAGTGAGTGGGAGCTCTGTAGCATTTCTCATATTATATGTAGATGTCATACTTTTGATGGGAAATGATATAGAACTATTGGACAGCATTAAGGCCTACTTGAATAAAAGTTTTTCAATGAAGGACCTTGGAGAAGCTGCTTATATATTAGGCATCAAGATCTATAGAGATAGATCGAGACGCCTCATAGGTCTTTCACAAAGCACATACCTTGATAAGATTTTGAAGAAGTTCAAAATGGATCAGTCCAAGAAAGGGTTCTTGCCTGTATTGCAAGGTGTGAGATTGAGCTCGGCTCAATGTCCGACCACGGCAAAAGATAAAGAAGAGATGAGCGTCATCCCCTATGCCTCGGCCATAGGATCTATTATGTATGTCATGCTGTGTGCCAGACCTGATGTAAACCTTGACGTAAGTTTGGTAGGAAGGTACCAAAGTAATCCCGGCAAGGAACACTGGACAGCGGTCAAGAATATCTTGAAGTACCTGAAAAGGACAAAGGACATGTTTCTCGTTTATGGAGGTGACGAAGAGCTCGTCGTAAAGGGTTACGTCGATGCTAGCTTCGACACAGATCTGGATGACTCTAAGTCACAAACCGGATACGTGTACATGTTGAATGGTGGAGCAAGAGCTGGTGCAGCTGCAAGCAGAGCGTCGTGGCAGGATCTACATGTGAAGCGGAGTACATGGCAGCCTCGGAGGCAGCACATGAAGCAATATGGGTGAAGGAGTTCATCACCGACCTAGGAGTCATAACCAATGCGTCGGGGCCGATCAAACTCTTCTGTGACAACACTGGAGCTATTGCACTTGCCAAGGAGGCCAGGTTTCACAAGAAGACCAGGCACATCAAACGTTGCTTCAACTCCATCCGTGAAAATATTCAAGATGGAGACACAGAAATTTGCAAAGTGCATACGGATCTGAATGTCGCAGATCCGTTGACTAAACCTCTTCCGCGGGCAAAACATGATCAACACCAGAACTCTATGGGTGTTCGATTCATCACAATGTAACTAGATTATTCACTCTAGTGCAAGTGGGAGACTGTTGGAAATATGCCCTAGAGGCAATAATAAAAGGATTATTATTATATTTCCTTGTTCATGATAATTGTCTTTTATTCATGCTATAATTGTATTATCCGGAAATCGTAATACACGTGTGAATAAATAGACCACAATATGTCCCTAGTGAGCCTCTAGTTGACTAGCTCGTTGATCAATAGATAGTCATGGTTTCCTGACTATGCACATTGGATGTCAATGATAACGGGATCACATCATTAGGAGAATGATGTGATGGACAAGACCCAATCCTAAGCATAGCACAAGATCGTGTAGTTCGCTTTTGCTAGAGCTTTTCCAATGTCAAGTATCTCTTCCTTAGACCATGAGATCGTGTAACTCCCGGATACCGTAAGAGTGCTTTGGGTGTACCAAAGCGTCACAACGAATCGGGTGACTATAAAGGTGCATTACAGGTATCTCCGAAAGTGTACATTGGGTTGACACGGATCGAGGCTGGATTTGTCACTCCGCATGACGGAGAGGTATCGCTGGGCCCACTTTCGGTAGTGCATCATCATAATGAGCTCAAAGTGACTAAGTGTCCGGTCACGGGATCATGCATTACTGATGCAGTAAAGTAACTTGCCGGTAACGAGATTGAACGAGGTATTGGGATACCGACGATCGAATCTCGAGCAAGTAACATACCGATTGACAAAGGGAATTGTATACGGGGTTGTTTGAATCCTCGACATCGTGGTTCATCCGATGAGATCATCGAGGAGCATTTGGGAACCAACATGGGTATCCAGATCCCGCTGTTGGTTATTGCCCGAAAGCCGTCTCGGTCATGTCTACATGTCTCCCGAACCCGTAGGGTCTACACACTTAAGGTTCGGTGACGCTAGGGTTGAATGAATATGAGTATGCAGTAAACCGAATGTTGTTCGGAGTCCCGGATGAGATCCCGGACGTCACGAGGAGTTCCGGAATGGTCCGGAGGTAAAGAATTATATATAGGAAGTATTATTTCGGCCATCGGGAAAGTTTCTGTGGTCACCGGTATTGTACGGGACCACCGGAAGGGTCCCGGGTCCACCGGTGGGGCCACCCATCCCGGAGGGCCCCATGGGCTGAAGTGGGGAGGGAACCAGTCCATAGTGGGCTGGTGCGCCTTGGCCCACCCTGCGCCTAGGGTTGAAACCCTAGGGTGGGGGCGCCCACTGCCTTGGGGGCACTCCACCCCTTGGCCGCCGCCCCTTGGGAGATGGGATCCCCAAGGCCCCCACAGGGGCCTATATAAAGGAGGGGAGGGGCAGCCGCACTGAAGTTCTGGCGCCTCCCTCCCCTGCTACACCTCTTCCTCCTCCGTCACGTGCTTGGAAAAGCCTGGAGTCTTTGCTGCTCCACCACCACCACGCCGTTGTGCTGCTGCTGGAGCCATCATCATTAACCTCTCCTTTCCCCTTGCTGGATCAAGAAGGAGGAGACGTCTCCCGTCCCGTACGTGTGTTGAACGCGGAGGTGCCGTCCGTTCGGCGCTAGGATCTCCGGTGATAGGATCACGGCGAGAACGACTACTTCATCCCCGTTCTTTTGAACGCTTCCGCTCGCGATCTACAAAGTGGTATGTAGATGCAATCTCTCTCCCATGACTCGTTGCTTACATGAACTCATAGATAGATCTTGGTGAAACCGTAGGAAAAATTTTAATTTTCTGCAACGTTCTCCAACACCTTCCCCGCCGGTACCTTCCCCACCGGTCTCGGCGCCGCCATCGGTGCCGGCACCGTCGGTGTCGATGTCGGCGTCAGTACCATCATCGAGGCCGACCTGCAAACCTTGCTTAGCAGTCAAATAGTCGAAGTACTCTTGTTCACCCTCATAATCCATCTAAATGCGCATCATGGTCGAAGGCCCGGTTTCTTCGTTGTTCGACATGTTTCCTATGATTAAGTGTCCTCATTTATTTCTAAAAGTATGAATAAATGAGAAATGACATAAAAAGAAATCTACGTGCCGGCACTCGATATGCCAACTATGTAGCACAAATCATGCCTTTATTCACGGGAAATTTCGGCATGACCTTTGCTAAAAATGGACATATCGATCGCTTTGAAATTCACGAACGGAAATGAATCAACATTACGGCGTAACATAGGCCACTCGGATCATTTTCCAAACATGACATGTCCAAAACATGACATATCCACATATCACATGTCCAGTTCAAATTTGCATATAAATTCAGCTAATTTTGAAACCTAGCTAAATTCATAACTAAATATATAACCTAATTAACATACTGCCCTAACTAAAACCTAAGTAAATTATCTGAAGAACCCTAGCAGAGAGGGGGTTTACAAAGGGTTTGGGCGAGAGGCAGGCCCGACGACGGCCGAGATTGGGAGGAGGAAGCAGAGGAGGCGAGGGCCGACGGTCGGGGCGAGCGCGGCCGGGGTCGGGGCGAGCTGGTCGGGGGCAAGCGTCGACGCCGAGGTCGGGGGCGAGCGCGGGGGTCTGGTTCAGGGGCGAAGGCCAGGTCAGGGGCGAGCGCCAGGGTCGGGGGTGAGCGCTGGCGCCGGGGTCGGGGGCGAGCGGCGGGGGAAGAGAGAGTGGGGATTTGGGGGGGGGGGGGGAAGGCGGGATGAAGCAGGGATAGTGAGAATTTTGTGTTAAGTGGACGTAGCAGTAGCGCGTTTGGACAAAACGCGCTGCTACTACCTTCAGTAGCTGTAGCGGTTTATGCGAAATGCGCTACTACTACCTTTCAAAGAGCTGTAGCGGTTTAGACAAAACGCAGCTGCTACTACCTTCGCCATCGCCAGTTTTCCTTTTTCTTTTCCATTATTTTCTCCCACTTTTATTTCCCGAGAGCAGTGAACGAAGGGAGGGCGATATATATTTCATCATTTG
This sequence comes from Aegilops bicornis, assembly GCA_021605145.1. Lineage (NCBI taxonomy): Eukaryota > Viridiplantae > Streptophyta > Magnoliopsida > Poales > Poaceae > Aegilops > Aegilops bicornis. The sequence continues at coordinate 676,588,476 of CM038672.1, forward strand.
ACGGTTAAATATGTATGCAAAATAGGAACATATATATTACATCATTTGACCGATAACATACGGTTCCTCAGTGCTGACGTTTTCGTTTTTGAGTCAGCTTCTTTCCCTTCTTGTTCGTCGAAGAATAATTGAGCCCCTCATTGTGACTTTGCCTTTTCCATGGAGTACGATTGTTCTTAGGCAATGTAGTATTGATTCTTCTTTTGACGTATACTTCATCATCATCGTCATCTTTCCTCATTGGGTTGCCGTACTAATCATAGTCTTCCTCGTTGGCGACTCCATCCATTCCAATGATGTTCCTTTTGCCTCTCCTCACGACAACACGACTGGGATTGCATGGGTCGGTTATGAAGAAGCATTGTGTCACGTGCTTAGCGTGTACCCATGGCTCATTTTTTGCGATAGCGTTCACGGAGGCGCTCTTGGCGTCGGGTATAGTCATGGTAGTGAAAATCCGGTTTTCTCTTTCGACATTCTTAGCCCATCTGACACGGAACATCGTCGTGTTGTGCAGTCCAGAGTAGTCAAGCTCCCAGATCTCCTTGACCCTTCCATAAAATCGTTCACTTGTGCCGTTGTCGCTGCCGGTCATGCATTCCATCGTCACCCCGAGTTACGATCATCACTGCCCATATCTTTGGCCTCCGTGTAGAACGTGTATCCGTTGATATCATATGCACGATAGGTTACGAGGTTGGGCGAGGGCCATGTGCTAAGGCGTATATGAGCAATCTGTCCTTAGAGCCCTCCTCCGGGATTAGCAATAATATGCTCTTTGAACCAATGCAGGAAAGTGGAGTTGTGCTCTCTAGTAACTTCGGCGTTAAATCCTGCATACCCCCGATCACGATACTTCTTTGCGATAATTTCTTTGTGCGATTACCACGAAAGGATCTACCTCGTCTAGGTGTTGTAGCACTACCAAGTTTGCTTTCTGTCAAAAGTCATTGCGACGATCTGAGTATGCCACGTGCAGTTCCCTGTGACCGTTGCAGTGACCATCTCCTTCGAGCCTCCCATCGTGCTTGTTAATGGGAAAACCAACACTAACACCAGGCGGCTGGTCTGCGCCATATAGAAAATTCTCACATAAAGAGATGCACTCTTGTGTCAAATAGCCCTGGACGATGCTTCCATCCGGACGGGACATGTTACTGAAACGAATCCTTTGATGATCCCATTCATCCTCTCAAACGGCATCATGTTGTGCAGGAATGACGGCCCCAGGTCTATTATGTCATCCACAATATGGACACACAGATGCACCATCACGTCAAAGAACGCGGGCGGGAAGTACATCTCAAGCTCATTCAGTATCACAACGATCTCTTCCTGTAGCCTTCGGAGCTGCTTCACACTGATCGACTTTTGAGAGATGACGTCGAAAAAGTTGCAGAGACCAATAAGCGTGTCGCAGACATGCTTGTCCATTATCCCTCTAAGAGCAACAGGTAGTATCTGAGTCATCATCACATGACAGTCATGAGACTTCATCCCGCTGAACCTTTTCTTGTCCGTGTCTAGATATCTGCTTATCTTGCCACAGTAATCGGAACTAACTTTGACTCCGGTAAGGCACTTAAAGAATAGATTGATGTCAGCCTGACTTAAGGTGAAGCAAGAAGGGGGGAAATAATCCTCTTTCTTTATTTTCTTGCCCTTCTTCTCTCGTGCCTCTGTCTCCGTCTCTGTCTCGTCTGACATTTTACGGGGCGGCATGTGCAGATCTTCCCTGATTTTCAAATCTTGCAAGTCTTTTCTTGCCTTCCGCCCATCCTTGGTCTTATCCGGCATGTTCATCAGTGTTGCGAGCAAGCTCTCAAGGACATTCTTACAGATATGCATTTGATCAAGGCAATGAGGTGTATCGAGTTTGTGCCAGTACTCCAAGTCCCAGAACACAGACCTCGTCTTCCATACCTTCAGCAGCAGCTCCGGCGCCTTTCTCATCGTCTTTCCCGGCGCGGGGCACTCCTTCCAGCTTTTCAACAGCTCATCGATTTCGGCACCGCTCCGCTGACGTGGAGGTCCTCGATGCTCAGCGTGACCATTGAATAGATCTCCACGGTTTCTCCACGGGTCGTCCTGTTCAAGCCATCTTCGATGCCCCATGTACACGATTTTCCCAGACCCGCCATCTTTCCTTGACGTTAGCTGCTGAGACGTCGTATCATCCATGCACCGCGTGCATCCGCAATATCCATGGCACACCTGGCCTGCCACATATCAAGTCGTGCACTGTCGTGATCAGCGCGGCTCTCATGTTGAAATACTCGCCTCTGCTGGCGTCCCATGTCTTGGCCGGTGTTTTCCATAACGTGTCTAACTCCTCTTGAAGTAGCCCCAAATACAAATTAATATTATTTCCTGGTTGTTTTGGCCCTTGAATAAGCATGCTCATGTGAATGTACTTCGATTTCATGCACAACCAGGGGGGAGGTTGTACATCCATACAAATACGGGCCATGTGCTATGGTTGGTGTTCTAGTTGCCAAACAGATTCATGCCATCGGTACATGCGCCGAGCACGATGTTCCTTGGATCACATTCAAAATACCGATAGAAGCTATTCAACGCTCTCCACTGGCTTCCATCCTTCACGTGTCTCTGCTTCGGATCATCTCCATCGTCGGGCTTCTTCCTCTCCGCGTGCCAGCGCATTAGCTTTGCTTCCTTGGGATCTAGAAAATACCTCTGGAGACGGGGAGTGATCGTTAAGTACAATACAACTTTCTGGGGACATTTCTTCCCGGCCTTCTTGTATCGAGAAGCATTGCACACCGGTCAGCTTGTTTTTTCCGCGTGCTCCTTCCGATAAATTATGCACTCGTTGATGCATGCATGTTATCTAACGTGTGGCAGATCAAGAGGGCACACGATCTTCTTGGCCTCATCAACACTAGTAGGACATAGATTACCCGCGGGAAGAACATCCTTTAGGTACTTGAGATGCTCATCGAGGCTAGTGTCGGTCCATTTGTTTTTAGCCTTCGTCTTCAGGAGTTGCAGCGTGAAACTCAAGCGGGTCACCTCAGGATTGCAACCATCATACAATGGAGTGTTCGAGTCTACCACCAGTTGCTCTAGCTTAGCCTCCTCTCTAGAAGCAGCTCTCTCAATACTCGTCTCCTTGCGAAGCAATGCTTGAACATGAGGGTCCCGCACGATTGAACTTAGTACCGACGAACTCTGCTGCGTGGAGTCCATGTCGTTCTCTCCGCCGCCATTTCCGGCCCCCTTCTCCTTCACCATGTCCGGCCCCTTCCCCGCCGCCATTATCGATCATCTCTTCGTCTTGCCCGGTGTCATCATTGCCTGCCCCGTTGGCATCCTCAACATCGTCATCCTCATCTTCAGTTATCCATCGAGTATAGCCATCCATGAAACCAGTCATGAGCAGGTGCGCTTTGACACGACCAACGTCATAGGGTTCGAGCCAAACTATTCCTTTGCATTTTCGACACGGACATAAAGCCTCTGTCAGGTTATTTTCTTTCATGTCCTCGCATCACGACCGCAACCACCTGTCCACCATCGTTCCACTGACCATCATGAACGTCTGCACGGTAATAATAAAACAAATTGATTATAAAAATGCATGCATGCATCAAAGACATACAAAAATTCGGCATGACCTTCCCTAAAAATAGGACATATATGGATCTAGAGTTTGCCCGGAATTCGCCAAAACGGAAATAAATCGACATTTCGGCAAAACATAGGCAACTGAAAAGCACAATTTGGCGTCAAATCATGCCACACACACAATTTCCATAAACATGCCACACTCAAAAGCATGAAATTTTAATCACCTCTGTCTTGAGATCGAGCACACGGTGGAGATGATGTTGTAGGGAGATCAAAAGTGCACAAACCTCTTCTTGACAAAGATAGATCTAGTTAGGGGGCAAATAGGTCACTTAACTAAATCCTACATCTACCTAGCTACCTAATTTGGGAGGAGACAACTTCAACTAGTGGAGGGGGAAGGAAAAGAGAAAGGAGATGCATTTATGGAGGTGGTGTAGTTAGGTAGGAGTAATGAAGAGAGAATGGTAGATAGACGTGGGAGTGTATTGGGGGAGAAGTATTGAGGAAGAAGAAGAGTGAGAGGGGAGCATGTGGGAGGTAGGGGAAAGGGAAGAGAGGAGGGGGAGGGGCAGGGACGCGTGGGGAAAAGGTGGTGGGTTGGTGCGGATTAGCAGTAGCTCGGGAGCTAAAACACGATGCTGCTAAGGAAGTAGCAGCAGCGCGCTTTGGGCAACGGCGCCATCGCTAACAGGACAAAAAGTGTGGATATTTGAAATTTAGCGAGCGACATCAGAAAAGCGGCGCTACTACTACATCCATAGCAGTAGTGCATTTCGCGGCACCGCTGCTGCTAAATGGAGTTTGGTGGACACCGGTCGATATTTGTAGCAGCGGTTTACACCGGTAGCGCCATCGCTAAAAACTTGTAAGTAGCGAGTTTCCCGCACACGCGCTACTACTAATTAGCAGCAGCGCTCCTTTTTGAGCCGCGCTGCTGCTAAGATTCTGTGTATAGGCTTTTCTCTAGTAGTGATGTGTAGGAAGATGAACTCAAACTACTAGTGGTGCTCCTAACTCTGGATGGAGAACATCAACCTTGAGCATCCAAAACAAGTTCGATTACATGATCAAGATCAACACAACAATCCAAGGTATGTCATTCCATCTTATAGAAGCTTTGCTCCAAGTCATGAGCTAAAGAAACTCAACAAGATGTGCATACATAAAAATGCTTAAATGAAAAATGGAAACACCATTTTGAGCTTAAACGATGAGTATTACCTATGATCAAGTGCTATCACTTGACTCCTCAGCCAATATACTCTAACATAGGTGACTTTGTCGCCGACCCTTTCTAGATGAAGTTCTCTAATGTTCTTTTGCTCAGATGATTTCTTTTTCATTTGTATGGTTTTCTTGTCTTTTTGTCTCCCTCTAAAAAAACTTTGTCTGGATCCTCTTATCTTTCTGCTCTTTATCAGTGTTTAATTCATTGCAAATTTTATATGGTTAATTCCTTGCAAATCCTTGTGAGATTTCATTTGCCAAGTGAGCTGAGTTGACAAAATCTTTACTCTGTGTTGAACTCGGTCCCGCCGATCCAATCCCATCGGCTTGACCGAAATACAAGGTTTCCTTGTAAATAGTTCATCGGTACAACCGATATGGACTGACTTGGTCTCACCGATCAGGACCTTCTATGACTCTGTCATCTCAGCGTCATCGACGAAAAATGAATCGGCGTCACTGCTTTCAACTCTGAGAAAATGTTTTGCCATTTCTCACTTCCTATTTTCTTCAGCTCCACTCAATGATTATTCCCTCCATAAGCATCATAAAATACTTACTACTTTGTAGTGTCTATCAAGGACCATACCTACTTGACTCATGCTCCAGAAGTGCCCTGCTACCTCTTGAGCTTGCGTTCATTTTCCCTTGAAGAGGAAAGGGTGATGCAGCAAAGTACCGTAAGTATTTCCCTCGGTTTTGAGAACCAAGGTATCAATCCAGTAGGAGACAACGCACAAGTCACCGAGTACCTGCACAAACAATCAATAACTTACACCCAATGCGATAAAGGGATTGTCAATCCCTTCATGGTCACTTGCAAAGTTGAGATCTGATAGAGATATATAAATGTTAAAGTAAATATTTTTGGTATTTTTGGTTTATAGATCAGAAAGTAAAAGATTGCAAAATAGTAGATCGGAAACTAGCAAGATGTAAACGAGATTAAATAATATAGAAAAGAGACCCGGGGGCCATAGGTTTCACTAGTGCCTTCTCTCATGATAAAAAATATTATGGTGGGTGAACAAATTACTGGCGAGCAATTGATAGAAAAGAGCTTAGTTACGACGACATCTAAGGCAATGATCATGAACATAGGCATCACGTCTGTGTCAAGTAGACCAAAACGATTCTACATATACTACTATTACTCCACACATCGACCAACTCCTGCCTGCATCTAGAGTACTAAGTTCATGAAGAACAGAGTAACACATTAAGTAAGATGACATGATGTAGAGGAAGTAACTCAACGAATATGATGAAAACACCATCTTTTTATCCTCGATGGCAACAATACAATACGTGCCTTGCTGCCCCTATTGTCACTGGGAAAGGACACCACAAGATTGAACCCAAAGCTAAGCACTTCTCCCATTGCAAGAACGATCAATCTAGTAGGACAAACTAAATCGATAATTCGAAGAGACTTGCAAAGATATCAAATCATGCATATAAGAATTCAGAGAAGAACCAAATAATATTCATAGATAATATAATCATAAATCCACAATTCATCAGATCTCGGCAAACACACCGCAAAAGAGTATTACATCGAATAGATCTCCAAGAACATCAAGGAGAACATGGTATTGAGAATCAAAGAGAGAGAAGAAGCCATCAACCTACTAGTTATGGACCCGAAGGTCTGTGGTAAACTACTCACGCATCATCGAAGAGGCAATGGTGTTGATGAAGAAGCCCTCCGTGATTGAATCCCCCTCCGATAGGACGCCGAAAACGGCCCCTAGATGGGACCTCACCGGTACAGAAGGTTACAGCGGTGGAAAAGTGGTTTCGTTCCTCTCCCCGATGTTTCAAGAGTATAAGAGTATATATAGGCGAAGGAACTAGGTCAGGGGAGCTATGAGGGGCCCACGAGGTAGGGGCGCGCCCTACCCCCTGGGCGTGCCCTCCTGCCTTGTGGCCGCCTCGTTGCGTCTCCAGCTTCATCTCCAAGTCTTCTGGTTTCCTTTCGGTCCAAGAAAGATCATCCCCAAAGCTTCATTCCGTTTGGACTCCGTTTGGTATTCCTTTTCTGCAAAAATCTAAAATAGGCAAAAAAACAGAAACTGGCACTGGGCTCTCGGTTAATAGGTTAGTCCCAAAAATAATATAAAATAGCATATAATTGCCTATTAAACATCCAAAACAGATAATATAATAGCATGGAACAATCAAAATTATAGAAACGTTGGAGACGTATCAAGCATCCTCAAGCTTAATTCCTACTCGTCCTCGAGTAGGTAAATGATAAAAACAGAATTTTTGATGTGGAATGCTACCTAAGATATTTATCCATGTAATTTTCTTTATTGTGGCATGAATGTTCAGATCCGAAAGATTCAAAACAAAAGTTTAATATTGGCATAAAAATAATAATACTTCAAGCGTACTAACAAAGCAATCATGTCTTCTCAAAATAACACGGCCAAAGAAAGCTATCCCTACAAAATCATATAGTCTGGCTATGCTCTATCTTCATCACACAAAATATTTAAATCATGCACAACCCCGATGACAAGCCAAGCAATTGTTTCATACTTTTGATGTTCTCAAACTTTTTCAATCTTCACGCAATACATGAGCTTGAGCCATGGATATAGCACTAAGGTGGAATAGAATATGGTGGTTGTGGAGAAGACAAAAAGGGAGAAGATAGTCTGACATCAACTAGGCGTATCAATGGGATAAGGAGATGCCCATCAATAGATATCAATGTGAGTGAGTAGGGATTGCCATGCAACAGATGCACTAGAGCTATAAGTGTATGAAAGCTCAAAAATAAACTAAGTGGGTGTGCATCCAACTAGCTTGCTCACGATGACCTAGGGTATTTTGAGGAAGCCCATCATTGGAATAGACAAGCCAAGTTCTATAATGAAAATTCCCACTAGTATATGAAAGTGACAAAATAGGAGACTCTCTATCATGAAAATCATGGTGCTACTCTGAAGCACAAGTGTAGAAAAAGGATAGTAACATTGCCCCTTCTCTCTTTTTCTCTCATTTTTTTTATGTGGGCCTTCTCCTTTTTTTATCATGGCCTCTTCTTTTTTCTTTTCTTTTCTTTTTATTTTCCGTCCGAAGTCTCATCCCGACTTGTGGGGGAATCATAGAACTACTGCAGGATGCTGCTAACGTGACACTACGATCAGAGACCCTTCGACGAAATTGTGTGTGATGCAGTAATCGCAAACGGTGGGTTAAATAAACCGGCAAAAAAGGTGTAAAACGTTTGCGATGGCGGATACATCAAACATGGTTCAGATTTTACTTGCGCGTGCGATGCTGGGCATATGGTTGATCGAGCAGAACTGTTTGTGATGAGGAAGAACAACAGAAATGGGCAGCCCTATCAATGTGTGTGCGATATACGGCATACAGTTCACTCCCATGAACTATGTGCTATTAGGGAATGCAACATAAATGGTAAGCCAGATCAAGGTGTGTGTGATATACAACATACGGTTCACTCGAACAAACTGTTTTCGATTAGGCAAGATAACGAAAACGGTTCATCTTAACCAGATGTGTGTGATATGCGGCATTTGCGATCAGCCAAAAGAACACAAACGATTTGTGTAAACCGGTTATGTGTGATACACAGCAAATAGCCCACTCGGATGAACTTGTTTGCGATGAGAAATTATAACACACACGATTACTATAGTAAGTTCGTGTGCGATTCTGTTCATACAAAAAATTTTGAAAAATGCAAACTAGTTGCTTGCGTATAAACAATTATCAAAAAGTAACGAGATAGACCTTCTTCAAGCCAATCAACATGTGGTCAAAAAACAAAAAATGTAAGAAATTACAAAACAAAGACCTCAATAGACCTTGCTCTTTTAGATCCCTCTTTGCAGCCTTTATTGCGCAACACAATGGAAACGGTACAACTGAACAAGATGTGTGTGATACGCGGCAAACAGGTCCGTGATCAGAAATGTGTGCGAAGACCAATAATAACACAGACGATTGTTGCTAATAAGCCATGTGATTTGCTCTGTCTACAGAAGAATAACATGTATATATATAACTGAAATAAACATCCAATTACATAAGTGACTATACAGATCATTTGCACACACCTCAATAAACAATTGCATGCATTCTAAAATAGGAGAAATGATCGTCTAGCCATCTACTTCTTGTGACGCTCCCGCCACTGCTCTGTGGCTCGATCCCTCGGCTGGGGCATGAAGAAGACACTTCCTCATGTCAACTATCCGCTTATACATCTCGTAGCTTGTGTATGCATCCTTGGTCGCGTACTTGATGTGTTCTTCATCCAGTCTCTCATGCCGAACACTCTACCAGGCGTTCTTGTCCTTCTTGCTCTCATCCTTCACCTTCATGTAGTAGTGGTCGATGATGGCCGAGGCGAGGTCAACCAGGGAGTTCAGTTTGTTGTTGTAGCTGCCCCAGACCTTGTAGTGGTCCTGGATGTTAACAAGATTCCGACGTTTCAAGCCCGAAACCTTGAGCGCTTTTAGATCGTTGGTGGTGTCCACCGTAGCGAATTTGTAGTCAGAGTTGTTGATAAACCTGGAGAAATGCTCGCAAGGCCTTGTGTCCAAGTGGTAGTGGTAGACTAGGACGTCATGTCGCACGCACAACTGGGCAATGTCAACCTTCTGATCATGCCCGGTATGACCGATGGTGTACTCGAGGTCGAAGCCGATCACTTTACTAGTGGTAGTAAAGGTGTTCATTGGCTAACTAGTAAAGGTCCAGCCACTACTCCGGCCACGTGCACGACGCACACACACAGCACACACAAGTTAGTAGGCTGGAGTTATTAACATAAGATGTCATTTTGTGATTTTTGTAGGATTTAATCTAATCATCAAAAGGATTTGGTTCAGTGGGATAAAATAGAGTTTGTCAAGTGTACTTTCAGTCCACACAAATTTTATTTACATTAAAATTCGTTTTGTTATTGTTTTGCTGCAGTAAAGAGGGATAGTCAGTGTAGAAGTAGCCAAGCTATCTATGGCTACAGTAGCATTCAACAGCAGTAGCAAGTTCAGTAGAGCAGCAGCGGGCAACGGCATGGCGCAGGCGCGGTCAGGCAACGCCGCGCACGGCCGGATGCGTCCCAGGGGCGGCGGTACGCGCGGGAAGGTGAGGCCAGTGGTCGCAGGTTCGGTGACGCAGAGGCGGGGCGGCGAGTGGGCGCAGGGGGGAGCAAAGCTCCGGTGCGGTTGCGGGAGGGTGAGAGCGACGACCGCGGCGAGCAGCAAGGCAGCAACAGCAATGCACACGGGCGAGAGCGACAACAGGCTAGCGTGCGCGCACTGGAGGCAGAGGGCGCGACGAGGTGCGGGTGAGCAAGAGCGGGAGCAAAGCTCCGGTTCAGGGTGACCGAGGCGAACAGGCGCGGCTACGCCGATGCATGCGTAAGGGAAATAGGGGGGGGGGAACGGTAGCTCACTGGGAAGGCACACGATGGCCCGACGAAAGGTAGCTCATCGTTGTAGTCGAACGAGGGCAAGCGAGGCACGAAGGAGTCCGTTGAGGCGAAAGATGGGGACCACTGCAGAGACGGGCGACGGTGGCGGTGAGGCGACTCCGGCGAGGACGAACCTCGTCGGCGTCGGGCGCCCGGGGCGCGGGCGAGCGTCGGGCTCAAGGAGAGAAGGGGGATCGGGGCAAAAGGATAGGGTTTGGGGGTGGCCGTGGTTAAGTAGGCCGCGAGCGCCGGCGGATGGCCGCCACGGCGCCGGCCGGTGCCGTGGAGGGCATCGGCCACAGCCAGGCCACAAGGAACAGGGGAGCGGGGGTGAGTTCGGCCTGGCAGCATAGCTGGGCCAAGGCCCAGTTGGGCCAGAGGGTTTCCCCCCCTTTTCTGTTTTTTATATTTTTTTTCTTTTTTTATTTTAGTTTCATAAAACATAAAAGTTATACCTATAATAGTATCACTAATTATACCTCTGCCACAAAAAGGTTTAACCCCCAAATCATATAGTTTAGTATTTTATAAAATACAAGCGACATTTACTTAATTGTTTTACCTACTGTTTTAATTATTTTAGAGCAGTTAAACATTTTATAAAAATGTGGTTTCTCCACAATAATCACTTATGATTTATTTGTCACCGCTTGTACTTTTTAGTTTTGACTTTTGCAAACTTTTCTAGTTTGACTATATTTTAAATTTGAATTCCGAATCGGTTTTGAACTACGCGAGATTATCAACAGTAACCGACGTGACCTGGCATCATTAGTAGAGGTTCACTGTAGCTTAATTATTCGGTCGTCACACCGTGTATGGCCTCTACCGATGCCTTAGGTACGACTGGTTCACCAGGGATATGGTATTTCGCCGCACCGCGATCGCGGACAGGTATACGATCTTGAACCCGAGGCGGCTGGATCATAGCAGCCTATTTGATTGCCGAAGCAGGAACGCGCTTCCACAGGCAGTTTTGGCTCAAAATTGTCATCGTCCACCTCTGTGACCACTAGTCTAGTAGTGAGGAGCTGGTTTGGATGTCGACATCTCCTCTTCGGTTTCAATTCTATGGCTTTGCTAGTCTCGGTCCGGGTCTCGGCGCCGGTCCCGGTGCCGGTCTCGGTGCCGGACTGGGTCTCAACGACAGTCTCGGCGCCGGTCTCGATGTCGGTCTCGAATATGACAGGTGGACCCAGCAACAACAACACTCGATCATCGGCGAGGTTCAAAAATTCGTCTGCCGCCAGGTAGACGTCATCGCAATCACCAGAACCCTGTCCTTCATCGTTGCTAGCCATGTTTTCTACGATTAAATCTAGTCAATTAATTATAGACCTAATAAAATGAATAATGACATAAAAAGGCCTATGTTTTTGCAGGAATGTTGATTCCTTCCCGGTGCAGCAAATCATGGGCACTCAAGATGTCCTAGTTTGTAGCACAAGTCATCCCAAAATTCACGAAAAATTTCGGTATGACCTTTGCTAAAAAGTGGACAAATCGAGCACCTAAAATTTGCCGGAATAGAAACGAATCAACATTACGGCAAAAGATAGGCCACTCAGCTTCATTCCCTGGAAACAACAAAAGGCCACTTGGGCACAATAGTAGATAAAAATGAGCAAAGACTATTGAGGAATGCATATAACATGACCACTTCAAATTTGCATCTCCTAGTGTTTGACACTTCAAGAAAATCTACACAAATCTCCTAGCATAAACATGAGCAGCACATTCTAGAAATTTCTATTTTTATACTGAATTTTTCTCTAAACTAAACCCTACTGCCCTAATTAACATCTAGTTAAACCCTACTGCCCTAACCCTACTACCCTAGTACTTAAGCATCTACAAGTACTAACTAATTAGATGAACCCTAGCTAGCTACTTAAGCATCTACAACTACTTAAGCTACTAATTTCATTCATTTAGGTCATTCAGTTAACTTCACCTAATTAACCTAGTAAAACCCTACATCCCTAACTAAAAAACATCTAATTAACATCTACTAGTACCACTACTGCCCTAACCTAATTTACATCTACTTAGTTACCTAACATAATTAGTTAACCAAATTAACCTAAATTAACATCTACTTAGTTACCTAACCTAATTAACATATACTTCGTTGTTGGAAATATGCCCTAGAGGCAATAATAAAATGGTTATTATTGTATTTCGTTGTTCATGATAATTGTCTATTGTTCATGCTATAATTGTATTAACTGGAAACTGTAATACATGTGTGAATACGTAGACCACAACTTGTCCCTAGTGAGCCTCTAGTTGACTAGCCCGTTGATCAATAGATGGTCAAGGTTTCCTGACCATGGACATTAGATGTCACTAGTCGTCAACCCGTGCATCCGCACGGCCTAGCTAATTCATATGCATTTCATATTGAAATAAATATGTGACAACCTATATTTTGTTTGTAATGATAGAACTATTTTATTTTATGATACAAATTTAAAATCTTTTTGGGGATGCTCGTTACAAATATTTGTGGAGATGTAATAGCCTGCAGCGTTTCAATGAATAGGAATCACATTTCTCCATAGAGTTTGTAAAAATATGATTCCCATGTCTTTATGTGTTTCATAATCTTAAAAGAGCATGCACTTCATAAGTAAACTCAGTACATGGAAAATAATAATCTGTAAACCAAATGTGAAACGTTCCCTGATGAAATTTGCTAAGATCAATAGTATTGGACAACATTCAGTTACTAAATGATTATATGCAGGATGTTTAGAAAGTATATTGTAGATGTGTTTATAAAAGAATTGAGATAAAATGTTTGTTATATATCTATGACACATTTGTATATGGCATTTATAGTCTGCATGTGCATGATCTTTGTGACAAATAATACTTAGCGTAAGATTCTCATGGAATTCCTATACTTGATGATGTTTAAAAAACACTTCTCTGCTAGTTATAAGTCCAATATAAGATAAAGACATTGGTGGCGCTATATTTCTTCATAGAATAAATAACTAATGTACAACCCAATTTTTTTAATGTCTCATCATGAAAATTATGATAATTCTAAGAAAATTTTATATCCCAAATTTTAGGCCAAAACCTATTTAACTTTAACTCAGTAAAATTTACGATTATCTCCAAGAAACATCTCATGTGCCTTGATTCTTCTCGCTTCGGCTTTCGTGATCCGTAGACATAACTGAGGCATACATCAATCGATTCTGCAATCGGCATGTCTCCTTGATGTTAAAGAACCATGTACGCATGTACTTAGGTTATTTCCGACTTCCCCAGAGAACCACTTATCAGGAGTAGTAGGCAACACTCTAGAAGGTGCAAAATCTAAACTTTTATAGAGACTATCATCTATGTTCAATGGATGATGACAATCATGTTTTCCAAGGTTGAGAGAAACATGGTTACAGTAGGAGATGAAGGATCGGACTATACCTCCTTTCAGATTGATTCCAGCTGTTGATGTAACAGTAAAGGTGGCGCCGATGGTCTGAAGAATAGACGACGCGGCAAGGCTGAGGATTAGGAAGAGTGGCGGTAGGGAGGGAGTAGATGATGCGCCGTCGGGACGGGCGGCAGACTGAAGAAGGATTTTTGCAGCAACATGCTGATGTGTTTTTCTTTCCTTTGATTTGAAATCAATCAGCAGAGTGTTTTTTGGAATGGAAATCAGCCGGGAGAGTTGAGGAGACATAAGTGTGGCCTTCAAGAAAGAAAATGTGCTTCTGGGAAAATATGATAGGTCGTTGTACTCTTTTTTTGGACTCGACGTTGTAGCTTATTTTTGAACTCCGTTGTACTTCTTTTAAAGGGACGTTGTTCATCTTTTCTTTTGACGCATGCGTGTCAGAGTTTCTTTAAAAAAGAAAAGAAAACGTGCTTGTGGTAGAAAATGATAGGATGATGTACAATTGTTTGATGGGACGTTGTAGTTTTATGTTCATGTATGATTGTTCTATCCATGACATTTGATGTACATTTTTCTAGTAATGTTACAATTACGTGATTTCACATATTAAACTAATAGATTCGGTCTAGTTTTAATTATGCCATTTCACATATTAAAAGAATCGACTTTGAATTTATTTCATAAGGTAGGATTGATTTTTCAGAGTATTTACACACACAAAAATATTCTGAGCAAGCATTGCCTCATCTTTTCGTATCATCATGCTCAAACAGTATTTAATTGTACATGTCTTTCTTTTTTCAAGAAACATGTATGTCCATGAATTTTTTGAACGAACGTCAATGAATTTTTGCGAATAGGGAGGTGGACCCTTTTTGTGGTGGGGAACTGGGACGTGGACTCTTTCCCCTTTTTTTGTTGAAACGGACATGGACTCTTTTTTTTCTTTGGATTTACATGGACTGTTTCCTGATGATGGTATAAATTGTGGTTGTGACGTGAAGTCTTTCCTTTTTTTTGTTGAAACGAACATGGACTCTTTTCCTTATTTTTTCTTGAATGGAACATGGACTCTTTTCTATAATAGTACAAATTGTGTTTCTAGGTGTCGTGTCAGGCTGTATTTATTTCTTTGAACAGTGCAACGTAAATCGTAGGGTTAAGACAGATCATTATATAGATATTTTAGGATTGATTTTTTTAAGCATTTACACACACAAAAATTTCTGAGCAGGCATTGTCTCGTTTTTTTTGTAACATCATGCTCAAACAGTATTTAATTGTACGCATCTTTTTTTCATGGAACATGTACGTCAATGAGTTTTTGGGAATAGGGACGTGGATCCTTTTTTATGGTGGGGCATGGACTCTTTCCCCTTTTTTTTGTTGAAACGGACATGGACTCTTATTTTTTTCTTTGGATTCACGTGGACTCTTTCCTGATGGTACAAATTGTGGTTGTGACGTGAATTATTTTTTGTTGAAACGAACGTGGACTCTTTTCCTTATTTTTTTTGTTGAATGGAACATGGACTCTTTTCTGATGGTACAAATTGTGGTTCTAGGTGTCATGTCAGGTTGTATTTATTTCTTTCAGCAGCGCAACGTAAATCGTAGGGTTAAGATAGATCATTATATAGATTGAATGGTTCAGATATTTTAAATGATGTGGATTAATATGGAGGCTCGTTTGGTGCCTCCAATTAGTAAATATAAGATTGATAGCGGGATCACATCATTAGGAGAATGATGTGATGGACAAGACCCAATCCTAAGCATAGCACAAGATCGTGTAGTTCGTTTGCAAAGAGCTTTTCTAATGTCAAGTACCATTTCCTTAGACCATGAGATTGTGCAACTCCCGGATACCGTAGGAATGCTTTGGGTGCACCAAACGTCACAACGTAACTGCGTGGCTATAAAGGTGCGCTACTGGTATCTCTGAAAGTGTCTGTTGGGTTGGCACGAATCGAGACTGGGATTTGTCACTCCGTATGACGGAGAGGTATATCTGGGCCCACTCGGTAATGCATGATCATAATGAGCTCAATGTGACTAAGTAGTTAGTCACGGGATCATGTATTAAGGCATGAGTAAAGTGACATGCCGGTAACGAGATTAAACGAGGTATTGGGATACCAACGATCGAATCTCGGGCAAGTAACATACTGATTGACAAAGGGAATTGTATACGGGATTGACTGAATCCCCGACATCGTGGTTCATCCGATGAGATCATCGTGGAACATGTGGGAGCCAACATGGGTATCCAGATCCCGCTGTTGGTTACTGGCCGGAGAACGTCTCGGTCATGTCTGCATGGTTCCCGAACCCGTAGGGTCTACACACTTAAGGTTCGGTGACGCTAGAGTTGTTATGGGAAATAGTATGTGGTTACCGAAGGTTGTTCGGAGTCCCAAATGAGATCCCCGGAAGTGACGGGGAACTCCGGAATGGTTCGCAGGTGAAGATCGATATATAGGACAAAGGGTATTGGAATCCGGAATTGTTCTCGGAGTACTGTGTGACCAGCGTGGCGAAAGGTGTTTGGAGGCCCGGCAAGCGTGGGGGCCTTATGCGCCAAGGGAGGGGGCACACCAGCCCACTAAGGGGATGTGCGCCTCCCTACCCTCTCACATAACACGGAGAGGTGGGGCGCCTCCTAGGGCAGCCTCCCCTCCCGGCTTGGGGGGCAAGTTTCCTAGGGGTGGGGGCGCCCAAACCCATCTAGGGTTTCCCCTGTGGCCGCCACCCCTCCCCTAGGGAACCCTAGGGCGCCTCCTCCACCCCCCTTCACCCTATATATAGTGAGGGAGAGAGAGGGCAGCCGCACCCTTCCCCTGGCGCAGCCCCTCCCTCCTCTAACACCTCCTCCTCCTCCGTAGTGCTTGGCGAAGCCCTGCCGGAGAACCACGAGCTCCATCACCACCACGACATCGTGCTGCTGCAGTTTTCCCTCAACTTCTCCTCTCCCCTTGCTGGATCAAGAAGGAGGAGACGTCCCCGGGCTGTACGTGTGTTGAACGCGGAGGCGCCGTCCATTCGGCGCTTAGATCGGAATCGACCGTGATCTGAATCGCTGCGTGTACGACTCCACCAACCGCGTTCTTGTAACGCTTCCGCATCGCGATCTTCAAGGGTATGAAGATACACTCATCCACTCCCTCTCTTGTTGCAAGAATCTCCATAGATTGATCTTGGTGATGCGTAGAAAATTTTGAACTATTGCTACGTTCCCCAACAGTGGCATCATGAGCTAGGTCTATTGCGTAGATTCTATGCAGAAGTAGAACACAAGTAGTTGTGGGCGTTGGTTTGTTCAATTTGCTTACCGTTACTAGTCCTATCTTGTTTCGGCGGTATTGTGGGATGAAGCGGCCCGGACCGACCTTACACGTACGCTTACGTGAGACAGGTTCCACCGACTGACATGCACTTGTTGCATAAAGGTGGCTAGCAGGTGCCAGTCTCTCCCACTTTAGTCGGATCGGATTCGATGAAAAGGGTCCTTATGAAGGGTAAATAGCAATTGGCATATCACCGTTGTGGCTTTTTATGTAGGTAAGAAATGTTCTTGATAGAAACCCATAGCAGCCACGTAAAACATGCAACAACAATTAGAGGACGTCTAACTTGTTTTTGCAGGGTATGCTATGTAATGTGATATGGCCAAAAGAATGTGATGAATGATATGTGATGTATGAGATTGATCATGTTCTTGTAATAGGAATCACGACTTGCATGTCGATGAGTATGACAGCCGGCAGGAGCCATAGGAGTTGTCTTAATTTATTGTATGACCTGCTTGTCAATCAGAACGCCATGTAATTACTTTACTTTATTGCTAACCATTAGCCATAGTAGTAGAAGTAATAATTGGCAAGACAACTTCATGAAGACACGATGATGGAGATCATGATGATGGAGATCATGGTGTCATGCCGGTGACGAAGGTGATCATGTCGCGCCTCGAAGATGGAGATCAAAGGCGCAAGATGATATTGGCCATATCATGTCACTCTATGATTTGCATGTGATGTTTGTCATGTTTACATCTTATTTGCTTAGAATGACGGTAGCATAAATAAGATGATCCCACATAAAATTTCAAGAAAGTGTTCCCCCTAACTGTGCACCGTTGTGAAAGTTCGTTGTTTCGAAGCACCACGTGATGATCGGGTGTGATAGATTCTAACGTTCGCATACAATCGGAGTAAGCCAGATTTACACATGCAAAACACTTAGGTTGACTTGACGAGCCTAGCATGTACAGACATGGCCTCGGAACACAAGAGACCGAAAGGTCAAACATGAGTCGTATAGTGGATACGATCAACATGAAGATGTTCACCGATGATGATGACTAGTCCGTCTCACGTGATGATCGGACACGGCCTAGTTGACTCGGATCATGTATCACTTAGATGACTAGAGGGATGTCTATCTGAGTGGGAGTTCATTAAATAATTTGATTAGATGAACTTAATTATCATGAACATAGTCAAAAGTCTTTGCAAATTATGTCGTAGCTCACGCTTTGGTTCTACTGTTTTAGATATCTTCCTAGAGAAAATTTAGTTGAGAGTTGACAGTAGCAATTATGCGGACTGGGTCCGTAAACTGAGGATTGTTCTCATTGCTGCACAGAAGGATTATGTCCTTAATGCACCGCTCAGTGTGATGAACCTCGAGCGTCGGTTGTGGATGTTGCGAACATCTGACATACACGTTTTGATGACTACATGATAGTTTAGTGCGTAATGCTAAATGGTTTAGAATTGAGGCACCAAAGACGTTTTTGAAACATTGCAGAACATATGAGATGTTCCGAGGACTGAAATTGGGATTTCAGGCTAGTGCCCACGTCAAGAGGTATGAGACCTCTGAAAAGTTTCTTAAGCCTGCAAACTAAGGAGAAAAGCTCAATCGTTGAGCATGTGCTCGGATTGTCTGAGTACTACAATCGCTTGAATCGAGTGGGAGTTAATCTTCCAGATGAGATAGTGATGGTTCTCCAAAGTCACTGCCACCAAGCTACTAGAGCTTCGTGATGAACTATAATATATCAGGGATAGATATGATGATCCTTGAGCTATTCACGACATCGCGAAAGTAGAAATCAAATAGGAGCATCAATTGTTGATGGTTGGTAAAACCACTAGTTTCAAGAAGGGCAAGGGCAAGAAGGGATACTTCATGAAACGACAAATCAGTTGCTGCTCTAGTGAAGAAACCCAAGGTTGAACCCAAACCCGAGACTAAGTGCTTCTGAAATAAGGGGAACGGTCACTCAAGCGGAACTACCCTAGATACTTGGTAAATGAGAAGGCTGGCAAGGTCGACAGAAGTATATTGGATATAAATTATGATGTGTAGTTTACTAGTACTCCTAGTAGCACCAGGGTATTTAAATACCGGTTCGGTTGCTAAGTGTTACTAACTCGAAATAAAAAGCTACGGAATAAATGGAGACTAGCTGAAGGTGAGATGACGATATGTGTTGGAAGTGTTTCCAAGGTTGATGTGATCAAGCATCGCATGCTCCCTCTACCATCGAGATTGGTGTTAAACCTAAATAATTGTTATTTGGTGTTTGCGTTGAGCATAGACATGATTGGATTATGTTTTTCGCAATACGGTTATTCATTTAAGGAGAATAATGGTTACTCTGTTTATTTGAATAATACCTTCAATGGTCTTGCACCTAAAATGAATTGTTTTATTGAATCTCGATTGTAGTGATACACATGTTCATGCCAAAAGGTATAAGATAGTAATGACATAGTACCACCTACTTGTGGCACTGTCATTTGAGTCATATTGGTATAAAATGCATGAAGAAGCTCCATGTTGATGGATCTTTGGACTCACTAATTTTTGAAAATTTTTGAGACATGCGAACCATGTCTATTGGTATATACGCATGAAGAAACTCCATGTAGATGGATCGTTTGGACTCATTTGATTTTGAATCACTTGAGATATGCAAATCATACCACATGGGCAAGATGACTGAAAGGCCTCGTTTTCAGTGAGATGGAACAAGAAAGCAACTTGTTGGAAGTAATACATTTTGATGTGTGCAGTCCAATGAGTGCTGAGGCACGCAGTGGATATCGTTATGTGCTTACTTCATAGATGATTTGAGTAGATGTTAAGTATATTTACTTGATGAAACACAAGTCTGAATTATTGAAAGGTTCAAGTAATTTCAGAGTGAAGTTGAAGATCGTCGTGACAAGAGTAAAATGTCTATGATATGATCATAGAGATGAATATCTGAGTTACGAGTTTGGCACACAATTAAAACATTGTGGAAATTGTTTCACAACTAATACCGCCTGGAACACCATAGTGTGATGGTGTGTCCGAACATCATAGCTGCACCCTATTGGATATGGTGCATGCCATGACGTCTCTTATCAAATTACCACT
Organism: Aegilops bicornis; assembly: GCA_021605145.1. Classification (NCBI taxonomy): domain Eukaryota; kingdom Viridiplantae; phylum Streptophyta; class Magnoliopsida; order Poales; family Poaceae; genus Aegilops; species Aegilops bicornis. The sequence continues at coordinate 676,608,608 of CM038672.1, forward strand.
ATCGTTTATGGGTTAGGCATTAGATACAACCACATTCACTTTAAATAGGGCGCCACGTAATTCCGTTGAGATGACACCGTATGAACTATGGTTTAGAGAAACCTAAGCTGTCGTTTCTTGAAAGTTTGGGGCTGCGACGCTTATGTGAAAAAGTTTCATCCTGAATAAGCTCGAACCCAAAACGGATAAATGCATCTTCATAGGACACCCAAAATAGTTGGTTATACCTCCTATTTCAGATCTGGAAGCAAAAGTGATTGTTTATAGAAACGGGTCCTTTCTCGAGGAAAAGTTTCTCTTGAAAGAATTGAGTGGGAGGATGGTGGAGACTTGATGAGGTTACTGAACCATCACTTCAACCAGTGTGTAGCAGGGCACATGAAGTTGTTCCTGTGGTGCCTACAACAGTTGAAGTGGAAGCTGATGATAGTGATCATGAAACTTCGGATCAAGTCACTACCAAACCTCGTAGGTCGACAAGGACGCGTACTGCTTCGGTGTGGTACGGTAATCCTGTCTTGGAGGTCATGTTGCTAGACAACAATGAACCTGCGAGCTATGGAGAAGCGATGGTGGGCCCGAATTCCGACGAATGGCTCGAGGCCATAAAATCCAAGAGGATCCATGTATGAAAACAAAGTATAGACTTTGGAAGAACTACTTGATGGTCGTAAGGATGTTGGGTACAGATGGATTTTAAAAGGAAGACGGACGATGATGGTAAGTATCACCATTAAGAAAGCTCGACTTGTCATTAAGATGTTTTCCGACAAATTCAAGGATTTGACTACGATGAGACTTTCTCACTCGTAGCGATGCTAAGAGTCTGTTGGAATTGTATTAGCAGTTACTGCATTATTTATAAAAACTTGCAGATAGGATGTCAAAACATTGTTTCCTCAACAATTTTCTTGAGGAAAGGTTGTATGTGATACAACCAGAAGGTTTTGTCAATCCTAAAAGATATTAACAAATATGCAAAGCTCCAGCAATCCTTCTAAGGACTGGAGTAAGCATCTTGGAGTTGGAATATACGCTTCGATGAGATGATCAAAGATTTTGGGTTTATACAAAGTTTATGAGAAACTTGTATTTCCAAAGAAGTGAGTGGGAGCACTATAAAATTTCTAATAAGTATATGTTGTTGACAAATTGTTGATCGGAAATGATGTAGAATTTTTGGAAAGCATATAGGGTTGTTTGAAAGGTGTTTTTCAATGGAAAACCTGGATTAAGCTACTTGAACATTGAGCATCAAGATCTATAAGGATAGCTCAAAAACGCTTAATAGTACTTTCAAATGAATACATACCGTGACAAGATTTTGAAGGAGTTCAAACAAATCAGCAAAGAAGGAGTTCTTGGTTGTGTTATAAGGTGTGAGCATTGAGTAAGACTCAAGATCTGTCCACGGCAGAAGAGAGAGAAAGGACGAAGGTCGTCCCCTACGCTTTAGACGTAGGCTCTACAGTATGCTATGTTGTGTACCGCACCTGAACTGTGTCTTGCCATGAAGTCAATCAAGGGGTACAAGAGTGATCCAGGAATGGATCACATGACAGCGGTCAAACTTATCCTTAGTAACTAGTGGACTAAGGATATTTCTCAATTATGAAGGTGGTAAAAGAGTTTGTCGTAAAGGGTTACGTCGATGCAAACTTTAACACTAATCCGGATGACTCTGAGTAGTAAACCGGATTCGTATAGTAGAGCAGTTATTTGGAATAGCTCCAAGTAGCACGTGGTAGCTGCATCTACAAGATGACATAGAGATTTGTAAAAGCACACACGGATCTGAAAGGTTCGAGACCCGTTGACTAATAACCTCTCTCACAAGCGAGATATGATCAAACCCCATGGGTGTTGGATTCATTACAATCACATAGTGATGTGAACTAGATTATTGACTCTAGTGCAAGTGGGAGACTGTTGGAAATATGCCCTAGAGCAAGAATAAAATAGTTATTATTGTATTTCGTTGTTCATGATAATTGTCTATTGTTCATGCTATAATTGTATTAACTGGAAAATGTAATACATGTGTGAATACGTAGACCACAACTTGTCCCTAGTGAGCCTCTAGTTGACTAGCTCGTTGATCAATAGATGGTCAAGGTTTCCTGACCATGGACATTAGATGTCATTGATAGCGGGATCACATCATTAGGAGAATGATGTGATGGACAAGACCCAATCCTAAGCATAGCACAAGATCATGTAGTTCGTTTGCTAAGAGCTTTTCTAATGTCAAGTATCATTTCCTTAGACCATGAGATTGTGCAACTCCCGGATACCGTAGGAATGCTTTGGGTGTACCAAACGTCACAACGTAACTGGGTGGCTATAAAGGTGCACTACAGGTATCTCCGAAAGTATCTGTTGGGTTGGCACGAATCGAGACTGGGATTTGTCACTCCGTATGAAGGAGAGGTATCTCTGGGCCCACTCGGTAATGCATGATCATAATGAGCTCAATGTGACTAAGTAGTTAGTCACGGGATCATGTATTACGGAACGAGTAAAGTGACTTGCCGGTAACGAGATTGAACGTGGTATTGGGATACCAACGATCGAATCTCGGGCAAGTAACATATCGATTGACAAAGGGAATTGTATATGGGATTGATTGAATCCCAGACATCGTGGTTCATGCAATGAGATCATCGTGGAACATGTGGGAGCCAACATGGGTATCCAGATCCTTTGTTGGTTCTTGGCGGAGAACGTCTCGGTCATGTTCGCATGGTTCCCGAACCCGTAGGGTCTACACACTTAAGGTTCGGTGACGCTAGAGTTGTTATGGGAAATAGTATGTGGTTACTGAAGGTTGTTCGGAGTCCCGGATGAGATCCCGGACGTGACGAGGAACTCCGGAATGGTCCGGAGGTGAAGATCGATATATTGGACGAAGGGTATTGGAATCCGAAATTGTTCTGGGAGTACCGGGTGACGACCAGCGTGACCGAAAGGTGTTCGGAGGCCCCGGCAAGCGTTGGGGGGCCTTATGGGCCAAGGGGAGGGGGCACACCATCCCACTAAGGGGCTGTGCGTCCCTCCCTACCCCTCTCATGTAACCTGGAGAGGTGGGGGCGCCTCCCCTAGGGCAGCCTCCCCTCCGGCTTGGGGGGCAAGTTTCCTAGGGGTGGGGGCGTCCAAACCCAGCTAGGGTTTCCCCTGTGGCCGCCACCCCTCCCCTAGGGCGCCTCCTCCACCCCCCTTCACCCTATATATAGTGAGGGAGAGAGAGGGCAGCCGCACCCTTCCCCTGGCGCAGCCCCTCCCTCCTCTAACACCTCCTCCTCCTCCTCCTCCGTAGTGCTTGGCGAAGCCCTGCCGGAGAACCACGAGATCCATCGCCACCACGCCGTCGTGCTGCTGCAGTTTTCCCTCAACTTCTCCTCTCCCCTTGCTGGATCAAGAAGGAGGAGACGTCCCCGGGCTATACGTGTGTTGAACGCGGAGGCGCCGTCCGTTCGGCGCTTAGATCGGAATCGACTGCGATCTGAATCGCTACGTGTACGACTCCACCAACCGCGTTCTTGTAACGCTTCCACATCGCGATCTTCAATGGTATGAAGATACACTCATCCTCTCCCTCTCTTGTTGCAAGAATCTCCATAGATTGATCTTGGTGATGCGTAGAAAATTTTGAATTATTGCTACGTTCCCCAACATTAGTTACCTAACCTACTTCCCTAACTAAAAAACATATATTTAACCGTACCACTACTGTCGTAACCAAATTAACATCTACTTAGTTACCTAACCTAGTTAGTTAACCAATTTAGTTAACCAAACGTCTAAAAAACATCTAATCAACCTAGTTAGTAAACCAAATTAACCTAGCTAGTTCACTTAGTTACCTAACCTAGTTAGTTTACCTAAATTAACCTAGCTAGTTCACTTAGTTAACCTAATGAACTAAATTCACCTAAGTTAATTAACCTAGAGGGAGGGGTGGGGCTTATAGAGAGGAGGGACAATGAGGGAGCAGGGGCGGCGAGGAGCGGACGAGGATGGCAGGGGCGACTAGAGAGCAGGGGCTCTGGTGACGGCTCTGGCGGCTCTGGCGGTGATGGGGCAGGGGCGATGAGGGAGCAGGGGCGGCGAGGAGCGAACGAGGGTGGCTCCACGCGCGCGGCTCTGGTGGCGGCGATAGCGTGCGGCTCCGGTGGCTGCTCTGGCGGCGACGGAGGCAGGGCGACGAGGGAGTAGCGGCGGCGAGGAGGCAGAGGTTGGGGTCTGGCGACAAGAATGGGGAATTGGGGGAAGGAGGGACGCCCGCGAAGCGGCAAGTCAAAGTAAGTAGTCGAGCTTTTACAAAACATGCGCTACTGCTATAGATAAGTTAGCTATAGCACGTCTCGGGAAAACGCATTATAGCTAAAGTAGCTATAGCGCTTTCATAAAAACGCGTTGTTGCTATTGCTTTCATTTTTTTCTTTTTCTTTAATTTTCCTTTTCTTTTTTTATTTCCTTCTTTTTTGTTTTTTTTTCTTTTGTTAGTTGCAGCACTGGTGCCTTAAAACGCGCTGCTACTATTTTTTTAGTAGTAGCGCGGTTTGTAGAAGCGCGCTGCTACTATACCAAGCATGGCAGCAACGGTTCTGGTCGTCATAGTAGCAACGCGTTTTATGGGGGACGCGCTACTTCTAACTTTGTGGTGGTAGCGTGCTGTTCAGACACGCGCTACTGCTACGTAGCAGTAGCGCTTCGCTTTAACAAGTGTTGCTGATAAGTGTCTGTGTATAAGCTTTTTCCTAGTAGTGTCACCTCGGGGTTCCGATCATGCAGGCTCAAGTGCTCGGATCCGAGCTCGAAGCTAGATCCATGAGTGCAGCTATACCGAGGGCCTGCTCCGAGATCAAACCCGGGGAGTAGCCGATGATATGTTTGGGCCGATCTGACATCTAGCCTGGGGAGGTGAGCTTGTCGTGTGAATCCGCGACATTTTCCGGATTGCCGAGCCAGATGGATTGGTCCAGGGGAGAATCCTCTATCTGGCCTAGATGGCGAGTCGTGTCGGCACGCCATATGATGTTGCTGAAGACAAAGAGCTCGCCGGGGACGAAGATGTCCCTGTAGCCGGTGTCATCATCGATCCGCAAATATGCCGTCGTGCTCGTATGATCACCTGGCGGGACCTACATGGGCACCAATGTCGGTGCTAAAACCGGCAGATCTCGAGTAGGAGGTCCCAAGCATGATGATCAGAGCTAGATGATAACAGGGAGAGTAGGGACACGGTGTTTTACCAAGGTATGGGCCATCTTGATGAGGTAAAACACTACGTCATGCTTCTTGTATTGATTATGATGAGGTACAAAGTATAAATTAATCTACCTCAAGATCGTATGAGTTTGCCCAAGCTCTAAACCTTGCGAATATGCATTGCCTCTGAGCCTCTACAGACTAAACCCCACGGCTTATATAGACGCCGGGGGTAAATAGGGATTACAAATGGACGGTTACAATCGTAGAGATAAGCATGTCGGTTAAAATACGCTTGAAGTGAGCGCCAAGTCTTTAGAAAATCTTCATCTTGATCGCATCAAGGGCCAAAGCCAGCAAGGCCACGTCATCAATCTTTAGAGGGTCCTCAGCCTGGCCCATCACCGACGGACCGACATGGCAAGCACTCTCTCATCAAAGACACCAACAATTAAGCCTCATTTGGTTCATGGGATATAATGTTATAGGAATAGAAAGTGAGATGACATGCATCTCAATTCCTATAAAGAAAAATATGTTATTTGATGCATAGGATAGAAATTTTTTGTATTGAGTTTAAATTAATGTTTTTTTCCTTCAAAATGTAAATGATTGATTCCTATCCTATATAGGAATAGGAATTCATTCCTATAAACCAAAGGGCTTCAAAGAAACTTTTCCTTTGCAAATCCTATCCTATAGCATTTCTATAAAATTCCTACAATCCAAAAGAGGCCCTAAGTGTTGCGATTGCAGTGGATTTCCACGAGAGCTTATCCCTCGGAGTCTATCCATCAATACTGCAACACACCATATCCTGCTATCCTACTATCCTAGGATGCCAAGTTGCGTGCACTGTTGCATGAACAGTGCCTTGTTTGAGCTGCATATGACAGGGATCCATACCGAGGACCCATCCAATATTGACTGTGATGTGACCGGACTAACAAGGGAGCGACGTGTCGCCTGCTTATTGTTCACGCCTCAATAAAATGCATGAACAGTGCCCCCGTTTGAGCTGCACATGACAGTGTCCCTCAAACTGAGTCACTAGACAAAGAACCATGCGGAGGTTCCATCCAGCATTAATCGTGCTGTGACCGGACTACGCAGGCAGCAACGTGTCGCCAAATAATTGTTCCGTTGTCAAATTTTCATGCCTGGGCCCACGCCTTCGATAGCAGTTCCGTTGTAAAATCTGCAAACAACGCGCGGTGATTTTTCGTAGAGTTGGAAAAGGTGCCGTGGTCATTCTCAATGCATGGACTATTTGTAGAATTTCAATTTCAAAGATGACATGTTTAGTTTTTTTCTTTTCTTGTTTAGAATCTAGTGAGATCTGTTTGAAATCCCAGTTATATTAAACATGGTGTGAAAGCATGTGGTAAAGAGTATGCACGTGATGTATATGCAGGGATTTCCATCTATGGAGGAGAGGGTGTATGAAGCGCGGCCATTAGACCAACATTTCTCCTCGACCCGCCACCACAGGTCTCGTGCTCTCTGCCAACCGCTATGGTGGTGGGAGGGTGGGCGACCATGAATCTATGTGTCCGGCTGTGTCCCATAGGGTCTTCAAGTTCTTTGTCGTTGATGAAGTTGGCATAGCGGCGACGGGAATATGGCTCCTCGGCTTTCCTAATGTCGATGTACTTCCTCGGGCATTCAGTCCAATGAAGCTCGGCTCGATAAGATTTCATTGAAAAACTTGAGTTTTGTGTCCCCTCCTTTGTTGGGCTGGAATTGAGATTATCCTTTGGGCCTACTTCCTGCCAGCTTCGGAATCTTCTGGTCTAAATGAGATGGCAACGAGGCCTGACCCGGCAACAAGTCGCGGAGATGGCGTGCATGGGCTTGTGGCTACTTTCTTCACGAGTATTAGTGGCACAATGACAATTCATGCAATTTAAATGACAACCATTGTATATCGAAACTGGATAGTGGCATGGACCTAAATTTTCCAAAATGAAAAATACATCCAGAATTACATGAATAATTCAAATAAAAATATGGATGGGTAGATGATGCTACACTCGTAACTAATTGAGGTTGAAAAACAATGACAATAATTAAGAAGATAATAGAATTCGGCATGTAAATTGGTGCAGGCTGCGAATTTCGAACCGGTTAACAGAAATGCATGTGTGGATTTGACATGTGAACATTGCATCAGCTCCATTTTGCAAGCCGGTTCTCTTCCTTTTCTTTTAATCTTTGCACAAGCTTTTGTTGAAGCTAAATTTTTTAACAAGCATAGATGATTGCATCATCGATCTGTCCATATTTGTTTTGGATTGTCTATGCACTTTGAATGTATTTATCTATTTTTGCGCAGGAAGACGGGAGCACCTTGATTGCTGGAGCACAAGTTATCTCTTACCGGACCCCAATAATTAGACTAGCCAAGAGCTTTTTTTATATGCAGAAAATGACCAGCCAAGATATCGAAAGGCCCAGGGCACGGGCATCGCATGGTACTGCTCCTTTGGAGGCTAGCTACTACGTACGTACGAGCATGGAAAAGTGCTTCCCTCGACCCTCAGCTACGACTGAGCAAGCCAGGAAATGACGAATGAGAACCTAGCAGTACTGTGCCAACAGACGATATTGAAAGGCCAGGGCACAAGACATCGTAGTAAATGTATTATAGCTCCTGCCTTCCTCTGGATTGCGCGGTGCTGCAGTGCTGCTACTGCTACAGAGCCGAGGAGGTACGCCGAACGTGTCGATCCCTCTTTGGCTGAGAGGAGCAACCAAAAGTGAATAAATATCTGCACCTTTAATCAGAGCAGAGGAGGTGCGCGGCACGTGTCGAGCCCTGAGAGGAGTAAACCAAACTCCTAAAGTGCATAAGAGCATCTTTAGCCTATATCCTTAAAACAGCCCATCCGTTGAAATAAACGTCGATACAGTGAACGTTCATGTTTTTTCCGCCCGGAACTGATCCGGTAAAATCCGCCTTCCGCTAAATATTTTTTCGGGATCCTGCAAAGTCTGGGCCGAGTCCGCCATATCTACGGTTTCTCTGTCTTTCTTTTTTTGTCGGTTCCCGCATCTCTCCCGCTCCTTGGCCTGAAGGAAGTTTCAGCTCGCGCACCCTCTCCTTCCCCTCCCGCCGCCGCTGCCGCATCTCCCCACCTTCTCTTGCTGCCCCAGGCTACCCGTGCCATCTAGGAGCTTCCCTGCCCCCGCACATCTTCTCCGCTGGAGGCCGAGGGTGCTCATTTTTTCCCGTGAGCGAGCGGCCGTCGCCGGTGTCATGGATCCCCCCCCCCCCCCCCGAGCTTGGCGCGCGACCTTGTAGCAGGCGGATCCGGTTGGTTCCAACACCGGTGAGCCTCGGAATCACGCAACGGACGGACGCGCGCGCCGGTGCCGCGGCTTTGTGGTCGTGGTGAAGAAGGGGTTTGGCCGATTTGCTCCAGCGGGCGTGTGAGAAGAAAGGGGCGGCTCACTTGATTCCGGCTGGCGGAGTTGCATCCGGGGAAGGTAAGTTCAATGCAATTTGTTGATTCAATTTCGACTGGCGAGATTTACGAAAAATCATAGGCGTGCATTTTTTAGATGGATGCTTGGAGTTCTTCGTCAGATGATTCTGACATAGAGGAGATGATTTTGGACGACGATGTCTACAACCTAGTGTTGTTGCATCTAATGGGCAAATTTGAAAAGGGCCGGAAGAGAAATCGTTGCGGATCCACGGTTGGCCAGCTTTGCATTCTCGCACCGAGCTCTTGGCGACAAGATGCTCATGAAGGACTACTTCGCCGAGGTACCGACATATCCATCTCACTGTTTTCCGTAGGCGACATCAAATGCTTAGGTCTCTTTTTGTTCGCATCGTTGAAGATTGCGAGCAAAATTCCCGTTTTTAAATCGCTGGAGGAATGCTGCCGGTTTGCTTAGGTTTAGTGCATATCAAAAAATATCGGCGGTGATGAGAGTGATTGCATATGGCGTTCCCGCCAACTATACCAATGAATATCTTCGCATTGGAGAAGATACTACCATCAAATCTGTGCGGGTGTTTGCGAAGACAATGATCCAGGTTTTTGGCCCGGAGTATCTTCAAGCTCCAAATGAGGAGGACACAAAGAAGTTGATGCCGATGAACGAAGAAAGGGGATGGTTGGGCATACTTGAGAGTATTGCTTGCATGCATTGGAGGTGGAAGAATTGCCTGGTGGCTTGGGCAGGGCAATACACCGGCCACAAGTGTAAACCTAATATTGTGCTTGAAGCCGTGGCTTCACGCGATTTATGGATTTGGGCATTGCTTCTTTGATTTGTCGGGGTCTCTCAACGATACCAATGTCTTGGCAACAATCTCATCTTTTTGCTCAACTAGCTAGTGGGAAAGCTTGGGCTTGCAACTATACCTTTAATGGCCATGACTATACCATGGGGTACTATCTTGCCGACAGTATTTATTTTCATGGTCAACATTTGTGAAGACAATTAGTGAACCCAAAACCATGAAGTACATTTTTTTGGCCGAAGCACAAGAAGCATGCCGAAAGGATATTGGAGGGCATTTGGTGTGTTTTAAGCTCGGTTTGCCATTGTTCGAGGTCCTGCTCGCTTCTGGAATAACAAATCACTCAGAAACATCATGACTGCATGTGTAATTTTAAACAACATGATCATCCAGGATGAGAGGGATTTGAACTTAAGAGTTTTTTATGATAATGTTGGTAGCCGTGTGAAGCCTGTCAGGGACGCAAATGAGATGAATGCATTTCTTGACACCTACCGGAAGATTGAGAAGAGTGCTTCACACTTCCAGCTTCGTGATTATATTGTTGAGCATCAGTGGCGACTCTATGGGAGATAGAATCCCATTTAAAATTAATAAATTTCAAATGTATTTGTGTGTGATTTGAAAAATTGTTGTTGTATTAATTATTTGAATTTGAACTTCCTTTCCTTGAGTGTGGCCTTCCTCTCTTCGATCATGGTCCTCCTCTCTTCGAGCTTGTGCTTCTTGTCCGTCGCCTCCATCAACAATTTGAACATCTCTGCCTTTTTCTCCTCCTTGAGGTCCGAGCGCTTCACGCATGCCTCCTCCTTCTTTGCCAAGATGTCCTCGAGCCTCTCCGTCAACTTGGCCGCCACACCTTCTCGCTTCGCCCTCTCTTCCTCCCACTTCTTCCCCCGTAAAAAATCTTCTAACCTTCTTCCGTGGTTCTTGGGTTGGGTCGGTAGGGTCACCAGTTTCTTCCTCGATGGCTTGGGCGGCAGTCTTAGCTATGAAAAGGTTCCACTTCAGTTGCCCATTCAACTTCAACAAACAATGCATGACGATGAAGTTCTTCTCCAACTTCTTGTACACCAAACAAGCACGAGAAGGCTACAAGGTGAAACATTGTCAACAATGCATATCCGGCTAGTGAGTAGCAAAACTAAGCACATTCGGCTAGTGATCACCTTACTTGGTCGGTGATTTGTGCACCGCTAGGCCATCGTGCGATGAGATGCTTCAAGTGCCCGCAATACATGGACATGACCTCTTGGATGGTGTGCCATCAATTGTTGAGGGACTTTGATTCACAGTTGCGGATGACCGTGTCGGAGTATGGGGAGAAATGCTTGTGTTCGTGGAACCAAATGTGAATGTTGTTCCAAAATGTTTGCCCTTTTGATCCGTGCCATGGATCAGATCGACGCTAGTGGCCAACCATGCATCGCACAATAGCTTGTCCTCCCGCATGTTGAAGCTTTCTCCTCAACCTTTTTCTCCGGATTGCCGGCTGTATGATCATCGTCTTCACTATCCTCCTCCTCTTCCCCCTCCTCCTGCTGCTATCCAGTGGCCCAATGCTGCTCTTGTTGTGTGCCCACGCCAGTCTGGCTGTACGACCGTTGTGTGCCCGTCTAGGTGTAGGACTGTTGCTGTTGGTAGTTTCCGGACTGGGTGGGATTCGAGTCCTCCACCTGCCCATCCTCATAGCCACATCCTCCTCCTTCATCTCCGTCGTGGACGATATCGAGCATCTCCCTCTCCGAGTCATCGTACGCCGGATCCCCCGCTCTAGGCATTGCGGCGAACAGTGTGCGGGCACCCATCTGCTCCACGTCCGCCATCCGCACACGAATGAGCTGCAACAAAGAATATGGAATACTCGGAGAAGAGCGGTGCCGCGTTTACGTCGATGATGTAAGGCACCGTCCCGGCGGGGGTTCCAAGCTGCTTTGCGGCGGAGAAGTACAGAGGCTTGTAATGCTTCAGCCATGACACCATCTATATTGTGGGCCCGCCTGTCTGGGAACCGCATCCTTAACTACAACATCCACCATGTTCACCATGACCACCACGACTGATGCCACCACCATGCCCATCGGTGGCCATCCACTTCTTGAGGTTCTCCTCCTTTGTGGCTTTCGCCTTCACACGGAAAGTTTGCCGCGTAGCCGAGCTAATCTTCCGGGCGAGTGTGATGCTCGGATCATCCGGCACCTCCGCCACCTCCATCTCTGACATGTTCTCCTCCGGTTCCATGAGTCGGCGGCGTAAGGAAGTAGAGGTTGGAGAAAAGGGTGGGAAGTGGTTGGAGAGCAGTGGGGGTGGAAGAAGATGGAAGTGCAATCATGCCCTTAATTATATTTTGATGTTGATGACAACATGTATGTTAGGGACTAATCATGTTTATCAAGTATATCTCAGGATTATGTCCCAAAGACCATGTGTGTGGCTCATGACTGGGACGATATGCATATAACTCAAGAATGGAGATACAACACATTGACTTCGTTTATGGTTTGTACTTGAGTATAGGGATCCCGCACTATTAAGAGGGGATCGTTGGATCTAGTTAAAAACTTGCTCAAAACCCACAACTCCTATTCTCTCTCTCCGGACATCTGGTACTCTATGGACTTCCGATCCCTCTTAGCTGTCCGGACGTCCGGCTCCCTCCGGTTGTCTGGTGTTCCTTTACAAAGTAATATTTATGGATTTCCGGAACTCTCCGGACGTCCGACCTCCGGATGTCCGGCAGGTCTCGAACGTCCGAAACTTTCACCACAGAACCGTATTTATGGACTTCCGGGCTTCTCCGGTCGATGCAGGCTCGGACGTCCGCACGCGTCTCAGACGTCCGTATCCTGTCTGTAATCGATCCGTGGCTTATATATTTCCGATGGCGGACGACCGATAAGTGTCGGACGTCCGGACTCATTTGTGCCACCGGACGTCCGGTATGGTCCGGACGTCCGACCTGTCCTGTGCATTAAAGTGTCCCCAAACGGTCACTTTTACATACCCACTATATATATACCTCTCCCCTCCACGGGATAGGTTTGACCATTCACTTTGAGCTTGCCAAGAACACTCTTCACTCTCTCTCTCTCTCTCAATCACCTACATCAAATCCTAGATCCCCAAGTGATTTAGGAGTCTTTGAGAGAAGTTCTCCGATCAAGTGATAGATCCACTCCTTCCCTTTCTTTGCACCCAAGGAATTTGTGATTTGAGCAAGTCTTGAGCTTTTCCCCAACGTTCTTATTACTCTTGGAGGTTGGAGACTCCTAGGCGGTAGGAGTCTTTCGGAGTGGAATCAACCTTTGTGATTACCCCCGGAAAGTTTGTAAGGGTTTGGAGATCACCCCAAGGTCTACCATTAGTGGTTGAGAAACGCCTCTGTGGTGTTGTCTCAAAGGTAGAATAGGGTGAGCCTTCGTGGCGTTGGTGTGCCTTCGTGGTAACATCCACCTCTCTAACAGTGACTAGCTTCCCTCCAAGGAAGTGAACATCGGCATACATCCTCGTCTCCCGGAGTTGCGGTTATTCCTAACCCTAACTCTCTACTTGTGGTTACTTGTCTCTTTGCACTTACTTACATCATATTGAGGTTGCTTACTTGTGTACTTGTGTTACTTGCTTAGTACTTAGTACTCACTTGTAATTGTTAGGCTCGCCTTCATATTCCGCATCATTGCCTAAAATTGCTAAGGAATAATTAAAATTTGTAAGTGTACCTATTCCCCCCTCTAGGTCCATCTCGATCCTTTCAATTGGTATCAGAGCCTCGTGCTCTATTCTTGTGGCTTAACCGCCCTAGAGCAAGATGAACCTGGATGGGAATCCCCGGGTTGCAGATCCTATGGATAAAGGTGAGGCTTCTTCTGAAGTCAAGTCCTTTACATCTGAGGATCTGGAACGGGCCCTTGCTAAGCAAAAAGAGGAGCATGAGGCTTCTCTTGAGGCCTTGGTCTAACTAAGATTAGCCACGTTGTCCACGATGCTTGCACCACTCTCGGGTGGTGCGACTTCGAGGCCAACTGTGCCTACTCAAATCACTTGGTCAACAACCTCCTAGCATTGAACACACCAGTGTTCCTTGGCTTTATGCAAGACCTCAGGTTGAGAAACCAAGATATAATCCTCAAGGCAAACCTCCTTTACTTAGTGCCGCTCGATTTTGCTTTGTGGAGAGTTGCTATGCAGGATCATCTTCGACATGGAAGCGATGAGATCTTTGGAGATCTTGGAGTATGGCTATCATGTGGTTGATCCAAATAACCCTACACCAAGAGAAATTTATGACAAGAATCTCAATGACACTGCAATCATGTGTATAAGGAGAGGTATGGATGAAAAGCAAAGGAGACCGTTCATACACATCACAAGTGCCAAGGAACTATGGGAAAGTGTTATAAAATCCAAGACTGACACCTCTACCCTCCGGAGTGCTCAATATGAAATTGCCAAGGGGCAATTGCAAAAAATTTGTATGGAGAAAGGTGAAACCCCCAATCAACTCCATGAGCGTCTCATGACACTCACTGCCGACATTGAGTCATGTGAGTGTGACAAGACACAAGATGGATTCAACATGACTAAGCGATTCCTTGTGGATAAGTTGCTTCATGCTCTTGCCCCATATCACCATCAAATGGTGTGGGACATAAGACAACACCATACCTTCAAGGAAATGACTATAGATGACATCATATCCACCTTCCAACTATTTGAAGAGTCTAAGGCTAATGACACAAAACATCTTGCCATGCATGGTACCCCATCATCAAAGATCAATCTTGCATTGAAGGCCAAGCTTGTATGTGAAGATGAGCAAAATGAGGAAGAAGAAGAAGATGATGATGATGAAGAAGATGGTGATGAGATCGAACCCGATGAGGGTCCTTCATATGAAGACATGGCTCTCTTTGTCAAGAAGTTTAGCGCGGGAAAATTCAAGGGAAGATTTCAAAAGAAGAAAGTAAGAAAATGCTACAACTGTGAGGAAACCAACCACTTCTCCAATGAGTGCCCTTATGAGAAGAGAGAAGATAAACCAAGGTTTTCCAAGACCTTTCCTAAGAAGAAATTGCCAAATCCTTTGAACTCCAAGCTCAAGAAGAGAGATGGGAAAGCAATGGTTGCTCAAGAAGAATCCGATCGGGATGATGTTAGTGGTGTTGCTGGAGTTTCTCAAGACTCTCAAAACACCTTGAGGTTAGTAAACAAGAGTGGTGATGTGGTCACCTACAACTACATGAAGGATTACAAGGGCAACGCTCACAAGTGTCTAATGGCAAAGGCCGTGGTAGAAGATGGAGAGGGCCAAACCTCTCCAGACAAGGTCAAGGTAACTCCACGATCAAATCCTCCTCTTTTTACTCCTTCTACTCCTAGTGACGAGTATCCTGATGCGGAGGATAGCTATGAGGATGATGATCTAGATGATCCTATGCTTGCTAAACTTAATAAGTTCATGTGTTCCCTCAAAGGAAAGAAGCTCACTATGTTTCGCATGCTTATGGAGATGGTGAGTAAGCACACCATCACCATTAAGGAACTCGAAACCCTCATCACCGAGGAAAAGGAATAATGTGAAATCCTTGAGCGGAAAGTCCAATATGAGGAAGCACGAAATGATGAACTATGCTTAAAAATTGGGGCAAATATTGATGTTCATACTAATGATCTTGCCTACTTGAAAAAGGCTATTGACTCTTGCGAAGAGTTAATGAATGATAAAAGTAAGCTTGTGAAGTCTCATGCTTCTCTCTCTAAGGACTGTGAGCTTTTATCCGTGTCTCTCAAGACTAAGGACAGCTCAACGTTCTTACAAAGAGTTTTGAAACGCTCAAACTTACTTATCTTGAAAGTCTAGCCAAGGCTTATTCTTCTCCTGTTACCAATATTGATACTTGTACTACTAATTCTAGTAGTGATCTAGCATCTATTCTTGAGGAAAATCGCTTTCTCAAGGCTCAAATCAAGAAAGGTCTCATGACATGTGCTAAAGGGCAAAAGAATCTTGATGAGATATTGAGTCAACACAATGAGGTGTTTGCCAAAGAGGGACTTGGGTTTGACCCAAGCACACACAAGAAGAAGACGTCCTCTCAAAAGTGCACAACCCCTCTAAAGGAAACATTTGTACGAGAAGGGCACAAGGAGAAAGGTAAGGCTGTGAGTGGGAAGGCCACAAGGGGCATGCCCACTCTCAATAAGCCTAAAGAGTTCATGCCTCCATCCTATGTACTTCGTAAGACCAAGGATGGAGAAGTTTATGCAAAATTTGTTGGTCCTCGAAATGCATTCCGGTTCTATGCTATTTGGGTCCCTAAGACCTTTGTGACTAACTTGAGAGGTCCCATTGCAAAATGGGTGCCTCTAACCAAGTCTTAATTGTGTGTAGGTTGACTTCTTCGGTGGAGTGAAATGGGTGATTGATAGTGGATGTACAAATCACATGACCGGAGATAGCAAATTGCTCTACGATTTCATGGAAGCTATTCAACCTTTCATGAGCATTATGTTTGGTGGAGGTTCAAAAGGACAGGTACTCGGGTTGGGCAAGGTGGCTATCACAAATGACATGTCTCTTGCAAATGTCATGCTTGTCCAATCCCTTAAATATCATTTACTTTCTGTTCTCCAATTGGCATCTATTGGTTATGATACACTCTTTGGACTAACGGATGTGAAAGTCTTTAAGAGAGATACTCTTGAAGTGGCCTTTGTTGGAGAGTTGGATGGCAACCTTTACACGGTTGATTTCTCGAAAGAGAGCATATTCCATGCAACTTGTCTAATGGCCAAGGCCGACAAGGGGTGGCTATGACATCGCCGGCTAGCCCATGTCGGCATGAGAAATCTTCAAGATCTCTTAAAAGGGAATCACATCCTTGGACTAACCAATGTCTCCTTTGATAAAGATCGTGTGTGTAGTGCATGCATAGCCGGGAAGCAACATCGATCAAAGCACCCACCCAAGAACATTGTGTCTACTTCAAGGACCCTGGAGCTCCTTCATATGGATCTATTTGGGCCTCCTTCATGGGATAGTCTTGGTGGGAAAAAGTATGGACTTGTCATTGTTGATGATTACTCAAGATATACATGGGTGTTCTTCCTCAAGTCCAAGGACGAGACGAAGATCACCTTCATTGATTTTGCCAAGCAAGCACAATGGAAATTTGACAAAGAAATCTTAGCAATAAGAAGTGACAATGGCTCTGAATTCAAGAACTATACCTTGGAAGAATTCCTTAGTGATGAAGGGATTGAGCATGAATACTCAGCTCCATACACTCCTCAGCAAAATGGTGTAGCCGAAAGGAAAAAACGTACACTTGTAGAGATGGCAAGATCCATGTTGGATGAATACAAGTCACCACATAGTATTTGGGCCGAAGTTGTCAACACCGCATGCCATGCATCCAACCGGCTCTTCCTCCACACTATATTGGAAAAGACTCCATATGAGCTTCTAACTGGGAACAAACCAAATGTCAAGTACTTTTGTGTATTTGGGTGCAAATGTTTCATCCTCAACAAAATAGAACGGTTAGGAAAATTTCAATCCAAAATGATTGAGGGCATATTTGTTGGCTATGGATCAAACTCTCACGCCTATAGAGTCTACAACAAATCCAATGGATGTGTTGTAGAAACTTGTGACGTGGTGTTTGATGAATTTAATGGCTCCCATGGGGAGCAAGTTGATCTAAGTGATGAAGGAAATATGCCCTAGAGGCAATAACAAAGTTATTATTTATTTCCTTATTTCATGATAAATGTTTATTATTCATGCTAGAATTGTATTAACCGGAAACATGATACATGTGTGAATACATAGACAAACATATAGTCACTAGTATGCCTCTACTTGACTAGCTCATTAATCAAAGATGGTTATGTTTCCTAACCATAGACATGTGTTGTCATTTGATTAATGGGATCACATCATTAGGAGAATGATGTGATTGACATGACCCATTCCGTTAGCCTAGCACTTGATCGCTTTAGTATGTTGCTATTGCTTTCTTCATGATTTATACATGTTCTCGTAACTATGAGATTATGCAACTCCGTTTACGGAGGAACACTTTGGGTGCTACTAAACGCGTCACAACGTAATCGGGTGATTATAAAGGAGTACTACAGGTGTCTCCAAAGTTACATGTTGGGTTGGCGTATTTCGAGATTAGGTTTTGTCACTCCGATTGTCGGAGAGGTATCTCTGGGCCCTCTCGGCAATGCACATCACTATAAGCCTTGCAAGCAATGTAGCTAATGAGTTAGTTACGGAATGATGCATTACGTAACGAGTAAAGAGACTTGCCAGTAACGTGATTGAACTAGGTATTGGATACCGACGATCGAATCTCGGGCAAGTAACATACCGATGACAAAGGGAACAACGTATGTTGTTATGCGGTTTGACCAATAAAGATCTTCGTAGAATATGTAGGAGCCAATATGAGCATCCAGGTTCCGCTATTGGTTATTGACCAAGAATAGTTCTAGGTCATGTCTACATAGCTCTCGAACCTGTAGGGTCCGCACGCTTAAGGTTTCGATGACAGTTATATTATGAGTTTACATGTTTTGATGTACCGAAGGAGTTCGGAGTCCCGGATGAGATCGGGGACATGACGAGGAGTCTCGAAATGGTCGAGACGTAAAGATTCATATATTGGATGATATGGTTAGGCCAAGGGGTCAAGCCCATGAGGCTTTAGGTCGGTGCAAAAGGAGTTTTATGGAGGCCAGGGGGCCAAACGCCGGAGACCTGGCGTCGGCCTGGGCCGACGTCGAGGCCCATGGCGTATGGGCCGACGCCAAGGGTTGTGGCGTTTGGTCACGGAGTCCGAGTGGGACTCTTGCCTTCGGGCAAAACCGACTTTGAGGAGGCTTTTGCTCCAAGTTTCGACCCGGGGCTCAACATATAAATAGAGGGGAGGGCTAGCACCAAATAGACAACAATTGATCCCTTGGATCTCTTAGCCGTGTCTGGTACCCCCTCCACCATAGTCCACCTCGGTCATATCGTCATGAGTTTAGGCGAAGCCTGCGCCGTAGAGCATCATCATCGCCACCACGTCGTCTTGGTCGACGGAACTCATCCCCGACACTTTGCTGGATCGGAGTTCGAGGGACGTCATCGAGCTGAACGTGTGCAAGAACTCGGAGGTGCCGTAGTTTCGGTGCTTGGATCGGTTGGATCGTGAAGACGTACGACTACATCAACCGCGTTGTCATAACGCTTCCGCTTACGGTCTACGAGGGTACGTGGACAATACTCTCCCCTCTCGTTGCTATGCCATCACCATGATCTTACGTTAATGCGTAGGGAATTTTTTGAAATTACTACGTTCCCAACAGTGGCATCCGAGCCAGGTTTTATGCGTAGATGTCATATGCACGAGTAGAACACAAGTGAGTTGTGGGTGATACAAGTCATACTGCTTACCAGCATGTCATACTTTGGTTCGGCGGTATTGTGAGATGAAGCGGCCTGACCGACATTACGCGTACGCTTACGCGAGACTGGTTTCACCGCTGCGAGCACTCGTTGCTTAAAGGTGAATGGCGGGTGTCTGTCTCTCTCACTTTAGTTGAACCGAGTGTGGCTACGCCCGGTCCTTGCGAAGGTTAAAACAGCACCAACTTGACAAACTATCGTTGTGGTTTTGATGCGTAGGTAAGAACGGTTCTTGCTCAGCCCGTAGCAGCCACGTAAAACTTGCAACAACAAAGTAGAGGACGTCTAACTTGTTTTTGCAGGGCATGTTGTGATGTGATATGGTCAAGACGTGATGCTATATTTTATTGTATGAGATGATCATGTTTTGTAACCGAGTTATCGGCAATCGGCAGGAGCCATATGGTTGTCGCTTTATTGTATGAAATGCAAGCGCCATGTAATTGCTTTACTTTATCACTAAACGGTAGCGATAGTCGTAGAAGCAATAGTTGGCGAGGCGACAACGATGCTACGATGGAGATCAAGGTGTCGCGCCGGTGGCGATGGTGATCACGACGGTGCTTCGGAGATGGAGATCACAAGCACAAGATGATGATGGCCATATCATATCACTTATATTGATTGCATGTGATGTTTATCCTTTATGCATCTTATCTTGCTTTGATTGACGGTAGCATTTTAAGATGATCTCTCACTAAAAATCATCAAGACGTGTTCTCCCTGAGTATGCACCGTTGCCAAAGTTCGTCGTGCCCAGACACCACGTGATGATCGGGTGTGATAAGCTCTACGTCCATCTACAACGGGTGCAATCCAGTTTTGCACACGCAGAATACTCAGGTTAAACTTGACGAGCCTAGCATATACAGATATGGCCTCGGAACACGGAGACGAAAGGTCGAACGTGAATCATATAGTAGATATGATCAACATAGTGATGTTCACCATTGAAACTACTCCATCTCACGTGATGATCGGACATGGTTTAGTTGATTTGGATCACGTAATCACTTAGATGACTAGAGAGATGTCTATCTAAGTGGGAGTTCTTAAGTAATATGATTAATTGAACTTTAATTTATCATGAACTTAGTCCTGGTAGTATTTTGCAAATTATGTTGTAGATCAATAGCTCGCGTTGTTGCTTCCCTATGTTTGTCGCTTTCATATGTTTATTTTAATATGTTCCTAGAGAAAACTGTGTTGAAAGATGTTAGTAGCAATGATGCGGATTGGATCCGTGATCTGAGGTTTATCCTCATTGCTGCACAGAAGAATTATGTCCTTAATGCACCGCTAGGTGACAGACCTATTGCAGGAGCACATGCAGACGTTATGAACGTTTGGCTAGCTCAATATGATGACTACTTGATAGTTTAGTGCACCATACTTAACGGCTTAGAATCGGGACTTCAAAGACGTTTTGAACGTCACGGACCATATGAGATGTTCCAGGAATTGAAGTTAATATTTCAAGCAAATACCTGAGTTGAGAGATATGAAGTCTCCAACAAGTTCTATAGCTAAAAGATGGAGGAGAATCGCTCAACTAGTGAGCATGTTCTCAGATTGTCTGGGTACTTCAATCGCTTGAATCAAGTGGGAGTTAATCTTCCAGATAAGATAGTGATTGACAGAATTCTCTACTCACCATCACTAAGTTAATAGAACTTCGTAATGAACTATAGTATGCAAGGGATGACGAAAAAAATTCCCGAGCTCTTCGTGATGTTGAAATCGACGAAGGTAGAAATCAAGAAAGAGCATCAAGTGTTGATGATTGACAAGACCACTAGTCTCAAGGAAAAGGGTAAAGGGAAGAAGGGGAACTTCAAGAAGAACGGCAAGCAAGTTGCTGCTCGAGTGAAGAAGCCCAAGTCTGGACCTAAGCCTGAGACTAAGTGCTTTTGCTGCAATGGAACTTGTCACTGGAAGCGGAACTACCCCAAGTATTTGGCGGATAAGAAGGATGGCAAAGTGAACAAAGGTATATTTGATATACAGATTATTGATGTGTATTTTACTAGTGTTTGTAGCAACCCCTCGGTATTTGATACTGGTTCAGTTGCTAAGATTGGTAACTCGAAACGGGAGTTGCAGAATAAACAGAGACTAGTTGAAGGGGAAGTGACGATGAGTGTTGGAAGTAGTTCCAAGATTGATATGATCATCATCGCACACTCCCTATACTCTCGGGATTAGTGTTGAACCTAAATAAATGTTATTTGGCGTTTATGTTGAGCATGAATATGATTTGATCATGTTTATTGCAATACGGTTATTCATGTAAGTTAGAGAATAATTATTGTTCTGTTTACATGAATAAAACCTTCTATGGTCATACACCCAATGAAAATGGTTTGTTGGATCTCGATTGTGATGATACACATATTCATAATATTGATGCCAAAAGATGCAAAGTTAATAATGATAGTGCAACTTATTTGTGGCACTGCCGTTTAGGTCATATCAATGTAAAGCGCATGAAGAAACTCCATACTGATGGGCTTTTGGAATCACTTGGTTATGAATCATTTGATGCTTGCGAACCGTGCCTTTTGGGCAAGATGACTAAAACTCCGTTCTCCGGAACAATGGAACGAGCTACTGACTTATTGGAAATAATACATACCGATGTATGCGATCCGATGAGTGTTAAGGCTTGCGGCAAGTATCATTATTTTCTGACCTTCACAGATGATTTGAGCAGATATGGGTATATCTCCTTAATGAAACATAAGTCTAAAACGTTTGAAAAGTTCAAAGAATTTTAGAGTGAAGTTGAAAATCATCGTAATAAGAAAATAAAATTTCTACGATCTAATCGTGGAGGAGAATATTTGAGTTATGAGTTTGGTCTACATTTGAAACAATGCGGAAAAGTTTCGCAACTCACGCCACCCAGAACACCACATCGTAATGGTGTGTCCGAACGTCATAACCGTACTTTATTGGATATTGTACAATCTATGATGTTTCTTACCGATTTACCACTATCGTTTTGGGGTCATGCATTAAAGACAGCTGCATTCACGTTAAAAAGGGGCACCACCTAAGTCCGTTGAGACGACACAATATGAACTGTGGTTCGGCAAGAAACCAAAGTTGTCGTTTCTTAAAGTTTGGGGTTGCGATGCTTATGTGAAAAAAGTTTCATCCTGATAAGCTCAAACCCAAATCGGAGAAATGTGTCTTCATAGGATACCCAAAGGAGAAAGTTGGGTACACCTTCTATCACAGATCCGAAGGCAAGACATTCGTTGCTAAGAATGGATCCTTTCTAGAGAAGGAGTTTCTCTCGAAAGAAGTGAGTGGGAGGAAAGTAGAACTTGATAAGGTAATTGTACCTTCTCCCTTATTGGAAAGTAGTTCATCACAGAAATCTGTTCCTGTGACTACTACACCAATTAGTGAGGAAGCTAATGATGATGATCATGTAACTTCAGATCAAGTTACTACCGAATCTCGTAGGTAAACCAGAGTAAGATCCGCACCAGAGTGGTACGGCAATCCTGTTCTGGAAGTCATGCTACTAGATCATGATGAACCTACGAACTATGAAGAAGCGATGGTGAGCCCAGATTCCGCAAAATGGCTTGAGGCCATAAAATCTGAGATATGATCCATGTATGAGAACAAAGTATGGACTTTGATTGACTTGCTCAATGATCAGCAAGCCATGTTAAATAAATGGATCTTCAAGAGGAAGACAGATGTTGATAGTAGTGTTACTATCTACAAAGCTAGACTTGTCGAAAAAGGTTTTTGACAAAGTTCAAGACGTTGAATACAATGAGATTTTCTCACTCGTATCGATGCTTAAAAGTCTGTCCGAATCATGTTAGCAATTGCCACATTTTATGAAATCTGGCAAATGGATGTCAAAACCGCATTCCTTAATGGTTTTCTTAAAGAAGAGTTGTATATGATGCAACCAGAAGATTTTGTCAATCCTAAAGGTGCTAACAAAATGTGCAAGCTCCAGCGATCCATCAATGGACTGGTGCAAGCATCTCAGAGTTGGAATACACGCTTTGATAAGTTGATCATAGCATATAGTTTTATACAGACTTGCGGTGAAGCCTGTATTTACAATAAAGTGAGTGGGAGCACTACCGCCTTTCTGATAAATATATGTGAGTGACATATTGTTGATCAGAAATGATGTAGAATTTTTCTAGAAAGCATAAAGGAGTAATTGAAAGGAGTTCTTTAAAAGAAAGACCTCAGTAAAGCTATATATTGAGCATCAAGATTATTGAGATAGATCAAGACGCTTGATATGTTTTTTCAGTAAGTACATACCTTGTCAAGATTTTGAAGTAGTTCAAAATGGAACAGTCAAAGAAAAAGTTCTTGCCTGTGTTGCAAAGCTGTGAAATTAAGTAAGACTCAAATCCCAACCACGGCAGAAAATAGAAAAGAGAATGAAAGTCATTCCCTATGCCTCAGTCATAGGTTCTATAAAGTATGCTATGCTATGTACCAGACCTATTGTATACCTTGCTCGAGTTTGGCAAGGAGTACAATAGTGATCTAGGAGTAGATCACTGGACATTGGTCAAGAACATCCTTAGTGAGGACCAAGGAAATATTTCTCGATTATGGAGGTGATAAAAGAGCCCGTCGTAAAGAGTTACAACAAGGCAAGCTTTTTACACCGATCCGTATGACTATAAGTCTCAATCTGGATACATATAGAAAGTGGGAGCAATTAGCTAGAGTAGCTCCGTGCGAGCATTGTAGACATAGAATATTTGCAAAATACATACGGCTCTGAATGTAATGCACCCGTTGACTAAGCTTCTCTCACGAGCAAAACATGATCATACCTTAGTACTCTTTGGGTGTTAATCACATAGCGATGTGAACTAGATTATTGACTCTAGTAAACCCTTTGGGTGTTTGTCACATGACGATGTGAACTATGGGTGTTAATCACATACAGGATGTGAATATTAGTGTTGAATCACATGATGATGTGAACTAGATTATTGACTCTAGTGCAAGTGGGAGATCAAGGAAATATGCCCTGCAGGCAATAATAAAGTTATTATTTATTTCCTTATTTCATGATAAATGTTTATTATTCATGCTAGAATTGTATTAACCGGAAACATGATACATGTGTGAATACATAGACAAACATATAGTCACTACTATGCCTCTACTTGACTAGCTCATTAATCAAAGATGGTTATGTTTCCTAACCATAGACATGTGTTATTATTTGATTAATGGGATCACATCATTAGGAGAATGATGTGATTGACATGAACCATTCCGTTAGCCTAGCACTTGATCGTTTAGTATGTTGCTATTGCTTTCTTCATGACTTATACATGTTCCTGTAACTATGAGATCATGCAACTCCGTTTACGGAGGAACACTTTGGGTGCTACCAAACGTCACAACGTAATCGGGTGATTATAAAGGAGTACTATAGGTGTCTCCAAAGGTACATGTTGGGTTGGCGTATTTCGAGATTAGGTTTTGTCACTCCGATTGTCGGAGAGGTATCTCTGGGCCCTCTCGGTAATGCACATCACTATAAGCCTTGCAAGCAATGTAGCTAATGAGTTAGTTACGGAATGATGCATTATGTAACGAGTAAAGAAACTTGCCGGTAACAAGATTGAACTAGGTATTGGATACCGACGATCGAATCTCGGGCAAGTAACATACCGATGACAAAGGGAACAACGTATGTTGTTATGCGGTTTGACCAATAAAGATCTTCAGAGAATATGTAGGAGCCAATATGAGCATCCAGGTTCCGCTATTGGTTATTGATCAAGAATAGTTCTAGGTCATGTCTACATAGTTCTCGAACCCGTAGGGTCCGCACGCTTAAGGTTTCGATGACAGTTATATTATGAGTTTACATGTTTTGATGTACCGAAGGAGTTCAGAGTCTCGGATGAGATCGGGGACATGACGAGGAGTCTCGAAATGGTCGAGATGTAAAGATTCATATATTGGATGATATGGTTAGGCCAAGGGGTCAAGCCCATGAGGCTTTAGGTCGGTGCAAAAGGAGTTTTGCGGAGGCCGTGGGGCCAAACGCCGGAGACCTGGCGTCGGCCCCGGGCGACGCCGAGGCCCATGGCGTCTGGGCCAGACGCCAAGGATTGTGGCGTTTGGTCCTGGAGTCCGAGTGGGACTCTTGCCTTTCGGGCAAAACCGACTTTGAGGAGGCTTTTGCTCCAAGTTTCGACCCCGGGGCTCAACATATAAATAGAGGGGGAGGGCTAGCACCAAATAGACAACAATTGATCCCTTGGATCTCTTAGCCGTGTGCGGTGCCCCCCTCCACCATAGTCCACCTCGGTCATATCGTCGCGGAGTTTAGGCGAAGCCCTGCGCCGGTAGAGCATCATCATCGTCACCACGCCGTCGTGCTGACGGAACTCATCCCCGACACTTTGCTGGATCGGAGTTCGAGGGACGTCATCGAGCTGAACGTGTGCAAGAACTCGGAGGTGCCGTAGTTTTGGTGCTTGGATCGGTCGGATCGTGAAGACGTATGACTACATCAACCGCGTTGTCATAACGCTTCCGCTTACGGTCTACGAGGGTACGTGGACAATACTCTCCCCTCTCGTTGCTATGCCATCACCATGATCTTGCGTGTGCGTAGGAAATTTTTTGAAATTACTATGTTCCCCAACAAGTGATGCAGGTGAAGAAGATTCCTCTCAAGATATTTTGACCATGGGTGTTGGTGCACTTCTTCCTATGGAACAAGAACCTCATGATGATGAAGAAGAAGATGGAAATCTCACACATCACCAAACTACTTCAACACCCATACCTTCACAAGTTCCTATTGCTCAACCGATGCCCTTAGCCCAAGTAGAAGAAGATGATCAAGTTACTCTTCATGATAATCTCCAAGAACAAGATCATAATCAAGGGCAAGAACAAGAAAGTCCAATCATTGATGATGAACCTCAACAAATGCAATTTGAACAAGAAGATCTCCCCGACACATTAATGGTCCATATGTTGAGTACGTGGATGATGGACATGAAGTTGAACCTCGTGAAACCCTTACCTCCATCATGCCTCGAGTGGCCGGTCGTGTTGATGTTGACAAAATTCTCACTGGCATATCGGAAGGTAGAGTCACTCGTAAACATTTGAGAAACTTTTGTGCTCACTTCTCGTTTGTGTCTAGTATTGAGCCCCTCAAGGTACAAGATGCATTGATGGACAACGATTGGCTCGTTGCTATGCAAGAAGAGTTGAACAGTTTTGAATGAAACCAAGTGTGGTCATTAGTCAAGAGGCCACCTACCAAGCACAACGTCATTGGAACAAGATGGATTTTCAAGAACAAACAAGATGAGAATGGTGTAATCATCCGCAACAAGGCAAGGTTAGTGGCGCAAGGGTACTCACAAGTTGAAGGTTTGGACTTTGGTGAGACCTTTGCCCCCGTTGCCCGTCTTGAATCCATTCGCATCTTACTTGCTTATGCCGCTTTCAATGGCTTTACATTACATGAAATGGACGTGAAGAGTGCTTTCCTTAACGGTCCTCTACAAGAAGAAGTATATGTGTCACAACCACCTGGGTTCGTTGATCCCGATCACAAAGACTATGTGTACAAACTTCATAAGGCTTTGTATGGCCTCAAACAAGCACCTCGTGCTTGGTATGATCATTTAAAGAAGTTTCTACTCGATGATGGTTTTGTGAGAGGGGTGATCGATCCCACTCTTTTTACTAAGAGGGATAAGGGTGATTTGATCTTATGTCAAATCTATGTAGATGATATCATTTTTGGTTCTCCTAACATTCATTTGTGCAAGAAGTTTGCGGCTTCAATGACCAAGAATTTTGAAATGTCACTCAATGCGGATTTAAAGTTCTACCTCGGGTTTCAAATTCAACAATTTCAAGAAGGAATTTTCTTGTCTCAAGCAAAATACCTCAAGGATATCCTAGAGAAGTTTGGTATGTCTGATGCTAGTCCATGTAAGACACCAATGCCAACCAAAATAACACTCACTGAAGACACAAACGGTATCCCCTTCGGCCCATCTAAATACCGCTCTATGATTAGTTCATTGCTTTATCTTTGTGCATCTAGACGAGACATCATGTTTAGTGTATGCATGTGTGCTATATTTCAAGCTTCCCCTAGGGAAAGTCATCATAAGGCGGTTAAGCATATTCTTAGATACCTTGTTCACACTCCAAAGTTGATTCTATGGTATCCCAAGGATGCTAAGTTTGATCTCATTGGGTACACGGATGCGGATTGGGCCAGAGACAAAGTGGATCGTAAGTCCACATCCGGTACATGTCAATTTCTTGGACGCTCCTTGGTAAGTTGGTCATCGAAGAAACAAAATTGTATTGCCCTCTCTACCGCAGAAGCTGAATACATTGCTGCCGCCAGCCAGTAAACTCAGTTATTATGGATGAGGCAAACTTTGAAGGATTATGGTATCACCTATAGACATGTGCCTCTTCTATGTGATAATGAAAGTGCCATCAACATTCTTTGAGAACCCCAAGGATCATCTCCACACCAAGCACATTGATATTAGGTATCACTTCTTGAGAGATCATGTTGAGAAGGGTGATATTCACATTGATCACATTGGTACAGATTTGCAACTGGCAGATATTTTCACCAAACCATTGGATGAAGCAAGGTTTTTTCGACTTAGGCGTGAACTTGGTATCTTGGAGCTTGACAATATTATGTGAAATCTAGTACCCATTCATGCATAAAATTAATGTCTTGTCTTGATGTAGGCATATATGTAGGGGGGACACTCAACTCATGAGTATCCTCATCCTATGAAATGCATAAACCGAACAAACACTCTCAAAGCTACCATAACATCTAACTATGGTGCTTTCCATGATGGAGTAGTGATTATGCACTCAAAGTTCAAATCTTTCCGTGTCATGTCACATATACTCATACATGGTGGCAGTAGCCACCACTTGTATCATTAGAACAATATTGGAGTGATATATGGTTATTATCGATTGGGATAGGGTACTAGTTACTTAATAAGAAATTCTTACTATGAACGGTACACATCATTTCCTCATCATGATCAGCAGCTCATACAATTGCACCTAGTCCTCTCACTAATTCTGGCGCCGGACGTCCGTGGGTTACCGGATGTCCGAGCGTTTCTCAAACCTCGGACGTCCGTAGACCTCCGGACGTCTGTAAAATTTTCTCTGTTGAACTCAGCCCGGTCGTCCGGCCAATCCGGGCAACCGTAAAAATCCTCTCTGGTCTCCTTCCCTGGCCCAGGCGCCGGACGTCCGAGGTCTCACGGTCGTCCATAAAAACCTCTCTGTTTTACCTTCTTTTTCCTGGCCCGGGCGCCGGTCGTCCGTGCATGTCCGGACGTCCGGATCATTATTCGATATCGGTCGTCCGTATGCTCCGGTTGTCCGGTCGTTTTCACTAGCTCCTATATATAGCACGGGTAGGTTTTCGGGTCAGTTACCCTAATCCACTTGCACACCGCAGCCGCCGCTCCTGTCCACTGCTCCCCACCACCGCCGCTCCTGTCCCGCGGCTCCTCGCCGCGACCGCACGCCGCCGTACCCCTCGCCGAGGCCCCTCTTTGCTTGGGTTCCGTGACATTGCCACGCCCCTCGCCGCGTTTTCCTCTGTCCGTCTCTGTCTCCGCTCAAGCTTCTGTGGCCGTACCTGATTCGCTCCGGTCGCCGGTTTCCTTTGTGTTTCTCACTCCAAGGTAGGCCATATCTTCTCTCCCTCATGCATCGATTCCTTGATCTATGTTGGGGTGTTGATTTGTGTCTTTATTCTCCCCTAGGTCGTGATGCCTAAGATCAAGAACTCCGCAAGCAAGCAAGTCACCGGTGGGCCGGCTCGTTCGTATCGTCGTGGTGGCTCCGATGACTCACAGGAGCGGGCTCGTCCTCGGAAGCATGCCGCCCATCCTCACATCTCGTCTAGCAACTCCTCGACGGAGGGATCGGACTTTGAGGATGAACTTGAGGAGGTGGAACCGGACTCGTTTGTTGGTGTTCGCGTTTCTGCACCCAAGCCGGGAACTCGTCGTCCCACTTTCCAGCCTCCTCCTCCTCCGGTGCAACCCCACGGTGATGCTCGTCATATCTCCCTTGAGCCCCCTTTACCACTCGGCCGCCATGTTAAGCGGTTCAACGTGGTTCCTGTCGGATCTTATCTTAAGTTGCGTCGCGATGTTGATCAGTTTACTGTTGTTAGGGATTCTCAGGATAGTCATTTTCACACTAATGTTCAAGCCGACATCTTTACCACTATTGTCATTCCTAAAGGCTTGTCTCTCCATGTCTGCATTGACCTAGAGCATATTCGCACTCATCCGGAAAAATATCCGGGGGCTATTGAGCTCATTGAGTCATCTAATCTTGCTGCTCCATTTGCATTTCAACATGACTTTAACCATGCTGCCATTCATCAATTCTATGCCACATGCTTTTTTCATCCTAATAACACTGTCACTTGGATGACCTCCGACGCTGTGCTCACAGCCTCTTATGCTCAATTTGTTAATGCCCTTGGGTTTCCTGACACCGGATTCAAAATCCACAAGGATGACCCCAACCATAGGCCCAAGGGCATTGAGGTCTGTGCGGATCTTCTCAAACCGATACCCACTTTGACTAACATAGAGAAACAAAAAGGTCTGAACCAAGTCTCCATTTGGCGCTCCCCTTTTTACATCATCTATCAGTGTGTCATCGGCACCATCTATCCCAAGATGGGTGACAAAGGCTCGTGCAGTAGCTATTGCATTGATCTCATGCATCGCCTCTTTGCATCCCCAAAAGGGAAGATAAATGTTCCACACTTTCTATGGCATGAGATCCTCCTCGCTAGCCTTCAGCACAAGCGGGCCTTTCCTCATGCCCCCTTCCTTCAGGCTTTTATCGAGAGTGTCGCTTCTTTTCCCGTTGTCCGCACTCACGTGCATGAGCGATGGGTCATTCATCTCACATGGCGGCCGATTATGTTCCTCCTCCTAATGCTCACATTCCTGCTCGTCGCACCGCAGCTAGTGTTCCATCTCATACTGCCCGTTCCCCTTCCAGTTCTGCACCCTTTGGGCGCATTGCTCGCTTTCTTGGGAAGGCTCACTCTGCAATGATGAAGATGTTCACTTTTCATTGCTCCCAACATCACGATGTTGTCACTCGCATGGTCATTTCCAAGAACGCTCTGAAGGCTCGTTTGAGAGACTCCGGAGTGTATGATGTGAGTGACGATGAACGCCTTCCTGACGAGCCTCCTTCTGATTTTGGTTTCCCTTCGGGTCCTGAGTGGGTTGATTTCGTTGACGAGGCGGGTGGCAGTGGTGCTCATGATGATGATGATGAGGATGATCTCTGATGATGTTATGTTTCCCCCTTGTTTTCTTAATTTATGGATATTTAATGCCAGGGGGAGTAGGCTCTATGCATGTAATCGAACTCATTGCTATGATTGTGGATCTTGTATCGAACTTATGTATGAGATTGTCGAAACTTATGTTCTATGCTATGAGTTATAAGTCTATATTGAGCTTACTTCTTGAGTATCTTGTGTATGAGATTTAATTGCATTGGTATCATTTTGAGGGGGAGCCCTCTTCATGTTTAGTCTCCATGGTATCATATTGAGGGGGAGCTCGTTCCTTGCTTATTCTTCCTTGCTTATTCTTGATTATTGAGCTCCACGACAAATCCTTTCGATTACTATTTTTTTATGTGTCTGCATATATGTTGTCATCACCTACCAAAAGGGGGAGACTGAAAGTGCAATCATGCCCTTAATCATATTTTGATGTTGATGACAACATGTATGTTAGGGACTAATCATGTTTATCAAGTATATCTCAGGATTATGTCCCAAAGACCATGTGTCTGGATCATGACTGGGACGATATGCATATAACTAAAGAATGGAGATACAAGACATTAACTTTGTTTACGGTTTGTTCTTGAGTATAGGGATCCCACACTATTAAGAGGGTATCGTTGGATCTAGTTAAAAACTTGCTCAAAACCCACAACTCCTATTCTCTCTCTCCGGACGTGCGGTACTCTACGGACGTCCGATCCCTCTCAGCTGTCCGGACGTCCGGCTCCCTCCGGTCGTCTGGTGTTCCTTTACAGAGTAATATTTACGGATTTCCGGAACTCTCTGGACGTCCGACCTCCGGATGTCTGGCAGGTCTCGGACGTCCGACACTTTCAC
Organism: Aegilops bicornis; assembly: GCA_021605145.1. Lineage (NCBI taxonomy): Eukaryota > Viridiplantae > Streptophyta > Magnoliopsida > Poales > Poaceae > Aegilops > Aegilops bicornis. The sequence continues at coordinate 676,639,772 of CM038672.1, forward strand.
CACAGAACCGTATTTACGGACTTCTGGGCTTCTCCGGTCGTCCGGGCTCCGGACGTCCGGCACGTCTCGGACGTCCGTATCCTGTGCACTGATCCGTGGCTTATATATTTCCAGTGGCCGGACGACCGATAAGTGTCGGACGTCCGGACTCATTTGTGCCACCGGACGTCCAGTATGGTCCGGACGTCCGACCTGTCCTATGCATTAAAGTGTCCCCAAACGGTCACTTTTACATACCCACTATATATACCTCTCCCCTCCACGGGATAGGTTTGACCATTCACTTTGAGCTTGCCAAGAACACTCTTCACTCTCTCTCTCAATCACCTACATCAAATCCTAGATCCCCAAGTGATTTAGTAGTCTTTGAGAGAAGTTCTCCGATCAAGTGATACATCCACTCCTTCCCTTTCTTTGCACCCAAGGAATTTGTGATTTGAGCAAGTCTTGAGCTTTTCCCCAACGTTCTTATTACTCTTGGAGGTTGGAGACTCCTATGCAGTAGGAGTCTTTCGGAGAGGAATCAACCTTTGTGATTACCCCCGGAAAGTTTGTAAGGGTTTGGAGATCAACCCAAGGTCTACCATTAGTGGTTGAGAAACGCCTCCGTGGTGTTGTCTCAAAGGGAGAATAGGGTGAGCCTTCGTGGAGTTGGTATGCCTTCGTGGTAACATCCACCTCTCTAACAGTGACTAGCTTCCCTCCAAGGAAGTGAACATCGACATACATGCTTGTCTCCCGGAGTTGCGGTTATTCCTAACCCTAACTCTCTACTTGTGGTTACTTGTCTCTTTGCACTTACTTACATCATATTGAGGTTGTTTACTTGTGTACTTGTGTTACTTGCTTAGTACTTAGTACTCACTTGTAATTGTTAGGCTCACCTTCATATTCCGCATCATTGCCTAAAATTGCCAAGGAATAATTAAAATTTGTAATTGTACCTACTCACCCCCCCCCCCCCCTCTAGGTCCATCTCGATCCTTTCAGAAAAGAGCAGAGGATTTTGGCGCGGAAACAGTGCGGGTTGCTACAAAAGCGTGGCCTCCGCTTTCCTTTTGGGTTGGTCAGAGGGTCAAAGTGTGACGATTAGCGTGTCCGGACTCCCATAAAACCCTCCCACGTTTGGTTCCGGTTTGCAAAGAAATCATGGTCTGGACTGTACCTCAGACCGATACAGGCCCACGTTGGATGGCTTCAACGGTCCGGATGTATGCGGGCGGTTTGAGGGTCGGTGTTGGAGATGCCCTTAGGTGTTGTATTTATGTTATAGTCCATTTTATTGGTTTGAGGATCATCTTTACATCTTAACATTGTGGCCTAACGATGGAAAGAATTGAAGGAGAAAGAAATAGGGCCATAAGCCACACCAGATGAGAGCATAAATTACACTACATATGAAAAAGAGGTAAGAGTCATATCTCCACTAACATACATTTCCGGCTTTTGCTTCTTTAATTATTACAACACCTCGGTATTTTAGCCATGAAACCGTGCTAAGAGACAAACATTGGGAGTGCCCTTAGGCCTAGTTTGGCAGCACTGTTTTTTCAATCCTTACTCAAAATCTTGGTATTCCAATGCTTGGACAATGAATACTTTTGTTTCCAAGTCTCGGCTTTTCTAATTTTGGTTTAGAAAAGAGAGTTGGGGTATTTTTTTCCGGCAAGTACTACAAACAAAAGAACTACAGTATTGGATATAGTATGATTTATGAAACTGATGTACTTGTTGATGCTAACCCATAAAAATATTTAAACCATGGTTTTTAAAGAACCCACAGTATTCTCCTATACTCAAAAAAACTGCCAAACATAGCCTAACAACATCTACAACCGGAGTCACCAAAAGCAAGCCCCCAAACGTCCGCGGACAGTGATCGGGCAACACACAAAATTGCTCCTCCACAACCATGAAACACAAACTCCACACCTCAAATTCATACCAGCCATGCAAATTAAAACCTACGTACTATGTAGATAACTAAAACTACTCGTCGTCGGAGATTTCGACGACCTCCGTGCCCAACGTCGGGTATATATAGGGGCAATTGCGGAAGCTCCTGCGCCCGCAGAGGCTCCAGCTCTTCCTCCTGCGCCTCCTCCGCGTCCAGTTCGGCGAAAAACGCCTCCGTCACCGCTTGTTCTTTCCGGATGAACTGCCGATTGGCCTCAACGTAGGCCTCGTCCTGGATGGACTCGAGGATGGCAGACTGCTCCGCCATCTCCATCGCTTGGGCGGCCTCGTACTTCGCCTTCGTGTCTGCCATGGCGAAGCCCGTAACCAGGAACACCTCCACCTCCTCCTCCTCCGGCTCCGCATCCTCCTCCTCCATGGGCTTCGCTTTCGGCGGCAGCTACCCCGCCTGCTCCTCCCCTACCTCCTCCTTCTGTTGCTGCTGCTCCTCCTCTTCCTCATCCTCTGACGGCTTTGACGAATCCGAAGGAAGGGCGACAGGGAAACGAGCATCCTGCCTCGCCTAGATCGGCTCCTGCAGGTGCAGCCTCCGCTCCAGAGTGAGCATGGCATAGGTGGTGATCCGGCACCTCGACATGATAGTGCGTGCAGATTTGCAGTGGCGCCGATGGAGAGGAGATGAGATGGGGGGAAGTAGGGCGGATAGGGTTTGGCTGCCGTCGTCCGGCTTAAATAGCCGACCTTCTCCCTCGAGCGGCACGTCGTAGTGGCGTCACGCGGCGTGTGGCGGAGGAGGCGCCCGTCAAACTAGCGGTCTCTATGTATCCCAGTATGGGCCCTAGCAGTCAGAGCTTATGTGGCGGGCGTGCCCGGGTGAGTCCGGACGTCCCCATATCCACCCTAGATTTGGGCCAGATATGGGGAGTGCCGGTTAGTCCGGGAGTTTGGGCCATATGAGTACCCGGTTGGGTGGCAAAATTTCGTCCGCGCACGACCGGGCAGCCCGCCCGAGAGTTTGGGGCGGGTACGGGGACTCGGGTTGCAGATGCTCCAAGTGGCTAAAGTTCCCCAGGCTTTTATAATTTTAGTACTAATTGAATTGGTCACATTAAGGGAAGCCAAAGGCTTATTAGAGACCATGCATATCTTGTCCGAACCATCACATAACCTTTTTTCTTTGCAGGGAAAACCATCGCATAACCTTGAAGATAAGGATTACTGAACTCACCGATCATACTTTGGCCTATTTTGTTAGTACACTTGATATCCATTGTCATTTTAGTAAGTACATGTGCATCACTTGAATTTGGAGTCCATTCGATACAGAAGCATCGTACGCCTTTGAATGCATCCAATGCACAGGAGTATCATGCATCGCCTGCGCAGTAGGTACTTGCTACTAGCTAGCTCTGGTACAGTGATAAAAGCGGGTTTGGCGTGGCGTGGCGTGCGTCGCTGTGCTTTTTTGATCGACGACCAGTCAGTCACTCTTGTAGAGTGTCGACTGTAGAGCCTTTTGCACAACGCAAAAAAAAAATGCTAAAATGCAAGAGACGAGTCATGGTGTATAAAAGCATGTGGCGAGGGCTTTGTTTCCCCCACCGGGAAGGCAAGCACACTGGACTGGAGCTCAAGCACGCTCCGAACGAAACCACATCGAGGAGTCGAGCCGTCGAGGTCGTCGCTGCCTGGTACACAAATCACACACTGATACCCGTCCTCTCTTCCTCTCTGCATGTTAATGCTAGTTCCGGGGTTGGTATTTTGGTTTTCTCTTCATTTTTTCTGAGAGAGGGGTTGGTGTTTTGGTTGGATCCACTAGTACTATAATACTATAGATGTGCAAGATTATATTAGATGTGCAACAGTTGAACTCGCTTTTACGTCCTACGTTCTTTATTAGCTGTTCCCATTGGTTCGGAAATCCATAGGTCGATCGTTATGTATTTCGTCTCCAACAAACCAAATCGTGCTACTCTGGATTTTTATTTTATTTAAAAAAGCATGGCTATCTGTTTTTTTACTTCTCCTTCCATCGTCAACACTTTTCTATGCCTTGTGCAGGCAAATCGAGCTGGACTATACATACCCTTGAAGTTGAAGTACGATGTCTGTGGTCAGCTTGGTGTATGCCAGTAGTCCTCGCGGTAGCGGTTTTATTGTTTACGCCAGCCCAGAAGCGTTTCTAGCCATGACATGCGAGCACGTCGTTCGTGGGTGTAAGGAACTCCAAATCTTTTTTCCTGGCGAAACTAAACCATATAAAGCTAGAGTCCTGAAGCACGACCAAACAATAGACCTTGCTTTAATTAGATTTGTGCCCGATGGCGAATGCCTTGGACGGGGTGTCCCATTGAAGTTCGTGGAACTAAATACTCCGCTAAATTCTGGGGTAGTTCGGATGATAGGATACCATCAGGTTCCGGAGGGACGCCTTCTGAGCCCAGGAGTGTTCGACGGCAAAATCATGTAATGGCTATCTCACCAAAATTACTACTACTACAACGCATATTTTAGTGACTCGAGCTAATCATTTTATGATTTATTGATTTCACGCAGCGGCGAGCCGATAGATGACCGTATTAAATGCGATTACGCAAACGAGGAGGGCACGTCAGGAGGTCCTGTTCTTAAGGGGGATAGGGTTATTGGGGTAAACACCAGCTATTGTGGAGCGCGCCGATTTGCCGTCTCTGTCATGGGTGTACGCAACACGTTACGGAAGTGGCTTAATAAGGGAGATGTAAGTGTTTAAAAGGAATTTCTTGCATTACCTTGTCGTGCACATTTAGCTTTTAATCTCTACTACGGGTTGTGACAAGTAAATCTCTGTTTGTTGTCAGAACGATATTGCTGGAATCGAGGACATGCTAGCAATGCTTGCTCGGGAATGAAATATAAAGCAGGTATATAATATTCCTCCCTTCCCAATATCGTTAAGCTACATACTGTTACCCATTTACTCCCTCCGTGTGAAACTACAAGACTTATTTCTTTTTGTTAAAAGGAACTTTTTTTCCTTCTAAAAAAGATGAGCCTTTTCTTATGAACGATTATTCTATTAGTACCCCCCGGCAAAAAAGATTATTCTATTACAAAAAATGTACAGTACTTCTAAAAATGTTTACTCATGATTATAATTTTATGACATAAATGAGGTACAAATGGAGTAATTTTGGTTACAGCCTTGTCCTAGGGAAACGAATTACTAAGACTGTACAAGTGGAGGAAAACGAATTACTAAGTAGTATTCTTCTTAGTACAAGTTTGTAAGCCTCTTATGAAGAAAGAAAGAACAAAGTTTTGTAACTTCCCAAAAACAACATGCTTATTCCAAGAACCTATAAGTGTTTTGTTGTTGTTGCTGTAAATGGAGATGGACACAAACTTGCGGCACTGATGCCTTTGTTATTCCTCAATATTTTTGCTAGAAGATATCAGTTGACAATTTATGGCTAGATAGTTACTTCCTCCGTTCCTAAATATAAGTCTTTTTAGATATTCTAATATGGACTAGGTACGGAGCAAATTGTGTGAATCTACACTCTAAAATACGTCTATATACATCCGTATGTAGTCTTATTGGAATAGAAAGACTTGTATTTAGGTATGAAGGGAGTAGAACCGTTCTCTTTCCCTGGCTATTGCTTCTGATCCTGTCATGAATCTCAATGGTTTTATGCTTTTATTAATGAAATCAGGGAGTGATCCCTTTCATAAAAAAACAGATAGATAGATCCAAAGCAAAACAAATTGCCAAGAACATGCCAATGGAATGCAAATCATCACCATTAACTTTGTTATGCTAGTTTTTCACAAGATACTTGATGCTTTTTAAGCAACATTTGACAACAACAAAAAAAACCGATGCCTTCCTTATTTTGGCAGTTTTCCTTTAATTAGGAAATCTATTAAGACTTCAATTTGGCTGCAGTTCCAACAGGGCTGGTGAAAACTGCAACGTCAGGAGGCAAAATGAGAAGGCTCCGTGAGCGTCGTAGCTCACTAATAATGCATGACCGAGGGGTTGTACTAGTTCAAGTTGATACTACTAGTAGTATATGTTTAGTTCGATTTCCGGGTATTTAGTATTATCATTTTTGTAACCTGTGTGTTTTTATTAGTACATAGTATTATGATGTAACGCAGTAACGCAGGTCTTCATTATCATCACTTTGTAGTTCTACTGCACTGTACTACTAGTATGGTCATCTTCTCTCCGCTACATGCATGCATGTTGAGAGAACATTACCTGGAAAAAAAATTGTTCGGGGAACATGATTTCTGGACTCCTTTGTTGATGCTAGATCGCGCCGATACACGAGCACCTTGTGTCCAGCCGTCAGCGGCATGCTTTACATGTGTTTCTGCAAGACCTAAACTTATGTACAATACTAGATAATTCCCCCGCGCGTTGCAGCGGGAATTAGTGGCACAAAGTTTCTTGATAATACAGTTAAGGACACACGTGAATGTTAAACAAATCTATCATCGCTATGAACAACAATGACTCATTATCAGTTCTATTTTGTCAAAAAGAAAAAGATGAGGAAAAATAGTGACCCCAACATTGCATATAGCTGTGAAGTGAGCACGAGGTTTGAAAGTAGAATCCACATCATGAAAATGATTAAAAACCATTCACAGTAAACATTTTGTCAAAATTTTCAAGAATAAGACATCTCTAATATTTTGTACAACAGAACTTGCACAACATTTACCAAAGGGCTAAAAGAATCATCAGTAAGAAAATAACATTAGGCAGATACTAAAAGCTATCAATCCCCTGCAAGTCACCTTCATCCAGTCTATAGGTAATAGACTATATCACTTTTCTATTTGACTCTTCTCCCCACTTATCTGCAAATGAGAAACAACCAATATGATTAGAGCAAGTTCTGATTACAATATTCAACATATGCTTTCGGCTAGCTCGGCGCTGCAGAGTGGGTAGGTGCAGCACGATAGCCGACTGTAGGCGCCACACGGCCACCATCCGCTACGCACGTCTGTGGTGCTGCAGAGCGGGAAGGCGCAGCATGGCCGCCTTGCGCTACGCGCGTCCGTGGTGTTCCATAGAGGGCGGGAAGGTGCGGCTTGATAGCCCGCCGTAGGCGCCGCACGGCTGCCTCGCCGCCGAGGATCCATGGCGCCGCGCGGCAGGGGCGGTGGGATGAGAGTGCTTACGGCGTGCGACAGTTTGGGTAGACGAAGTTCTTCAGCCCCCGTTTGCCTCCAGCGTCTCACTGCACCCCACACAGCACACCTCCAAAGGCTTGGGCGAGATCCTCGATCGGCCGCCGCCATGGCTAACGCGGTGGCGCCATGGCCTTCGAGCTAAGGCGTGATGCCATATTGCAGAATCTTCAATCAAGCACTTTTATCCACAACTGCTTGATAATACTATTCTTTTATTATTGAGATCAAAGAGGAGAAATCAGATGTTGATGTAAAGTTCAGCAATTGACAAGCTGTGAGGGCCGGACGTCATCTTACCTAACGATCCGCACCGCTGCACAAATTCGTGAATTATTATTCATCTTGATTCCTTCACCATCAGGTCGATCTCCCTCCAGCCACCAATGGCATTTTGGGTCTTCTTGGATACTGAGGCTGCTACCGTTGAAGCTCCCTCGTGGTGTAGAAGCAGCTTGCGGTGGGCTAGCAACGATGGGAGGGTGCGTTTTCGTATTTCTTCTCAGGAAATAGAGCCAGCGCATCGAATTCTGCTAGATCCTCATCTCAGTTTTATGGAGTCAATTACTAACAACGATGAAGTGGGGAAGACGACATGCTAGGCAATAAATGTTGCGCCCATTGTTAACTGACGACTGACGATACATTACAGACTCTGAAGCGGCTTTTCTTTTCTGGATTCGAGGAGCGGCGTGAAACGGATCGTGGCCACCGCGCCAGACGATGGGTCCGCTTGAATTGAGGTAGAGAGACGTCCGAGTCAACTGGTGGTGGGTCCTTCGTGTGAGTTGGTACTAAAATGGTGATGTGGCTGGTTGATGATGTGGATGGCCTGCATGTTGAGATAAATATCTTAGTGGGGATGAATCTTTTAAGTATATAGGATTCGGAAGTTAATGTTCAACAGAAAGACCTCATTTAACACTAGGTTTAATTATTTTGCCCTATTTGTTATTGGAAAACTTTTTCTTCCTTATCTAACACCAATTCTAAAATTTATTCCCTTTGTGAATTGTGACACTTCCATCCATTTTGCATACTAAAGGTGTTAAGTGACACCTAAAAAGATGATTTTACCCCTAATGTAACATATGACCAAAATTATTCATATGGCTAAAGAAACGGTAACTTTTTCCTGTTGTTAAATGCAAAATTGGGCAAAACCTCTCCTGTAAACATGAAAAAATAATCTCAAATGTAAATTATTTCAAAATTTAATTCACAAATTAGGCAAAACATTCCCTGTAATTTGACGTCACACGATTCACATATACATAATTCAACACACAATATCAAATTTGCCAACGGCATGAGACATAAACATCGAGGTTCACATCCAAGTACATATATATATGACTTGCAACATATCCAGGTTCACATATATGAGTCCATGTCCGACCATACATCATATGAACAACATAAAAAAGTGAATCATCCACTAGTGCAGAACCGGCCTTTAGTGCCGATTCGTGACGGCCTTTAGTGCCGGTTCGCCAACCGGCACTAAAGAGTGGGGACTAAAGCCCCCCCCCCTTAGTACCGGTTCGTCACGAACCGGCGCTAAAGTGCAAACACGTGGCACGAGCCAGGCCCGGGTGCGCGTAGGGCTTTAGTACCGGTTGGTAACACCAACCGGTACTAAATGTTTGGGTGTTTTTTTATTTTTTCTTTAATTTTGTGTTTTCAATTTAATTTAGTGATTGTTTTACATTATAATGAGTTGTTAAATCATTAGGTGAAAGTACCGCGGATTAGTTTCGACTGGATGCATTTGGATCTAGCTAGCTAAGTGATCAAGTATATGCCATATCCATATTATACTTGATCACCTAATTAATTAGGTGATCAAGTATAATATATATGGATATGGCATGCATATATATACTTGATCACTTAGGTAGGATCCATCCAGCTGAAACTAATCTGTGGTTTCTTTCATCAAATGATATAATAACTCATCATCATCATCATATTAACATAAAAACTCTTGCATCATATCATCAACATGAGTATATATATACTCTAGCTAGCTAGCTAAAAATCATCGTAGTCGTCATTATCACTATTTAATCATCATAGTCATTACCGCTATCTAATCACCACCAACAGTAGCTTAAAGAAGAAACATTCACTTGTACCAGAAGCAAAAATATCATCGAGTTCAACATGATTGTCATGATATTATAAGCGTTCATATATAACACCACAAAAGCAAATCACTCTTTGAGATTAAGTTCAGAACGAAGAACACGGACATGAAAGGACAAGTACTAAGAGCAGCATGAACTAGCTAAATCACTCCTGCTAGCTACTCTCTCTATGGTAAAATAGCATAGAACATGTATAGCTCTCCTGATTCATCATACTGGAGCATGTAGATGAACCTGTCTCCTAATCGTGGGCTGCGCTTCTCATTGCTGCCCCCTAGTACTTCTTTGCGACCGTTAACAATTTTCCTCAAATCTTTCACTATTAAGCATTCATCGCTTCTAGAAATCCTGAATGCATTCATGAGCAATGCAGGATATCTTGGTCGTAAGCTAACAATTGATATGTGACCTTTAGTCTCGATCCTCTGAGGCACAACTGTCATCGGGAGTCCCTGTTGAAGAACATCGTATAGTACTTAATTAATATACTTAGCAATGAAAGTTTAGCAAAAAAATTATGTATGCAAAAGATGCACCGAGGACAAATAGTAAAACTCTTACCATCATTCCTAAATAGATGTGACAGTAGTTCAATACCATCACTATTGGTCATACGCTTTTGAGTACTAACATTTCTAAATGCGGGAAGAAAATTTGTCTTGACAGTATGAAGATCCTCAAGCCATGAAACATAATGACTTATCTCCTCGCAGTTTAGTTCAGCTCCGGAACAGTAGTAGGTCCTGTCTATCAAGCGCTGGACATATTTGCTTGAATGGAAATAAGCTGTCAATAGAAATTAGTTGTCAATTATTTTTGAATAAGCAATATCAAAGACAAAAATATAGTTGAGAAGAAATCACATAATGGTAGAACTGGAGGCATCTGCACATCGACCCATATGTCTCTATTACCTTCAATATCATCTTCCGGACGAATATCAAAGGTGATAACCATACCAGGCTCAAATGCATAAGTCTTGCATAGTGCTTGCCAAGTTTTGCATTCAAAATAGGTGCACGTGTGTGCATTGTATACTTTGACGTTGAAAGTATAACCATGCTCAGTTTTCAGGTAAACTCTCTTTACCTCCATAGTTTCCATATCATTGAAACCTATCTTATCCAAGACAAAAATTCTTGCATGGCAGGGGATGCGCTAGTAGAATAGTGAAAATAAAAAATTATAAGTCAGGCAAATGAAGCATATATAAGTCATGCTTAATTACGAAAACAGACTTGTCGTTGTGACTTACTGTATCGAATTCGAAGGTCTCATCCAGCTTGATGCTGAATCGCCTATCATCAACAAGGAAATTTATGTCGCACTGGTCGCGCTGGTCTTCACAGTATTCGCACATAATGAAATTTTTTCCGTCGTCAGACTACATTTCCTATGTTCATATAGGCGAAACATTTTTTTTGAATTTTCACCGGTGGGAGAAGAAATCCTCCCCACCTGAATTGTATTCATTTGTTGCCTATAGGCTTAGCAACCTAATACAAGATAGGGTTCAAGTGAACCGGAAGTACATGGGGCACATGAAGGAGAAATAAAGCAAAAACAACACACAGACAACACATGGCGAGGTGGGACACAACACAACCAGGGGCACCATGGGCGCTCGAACTACAGCGGCGAGCCGAGACTAAACCATGACACTGTACAATCGACGCAATCGAAAAGCACCGCGCAACCAAGACTGCACAACGCCGCGACACCACTTGTGTCATGGGGTACATTCGAACGGTCACGCCGGGCCGAGACGACGCCACGGCACCTGTGTGCCACCGGCGTAGGCAAAGGGCATCACCAAGGATAGAACTCCACAGAGCACACCCAAAACAACACAACAAAGGGCACCACGGGCGCTGGTATTGCAGCAGCAAGCCGAGACTAAACCATGACACTGCACTGCCGACGCAATCGAAAAGCACCGGGCAACCAAGACACAACGCCGCGTGACACCACCTGTGTCATGGGGTACATTCGAACGGTCATGCCGGGCCGAGACGACGCCACGGCACCTGTGTGCCACCGGCGTAGTCGAAGGGCATCACCAAGCAAAGAACACCACAGAGCACACCCAAAACATCACAAGACCGGGGGATGAAGACAACGCCATCAAGATGGGAACGACGTGAAGCGTCTGTATCTCGGCCGGCCGGTGGCCGACCATGGATTTCTCCCAAACCCCGGTCACACCCTCCACGCGACGAGACGCAGAGCAGCCGCCAATAGCGCGGGGCAGCGCTGAAACTGGACAACCCCAGATCCAGGTGAATCCGACCGGCAGAGACGCCGGCAGGCACCCTTGACGCTGAGAGCCACCGGTGCGACGCCCCCAGCAGGAAATGCTATGAGACAGCGGCAGCCCACCGGGGGAACTGGGAGATGGAGGGCTCCAAGGACAAGGAGCCACGACGCCACCTTCGTTTGGCAAGCACGCAAAGGAGCACGACGACAACGAACAGGGCGGGGGCGGTGGAGGCGGGAGACGCGGTAGATGGATCTGCGCGAGGCGGGATGCGAGAGCGCGCAGCAGGCGGTCGACGGCGCGAGATTGAGGGCGGGAGGCGACGGAGGCCGGCGCAAGATCGTGGGAGCAGGGGGCGCTGCGCCCAGCCCAACAGACAACGGCGGGTGGAACCGCCGCCGAGGCGGCCACGAGGCCAGGCCACCGCAGACACCCGAGGGCGCCGGAAGCCCGCAGCCGTGGCTCGCCGGCCGGAGCGGAAGGAGGAGTCGGCGAGGGAAGCACCAGGCGATCGCCGGCTCCGGCGCGGATGAGGAGGTGAGGCAGACCAGAGCACGCGTTGGACGCCGACGCCAAGATCGCACCGCCCTCCCGTCTACGTCTGCACCGGGTGTCTGACGCGCACTGCAGTTGGCAGCCCATGGAGAAGGGAGGCGTAGGTCAACGGAGACAAGCACCGGCCGGATCTGATGGGTCAAGGCGCCGACAACCATATGGGAAGGGACGCCGCGCAGGGAGGGCGCAGAGGGGCGGATGATGTGCGGCACGGCCAGATCCGTAGCAGTGAAGCCGCAACAGCAGCATGGAGGATGCCTGCTGCCGGATCCATCGAACTTCGAAGCCGGTGAAGGTGGGCGTCGCGGTGGGGGTGGTGATGGACACGAGTCACAGGAGAGAGCAGATCCCGCCGCCACCAGCCGCCAGCGGGCTTTGCCGGCGTCGTTCTTTGGCGGGTGGGTGGGGGGGTGGAGGCCGGGAGGTGGCTCAGGCGGCGGCCGGTGGGGGTGCCCGCCCGAGTCGCCTCAGGGAGACGACGCGGGGGGAGTCGACGCGACTCTTGCCCCCATAGGCGAAACATTAAACACTTACTAATTCAATTAATTCAACTACTTCTATTAATTCAACTAAGCATTTACTAAAAATAAACTAGTTATATTAATTCAACTAGTTCAACTAAGCATTTACTAAAAATAAACTAGTTATATTAATTCAACTAGTTCAACTAAGCATTTACTAAAAATAAACTAGTTATATTAATTCAACTTGTTCAACTAAGCATTTACTAAAAATAAACTAGTTATATTAATTCAACTAGTTCAACTAAGCATTTACTAAAAATAAACTAGTTATATTAATTCAAATAATCTCATATACCTAAATTTTAATTAGTTCAAATAATCTCATATACCTATAAATTTTCTTACTAAAAATAAACTAGTTCTATTAATTCAACTAGTTCAACTAAGCATTTCTAAAAATAAACTAGCTATATTAATTCAACTAGTTCAAATAATCTCATATACCAAAATTTCTTACTAAAAATAAACTAGTTCTATTAATTCAACTAGTTCAAATAATCTCATATACATTAATTTTCTTACTAAAAATAAACTAGTTCTAATTCATCTAACATATAACATTTCTAACATTCTAAAAATAAACTAGTTATATTAATTAATTCATCTAAACAATAAAAAAACAGAAAATAAGTAAAAAAATATGTGTCTGTGTGTACATACATGTGTGTGTACGCGTAGTGTGTGTGTGTGTGTGTGTGTGTGTGTGTGGGTACTACGATCGAGCGGGCGCGTACGGGTGGCGCGGGCGGCGACGACGGGCGGCGGGGGCTGCGGGGACGGCGACGAGGGCGGCGAGGGCGGCGGCGACGGCGGCGCGGGGCGGCACGACGTGGCGGTCAAGGGCGGGCGGCGAGGGCGGCGGGACGGCGACGACGCGGCGGCGGGCGGGCGATCGAGGGCGGCGGGGGCGAAGGCACGGCGGCGCGGCGGTGTCGGCGTCGGAGATCGATGTCGCGCGAGAGAAGTGGAACGAAGTGGTCGACGATAACTGAATTTTCATAAGTGCCATATATATAGGAGGAGCCTTTTGTTGGGGAACGTTTGCAGAAAATTAAAAATTTTCCTACGGTTTCACCAAGATCCATCTATGAGTTCATCTAGCAACGAGTCATGGGAGAGTGATTGCATCTACATACCTCTTGTAGATCGCGTGCGGAAGCGTTCAATGGAACGGGGATGATGGAGTCGTACTCGTCGTCATTCGGATCACCGATGACCTAGTGCTGAACGGACAGCACCTCCGCGTTCAACACACGTACGGAGCGGATGACGTCTCCTCCTTCTTGATCCAGCAAGGGGAAAGGAGAGGTTGATGATGATCCGGCAGCACGACGGCGGGGTGGTGGATGCGTGAGAACTCCGGCAGGGCTTCGCTAAGCAACTACGGGAGGAGGAGGAGGTGTTGCAGGGAGGAGGGAGGCGCCAGGGCTTATAGGTGCGGCCACCCCTCCCTCCCCTCCCTTTATATAGGTGCAAGAGAGGGGGGGAGGGCGCAGCCTTGCCCCTTCCTCCAAGGAAGGGGTGCGGCCAAGAGGGGGAGGAGTCCATCCTCCCCAAGGCACCTCGGAGGTGCCTTCCCCTTTTAGGACTCTCCCCCTTTTCTTATATCTTGGCGCATGGGCCTCTTGGGGCTGGTACCCTTGGCCCATATAGGCCAAGGCGCACCCCCTACATCCCAAGTGCCCCCCGGGGCAGGTGGACCCCCGGACCCCTTTCGGCACTCCTGGTACAATACCGATAACGCGCGAAACTTTTCCGGCGACCAAAATAAGACTTCCTATATATAAATCTTTACCTCCGGACCATTCCGGAACTCCTCGTGATGTCCGGGATCTCATCCGGACTCAACAACATTCGGTTTGCTGCATACTCATATTCATACAACCCTAAGCGCCACCGAACCTTATGTGTAGACCCTACGGGTTCGGGAGACATGCGAACATGACCGAGACGGCTCTCGGGCAATAACCAACAAATGGATCTGGATACCCATGTTGGCTCCTACATGCTCCTCGATGATATCATCGGATGAACCACGATGTCGAGGATTCAATCAACCCGTATACTATTCCCTTTGTCAATCGGTATTTTACTTGCCCGAGATTCGATCGTCGGTATCCCAATACCTCATTCAATCTCGTTCTTTGGCAAGTCACTTTACTCGCATCCGTAATGCATGATCCCGTGACCAAACACTTGGTCACTTTGAGCTCATTATGATGATGCACTACCGAGTGGGCCCAAGTGATACCTCTCCGTCATAAAGTGACAAATCCAGTCTCGATCCATGTCAACCCAATGTACACTTTTGTAGATACCGTAATGCACCTTTATAGTCACCCAGTTACGTTGTGACGTTTGGTACACCCAAAGCACTCCTACGATATCCGGGAGTTACACGATCTCATGGTCTAAGGAAGAGATACTTGACATTGGAAAAGCTCTAGCAAAACGAACTACACGATCTTGTGCTATGCTTAGGATTGTCTTGTCCATCACATCATTCTCCTAATGATGTGATCCCGTTATCAATGACATCCAATGTCCATAGTCGAAACCATGACTATCTATTGATCAACGAGCTAGTCAACTAGAGGCTCACTAGGGACATATTGTGGTCTATGTATTCACACGTGTATTACGATTTCCGGGTAATACAATTATAGCATGAATAAAAGACAATTATCATGAACAAGGAAATATAATAATAATACTTTTATTATTGCCTCTAGGGCATATTTCCAACACTCTCCCACTTGCACTACAGTCAATAATCTAGTTACATTGTGATGAATCGAACACCCATAGAGTTCTGGTGTTGATCATGTTTTGCTTGCTGAAGGAAGAGGTTTAGTCAACGGATCTGCGACATTCAGATCCGTATGCACTTTTCAAATTTCTATGTCCCCATCTTGAACATTTTCACGAATGGAGTTGAAGCGACGCTTGATGTGCCTGGTCTTCTTGTGAAACCTGGGCTCCTTGGCAAGTGCAATAGCTCCAGTGTTGTCACAGAAGAGTTTGATCGGCTCCGATGCATTGGCTATGACTCCTAGGTCAGTGATGAACTCCTTCACCCAAATTGCTTCATGTGCTGCCTCCGAGGCTGCCATGTACTCCGCTTCACATGTAGATCCCTCCACGACGCTCTGCTTGCACCGCACCAGCCATCGCTTCCACCATTCACCATATACACGTATCCGGTTTGTGACTTTGAGTCATCCAGATCCGTGTCGAAGCTAAGCGTCGACGTAACCCTTCTGACGAGCTCTTCGTCACCTCCATAAACGAGAAACATGTCCTTTGTCCTTTTCGGTACTTTAGGATATTCTTGACCGCTGTCCGGTGTTCCTTGCCGGATTACTTTGGTACCTTCCTACCAAACTTACGGCAAGGTTTACATCAGGTCTGCAGTACACAACATGGCATACATAATAGATCCTATGGCTGAGGCATAGGGGATGACACTCATCTCTTCTTTATCTTTTGCCGTGGTCGGGCATTGAGCCGAGCTCAATTTCACACCTTGCAAAACAGGCAAGAACCCTTTCTTGGACTGATCCATTTTGAACTTCTTCAAAATCTTATCAAGGTATGTGCTTTGTGAAAGACCTATGAGGCGTCTCGATCTATTCCTATAGATTTTGATGCCTAATATGTAAGCAGCTTATCCAAGGTCCTTCATTGAAAAACTCTTATTCAAGTAGGCCTTAATGCTGTCCAAGAGTTCTATATCATTTCCCATCAAAAGTATGTCATCTACATATAATATGAGAAATGCTAAAGAGCTCCCACTCACTTTCTTGTAAACGCAGGCTTCTCCATAAGTCTCAAGATAAACCCAAACGCTTTGATCATCTCATCAAAGCGAATGTTCCAACTCCGAGACGCTTGCACCAGCCCATAAATGGATCGCTGGAGCTTGCATACCTTGTTAGCATTCTTAGGATCGACAAAACCTTCTGGCTGCATCATATACAGCTCTTCCTTAAGGAATGCCGTTTTGACGTCCATCTGCCATATCTCATAATCATAGTATGCGGCAATTGCTAACATGATTCGGACGGACTTAAGCTTCGCTATGGGAGAGAAAGTCTCATCGTAGTCAAACCCTTGAACTTGTCGATAACCCTTAGCGACAAGTCGAGCTTTATAGATGGTAACGTTACCATCCGCGTCCGTCTTCTTCTTAAAGATCCATTTGTTTTCTATCGCTCGCCGATCATCGGGCAAGTCTGTCAAAGTCCATACTTTGTTTCCATACATGGATCCTATCTCGGATTGCATGGCTTCAAGCCATTTGTTGGAATCTGGCCCGCCATCGCTTCTTCATAGTTCGAAGGTTCACCGTTGTCTAACAACATGATATCCAGGACAGGGTTGCCATACCACTCTGGTGTGGAACGTGTCCTTGTGGAAGTTCAGTAGCAACTTGATCCGAAGTACCTTGATCATCATCATTAATTTCCTCTCCAGTAGGTGTAGGCACCACAGGAATATTTTCCTGAGTTGCACTACTTTCCGGTTCAAGAGGTAATACTTCATCGAGTTCTACTTTCCTCCCACTTACTCCTTTCGAGAGAAACTCTTTTTCAAGAAAGGATCCGTTCTTGGAAACAAAGATCTTGCCTTCGGATCTAAGGTAGAAGGTATACCCAATGGTTTCCTTAGGGTATCCTATGAAGACGCATTTTTTCGACTTGGGTTCGAGCTTTTCAGGTTGAAGTTTCTTGACATAAGCATCGCATCCCCAAACTTTTAGAAACGATAGCTTAGGTTTCTTCCCAAACCATAATTCATACGGTGTCGTCTCAACGGATTTAGACGGTGCACTATTTAAAGTGAATGTAGCTGTCTCTAGAGCGTATCCCCAAAATGATAGCGGTAAATCAAGAAGAGACATCATAGATCGCACCATATCCAATAGAGTGCGATTACGACGTTCGGACACACCGTTATTACCGAGGTGTTCCAGCGGCGTGAGTTGTGAAACGATTCCACATTTCCTTAAGTGTGTACCAAATTCGTGACTTAAATATTCTCCTCCACGATCCGATCAGAAGAACTTTATTTTTCGGTCACGTTGATTCTCCACCTCATTCTGAAATTCCTTGAACTTTTCAAAGGTCTCAGACTTGTGTTTCATCAAGTAGACATACCCATATCTACTTAAGTCATCTGTGAGAGTGAGAACATAACGATATCCTCCGCGAGCCTCAACGCTCATTGGACCGCACACATCGGTATGTATCATTTCCAATAAGTTGGTTGCTCGCTCCATTGTTCCGGAGAACGGAGTCTTGGTCATTTTGCCCATGAGGCATGGTTCGCATGTGTCAAAAGATTCATAATCGAGAGACTCTAAAAGTCCATCGAATGGAGCTTCTTCATGCGCTTGACACCAATGTGACCAAGGCGGCGATTACCACAAGTATGTGGGACTATCGTTATCAACTTTACATCTTTTGGTATTCACACTATGAATATGTGTAACATTACGCCGAGATTCATTAAGAATAAACCATTGACCATCGGAGCATGACCATAAAACATATCTCTCATATAAATAGAACAACCATTATTCTCAGATTTAAATGAGTAGCCATCTCGCATTAGACGAGATCCTGATACAATGTTCATGCTCAAACTTGGCACTAAATAACAATTATTGAGGTTTAAAACTAATCCCGTAGGTAAATGTAGAGGTAGCGTGGACGGCGATCACATCGACCTTGGAACCATTCCCGACGCGCATCGTCACCTCGCCTCTTCGCCAGCCTCCGCTTTATTCCGCAGCTCCTCGTGAGTTACAAATATGAGCAACGGCACCGCATCAAATACCAGGAGTTACTACGAGTAATCGGTAAGGTACACATCAATTACATGTATATCAAATATACCTTTAGTGTTGCCGGCCTTCTTGTCCGCTAAGTATTTGGGGCAGTTCCGCTTCCAAAGGGCCCTTCCCTTTGCAATAAAAGCACTCTGTCTCGTGCTTGGGTCCATTCTTTGACTTCTTCCGGCAACTTGCTTACCGGGCGCGGCAACATCCTTGCCGTCCTTCTTGAAGTTCTTCTTACCCTTGCCCTTCTTGAACTTAGTGGTTTTATTGACCATCAACACTTGATGTTCTTTCTTGATTTCAACCTCTGCTGACTTCAAAGATTGAGAATACTTCAGAATGGTCTTCACCATCCTCGCATATTGTAGTTCATCACAAAGCTCTTGTAGCTTGGTGGGAGCGATCAAGGATTCTGTCAATGACCGCCTCGTCCGGGAGGTTAATGTCCAAATTTGGGACAGGTTGTTGTGCAACCACGACATTTTGAGTATGTGCTCACCTTGTAACTGTTTTCCTACATCTTACAACTATACAACTTGTCGGAGACTTCATATCTCTCGACCGGGCATGAGCTTGGAAAACCATTTTCAGCTCCTCGAACATCTCATATGCTCCGTGTTGCTCAAAACGCTTTTGGAGCCCCGGTTCTAAGCTGTAAAGCATGCCGCACTGAACGAGGGAGTAATCATCAGCACAAGACTGCCAAGCATTCATAATGTCTTGGTTCTTCGATGGGTGCATCACCTAGCGGTGCTTCTAGGACATATTGTTTCTTGGCTGCTATGAGGATGATCTCGGGTTCGGACCCAGTCCGAATAGTTGTCTTGCCATCGTCTTTCAGCTTGGTTTTCTCTAGGAACGCGTTGAAGTTCATGGTGACATGAGCGTTGGCCATTTGATCTGCAAGACATTTTGCAAAGATTTTAGACTAAGTTCATGATAATTAAGTTCATCTAATCAAATTGTTTAATGAACTCCCACTCAGATTTGACATCCCTCTAGTCATCTAAGTGTTACATGATCCGAGTCGACTAGGCCGTGTCCGATCATCACGTGAGACGGACTAGTCATCGTCGGTGAACATCTCCATGTTGATCGTATCTTCCATACGACTCATGTTCGACCTTTCGGTCTCTTGTGTTCCGAGGCCATGTCTGTACATGCTAGGCTTGTCAAGTTAACCCTAAGTGTTTATGCATGTGTAAAACTGTCTTACACCCGTTGTATGTGAACGTAAGGATCTATCACACCCGATCATCACGTGGTGCTTCGAAACGCATTTAACTTTAGCAACGGTGCACGCTTAGGAGAACACTTTACGAAATTATTATAAGGGATCATCTTATTTACTACCGTCGTTCTAAGTAAACAAGATGCATAAAACATAATAAACATCACATGCAATTATATAAAGTAGTGACATGATATGGCCAATATCATATAGCTCCTTTGATCTTCATCTTCGGGGCTCCATGATCATCTTGTCACCGGCATGACACCATGATCCTCCATCATCATGATCTCCATCATCATGATCTCCATCATCGTGTCTCAATGAAGTTGCTCGCCAACTATTACTTCTACTACTATGTCTAACACGTTTAGCAATAAAGTAAAGTAATTTACATGGCGTTGAATCAATGACTCGCAGGTCATACAATAATTAAGACAACTCCTATGGCTCCTGCCGGTTGTCATACTCATCGACATGCAAGTCGTGATTCCTATTACAAGAACATGATCTCATACATCACAATATATCATTAATCATTCATCACAACCTCTGGCCATATCACATCACATGACAATTGCTGCAAAAACAAGTTAGACGTCCTCTAATTGTTGTTGCATCTTTTACGTGGCTGCAATTGGGTTCTAGCAAGAACGTTTTCTTACCTACGAATAACCACAACGTGATTTTGTCAACTTCTATTTACCCTTCATAAGGACCCTTTTCATCTAATCCGCTCCAACTAAAGTAGGAGAGACAGACACCCGCTAGCCACCTTATGCAACTAGTGCATGTCAGTCGGTGGAACCTGTCTCACGTAAGCGTACGTGTAAGGTCGGTCCGGACCGCTTGATCCCACAATACCGCTGAAGCCAGAAAAGACTAGTAGCGGCAAGCAAGTTGACAAGATCTACGCCCACAATGAAATTGTGTTCTACTCGTGCAATAGAGAACGTTTGCAGAAAATTAAAATTTTTCCTACGGTTTCACCAAGATCCATCTATGATTTCATCTAGCAACGAGTCATGGGAGAGTGATTGCATCTACATACCTCTTGTAGATCGCGTGCGGAAGCGTTCAATGGAACGGGGATGATGGAGTCGCATTGCCGTGATTCGGATCACCGATGACCTAGTGCCGAACGGACAGCACCTCCGCGTTCAACACACGACGGAGCGGATGACGTCTCCTCCTTCTTGATCCAGCAAGGGGAAAGGAGAGGTTGATGATGATCCAGCAGCACGACGGCGTGGTGGTGGATGCAGCAGAACTCCGGCAGGGCTTCGCTAAGCAACTACGGGAGGAGGAGGAGGTGTTGCAGGAGGAGGAGGCGCCAGGCTTATAGGTGCGACCACCCTCCCTCCCTCCCTTTATATAGGTGCAAGAGAGGGGAGGGCGCAGCCTTGCCCCTTCCTCCAAGGAAGGGGTGCGGTTAAGAGGGGGAGGAGTCCATCCTCCCAAAGGCACCCCTGAGGTGCCTTCCCTTTAGGACTCTCCCCTTTCTTATATCTTGGCGCATGGGCCTCTTGGGGCTGGTGCCCTTGGCCCATATAGGCCAAGGCGCACCCCTACAGCCCATGTGGCCCCGGCAGGTGGACCCCGGTGGACCCGGACCCCTTTCGCACTCCCAGACAATACCGATAATGCGCGAAACTTTTCCTACGACCAAAATAAGACTTCCTATATATAAATCTTTACCTTGGACCATTCCGAACTCCTCGTGACGTCCGGGATCTCATCCGGACTCAACAACATTCGGTTTGCTGCATACTCATATTCATACAACCCTAGCGTCCACCGAACCTTATGTGTAGACCCTACGGGTTCGGAGACATGAGACATGACCGAGACGGCTCTCGGGCAATAACCAACAGCGGGATCTGGATACCCATGTTGGCTCCCACATGCTCCTCGATGATATCATCGGATGAACCACGATGTCGAGGATTCAATCAACCCCGTGATACTATTCCCTTTGTCAATCGGTATTTTACTTGCCCGAGATTCGATCGTCGGTATCCCAATACCTCATTCAATCTCGCTTTGGCAAGTCACTTTACTCGCATCAGTAATGCATGATCCCGTGACCAAAGACTTGGTCACTTTGAGCTCATTATGATGATGCACTATCGAGTGGGCCCAGTGATACCTCTCCGTCATACACGGAGTGACAAATCCAGTCTCGATCCGTGTCAACCCAATGACACTTTTGTAGATACCGTAATGCACCTTTATAGTCACCCGATTACGTTGTGACGCTTTGGTACACCCAAAGCACTCCTACCAGATCCGGGAGTTACACGATCTCATGGTCTAAGGAAGAGATACTTGACATTGGAAAAGCTCTAGCAAAACGAACTACACGATCTTGTGCTATGCTTAGGATTGGGTCTTGTCCATCACATCATTCTCCTAATGATGTGATCCCGTTATCAATGACATCCAATGTCCATAGTCGTGAAACCATGACTATCTATTGATCAACGAGCTAGTCAACTAGAGGCTCACTAGGGACATATTGTGGTCTATGTATTCACACGTGTATTACGATTTCCGGATAATACAATTATAGCATGAATAAAAGACAATTATCATGAACAAGGAAATATAATAATAATACTTTTATTATTGCCTCTAGGGCATATTTCCAACACCTTTAGTACCGGTTGGAGCCTCCAACCGGTACTAAAGGGGCCTTTAGTACCGGTTGGTGGCTCCAACCGGTACTAAAGGGCAACGCATTAGTACCGGTTGGAGCCACCAACCGGTATTAATGGTCGTCCGCTCCCACCCGCACCGGCGCTATTTTTAGTCCCACCTCGCCGAGCGAAGGGCGGCCGCACTGGTTTATAAACCCAGCCACGCCCTTTCGAACTCCTCTATATAGCGTGCTCGAGCCTAACTAGGGCGCCACGCCTGTGAGCCTCTTGCCCTTACGGGCCTGAATTTGCACACCCTAGGTCCTGGCAGGCCCACCAGTGCAAATACGCCCAACAATTTTTATATATTTTTTCTTTTCTGCATTATTTATTTTCTTCTATTTATTTTTGAGTAATTTTTATATATTTTTTCTTTTCTCGCTTTATTTTTTTCTTCTATTTATTTACGAGTAGTTTTTTGCTGTATTTAGTTTCTTTGTGAATATTTTTGCTTTATATAATTTTTTCTTTTCTGCATTATTTATTTTCTTCTATTTATTTTGAGTAATTTTTATATAGTTTTTATTTTCTGCTTTATTTTTTTTCTATTTATTTCTGAGTAGTTTTTTTGCTGTATTTAGTTTCTTTGTGAATATTTTTGATTTATATAGTTTTTTCTTTTCTGCATTATTTATTTTCTTCTATTTATTTTTGAGTAATTTTTTATATAGTTTTTTCTTTTTTGCTTTATTTTTTTCTTCTATTTATTTCTGAGTAGTTTTTTTGCTGTATTTAGTTTCTTTGTGAATATTTTTGCTTTATATAGTTTTTTTCTTTTCTGCATTATTTATTTTCTGCTATTTATTTTCTTTTCTGTATAGTGTTTGATAAGTTTTGCATTCAAAATAGGTGTACGTGTGTGCATTGTATATTCCGAAAGAGATTGTACAGTTTGTACACGAAGTTCGTCCAGTTTTTGCCGTGACCCTCTCCACTCTTTCACACATGCTATGCGGGTGAAATGATGATACCTTCAACATTTTCAGAGTTTGTTTTGTAGTGATTTTCATTTTGACGGTCATTTAGCTTTGATCTAAACAAATCGGTGACTGAATAACAGCAAATGATGTCAGAACGTGTTGGAAATTGATGAAGTCGCTTCGAATGCTGCATAATGCCGGCTCAAAAAAAGTCTGGAGTTCAAATAAGTTAAAAAAATGAAGTGCCTGTGTAACTGATGAGTTCTCGTCCGAAACCGGTGAAGACTCATATTGTGTCCACAAATTATACACATAGAGTTCAATGAAGACCAAATGCTTGTGATAATTTGAAAAATAACATATTTAAATTGTGCTACTGCTACAGAGAAGTACATATAAAAAATATATTGATCATCAATGATCTTTTTGTATAGAATCTAAATTGTCAATAGGAATGTACCTCCGATTTAAGAACCGGCGAAGACTCCTATTGCAGCCACAGATCCTACACATAGAGTTCAATAAAGACCAAATGCTTGTGATAGTTTGAGAAGTAACATATTTAAGGTGGTCAAATTCTTGCTAGGGGAGCGAGGTGGGACTAAAAATATCCCCTGCCACAACCTCTTTAGTACCGGTTCGTGCCACGAACCGGTACTATAGATGCTGGTACTAAAGGTCTCCTCCCGCCTAGTCATTTGAACCGGCACTAATGGACGCATTAGTGCCGACTCATATGCAAACCGGTACTAATGTTTCTCATATTTGACCCTTTTTCTACTAGTGATCATATCCAGGTTCACATACAAAGTCCAAGTTCCATACATACATGCCATCAGTAGCATAAAAGTGACTTTAGGTTCACATACAAGAGTGCAGGTCTACATAACATGAGCAGCAATAAGAACATGTGTTGTCCGTATTTCCAATTCATAGTGTAAGAATATTTTGGCGCTTGGGAACTTGGAGCTCTCCAAGTGCATAGAACAACAGTCATGACTAAAATTGACATGGCCACATGAGAGATTACAACCAAGTATATGAACTTCAAATAGTAATAAGAATAAAATCATATAAGTAATCAAATTTCAAAAATAATAAGAGACCTGGTGTTAGGAATTAAGAAGCAACTGATGCAACGAACATGGGAACGATTAATAATGGGATCCGTGAAATCATCGTTATGATTTGATTCCGTACATGACTTGCTGACATAACAAATGCCCCCTCTTGGTCCTTGCGGTTTCTCCAAAGGCTGACAAACTTAATAACGCCGTTAGTTAACATAATCGCATGCATTAGTAAGCGCACACACAATGAATCTAGCCATGTATCACAATCAAACCCATGCTATGTTATAACTTAGTACAAATAGGAAGTCGTAAGGATGACAAATGACAAGGACATGCATCTTATTTATTAGAACAAAGGACATATAACTTCAATGTATTGAATTATTGATACTTTGTTATGTTATACTATGGTACAAGGAGATGAAAAGACACACATATAATTGATGGGGTATGCCTCAAAGTAGCAACAATCCGTACTAACTAAGAGCAACTCCAACCAAAGCTTCAAATAGGTCGGCATCGCCAATTTTGGAGGAAATGCATCGAAAGAAGACTCCAACATGAGGGCCGGCCCTATGATTCGGAAGGCCCTAGGGTGAACTCAATGACATAGGCCTCTAAGACTGTGCGCGCGCGCGCAAATGTGCCTACTCAAAATAAAGTGTACGTGTGTGCGCTATATGAACATGCATATGTCTAACTCACTACTAGGAAAAGGGCTATAGATAATATGGACATTAATGGCGCACCACACATGTGGTGCGCCACTGCTATATAGCAGTGGCGCACCATTTGTCGGTACGCCATTAGTGTCCATCACACTAATGGTGCACCACACCCACGATGCGCTACTACTAACAATTTTTTTCCAAAATTAGTAATGGCGCACTAGGGCACAGTGCGCCATTACTAGTTTTAACTAGTAATGGCGCATCACATACTCTGTGCGCCACTACTAACAAATGTTTTTTTTACTTTTTTTTCAAAACTAGTAATGGCGCACCAGAGTATAGTGCGCCATTACTAGTTCAAACTAGTAATGGCGCACCACATCCACGGTGCGCCACTACTAGCATTTTTTTTGCAAAAGTAGAAATGGCGCACCACCTAACAGGTGCCATTAGTAACCAGGGTTACCAATGGCGCATTTATAGGTGGTGCGCCATTAGTAACCTGAGATCAGCTAGATATTTTGGACAGCCACCTACCACACTCATTTTCCCCACTTCATTCTCTCCACCTCCTCCTCCAAGCTTGTCTCGGCTGCCTCCTTCTCCTCATCTCATTTGCACCATAGATTCACCCAAATTAAGTGGTTAAATTACCTTTTTCTGATAGGTAAGTAAGGGGAAAGCTTTCTTATGTTGTAGATCTACTTTTTTCTCCCTCCAACAATGTGCACATGCAGTTTTTATGGCCTAGCTAGATCTACGTATGTTTGTGGTGTTGCATATGTTTGTGGTGTTGCATATATGTTTGTGTTTGCAGGTACCGGTATTTGAAATGTGATAGTTGCCAATATTTTGCCGGAATGTTGATTCATTTCTGTTTCAGCGAGAATTTGGCACTATGCATTCTTTTTGGTCCTATTTTTAGGCAAAGTCATGCCAAATTTTTTCTTGGTTCTAAAATATCCTTTTGCTCTACCCCGCAGGCGACCATGGTCCGCACGATGACCGAAGGCACCGTGAATAGGTTTTTGAGCTCCGCGAAGGCCGAGATGCTTCATAAGAACGAGAAGGAGATAAGATGTCCGTGTCGAAGATGCAAGCTGAGGAGCCTTATGGACCCGGATTCCATACAGGTGCAGGACCACCTGCTCTTGCGTGGTTTCATGGATGGCTATCGGTGGCAAGGTGATGAAGATGATTATGAAGTCGTCCATGGGGGCCGGGCAAGAAATGTGGAAGGGCAGCAAGACAACCATGGCGAGGGCGGGCGAGAAGACGAAGAATCTCCGGGACATGATCACGAAGTAGATGCGACACAGTCATCATGTAGAAGATGCCGACATGATGATGAGGAAGATGCCGGAGCGCATTTAAGGGCATGATCATGAAGATGAAGATGCCAGAGCAGGGCGATGGACCATCGATGGGCTGGGTGCGGGACCCTCATATTCAAGAGCCGCTTCTCAAGCGGATGGATAACGCAAGAGCTACCGCCGAGAGAAAGCCAAGTCGGATCAACTGGAGATAGATGCGGTTACTCCATTGTATGAAGGATGCAGCCCGATGATACCTACCGAAAGTAACGATCATGGCTCGGAGATGAAGGTAAAACACAAAATGACCGACGCATGCTTCGACGAGAACATGTCATTCTGGCATGAACGTCTTCCCAAGGGGAACAAGTGCCCGACCAGTTTCGAGGAGGCGAAGAAAATTGTGTGTCCTCTGGATTTACCGCACGTGAAATACCATGTGTGCATGAACAATTGCATCATTTATCAGGACGAGCATGCGAAGTCTACCATATGTCCTGTGTGCGGCGTCATTCGATACAAGAAGAGCAAGAAAGCTCCTCGAAAAGTGGTGTGGTACTTTCCGATCACACCTCGTCTGCAGCGGTATTTCGCGGACCCTAAGCTAGCAAAGCTCCTGCGTTGGCACGCGGATAGGGAGGAGAAGAAGCGAGAAGATGACGCAAATGATCCGGAGATAAATAAAAAAGACAAGATGCTAAGTCACCCTAAGGATGCGAGCCAGTGGCAAGCGTTGAACTTCGAACACACAGAATTTGGGGACGATCCAAGGAACATCGTGCTGGGCGCGAGCACCGATGGAGTCAATCCGGTTGGCAGCCAGAGAAGCACACATAGCACCTGGCCTATGTTTGTGTGGATGTACAAGCTTCCCCCTGCCTACATTCACATGAGTATGCTAATTGAAGGGCCGAAACAACCAGGGAACGACATCAATCAGACCGGGGCTCTTTGAAGAGGAGCTAGACACGCTGTGGAAAACGCCAAATAATACGTGGGACGCCGCCGAGAAAGAATATTTCCCTATGAGAGCCGTGACCTTTGCTCACGACGGTGCACGACTATCTCGGTTACGGATATGTCGCGGGGCAGGTGGTCCACGGATTTTTTGGATGCGTCAGGTGCATGGATGACACAACGTATTGCCACCTAGATAGAGATCCCGGGTCTTCGAAAACCGTGTTCATGGGACATCGAAGGTGGCTTCGCAACGATGACTCATGGAGAAAACGCAAGGATCTGTTCGATGGTGAAATCGAACCCCGAAGACGCCCGCGTACGAGGAGCGGCAAGGAAATAGACGAGCTGTTGAAAAATTGGAAAGATTGCCCACTGCAGGGAAAGAAGCAAAAGGCACCAGAGCCGGGAAACAAGCGAAAGGTGCCAGAGCCACTGCTGAAGGTATGGAAAACGAGGTCTGTTTTCTGGGACTTGCCGTACTGGAAAGATCCACCGTGTGCCTCACAGCCTTGATGTCATGCATATCACGAAGAACGTGTGCGAGAGTCCGCTTGGTACCCTGCTCAACATGCCGAGAGGACCAAAGATGGGCCGAAAGCAAGGGCGGACTTGAAATCAATGGGCATCGGGGAGGAGCTTCACGCTAATGATGATGATGATGAGGCGAAGCAGGACACGTAAATTCGCCGCAAAGGCAAAAGGCCAAGAAGACCGGAAATGACTACCTCCCGCTGCGTGCTTCACTCTAAGTCAGGAGGAGATCCAACAGTTTTTCACCTGCCTCGTAGGTGTAAAACTTCCTTACGGTTACGCGGGGAAGATAAGCAGATACCTAGACTCAGCGAAGCAGAAGTTCAGCGGGATGAAGTCTCATGACTGTCACATGCTGATGACGCAGATACTTCCAGTTGCAATCCATGGGATCATGGACGCGCACGTCCGTGAAACGCTATTTGGCCTATGCAACTTTTTCGACGTCATCTCTCAGAAGTCGGTTGGCGTGAGGCAACTCGAAGGCTGAGGAAGAGATCGTGGTGATACTATGCGAGCTTGAGATGTACTTCCCTACCGCATTCTTCGATGTTATGGTGCATCTTACGGTCCATATCGCGGAGGATATCATCCAACTCGGGCGGCGTTCCTCGCACAAAGATGATGCCGTTTGAAAGGATGAATGGTGTCATCAAAGGATACATTCGCAACATGTCGCGGCCCAGAGGGAAGCATAGCCAGGGGCTTTCTCGATCAAGAGTGCATCTCCTCTTTGCATGAATTATCTAGGCATCGAGAACCCGTTGGTACGCCCATCAACAGGCACCTCGGCGGCTCCTTTGGATGGGGTCACCGCGATGGTCGCCATGAAATGCATGTCGACTTCGAGGGTCGACTCGTCGACTTTGAAAGAGCAAACCTAGTCGCGCTACAACACATAGACGTGGTCGATCCTTGGGTGGTAGAGCACAAAACCTTTATTGAGAAGACGTACAATGACCGAGGCCAACAGAGGATGGACGGAGATATAATCAAAGAGCACAACTCATGTTTCACGCGTTGGTTCAAGGAGAAGCTTCTGTCGTACCCTTTACATGAGGATTCTTCCGCGGAAGAACAACTCATATTCGCCTTGTCACAGGGCGCCGAGCACAACATGATGACGTATGAGGCGTACGATATCAACAGCTACACATTCTACACCGAGGGAAAGGACATGAAGAGCGATGGTTATCAGAACTCCGAGGTAACGATGGAATCCTACACTGGTAACGACAAGGACAGATACCATGAAGGATCGAGGAGATCTAGGAGCTGAGCTACGCTGGAGAGAAGGTCCCGATGTTCCGTGTCAGATGGGCCAAGAGCGTCCTAAAAGAAGACCGGTATTTCACCACCATGGTTATCCCGAAGCCAAATCCAAGATCATGGGCGCAAAGCGTCACCACAAAAAATGAGCCATGGGTACCGGCTTCCCAAGTGGACCAATGCTTCTTCATTACCGAATTCACAAAGACCGGTCGTGTTGTCGTGAGGAGAGGCAAAAGGAAGATCATCGAATGGATGGAGTCGCCAATGAGCAAGACTTCGACAAGTACGGCAATTCGAATATGGAACATGATGACGCATTTATGAAGTACCAAAGATACACCACAAGAAGAAGCAGGACCACCCTACCTAAAGGACGTCCGTTCAAGAGAAGAACTCCATTTGCGAAAAATAAGGGCAAGAAGATTGTGAACAGATAGCTAGCTAAGATCGATTGTATTTAAATTGTAGCTAGCCTTCATTTCTCGATTGTATTTCGACATATGGAAATGGGCGGCACTTTTTGAATTCATGAATATTTTGAAATCTGATGATATTTTTCATGACCACTTGTTTCTTTGCATCCAGCAAAAATATAAATTTTTTGTATGTGAACTGTTAAATGAATGATACATATGAAAAAATAAAAATTATATCCCGGAAGTTTACTTAAATGATAAGTACTTAAATGCAATAATTTATTTAGTTAATATTAATTCACAAATGAAGGCTAATAATTTATTTAGTTAATATTAATTCCCAAACTGAACCAAATACTAAAGAAGCAATCATAAGTGTAATACTTCCTAAATGTTTTACCAATTCACAAATGAATGCAACTAAAAATCCAAAAAAACTACTAATGGCACACCGCTAGAAGGTCATGTGCGTCGTCTTTATCCAAAAAAGATTCTTAATGCCAAGACCGCTTGAGAGCCGCTATTCTTATCAATTTTTTTACTAATTCATTGGCCAGGGGTGCGCCATTGCTCACCCTCCCCCCACTAAAATCCCCAATCCCCTTTCCCCAATCGATCACATCTCTCTCATCCCCCCACCCACTGTGCCGATCCACTGCGCGGTCGCCGCCCCCGCGGCCCCGCCGCTGCCCCGACCCACTGCGCCGCCGCCGCCCCCGTGCACCCGCCGCCTCCCTCTCCCCATCCTCCCCTTCCTCCCCCTCCAACCCCACCCCGACGCGTCTCCGTCTCCACGCCGTCGAGCACCGAAGCAGGCCGGAGAAGTCCAGCACGACGAACCGGACCGTCGCCGACCCCACCCCAACAACGTCTACGTCATCTCCATCGGATACTTGTGCAGAGCAAAGGCCTCCGGTTGATTTATCCTGCGGGTGAGGAACCCTCTGTTTCTCGGAGCTGATTTTGCGCCGGTTCTTGCTCGCTGCTCAACGATCTCTGCTGATTTCCTTGCAGAGCACCGATCGCGCTTTGGTTTCCGTTTTTTTGGAGGCTTGGAGCAGAGGGGGCGAAGCTACCAAGGAAGTAGCCCTTGCTGCTGCCTTTCTTCCACCTCCGATTCCGCCGCCTCTCCTTCAAGTCCGGTAGGCCTGCTGCTCCTAATCCACCGTCGGGCCTTCATGTGCCTTCGCGGTGAGCTCCCCTCCCTTCCCCTCTTCTGTTTCCCCTCGGTCCAGTAGCAAAAGCTCATTTTTCTCTAGAACATGAATCTAGGTTGACCTAGTATCTCATAGGACGTTGATGCAAGTAGGAAATTCTTTTCATAAAAATATCGTCTAGTAGGTAGTTTAGTTGTTAGGCTCTAATCCATGACGAAGACATGCAACTTCTCTGCAGCTGCCTTTAGGTATTTGTGCAGAAGCCCTTTTTGTCTGGTCAAAGTCTATGGATGGAAGCGTCGACCGGAGAAAGTTGCTACAATAAAAAAATGCCAGCCGTTAGACGTAATCTTGACTCAAAATTTCAACACAGAGTGCATTATATTGACCGGAAGTAGTGTGATAGATAAAGGTCCATAACTTAGCATCGAAGTTTCTTTCTGTCATAGCTATGGGAGCTTATATTCAACCAAAAAAACATCATGCCATTAATCTTTCAGAGATACTCTAGTTCTGATACTTTGCGGGTCGTTGGTGCGGCAAGGACGCTGAATAGACATAATCTTAACTGGATAGGTTGTTTGGACTTGGGATAGTGACCTTATTTGAGCATGATTTAGATGTCGTAATCATGTTCTACTGTTGCCGCTCTTGAGTGATATTGTTTGTGACTCTGGTTAAACGGCGTTATAGTGGAGTTTTGCTTTCTGAAATCTAGAATATATGTACAATCTAATCTTAAATTATGTTCTACTTCGATATGGTAAGGGATAACACTGGATAACACCTGGAAATGTAACCTTGAGCAGTCAACTTATCTGATATAGGTATGAAATCTTAAATTCTGTTGATCCTTATGAGGGATAGTACTGAATAACACTCTAAAAGATAATCTTCGAGCAGTTCACTATCTGGCATAGGTATCTTACATACTGTTCTTTCACATGATGGTTAGCACTGAAGAATATCTTGAAATGTAACATTCGAGTAGTTCACTTACCATGACTATCAATTAATAAGCATGATACTGTACCCTTCTTTTAAAAAAGAATTCCCCTGTGGTTGAGATCCTATAAAACGGTGCCCCTCATGAAGCATGATACTTACCATGACTATCAATTAATAAGCATGTAGTGTACAGATTGTGTGCATCCACCTTACTAGGCCATTACTTGTGTGCATCTCTAGTTTCCTTGCAGGTTGTAAGTTTTTATTAGGGTAGCTGTAAATTTCTTCTATTTTCTAGTAGTACAACCTGTACTGGTTGGGAAAAAAACACTGCTTTTGGTTACAGGCTGGCAGACATTTCTTGCACAAAACGGATACGGTAGATGAATTTAATACAATGTGCCTTTATCTCCACCCAATAGATGCTAAACAAGAATCAAAACTTTAGTTACACACTATATCTACTCTAGCAACTGGATCATGCCATATGCTCTAATCAGGTAGGCATTTAACAGACATTAGTGAGTAGTATGATGAATGAAAGGATCAGGGACTTTGTTGCACAGGCAAATAAAGCCTGGTGATTGGGCCACATCACCTGACCCAGTGCGTGGATGCTTTAAATTCCGATGAAAGCATCTATCTATTGATAATCCTTCATGCCCTTGTGTTTCTTTAGAGAAGATTCTTTCTTCACTTTACTGATGAGTACACAAAGCAAGTGTGAGTGAACTGAATGAATTCAGTGTGCACTGTAGTATAAGTACCATCTAGTCAAGACAAGCTTTGGTCATGGTCCAGCAGATGAGATTTTCTTTTCTGAGTAAAAGCAGGTGAGAGTTGAGAAGCATGTGCCACACAATGATTCAGCAATATCTTTAAGGCAAATCTGGCTGGCAATTTGGCCCTCGGTGTCCATCACCATGGCCACTACTATTTCAAACTAAAGAAAGAAAGGAAGAGATGATTTTGCAGGTACACCGAGAGGCCCTTGAGTTTGCCTGAATGTCGATTAACTTCCTTTCTGGCAAATTCGGGTACTCCATATGTCCTATTTTCAGCAAAGGTGATGCTGAAATTTTCCGTGAATTTTAGCATGACTTTGCTAAAAATAGGACATATGGGGTACTTGTGACTAATGCATGGGCCGGGGTATCTTAGTACTTAATTAAGTAGGATCAACTGCCCCTTTATTCTTGCTGCATTAAACACATATCTATCTATCTATCTTAGTTTCAGAAATTCACCAACAATTTTTGACTCTAGCTACTTAGTATCTATCTATCTATCTATCTCTCTTGGATGGATAGACGAAGAAGAAGGATGCAACTTAAGTGGTAAGCAGTGGATAGTGTGTTGGATCCAAACCCTAAATGATAAAACCTTGGCTTTTAGGGTGCCTCGGTGTCGATAAAAACCTAAATGATGAAAGCTTACCCCTTAGCTTGTTCATTCTATAGATTTCCAAAATTCAGTTTTGTACCGCACATCGAAGCCCCAAGAAAGAAAACTGCAATCTGAAACAGATGATCAATTCAGCCCTTGGATTAGTTTAGTATTTTTTTCACACACTCAGACACCCTTGCTTGCCATGTGTGTGAGAGAGATAGTGAGAGGAGACAAGAAGAAGTGGGTTAGGAAGGGACTTGGACCTTAGCAACAACACACTAACACCGAATTCCTCGAGAATTAGGTTATTTGTTCAACTTAGAGATCTTGTTCCTTGACAATAACCAACTTTTTGACCAAACTTTTTTCCTATTTAGAGCGAACATGGCCCACACCAATGAGGCCATGCTCGGGGCAAGCACTGGAGCTGTCCAGGAGATGGAGGAAGAACCTCACCGCCATGAGGACGCCGGAAGACACCGATCCCGACTACACAACCCCGTGGCGTCGGGGATGACACCGATGGTGCCGCCGAGGATTCCACCATCGATGATGGCGACGCAGATGATGGCGTACCAACCGAAGAGGCAACGGAAGGGCCGGCTACCAACGTGTTCTCAGACCGCACAAGGAAGAATTCTTGAAGAGTCCTCCGAGGGGCATCCAACGCGCCCAAAGAATTAGTCAAGTGCAGCGGTTCAGCTCGGGTGCATTCTCCGGAGCACCGTCTCGATCAATACCGAGAACCTAAGGCATAAGGACCGAGGGAATTTGTGCAACCTCCTCTTCATGAAGCTGCATGAACGATACAAGTTCCCCGGTGACGTCGCAAACACACGCCTCTCAGGGAATAAAGTGAACAGTGCCGCCCTCACGAAGATGAGCACGGCCCTGGCTACTTGAAGGGGCACGGTGAAGAGAATGATTGAAAAAGGTGATAGTTGTGAGAAGATCAAGGAGAAAAATCCTTCGATCAGCAAAGATGACTACAAGGAGTTCAAGATCAAGTGTGAGAGCAACACAACTGTGGAATCAAGTCAGTGGGGGAAAGATATGCGGGACCTGAACTTAGGGGTCCACAAACTCGGTCCCGGCGGTTACAGAGTGGCGGAACCTATATGGGATAAGGAGGACGCGGAGCGTGCCGAGCAAGGCCTACCGCCCCGCTTCGAGAAATACCATGACAAGCAGACCAGGAACTATGTTAGGGCCCGGTACAAGGTGGACCCGGTAACAAAGGAGCTTACCACAGATCCGAAGACCAAGGCGATTGAGCTTGTTCTGGTAAGGAATACACCCCCACGTAATTAGCTCCATATGGTTGCATTCTAATTAATGAAGCCAAATTTCTAAATGGTTCACATTCCTTCCGCAGGACACTGAAAGCAGTAGCGCGAGGTCGTCTCAGAGCTCCCCTTGGGACAACACTTTAAATAGTGCGTTGAACGTAATGAAAAACACAAATAAGTTCAGTAAGCCGTCGTCAGCTGGTCGTGTGGCCGGCAAAGGCTTGTCCATGAAATGGTCGTCATACTATAACGCTGGTGGGTGAAAGGAGAGAAAGACTAGCTCGGAAATCCAGTCGCGCGAGGTTCAAGAACTCAAGGCACAAGTGCCGCGGATTCCAGAGATGGTCCAAGAGAAAGTGCAACACCAACTGGGAACGACGCTCACCGCTATTGTGCCTACCTTGATTGAGAAATTGCCGGCGTGGATTGAAGCGGCCATCAGGGGCCGCCCGGTTCCCAGCTTCCTGACCAAAGAATCAAGACAACGCTGTAAGCGGCGACGCCATTGGTGTCTTCAGTGGAGGCGGTATTGGTGTCTCTGGCGCCGGCGCGGGCCTTGGAGCTTAATGCACCCGGGTGTGCGAACAATATGCCGGAAGACCTCGGCGACAAGCGGCCCCTCCATTACTGTATCGCCATTGTTAGCGGTGCCTCGACATTAGCCGAGCTCGACGCCATCACGGTAACTAAGCCTCTTGATGACCCACAAGTGTAGGGGATCGCAACAGTTTTCGATAAGTAAGAGTGTCGAACCCAACGAGGAGCTAAAGGTAGAATAAATATTCCCTCAAGTTCTATCGACCATCGATACAACTTTACGCACGCTTGACGTTCGCTTTACCTAGAACAAGTATAAAACTAGAAGTACTTTGTAGGTGTGATAGGATAGGTTTGCAAGATAATAAAGAGCACGTAAACATAAACTAGGGGTTGTTTAGATAAAGATGCAATAAAGTAAATATAGCGAGTGTGGAAAAGTGGTGGTAGGAGTTGTGAAATTGTCCCGGAGCAATTGACTACGTTACTAGACTGGTAATCACTATTGCAATTCTATTTGAGGGAGAGGCATAAGCTAACATACATTCTCTACTTGGATCATATGCACTTATGATTGGAACTCTAGCAAGCATCCGCAAATACTAAAGATTCATTAAGGTAAAACCCAACCATAGCATTAAAGTATCAAGTCCCTTTATCCCATACGCAAACAACCTACTTACTCGGTCTCTGCTTCACACCACGCCACCCACCCTAAGCAAATTATAAACATATTGCAAACCCTACAGGGAATCCCTCACGCTATGGCGACACGGAGGGCACAATAGGACAAAGCACCAATAATAAAACATGCAACTCAAACCAATCATAGCAATTCATCAATCACCGATAGGACAACGAAAATCTACTCGAGACATCATAGGATGGCAACACATCATTGGAAAATAATATGAAGCATAAAGCACCATGTTCAAGTAGAGGGTACGGTTTGCGGAAGAGTGGACCCTGGATATAGATGGGGAAGGTGATGGATATGTTGGTGAAGATGGCGGAGGTGTTGGTGAAGATCATGGTGATGATGATGGCCCCGGCGGCCTTCGGCACCCACCGGAAGCAAGGGAAGAGAGGCCCCTTCTTCTTCTTCTTCCTTGACCTCCTCCCTAGATGGGAGAAGGGTTTCCCTCCGGTCCTTGGCTCTCATGGCTTGGGAGGCGAGAGCCCCTCCGAGATTGGATCTATCTCTCTGTTTACGCATTCTCGAATTACCTTACAGCACCGTTTCCTTTATATCTGGAGATCCGTAACTCCGATTGGATTGAAACCTTCGCCCAGATCGTTTTCCAAAAATTAGCTTTCTTGCGGCCAAAGAAGGGCATAAACCGCCTTACAGGTGGCCCACGAGAGGGTAGGGCGCGCCCCCTAGAGTGGTGGGTTGGGCCACTCTCGTGGCGACCTCGGGCACCGTTTCGCGTTGATTCTTCCTCCCAAAAATCACAAATATTCCAAAATAATTCTCTGTCCGTTTTTATTCCGTTTGGACTCCGTTTGATATGGGTTTTCTGCAAAACAAAAAATATGCAACATGTGAGGCGGCCTTTGAGCCTTTGGATCAATATGTTAGTCCCAAAAATAGTATAAAAAGTTGCCAAAAGTATATGAAAGTTGTAGAATATTGGCATGGAACAATCAAAATTATAGATCTGACGGAGACGATATCGGCATCCCCAAGCTTAATTCTGCTTTCGTCCTCGAGTAGGTAAATGATAAAAAGATAATTTTTGATGTGGAATGCTACCTAGCATAATCTTGATCATATATCTAATTATGGCATGAATATTAAGACATGAGTGATTCAAAGAAATAGTCTATCATTTGACGTAAAAACAGTAATACTTCGGGCGTACCAATAAAGCAATCATGTCTTTCTCAAAACAACAAGGCCAAAGCAAGCTTATCCCTACAAAATCATATAGTTTGGCCATGCTTCATTTTCGTCACACAAAATGCTCCCATCATGCACAACCCCGATGACAAGCCGAGCAATTGGTTCATACTTTTAACGCTTGACTTTTTTTCAACCCTCACGCAATACATGAGCGCGAGCCATGGATATAGCACTATAGGTGGGATAGAATATGATGGCGGAGGTTTATGCGGAGAAGACAAAAAGAGAGAAAGTCTCACATCGACGCGGCTAATCAACGGGCTATGGAGATGCCCATCAATTGATGTCAATGTGAGGAGTAGGGATTGCCATGCAACGGTTGCACTAAGAGCTATAAGTGTATGAAAGCTCAACAAAAGAAACTAAGTGGGTATGCATCCAACTTGCTTACTCATGAAGACCTAGGGCATTTGAGGAAGCCCATCGTTGGAATATACAAGCCAAGTTCTATAATGAAAACTCCCACTAGTATATGAAAGTGACAACATAGGAGACAATCTATATGAAGAACATGGTGCTACTTTGAAGCACAAGTGTGGAAAAAAGGATAGGCCCCTTTTTTCTTTTTTTTTATTTTTTTCTCTTTTTTTCGGTTGGCTTCTTTGGCCCCCTTTTTTATTTAGGCTTCTTTGGCATTTACTTTTTTTTCTTTTTTTTCATGGGGCAATGCTCTATAATGATGATCATCACACTTTTATTTACTTACAACTCAAAATTACAATGATACTAGAACAAAGATATGACTCTATATGAATGCTGTCGGCGGTGTACCGGGATATGCAATGAACTAGCATAGCAATGACATCAAAAAACGGACAAGCCATGAAAACATCATGCTAGCTGTCTTACGATCATGCAAATCACTATGACAATGAATGCTCAAGTCATGTATATGATGATGATGGAAGTTGCATGGCAATATATCTAGAAATGGCTATGGAAATGCCATGATAGGTAGGTATGGTGGCTGTGTTGAGGAAGATATAAGGAGGTTTACATGTGATAGAGCGTATCGTATCACGGGGTTTGGATGCACCGACGAAGTTTGCACCAACTCTCGAGGTGAGAAAGGGCAATGCATGGTACCGAAGAGGCTAGCAATGATAGAAAGGTAAAAGTGCATATAATCCATGGACTCACATTAGTCATAAAGAACTCATATACTTATTGAAAAAGTTTATTAGCCCTCGAAGCAAAGTACTACTACGCATGCCCCTAGGGGGGTAGATTGGTAGGAAAAGACCATCGCTCGTCCCCGACTGCCACTCATAAGGAAGACAATCAAAGAAACACCCCATGCTTCAAATTTGTCACTAGCAGTTACCATACGTGCATGCCACGGGACTTGCAAACGCAACACAAGTGTATCTACAATCCACAACCACCCACTAGCATGACTCTAATATCACCATCTTTATATCGCAAAACTATTGCAAGGGATCAAACATATCATATTCAGCGATCTACAAGTTTATGTAGGATTTTATGACTAACCATGTGATTGACCAATTCCCGTCATCTCTCTAAATAGATATAAGTGAAGCAAGAGAGTTTAGTTCTTTCTACAAAATATATGACCACGCTCTAACAAATATAAGTGAAGCAAAAGAGCATTCTACAAATGGCGGTTTTCTATTTGAAGAGAAACAGGCAATCCAAACTTCAAATGATATAAGTGAAGCACATGAAGCATTCTATAAAGCCATACTCAAAAGATATAAGTGAAGTGCAATGAGCATTCTATAAATCAACCAAGGACTATATCATACCAGCATGGTGCATAATATAAAAATGAAAACTAAATGCAAAAGACGTTCCAAGACTTGCACATAATGCATAAACGAAACGAATACGAAAACATACCGATACTTGTTGAAGAAAGAGGGGATGCCTTCCGGGGCATCCCCAAGCTTAGACGCTTGAGTCTCCTTGAATATTTACTTGGGGTGCCTCGGGCATCCCCAAGCTTGAGCTCTTGCCTCTCTTCCTTTTCCTCATATCGAGACCTCCTCGTTTAGACACTTCATCCACACAAAACTTCAACAGAAAACTTCGGTTAGATCCGTTAGTATAATAAAGCAAATCACCACTCTAAGCATCTGTTGCAAACCAATTCATATCTTGTTTTTGCATTTTTCTCTTTGTAATATAGCTTTTCCATGGCTTAATCCATCGATAGAAATTGATAGTTTCGTCAAAACAAGCAAACTATGCATCAAAAGCAGAATCATCAAAAAGCAGAATAGTCTCAGAAAGTAATCGAACATCCACCATACTTACGGTACTCCAAAATTCTACCACAATTAGGAAAAATAAACAAGTTGTACAAAGAAGACAAAGACAAAAAGAATCGAGAACCAAATGATGTTCGATTAAAAATGTGAAATCGCGACTCTGCATAAAAGTTTACATTCCGCACTGCATACAAACCAACAAGCATTGTAAACATCCTAAAGGCAAACCTTGGCACATTATTTTTATAATACAATGGAATTGTACAAGGGGATAATTATTTTTTTTTGAAAAGTTTCTGTAATCAAGATTCACAAAGTTTCCGTGAGCATGAACAAAGTTCAAGGCTATCTCCCACTTCAACAATGCTTGTCTTTCTCACTTTCACTTTCCTTTTTGAAAAGTTTTTAGGTTCCCCTCTTTATTTTTTATGTTTTTAAACTAAATGAAAGCACTCAACAGAAATAAATGACTCTCTAAAACTTAGGGTTTTCTCTCCCTGGCAGCGCTTTCTTTAAAGCCATTAAGCTAGGCATTTAGTGCTCAAGTAATGAATCCACCCGGATCCCAAGGTATATCAAAGCCAATTTTAATTAACAATGATTTGTAATTTAGTAGTGAGCACAAAGTAATATATATCAAGCAATTACGGAGTCTAACTCTCTTCCTATGCATTGGCATGTCATAAAAGAACAATTCACGCACACCAAGTAAAGGCCAATGCATAGTATAAGCAGTTTCTTGCAATTTCATCGTGTTGGAAACATTAAGAGGCGGAGATGTAGTTCCTCTCTCATAATAATTGCAAGTAGGAGCCGCAAGCACATGCATATTATATCTACCAAAATCATCATGTGGAATGGTAAAAGGCAACCCATCAATATAATCCTTAATAAGCACAAACTTCTCCGATAAAGTGTAGTAGGGAGAATTCAAAAAGATAATAGGACTATCATGCGTGGGTGCAATAGCAACAATTTCAAGTTTAACATAAGGAACTATAGCAAGTTCATCTCCATAAGCATAATTCATATTGGCATCTTGGCCACAAGCATAGCAAGCATCATCAAAACGGGATATTTCAAGAGAATCAACGGGATCATAACAATCATCATAGCAATCATCCTTCGGTAAGCACGAAGGGGAATTAAACAATGTATGAGTTGAAGAGTTACTCTCATTAGAAGATGGGCACGGGTGATCAATCCGCTCTTCCTCCTTTTGTTCTTGGCTCCCCTCATCATCTTTTTCATCCAATGAGCTCATAGTTTCATCAATTTCTTCTTCCATAGCTTCTTGCAAAATATTAGTCTCTTCTTGGACAGCGGAGACTTTCTCAATAAATGCAATAATATAGTAATTGTATTCATAATTTTCATAGCAATATCTAAGTATAGCAATATTTTCTGGTCTATAAACTGAATCATCAAAATCGTCAAACGCTTTAAACATAGATTCAACCTCATAAGCACCCA